>JACSVZ010000018.1:12262441-12862441 GCA_014706295.1 Lycocorax pyrrhopterus obiensis
AGATCCTCAGCAGATGGGACCCTGCTGATAGAAAGCAATTACAGTCCTCTAGCAGGACAAACAACTGGAATTACCACTCACAAACCAGGCATTACCCAGAAACCAGGCTGGAAACTAAACATATCCCTGTTTTTGTGATGTTTGACTGCACTTCAATCCAACAAAAGCAACAAGGCCATTTGGAAGGGAGGGGAGAGGAAAAGCCTCTTAAAAATGGCCTCTGAAAAACCTCAGAGACTTGTTCCTAAAAGGGCGAGACAAAACATGCTGACAGATTCCATTTGTTGTTTTCAGTCTGCCCAGAATATAATTGATGTTTTAGCTGGTTGGTCCGTAAAAGCATCAGTGATCTTGCTGTGTGCCATGTGTGGAAAGAACCAGGGCAGGCTGCTGGCCCATGAGGAGAAGCACGTGCTGCACATCAGCCCGTCCTGCTTGCTTTCTTTTGGTCCATTATTTGCAATGTATCAGTTCTGGGAACAGCTCTGAAAGGAGCCAGGTGCATCACAAGCCAAATGCATTGATGTCTTCATCTTTGGGACTCCACCTCCTCTTGCCACACAGCTCCAGCAGCTCTTTCACTGACTAATCCTTTGGTTTGTCTCTCCTGCATAAACCAGATGGCTCTGGTGGTCCCTGATTGCTTTAGATGCTGGGACAATTGACCATGGGACAATGGACACAGCCCTACCCTGCAACACAAGGAGGCATCTCCCTGTGCCTGCTCAAGGCATCTATCATGTGCTAAAACCAACCACCAGCACTGCTGCTCACCCAAGAAATGAATCCCTTCCCTCCAGCTCAGGTCTGGAGCAGGGGAAGGGACATGGAGCTCATGGTGAGAGGGCAGGGAGCCGTCAGTGGCCACACAGGTCTGCTTGTGATCACACTTCCTGACCACGGCCCTGCACCCTCAGGCTTCACAGAGGTCTGAGATCTTGTAAGATGTGGCGCTGAAACGCTCTGCACCGAGTGTTTGGGCTCGGTGGGTGCTGACAGGTTTTGCTGAGCCCCACTGTGTTTATCAAAGGTGTAGCCACCAGCTCTGGGAGCAGAGGGAAGGGAGAGGGGCCAAATGCTGGGGAGAGGAGAGGCAGGGGGGGCCTCATCTCAAGGAGCAGAGGAGGAGACCAAAGGCAGTGTTTTCTGGGAGGAAGGCAGCACCTTCATGAAGCTGCCTTGGTTCAAGTTGCATTGCAACTTGTATCTTTTCTTTTGTTCTGGTGAGGGGAAAACCAAGCCATTAAGATTCATGTGGCCCCAATCTCCTCAGCAGCAGTCCCTGCCGAGGGCTGTCCACGCTGCAGCTTGGCTTTCCTTGCCCAGTGCTGTTTGTGTTCACCTTCTGTCTCCCTGCACCTCGTCCCCATCTCCTGTGCCTCCCTTCCTGTGCCGTGCTGGCAATGGTGGGAGGGTAGGGGAAAGCTGATTTGTAGCTGAGGTGGAGCAAGGTGGGAGATTCCAGTCCTCAGCAAGCTCGACCACAAGAGTATTTCCGTCCATGAAAGCATTTAATGACCTTCTCTGTACCATCAGGGTTTTTTTTTTTTTGGTAAGAATATGAGCCAAACTTCATTCCCTGTTTTCACTGATTGCCTCGACTAAAAAGAACAATACTTAATTGGTGATTTAGTAGATGGAGGATCTTTGCTTTGACCCTGTGTCACCTGTTCCCTGTCCCTCTGCTCTAGCTGGGCTCAGTGTTCAGCCTGGACAGAGGCAGCAGCTGATTTGGAGGGTTGTGCAAGGTGGAACTCCATGGCAGAGAGCTCAACTGGCTTGGTCACCTTCAGCCTTTTAAATGAGTGACGTGTTCCTGACCTTTCAAGGACTTTTCTTCAGGCCTTGCTGAGGTTCTGGAAGAATTTGGAAAAGAATTTCTTGATGTAGAAATAGTAACCAGCAGCTTATGAGATATCACTGGAACAAGATGGAATTATTTTTAGTGGTAGATCTCGTGTTAAAGTATTTTTCCACCGACCAAAAGACTCGAGCTTGAACTTGAACCTCCTTGAGCACTGTGTGGATACAATTACTTTCCATCTCTTACCATATTCCTTATCTGTGGAATATGGAAGGATATTAAGAACTGTTGGATGCTGGATTCATAGCAACTTTGCCTGGACGCTATCTTCGTTCGGTATTTTGGGAGTTTTCTCATTAGGAACACTGATAGTTTCAGGGTTTATGGGAAATAAAACAATGTAACCAATTTTTTAATTAAATCTGAAAATTAAATTGAGCAAATTGATTTTTAAAAGAAAGTTGTAAGGGATTTTGCATTTTCTGTCAGGCTAACTGTTCTAAAGGAAAATTGGAGAGGAGCGATAATTACTAATACTGGGATTTTCTGTAGAACCCTGGCCGTTGTGTTGTATTTTAATACCTCCAATGTATTATTATATTTGATATTTAAATCCCTAAATGTGTCTGCTTGTCTTACCCGTCCATCATGATTATTTTGTTCTTCAACTTGAACTAAAAGAATAAATATTTTTTTTTAACTGCTGTTTTCACATCTAAAGAACATGAAGGTGTTTTAGGGGTGAGCACACCCTGGACACAGAGTGCACGGAATTGTGTTAAATAACAAAACCATCTCCAACTGGTGCTTAAGATGCCTCCATTCAACTATTTACTATGCTTACACAGTCCTACAGACCTGATCCAGCCTTGTGTTTCCACCAAATCCAATTCCAAAGTTCACTTTGGCTCAGGTCTTGTCCGAGATGGTTATCAGAGTGCACAGCCCTAGTATCAGCACAAGTGGTTGGACAAGAAAATCAATGCCGTCATCAAGAAACAGAAGGGGAAAAAAAAGGAAGATTCTTGGCTTTCAAATGAGCTTTCTAATAGGATGGAAATAAGTCTTTTATGTTACATAAAAGCACATGGAACAGCTCCTGAATACTATATTAGTTTCTTCAAAGCTGTTCTTGACTCCAGCAAAGACTGGGAGCAGTGGATTGCAGTGAATGAAGGATTCAGTGAAAGAAAAGAAGCTAAATTAAATCAACTATATGACAACACTTTCTCATGAAAAAAAGAAAATTAAGCTTCAAGGCCAAAATTAAAATTCAGCCAGAAAGGATGAAAGAGTATAAAGCAACAGGCAGGCATTGCAATAAAATAAGTTACAACGTTGATTACAATATAAAGCAAAGTCAAA
This sequence comes from Lycocorax pyrrhopterus obiensis, assembly GCA_014706295.1. NCBI lineage: Eukaryota > Metazoa > Chordata > Aves > Passeriformes > Paradisaeidae > Lycocorax > Lycocorax pyrrhopterus. Next base: position 12,265,611 of record JACSVZ010000018.1, read on the forward strand.
GGCACTGGGAGCAAAAGATGGCCACAATAGAGAAGTCTAATAAAAGGTAACTATTAGGAAACCTCATATTTATTGTCCTATATTCAAATTAGGAGGCATTCCTTCCCTCTTAGAGATATAAAAGAAAACATGGGTTGAAGATTTTGCTACATCCTCAATGTTCTCCGACAGAAGGAAGATTTGAGCTTTGTAATTTAAACAAAATGGAAGTATCCGACATTTGCTGCGGAAACATTGCTCAGAAGGAATTTTAAAAAATTTTCTTCAAAAACTGAAGACTAATAAATAGATAGAAAAGGACCTAGTAGGAGCAGAACTGGGCATGCACAGAAAGGGCAAGTAGAAAATTATTATAATCATATTCTGGAAGATATCATTATTTATTCCAGGAAAAAAGGAGCTATTTTTATTACCCCACTTTACCACACGTTTGTGTAGTTAGAAAGGCCACAGACACCAGACACTGAGAATGAGAACCTGCATTTTGCTCAAGGCAATCTTGTCTAGACAATATCACCACCCTGAATCAGGATGCTGCTGCAGGAGCCGTGAATGAGAATGGCAATAGGTGGGAATTTTGCAAATATCCACAAAAACATTGGATAAGATGCATCGGAATAGGCTGCTGAAAGATGTGGAACCTCTGTCCTTGGCTTTGAAGCAGCAGCCAGTCAGTGTTACAGCCAACTTGTTCTGGTGTTGGTGGCAGTCCTGCTCTGAGTGTTGATCTTATCCTGGCAAGAAGTCTTGACTAAAGGAATTTAAGAAGTGCTCTCCAACCAGCATTATCATGGTTCTGCGATTTCACAATAGAAATGAGGCTCATTGTGACAAACAATATCAACTTCATCCTCCCTCAAATCCAATAATACAATTTGGATTATTAAAAAGTTCATGTTTAGTTTTCAGAGATTCACTAGACATTAAGGCACAATGTTAACATTCACTAGACATTAAGGCACAGGTTTGTACTTTGTCTCCATCTTATTTAGGGTTGCATTGATTTTATTACATAAAAAATCATTGAAACAGGTGATGCAGGCAGATGCCAAGTCTCACTTCTTTATGGGTGATATGTGTATTATTAATAAATTAGTTGGAGATATGCATCAGAAAACAAATGGTATTGCATATTCTGGCAAGCAAACAGTACTAGTTAATAAATACATGACAAGTTATGAAGAATGACATATCTAGTCAGATGTGTGTCTTTGGGAGGTAATCTTTAAAACCATAATTAAATTCCCTTTAGGTGAGGACTGCAGCGTCACGACTGCTAAGGTATTCAGAATACATAAAGCAATGAGAAATGGTATGAATGGCCATCCTAACTAACAAGAATACCAGAATGGAGATCTTCAGAAGAAAAGTTTTAGTCTGTTTGCATTGGAATCTTGGGGAAAAAAACAGGTCTTTCCATGGCAGGATGGACAAGTCGGATTCTGTGTAGGAATAATCACGGTGAAAGGGACTGGCCTGAGGAGCAAAGCAGTGCTTTTGTTCCTGTGGGCAGCTGGACTGCTGCAAGCAGCCCAACGTGTCAATAATGCTACAGAGCAGCTGGAGCATTTCTGGGATGCTGATAAACGTCTTTTCAGCCAAGTTTATTCATTTGTTCTCATGTAACAAGAGACTGAAAGCAGATTTCAAGGCACACTAAAGTGCCATCTTTGCCATCTTTATATGTGAGTATCAAAGATCTGAATGAAAGAGCCCAGGACAAGGCTGACTCATTCTATGTGACCTCCTGGGCATCTGACCAGTGTAGAAAGAATTGTGCTGATGTAAATGAAAAGAGAACTTGGCCTTTTCTGGGTGAGCCTTTCATTGCTGCCTGTATAAGCTGGACTAGTAATAGCCCACATGTGCATGAAGATATAAAATTTCAAAATATTTATGTGCCTGAAGGATTCACCAAGAACCATAAGCTGTTGGGTGAAGGGGATATAGATAACTCAGCAGTTTAAATACTTTTGCTGAGTCTAAGTAAGGACATTTGAAACTCTGTCCCAGACACCTCCCCAAAGGGATTCACTTCTCTGATGCTTTTGCAGTGCAGCAAGTGTACCCTGAGCATATCACAGTGTCCGTGTTATCCATTATTGTGGAGAGCATCAAACCCATTGAAATAGTTAAAATTATTACTCCCATGAGCTTGTTTACTCACATGTACAGTAGCTACAAAGTCAGACCCCGAAACAAATAATTTTTGCCTGTGGAATTGATTTGCATGTTATAATAAAGGCACTTCTGATGTCTTTTAGCAGAGATGGAGGCTGAATACATGCGCCTGTTATCAGGGCTTTGCTTTATGTTAAGACAGCCCTGCATTGTGCACTGCATAATGAATTCCAGAAAACACAGCTTCTTATTGTTGTCAGTTATTGGGGGCTCATTCTCCTAATGAGACATGCAAATATCTTTCATTAACATTAAGGGCGACTGTGTGCTTGGCCCCTGAGGGGAACAGTGCTCTCTGTCAGCTGTGGCAGAAAAATGAAAATTGCAATGAAAATGCCATTACAGTTATTGCAAAAAACCTGCCTTTATGATGTCAGTTGTCTCGACAGCTTTGGGTATCATTTGCAGAATTATCCCTGTACCCTTTTGGCCTGCTTGTTATTTCCTTGTTTTGGACTGATACAATAAATTCTTAAATTTCTTTTCATATCCATGACTTAAAAATGCAGAGAAAGGAACTGGGTGTTGAAGCCTGTTAAATACAGGCAGAACATGCAAACCAGGGCTTAATGCTAAGTGTGTACTTTACTTTAAGTCATCCAACTGAAATCAGTGGGACTTCTCAAACTTTTAAGCAGTTCAGTAGTTGTTTTACCTGACTTTATGCCCAAGCTGTTGTTACTGAGTGACCAAGGACTGGAGAGGTGGATACAGTGCATTATGAAACTCTTGAGTACAGGAATCCACCAGACAGGTTGGTAAGGGGTTCTTAAAGAAACTAATTGAAAACTCTAAGAGAAAACATTCCCAGAGACTTCCCTTGAGAAATACATGCTTTAAAAGCGCAGACATTTTCTGGGCCCATCCATATGTCAGTCCATATAGCACCTGAGGATGCTCCCCATCACTGCAGCCAGCTGGCAGAGAACAGCGATGTCCCCAAACCTCCAGAGCAGGGCCACATGCAAACTGCAATGGTGACAGCCTGTGCTGACCCCTGCCAGCCCCAGAAATGATCAGAGAGAGTCCCTGTGGAGCAGAGCCAAGCCTGTGCCAGGGACTGCACCAGAGAATGAGCACCACAGATCATCGATTTCAACACCTGCACATGATCCCTGGTCCTGGGGCTCTCCTGGGAATGGCACAGCCCATATGCTGGGCAGGGATCATTGGAATCGTCCCTCCACTGGCTGTGAACTCAGGTGCTGTGGGTTCCCTCCATTCTGAGCATAAAGCAAGATGGTTCTTGCATGGGCTGCCCTACGCTTTCCTCTCCAGAACAGCAATGACCTGACCATGCAGAGGTCTCACCAGGATGCTCTAATTTTGATTACTGAATAGGCTAATGATTGGTTATGGGAGTATTTCACAAGACAAATTCTTTTCTCTGTACTTTGTGAGAAATTCTTTTCATGTAACAACCTGATTTTGACAGTTTGTGTGAGAAAAAAATCAGCATTTCATGGGGAATCAGCCCTATGATTACAAATATACCCGCCACCCCTCAAATGTGCACAAGGTTCTAAAGTTGCACGTGTGTTTACCTACACATGCCTACACATCTATAATAGGTGCATTAAAATATATAATATGTAAGATAAAGTGGATAATACACCAAACCCTCATCGCACCTAAATGACCTTTCAGAAGACTAGGGGGGGAAATTTCCAAAAACACAGTGTGTGAAGTCTATGCCCCACTGAAAATCCCTGAGTCAAATTTTCCAAACTATTTCAGTCCCTAAAAATGCTGACAAGACAGCTACTGCAAAAGTATCTAGGCAGAGTGTATGTTGAATTAATCTCAAGTCCACCAAGACTCAGAAAGCACCAAAGAAAACTAGTTGTGAAGCATTCTCTAAACATCTACAGCAGAATCATTTATATGTTTTTCAAAATTTAACCCTGAGTAATTAAGTGGAATAGTTATAATGGAATTTAAAATCTTAATGCAATGGCATTTGAAAAATAGTTTGGAGGACAGACAAAGAGAGTCTCAAACCATATACAGTCGTAGTATGCAGCAGTGTTTAAAATGGAGGTGAGAAAAACATGGACTATAAAATAAAAGCAAGAAAAACATTTCATTGGGCATATTTGAGAGAACTAACATGCAGCTAAAAATTACTGTTAACCTTTAAAGCTGGTTTATAACTCCAAATAGGTAGTGATAAAATACGAGGGCACATCGTACTTTTCTTGTTGGGTTCTGTTTCTACTTAATTTTCTGCAACTGAGCAAGATCAGATGGTCTGAAGTTGCCAGTGCAAGATCCAAGGCAGCACAGTCCCAGTTCTGCTCTGCCTACAGGAACAGTGCCTAAACACAATGGATTAACAGCACATTCAGTGGCTGTTGGAAAACAAGCAAGATTATTTACGACCGTAACGAGGCTCAGCAAACATCCAGCTAAATAGAAGGAAATAATTCTCACTTCACCAGAGCAATAAAAACAATGGGGTGCACAGATTGACTTCTAATTTTCTTCATATTTAGCAAATCAGCAAAATGCAAACTTGGGGAAACAAAGCCTGCCCTGAGCCTGGATCTCATTATCACAGCCCATCTGAAGCTAGGTCCAAAGACTACACATTACACGTGGCAGCTGAATTTATTTTAAAATGGAAGACGGATCTCGTACCAGCCATCAGCCTGATGCCCTGAAGAAAAGAATGGGAGTGAAGATCTGTGGATTACTTTTTCACAGATACAATCAGGCTACACTTGTGACCTTCACAATAAGCCTCTCCAGGTCACCTGCTGTGAAGTGCCAGGCACATGATCACAGCTCTTACACACACTGGTTATAACAGCCCGTGCCAAATTCCTACAACAAAACTAGATCCTTCCTATAAATTGGCAAAGTAGTCTTATTCCTCCCTTCACACCAAATGCCCACTGATCAGAAGCTCTGAATGACCCATTTGACCTATTTTCAGTGCACGGTGCTGTAGAAAGGAGCAGAAAAGTTAACAAAATTTAACATAGATCATCCCTCCCTCCATTAGCATCCTTCCCTCCCTTTAAAAAATTTCATCCTTCCTTCCATTCCTCTGAGAGAGAAAATGACTGACGTACCCCGTGGCGATGTTCGTAGTAAGCCAGCTTGGATTTGGTCAAGACAAAGAAGCGCACTTTAAAGTTGGAGGGTGAAGTTCTTCTCTTCTGCTGGGATTTCTTGATCAGCAGTTCCTCCAGGAGCACACAGTTATTCATGGCTGAGCCAAAAATGTTTGTCTCCCAGGACATGGGAAGTCTGTGCTGTGCGCCCCGTCAAAGAAAGAAACGCGAGACAGAAGACAGTTAATTTAAAAAAAAAAGGGTTCAAGAGGCAGCGTAGGTGCTTTGAGCTTTATCTTCCCATCTACAGCAAAGCTTCCTTTCTGTCAGACCATAACCACATCCTCTCTGAAGTCATAAAACGAACAGCACATGTTGAAATATACGCTAAGGTAAATGTTGTGGAAAAAAAATAACACTTGAGGGACATGCAGTAGATGTGAATCAATGATTAAGGATTAATTAAAGGGGCATGGCATGATTAAGCATCTCTCTCCTACTCGCTCATCTGGTAAATACAGTTATAAATGCACACGCCCAACATGGGTATGCGGGATGAGTGTCCTTCTGTCCTCCTAGAAGCAGGCCATGCATCCATATTTCTTTCGTGAAGGAACGATGCCTTTCCATTTAGAGTATTTAACACAGGGATTTCATACAATGGGTTTTGAGGGGGTTCCCCATGTAATGATTTAGTTGACAAGGTGGTGTTCGGGCAAAGGTTGGACTCGATGGTCTTGGAGGTCTTTTCCAGCCTTAACGATTCTGTGATAACATGAACATTCCTACCATGTAAGCAAAGACAAATGATACCCAGGATATACTTGTATCAGGAATGATAAATATTTGCAGCTGGTAGATGTTTAAACTGACAGTTACAATAACTGATAATTAATTAATTATCAATGGTTACTTTTACTTAGGGATTAGTGACTGCCTCAGGTGCATCTGATGAGGCTATGGCTGGATGCTGCAGGAGGCACAGGCACGACATGCCCTCTGTGGATGCCATCATGACCAGTGTCATCAGCAGTGAAATGGGCACAAACACCCAACCAAGCACATCTGGTTTCCTCAGGCCTCCAGAGCACCATTCAGGGCAGTCAGCACCAGGGTAATTATAGAATTATAAAAAAATTATTATGTATCTAATGCAGTCAGTACAACAGCACTGTTCTATTTTCAAACAAATGTAATTCATTTTTCTCTGCTCTTTAATTTTTAATATTTTGTGTATTTTTTGTATTATTGATGTATGATTGGATTGCTGAAAGTATTGGGGCTTGGAGAGCTGGAGCCTGGTGGAACATGGGTAAATAGCAAGATAAAAAAAGTATTTTCATTAGTTTGATATTTCTGAAAATCAGTCCAGTGATGAAAAATCCTTTATTGGTGCTGAGTTTAATGTAGCATTAGGGTATAAGGAGGCAGCTCCCTACTGCTGATGTATTTTTAGACTGTTTGCAAGCTCAAAAGAAGATACTAGATTTATTTTAAATACAGTTCATGAGGGAAAAAAAAAAACAGAACAAATACCAGAATTGCAAAAAAGTGAAGATTTGGATTTGTTTTAGGGCAATTCACAGACTGAGTTGGGAACCATAGAATATACTGTTTATCCCTCCCCCCCAAAAAGTGGCACATCCCTTCCTTGCTTTATATTTTTTAGGCAGTAGGTTCAAGGGATCATCAAACAGTCCTTACTAATTTTGTTCAATGCTAATTAAGAACTTGCATTTGCCATAAAAATACAATTTAAATATAGCACTTAGTGTACAGATTTGTAGAGACTTTGCTGAAGGCAATGCAGAACCATAGGACAGAAACAAGGACAAACTGAAGCTGTTTGCGCAGCTGATGCCTATAAAAAATAAAAATAAAAATAAAAATAAAAATAGTTGTCTTGCTGAAGACAAGATGCAGCAGATATTGAAACATTTGTCATGCTGAAGTCTAGTAAACCTGTACTTCATTTCTCAGCAGAGTGACTGAGTACCAAGAAACCCTTGTGGTGAGATGACACAAGTGTGTGATCTCCTAAAAAAGCATCACTGCTGTCAAGGGGGATTTCATACCTATTTGTAGACTAGGATCAATGCTCAGGCCAAATTTTCCAATTCTTCTACAAGCCAGTCTGCCTCATGCAGTACACGTGTACAAAATATGCAGAGTTTGATGTGAGTTTTCTAGAATTGAGCCCTGTGTGAGCAGCAGCTATCTGGATAAATTACAGACCTTGCACCTCCAAAATATAGGAACACTTTTGTGTGCTCATAAATTTCCTTATGCTTGAGAATTTGCTGATTTAAATTATGCTCAGAGATAATTTTTTGGTAATAAATTAAAAAAAAGTGCAGTAGAATGCCCTGATAAACTTACGGATTTCACTGTGCTTGTAACAGCGAATTACCCCCGAAAAGGTTTGGATCTTGATCAACAAATATTTCACTTCATTTGTGTCAGTACAGATGAGTTTACAATGACAGTTTTTAATGGCATTGCATTTTTAGCTAGTAACACTTATTTAGTACTATGACTCCTTCTAGTCTTTTCTTCACACGAACTGTAGCGTGTTAAGGACTTTGTGAAAAACCTCTGTAGCTGGGGCCAAAGCGGTTTGCAGTTTGCTGGCAGAGATGTGCACCTCGCCTTATCAGAAAATTGAATATAAACAGAAATACAAGGATGTGGCATCACAGCTCTGCAGAAGAAGCAAGGAGCACAGGACAGCGGAGAGTTGAGAAGCCAACACGGAGACATCTGAGGGGAGCGATGCTGCTGGAGATGGAGGATGTGGGGGGAGAGGAGATTAACCAAGGTGGTGAGTAGTGGGGGGAGAGCTAAGAAATTCTTTGAACATAGTGACTGGCAGCTTGATTTGTTCATGAGATAAGAGATGAGTTCTCAGAGGGACACGGAGAGGGGAGCAATTTGATCAAATGCACAGATAAGGGGCTTGGCAACTGCACTTTGTTTGGTGTAAACATGGCATGATGTGACACCATGTCTGACAGGAAGGGGCTGCGAGGGACCAGGTACAAGGTAAAAGAGAGAAACAAGGAGAAGCTGGGAATATAGATTTGATACAACACAGGCAGGAAGATAAACAAGAAAATAAGAAAATAATTGCAAGAAAATAATGACAGATTTTGGCCTGGAGTGTAAGAACTAGCAGGATTTAGCAGGCGAGATCAGCCACTCTGAGTTTTCCATGGTTTAAAGTGAAGGTGGGCCAGCTAAGAGAGTAAACAGGGAAAAAATATGAATGACCCTGAGGCAGGAAACAAGTCAACACAGCCAGATTTGGTTAAACACGGGATTTGATACAAACACAGATTTCATATAAACACAGATTTGAAATAAACACGGGTGTTGGTTTCAGTGAGAGCTGCTAACTAGTTCTGTTTTGCAGTATCTTTATCAGCTGATAACTCTGCTGAACTGGGGAGGAAAGTAGGGGCTGCCATATTTTTGTATCTACTCTTGCCACAGATGTACCCCTTCATTTTTCTTTTTTCACTTTAATTCCAAACCCTATGTGTAGCAAACACACAAATACTTGAGTGTAGCAAGCGAAAACCAGAAGTGAATGCTAAGTCCAAAGAATGCATAGCTGGGTTGACACGTATAAACAAAAAACATACGGTTTAAGAATTGTATTTATATTTAATTGTACATTTAGGAGAGAGCAACCTGTTTAAGTGTATTTGAACTTCAAAGATCATTATTTCCTGACCAATTTTTAAATAACATTCTTCGTTCCGTTCAAGACATAAATCATTTGTCATTATCCATCTAGGGGAACAAGGGTTATAACCCTTTTAAAGAAAGCCTCAGGCACTGAAGTGCTTCAGGGCCCTTCTACAGCAGAGTATGATATATAACTAGATCTATATATTTATAGATATATAGAAATATATACATATATATAGATAAAAATGCACCACTTTGCTAGGACCAAGTTGGCTGCAGAGCTAGGATATGTGAGGATATCCGCAGAGCTCTGCACACAAACCACAAAGCCTTCTGAAAAGGCTCCTCAGGAGGGCTGGAATATCCCGTTAACATAAGTACCTCACTTCTGGAACCTGACCTTGTAGGATGGTACAGTTCTACACTGAACGCTCCTTTCAAGAATTTTGGCAGCACTTTATATTGGACGGTACTGAAATTCTGTATCCTTGGTAGAAAAGAATTAAATATAACTGTCCTGGATATCTTAAAACCACTGTAAGACTAAACTTCAAGATGAGGGGTGATGAATTTTTTAGGTCTCCTACACCTTCTCTGCTTCAGTGCTTCAGCTTGCCAACATGTATCCTTTGACACTTTTCTGTCCCTACAGAGGAAAATCTGAAATACTTTAAACGTGTCAGATTGAAGTTTGAGCTGTTGTGTGCTCTAAATACTCTTCTGCGCTGGGCAAGCTGAGGTTGCAGATAAAGTTATTATCAACTGTGCCCTCAGTGGACTCCTTTTTTTCTTTCAATCACCTTTGTTCTTTCCTTGCTACCTCCTGCAAACTGCTCTATTTCTGTTTTAAAAAAAATAATGTTATTTTATGGATTGGATTTTTTTCATAGGGGTTTTACCCAGATTATGCAGTTCTCACTTTGATTACTGAAGACTGTGAAAATCTCCCCACCCGCACATCCTGCTCTGATACGGAGGTTTATGTCCTGAAGGCGGCAGAGAAATTTATAAAGTTAAATATAGATAGTTTTTGTTGCTATAAAAAAAACAGTCCGGAAGGCTGCAACTCTCTCTTCACTCTCATAAATTGACCTATATCCTTCTATCATGTGCAATATTTGGATCAGGTTTACTGCCTGGGTGCCAGCTCTTCTTTTACACCAGCTGCTCAATATGATGATTATTACTCAACTTCTAAGCTTCCATAATTCAACCCATTTTGCTACTTAGCTTAGAGTGTGAGAAACTCTTATTTAGGTTACTCAGCTGCCTTGCTTCTTTGGCAGTTCATTATCACACCAATAAACATGGCTCCAGTAGACCCAAAGCACAAGACAGAAAGCTGCAGAAAAAGGGAAGAATTAGCCTGCTCTTTATGAGCCACATGCATCCAGCTCTCCTCGAGGTCTTACAGCTGCACCTTTGAATCTGCTTACGCTGCTCCCAGTGACCCAGGGAGTTGCTCTTGTAGAAGAAGAGCAAAATTCTCCTGAGAACTGTTTGGGAAAGTAGATGCCTTGTTCTGAGCTTCTGCTGGGAGGATGTAGTGAATTATCCATCATTTGAATGCCTGAAGTGACTAACTCCCAGGGGTGGCAGTAACATAGAGAACATGTTTCATACTGGAGAACTTGCACAGGGTTAGGACAGGCTCTTCTGTGATGAAGGGACAATTAAGCCTTTCCTCAGCTGTTCTCCCTTAGGCAAAAATGCAGAAAGGAAAACCTCGTTTCACGGGGGTTGTACCCAAACTGGGAATTTGTTCCAGCTTCTTTTATTAGTGCCTGGCTATCATGGTTCCTGTTTCTGTCTCCTCCTGAAGACAAAGGTGGGACTTGCACTGCTGGCAAAACATGCTGCAGATGCCACGGTTTACCCTGGCGATATTACACGTTTGCCATACCCAGGTCACTGATAGCTGGACAGGAATTACTTCTTCCTGCCACGTAGATGCTTTTTTTTTGACACATGTTCATTTACATGTTCGAATAAGCACTTACCACAGGCATGTGAGCAAGAAAACACCCACCATTAATGTCTGGCTTAAAAATCAGGTCGGGGGGCTGCTTCCAGAAACAACAGTATGACCATGAACATAGGAAAGAGTGCTGGGTGATTCTATCAAAACATGCCTGGATTTTGAGCCCTATCAGTTTACTAATAATAGTGAGATACCTGTTTTATTGCTAAATAACCATGAAAGCTCTCTTTTGAGCTTTGAATCTGTTTGAATCTTGTAACAGGCTGTAGAGCAAGAAACAGTTCAGCTGTCATGTGCACTGCACACTGGTGTGCCCCAGTTTTCACATGATGGGAACATTAAACTCCTTTCCTACATTAGCAGGTGTGCCAATAGGCTGCAGCTGATATTTTAGTCTGAGGAGTCAGGAAGAAAAGGCTGCACAGCACTGCACTGCAAATTCATTAACTCCCAAAGCCACAGCGGGAGACAGGGAGATGGGAATTAACCACAGCAGATGGAGACATAAAGCTTGGTTAAGTCTCCTTCACCCCCAACAGACTCCTTTTCTCTCACCCTCCTCCCTGGTATATCCTGCAACAAAGCCTGTAACTAAAAAAGGAAATTCCTGAGCTCATTGCAGGCTGTAAGGTATAACCCTAACCTACACCCAACAAGAAACTGGAACTGAGTTCGACTTCGGGGCTGTTTTTCAGACAACGTAAGAAAAGCACACACATTTATTTAATTATTTATTATTTAGAGTGCAATAGCAGCAAAAATATGAAAGAAATCTGTTGTAGCACAGAAGAGGGCAGCGCTGTTCTAAGGGCACGCTTGAAAATGGGGTTTATATTTACTGTGCTTGTACAGTGTTTGGATTCCAGTTCTGCTAAAATAACAGCATACTGCAATGGCACACACTGTACACACTGCTGCTGAATTAACAGAACTGGAGTGCCTGCTACTGAAACATGCCAATTTGCATAAAATTAGTTATGAAGAAAATGAAAATAAACTTAACCAAAGCTGTAAATTAAGATGTTGAGTCTTTGAGGCAGAGAATATTGTGGTGCTGCTTCACCATCTGCTGAAGGGGTGTCCAAGTTAATTCCTACAAGTTGGAGATGATGTAGGAATTGTACTGGAGAGTGTCCTTATTTCAGAAAAGAGCTTGAATGGAGCAGAAAGCAAACTGTAGAGTGCTACACTTGACACTCACCATCATTCTTAATTTCTTATTCAGAACCACTGTAAGAAGTGTCAGCAACTCCCCATGGGCTGGAAAGGATCATCCATGGGTCTTCTGAGAACCAGCCACACCACCAAGAATAAGACTGAAACATGCTTTTCTTATTTAATTAGATGACATTAAATCCCCTCTGTCTTGGCCACCATCATACAGAAAATGAGTCAAGAAGATCACAGAGATCAAGTAAAAATCCAAGTGCTTGGCTCTCACTGCCTGCTCCTGTTTGAAGTCACAGCATTTTACATCCTTGCTGCACGGTTCACTGAGTGCAGGGCACTAGAGAATCAAGCTCAGCTCCTGTAAAAAGAATGTGAAATCAAAGTCTGGAAAGTCCAATAAAACCAAAGGTTTGTTGGTACCTCCTACTACACGGGTTATCTCACGCATCTCTGGAGGCGATGCTTTTTATTCCTTGCCTGTCTTTCTGAGTATGATGTAACAAGATGATTTGAGACAAGATAAGAGCTTTCTGCCACGGAAACGAGGAGAACCATTCCCCTCCCCATCTCCCCAACCTCCTCCTTCTGCCTATGCACTCTCCTCTCTCAAAAGCTTGCCCTGATACTCACAGGGTACACAGCACAGTGTGTTGACTTAACTCACTAGAAAAGCTGAAAACTTAACCCAGAAGAACTGCAGTAATATTTTCTGCGGGGTTTGGGGCCGCATCAGTTTGCTCTGCAATCCAATGCCCGACGGTAATGGTACAAGCAGTGACAAGAAGGGGCTGCACAGCCAGTGCAGGGGCTGGAGTGAGGGAAGAAAGGAGAGAGGGATCAGGAAGGAGGAATAGGGGTGAAGGAATGAGACCTCCTTTTCCAAAGCAGAAACGTCTTAGTTGCAGCATGGAGCTGCATCCTTGTCTGAATTCAGTAAATTGCTTACAAATGAAAACAGATCAGCCTATTTTGCAGGCAGGCTTGTACTCACTGTAAATTGTAAAGCGTAGCTTAGTTTGGAATATATAAATATTCAAGTCATTGTGAATTGTAAAGTGTAGCTTAGTTTGGAATATATAAATATTCAGATAGTCCGTAAAATGTGAGCCGTGCATCGTTTCAGGGTTTCTAGCCAAATAAATGTAACTATTCTGGACGTTCTTTGCATCTTTTTAGAAAAAACTAACAGGATGCAACGCAATTATCGTTCAGCTGGAACTTTTTTGGGGCAATGATCGATCTGGAAGAGCGAATCTGTACACGACACTGCGTGTGCGGCGATGGGTCCCTGTCACACCAAGGCCACTGCTGCCATCTGCTGAGGGAGGGAGAACGGCACAGAAGCGGCCAAGTGGCCAAAAATCCTTCCCTGTTGGCCGTTCCAGGCAGAAAATCCTGCAGGAGCGATGCCAGCAAGCCCAGCTCCACCTGATCCACCGAAAAGCTTAAACCCACGATGTTAACTTCGACTCCTCCCAGAAGAAAACTGAAAGAAAAGCAAGGGAACCCAACCGTTTGTCACACTACGGTCAGATTTAGTGTATTCGGCTGCAGGAAGGCTGCAAACACTTCCCAGGGGGACCTCAGAAGTCTTTTCCAACCTAATCGATTCTGTGATTTCTGTGATTTCTGTGATTTCTGTGATTCTGTGTCTCCCAGCAGCGCGGCCGCCCTGACCCAGCCCCGTCCCCGCTATCCCAGCGCAGCGGGCACCCCCGAGGGACGCCAAGCGGGTCCCGGCAGGTCCTGCCGCCTCAGCAGCGGCTTCTGGAGGGAGCCCCGCACCCTGAGGGGCCACAGAACCCGGAGGGGGTCCCCGGGGCCGCGGGACGGACCCGCCCCGCACCCTGAAGGGCCACAGAACCCGGCGGGGTCCCCGCGGCCGCGGGACGGGAGCACCCCGCACCCTGAGGGGCCACAGAACCCGGACGGGTCCCCGGGGCCGCGGGACGGACCCGCCCCGCACCCTGAGGGGCCACAGAACCCGGAGGGGTCGCGGGGCCGCGGGACGGACCCACCCCGCACAACCGGCCCCGCCATGGCGAGCGCCTCGCGCCTGGCCCCTGGCCCCGCCCCCGAGCGAGCTGAGTGGAGGAGCGCCTGACTGCTGTGCGCGGGAGCCAATCAGAGTGCGGCACCGCGAGACCGCGAGCCAATGGGGAGCGAGGGGAGGGGGCGGCCGGGCGGAAGGGGCGGTGGCGGCGGCGCTGAGGGAGCGCGGCGGGCGGAGCGGGCAGGTGAGGGTCGGGGCTGGTGAAGCGTCCGAGAGGGTCCGTGCCCTCTCCCGGGTCGTGGTTTCGGCTCTTGTCTCTTCTGCACTGGCCTGGCGAGTCCCGCTGCGGGGTTTGGGCCTCCCTAGAGCCCGGTCCAGCGTAGGGCAGAGCGGTGGTGGCGGGTGTGGGCCCGGCCCGGTTCCTCTTGTGGCGTGCGGGTGAGGACAGGAGGCCGCAGGAGGAGCGGCTGAGGTCACTTGGTCTGGTCAGCCTGGAGAAGAGCAGACTGAGGGGACCTCACTGCGGGCTGCAGCTTCCCCCCATGGGCAGCGCCCATCTCTGCTCTCTGTGACCAGTGACAGGACCCGAGGAAATGGCTGGAGCTGTGCCGGGGGGGTTAGGTGGATATTAGGAAAAGGTTCTTCCCCCAGAGGGTGGTTGGGCACTAAACAGGTTCCGCAGGGTCTCTTTGGTCATAGCCTCAAGCCTGAAAGAGTTCAAGACGCCTTTGTGCAACGCTCTCAGGCACGGGGGAATTGTTGGGGTGCCCTCTGCAGGGCCTGGAGTTGATCCCTGTGTGTCCCTTCTAGCTCGGGATATTCTGTGATTTTGTGGGGTTTGCCCTCTAGGCCCCAGCTAAGGAAGGGGGTCTCCCCTCTCCCTTTGGCTGCCGAGTTTACAGACTGGTCTTCCGTATTTAGGAAAATAAGTATTCTGTGTGCTTCTGGTGCAGTTAATCCTGCTGCAAGTAAACCTTAATGAAAAGGTAACAGATTTGCCAGGAGATTCCTGTATTCTGCACATGGATTTGTCTCTTCTGGCTCATTTTCTCACAGCCACCTCCCATATTTTGTCTATGTTTATATTGTAACCTTGCGACACAAATTGTTAACATTTGTTTCTTGGGTCATTCCCTAGGCATTTCATCTGGCAAAAATGGGTGAGCCTCAGCAAGTGAGTGCCCTTCCTCCGCCTCCAATGCAATATATAAAAGAATATACTGATGAAAATATCCGTAAAGGCCTGGCTCCAAAGCCACCTCCGCCTGTGAAGGACAGCTACATGATGTTTGGGAATCAGTTCCAGTGCGATGATCTGATCATTCGGCCCCTGGAGAGCCAGGGTATTGAACGGCTGCATCCTATGCAGTTTGATCACAAGAAGGAGTTAAGGAAACTTAACATGTCTATCCTGGTCAACTTTTTGGACCTCTTGGATATCTTGATAAGGAGTCCAGGGAGTATAAAGCGAGAGGAGAAACTGGAAGACTTGAAACTGCTTTTTGTCCACGTCCATCACCTCATAAATGAGTATCGCCCTCACCAAGCCAGGGAGACACTGAGGGTCATGATGGAGGTGCAGAAACGCCAGCGCCTGGAGACCGCGGAGCGATTCCAGAAGCACCTGGAGCGAGTCGTGGAGATGATCCAGAACTGCCTGGCTTCCCTGCCCGATGATCTGCCTCATGCAGAGGGGGGACTGAGAGTGCAAGTGGAACCCATGGATACTGATGATGGCAGCAACTGCATTGGACAGAGCGAAAAGCAGAGGGAGCGTTCTGGTGGCAAGAGAGATCAGGTTTTGGACAAAGATGCAGCCATGTGCAGCATTATTGATGAAATGACATGAAGAAAACAGCTTGTTTTGTTAATGTACCACAGTGAGAGACAGAAGGGGATTCTGGGGCTACATGTTGTATTTTGTTTTGCTGTTGTACAAACAGACAAAGCTTTTGTTGTGCACCTGTTGGAGGTTGTGAGTGACTGGGCAGATGAAAATGTTTAATGTTTTGTGACCTATGTTTTTTTGGTAGAAACAAAAAAGTATAATTTTTGTTAAATGTATCATGTGAGGTGGTAGGCACGGATTAAAGTTGGCTTTTCCTGTTGTACTTTCTTTTGTCACTTCCTGCTTGTTTTGGGTATGTCGTTCTATAATTGTATATGCTCTGAGTCAAGAAAAGATTCCTACAGAAATGGTGTTTGTTTCTTGTACAAACAACACACAGGAGCTTGGAAAACAGGCACACAGAAACTCAAATTACGTCAAGGCATTCCCTATGATCTGTGTTTGAGGTGAAGTCTAAAGCAGGTGGGTTAACTGTTCTGTAGCTTTCACATCCTTTTACTGTGTGACCAGAATGGCTTTCCTGGGATCCTGGCAGAGCCAGCTGCCCTGCCTTTCCTGTTCTTGCAGAGCAGTTTCAGGATCCTGCTGGCAATTATCAGAATTGTTCCTCTAGCAGCTCTCTGCAGTTTCCTGTTTTCCTCAGAAACCACAGGAGCAGAGAGGAAGCCTTTTCTTAAGGAGTTCTGCTTCCAGTTGCTGCATGCAAAAATCACCCTTCATCCCTCTTTCTATCCCTTCTTTCCTACAGATGTGTTGCTAGTTTGTCTCTCAGCTACGTTAATCCCTTGGTTTTCCTAATTTTCACCTCAGAAAACCTGTCGGTATGGTGCCTCTGTTCTGTAAGGTAGCCATGCAAGGCAAGGTTCCAATTCTAGCATCTTCCACTTATTCATAAATAACTCCTTAGTACTTAATTCCATCTCTGTAAAACACTGTGAGGCAGATTAGCTGCTTCAGCAAAGAACATTTCTTGGCCCTTGATCACAGGTGCAGTTCTAGTCCAAACAATATAAAAAGACCAGATATCCTTGAGGAGAGCATGGTGATCCAGGCACAGGGAGAGAGGCCAGGGAACAGCGTTTCTCAAAAGCTGTATTTCAGCATTTTGTCAGAGTGAGCCTTGAGTTTGGGATGACATGGTTTCCACACTACTGTTTCAAGTCTCCTCTGTATTCTGGATGTTTTACTTTATATTGCAAAGGCCCACGTGCATATTTTAAAAGTCAGATGAGAGAAGACAGCCACTCCATTAGGCTCAGCTGTGTAACAGTTTTCCAATCCTACCAAGTTGTCTCTGCCAAAGAAAATTTGCCAGAAGATGCTCTGAGTTGCTTCTATGTATTAGAACCAGAAACTTATGATCAAAAGCTTGTGCAGTTCATCCTGGAAATCTGTTATTTAGCCACGCCCTTTCCCCTTGCCACAGTCTGCCGCTCATTATGTAATCTTTTATCCAGGTGCTACCTGCTGTGGCAAAGGCAGGTGTGGGCAGCAGTCTGGGGCAGTGGATTGCTGATAACTGTGTCAGCTCTGTGCCGCTGTCAAGTTTCACTTACTGTCACCAGACAGATCTGGAAAAAACGAGAAGCAGATTTGTGTGGTGCTGTGAAGTGTTGTCACCTCTCGGTCAAAGCCCCGCTAGCAGGAGCTCAGTGCACTCGTTCCCTGCCCCGGCAGCACTTGGCTGTGCTGCAGGACACGGCCCAACAGCCCAACCTCGGGCAAAACAGCCCAGATTGGACTGAGAGGCACCCGCAGCAGTGTCTGGAGATGATGTGCTAAGAAGGAAACACGGAAGTTCACAAAGAAGATAATTTTTCTTGAATGAGAAGGGCGAACGGGAGCGTTGTTCGTCATCTTCAGCCACAATGTTGTCTTACCTCTGCCTGAAGTGGGTTCTTCTGGTGCTGTTTACAGGTAACTGAGGGGGCATAGACAACTGGATGGAGGTGGGTGGAGGTAACATGCAGCAGTGATTCTGAAGGTAGCAAAGAGAAACTTTAATTTGCAACAGGAAGAGTGGCCACATCACAGAAGCTGCAGTTGTCTATGTTAAAATAGGACTTCATGGCAGTGGCTCAGTAGAGTTCTAATCTTAGCTCCTTTGGAAAACAGAAGCGTGCTGAGGGTGTGATGGTTTTAAAAATGCTCCTTGGGCTGGCTGCTCGTCTTACCAGTGGGCTTTTTTAGATAATGATGATTTGAGCAGAGAACCTTCAATTGTTTTAGAGAAGATGTAAAAGAAGGACATTTCGCTTTGGCCGGCTTTGTGAAGATGAATGCTTAGGTAGACAGTGAAAAGATCAGCTGTGGCTTCTGGTATTTTTTAACCAATATGAAATTTTATTGGGACAAATTGATAATTTTTCCTTTCTTTTTTTTTTTTTCATTCTGAGGAAGTAGTCCTCCTAGATTGTTAAGAGCAACAGCCATGAAAACAACAGGTTGCAAAGTGGTACTAATAAAGACAGACAGGCATTAGAAACTTGGTGCTAAGATAAATTCAGTAGAAAGAAAAGGGATATTACAGATATTTTTTGTAGTTCTTTATAAAGCCTTTTATGATGAGTTTAGTTTTTAACTTCCTTTTCATATTAAATAAGGAACATTGGTTTCAGAGACTTGTTTCTAGTGTGTTATTGTGTCAAAATCTCTGCATGCAGGTTTATTTTTAAATATAATAGAAAATATCTGAGCTGGACTGAGCAAAACAGCTTTTTCACTGTGATGAATGGGCTACTGGGAGTTAGGGCTCAGTGTCTTGACCTGTGTAGTGTGACACAGCCTTCTGGAAATGTGCCAAATTTCTGGGAAGCAAACAAGTTAGAAACTGCATAAGAATTAGAAGAGAGAATAAGGTACTGAAAAAAAAAGAGAGTATTTATAATATTTCTCAGAAAAGCCCTGAAAAATTTCTTCTGATAAGAATGGGCCAAACCTGCCTTTAGGCAAGAGAAAAGGAAATTCATTCAGCAGTGGTCATTCTGATGAAACCTGCAGTTTAGTTCATTGAAAGGGGGGAAGAGTTTCCCACAGTGGTTTTGAGGAAAGTCCGTGTCTTACCGTTCCCACGTGTGTGGCTTGGGTTAAATGTACAGGAAGGAAAAAGTGAAGAGCCAACAGACTGCACCTGGCCACAGAGTTCTTCACCTCATTTGCCTGCCTGCAGAGGCTGCAGAAAATGTTCTTCCTCTGAACATGTCCCTGGCCTGATCATTATTCCTCACTGCATCAGTCCTGCTGGGACACATCTATTTGTGCAAAATCGGATCCAGCAATGCCTGCTGTTCTTTGAGAGATGGGAGGTTTCAGGACACACAAGGTGCACAAGAAGCTTCTCCTTGTGTGTCCTGTGCTGAACAATCATGTTTGTCTTTTTGTCCACAGGCCCCACAGTATCAGAATTTGTTGTGGTAGGAGAGGTTGGTCAGGACATCACTGTGCCCTGCCGCTACAGTGTCCGGGACAGAAATGGCATCACATCCATGTGCTGGGGTCGGGACAGGTGCCCCAATTCCAAATGTTCCCGGCCCATTATCTGGACAGATGGCTGGAGGGTGACAGAGCAGCACAGCAGCAGGTACCAGTTGAAAGGGGACCTGCAGAGGGGGGACGTGTCCCTGACGATCGTGGACGCCAGGGAAGCAGATTCGGGGATTTATTGCTGCCGTGTGGAGGTCCCGGGGTGGTTCAACGACCAATTGATTAATCACAAGGTTGTGATAACGAAAGGTGAGTGCAGAGGAGTGCTCTTGCATGAATACCATTGTGGTGGGTCTGCTCTTGGGTCTGGACTTCAAAGCTTGTGGTGCAAAAGATTTCTGCAATCATCTGTAAGACTGATCCTGGGGACCTTGCCCATCTGCTGTTAGTGCTGCCTCAATTAAGCTGCCTTTGGCAATGTTGTTATCCCACTGCAGTCACTGCAATTAAAAAAAGGACATGATATTTTCATGGAGCGTTCCTAGAGACACTGAAGAATTTAAAAGAAAGGGCAGCATAAAGTATTCATCCAAAGCTTTATTGCTGCACCTTTTTCATAGAAAGCTGTGTTTGATTTTCCCTGCTTGATTCTAGATTAAAGCCCAGGGAGACAAAATTGGTATAGAAAAGCTTTTTATCAATTCTTCCTTTGATTTTTAGTTTTTCCTTTGCTTGTGATATTATATAGAACAAGTGGCTGAAAAATGTACTTGTGCTTTACTAGCAAACTTTTATTATGGAAACACTGTCTCTTTCTCGCTACATAAATGCCCAGTAAGGTTAATTATGTGTTGATTTTGTTTTATTTTTTAACATCAGCAAGGATCTCTACTGCAAGTCCTCACACTTACACCTCTGAACAGACCTCAGGTAACTTTTATCCAAGTGTTAACCTCAATAGCATATACAAGCCATATTGCAAATGGGGCATCTTGGGAAGGAAACAAAATGATAATAGATGATAGAAATGTCTTGGCTAAAATTTATTAAACATTACCAGAGATCAGAACTTGGATTTAAATTCTGCTTGATATTATACAGAGTGCAACAGAAGGACCATGTACACATGGGAGGAAGCTGCTTCCAGGTGTGAAGCTTAAGTAGATGTTTTAGTGGTGCTGCAAGGTTTGCTTTTATTTGGCTGTTGTTCTGGTTTGTTGGGGTTTTTTGTGGTATAAAATCTCACCTCATCTTCTACAAATTCATCCCATGAATGGTAAAACACAACTCTTTAGGAGTTTGGTATACTCACTATTTAATCATTTGTTTTATTGGGCTAGCTCAAAAGAACATCTAATTAAGGCTCCTGCCTCCAGTAGCAGTCAGCAGCAGATGATTAAGGAGGATGGTGGAAAAGTGGCATTAATTTTGTGATACAGTGCCAAAGTGTTCTTCCACCCTGGTGTGTGTCTCAGAGGCTGCCCATGGCCTCTGTGCACATTTAATAACGTGAGGTCCCTCATTGCAGTGGAAGAGACAGTGCTCAGCTGTTCCTCACTTGTTTTCTACATTCGTCTCACAAAAGGATAAACTTTTATCACGTACCCACTCAGCTGCATCTTTTTCACTTGGAAAAAGACAACTTTAATTTCCACTACATAAGAGAAACCTTGTGGTGTAGCAATGGCTTATTTTCTGGATTCTGAAAAAAAAAAGAATCAGGGATGCCATTTGTATTTCTCCCTCTATCTTGGATGTTTGCAGCTAAGCAACTCCAAATTAGTGTTACAACAGTTGCGTTTCCTTTTTGGAAGAAGAAGTGAAAACTTTCTCAGACGGTTTCTATTCTAGTTGCAAGTAACATCGATTCCAGTCTTAGAACTCAGGGGTTTTCTTATCCCTGTGACCTCTTCCTTAGCTGATGGTGGAACAGTGTTTGAAGTTTTCAGAATCCAAGTTAGCGTGTGCATGTTCACACTGCGGGAGATTGGAAAAGGCAGGTGGCCTTGTGCCTCTGATGTAGAAATACTCCAGAATCTCCCATGGAAGCTGATGATCCTATCCTCCTCAAAATAAAAATTCTGGGATAAGGGTAACAATTTAAAATGTAAAAACAACCAGCTGGGGTTGGCACAGAGTGAACAGGTTTTGTTTTCAGGAGGTTTTTATATCATCTGACAACATGTGGAGAAACCGAGACTGATGATAGAGAAGACAGCAATTCGTTAACTCTGAAGTTTAAGTATGACAAATAGCTGTGCTCAGGGAAACTACCTCAGAGTGTGCTGCAGGTTCTTATGCAAATGTATCACATTTTGTTCAGTGTGCTTACTGTATAGCTGCCTGGGACTGTAAAGGTATCACCTGCTTTCTGTGACTCTGCACCACGTGCTGCTTCCGGGCCCTGAGCTAATCTCCATCAGTTTTCACCTGATAACCTAAGTTTGCTTTATGCATCATTTTTTGCTTCAAGGCCAGATTGGAAGGGGCATTGAGAAACCTGGTCTAGTGGAAGGTGTCCCTGCCCATGGCAGGGGGTTGCAATAGGATGGGCATTAAGATCCCTTTTAATCCAATCTGTTTAATGATTCTATGGCCACTGCTTCTTGGCTCCAGAACCAACTGGTAACTCCTTCCCAGTGATAACAGCAAGAGCCAAGTATTTCTTGGAAGGAGTTCAAAGCTCTGAAAAGGGCGGAAGGAACTTCAATATTCAGAGTTTTGTGCTGCCCTCTGAAGGCACCAACCTCTTATGATACGCAGAGCCCAGACTGCTGACAGACACGGAAGTTCAGGGTCCCAAGTCAGCTGTACAAATTCTTCTCTGTCAAGGCAGAAGAGTTCTCTGTGCAAGTGATGTGTTTGTCTTGCCTTTGCTCAGCTCCTGGCAGCACCAGTGAACCCTCCTTTACTGTCACAAGGACCTGGCCATCGGTTTCTGCTTCAGAAGCTCCTCAGACTGTAAGCATCAACCTTGCTGTAGCACACCTAGAGTGGATGGACTTGAGAGGTTACTGGGTCACCCCTCCAGGTCACTTCCACTGTTTTTGTCTAATTGCAACAGATTCTTGGTTTGTAGTCTGCGTGTTTAGTGGTTATAAAGAGTGCTTATGTGCTCATTATTAGAGAGGGGGAAAAAAACCTGCTTAGCATGCATAAAGTACTTCCTTCTAGAGGAGGAAGGGATTTAGCAATATGTGTATTTCCTTTCAGGCCTCTGCTCCCTGCTCAGGCACCTCAGACTGCTTGGATGTGACTGCAAACCTGCAGGTATGGCAGGATGTGGGGAAGAGTGGAGCTTGGGCCACCTGAGAGCACAAGGGTGCCCTGCACTCCCCATGCAGGGGTCAAACAGGCAGCTCTGTGTGTCCTGCTGAGTCCTGCAGCACAGGTGGGAGGGTGTGACATCATGAGATACCTTACTCATTAAAAAAATTCACCAAATATTATTAAACCTGAATAAATGAGATTTGTCGTAACTTCAGGTCTTCTGAAAATCTCAAAGACTGTGTTTAACAGCATGGTTCACACAATTGTTGCAGAGATTCTGCTTGAAACTGGGCTTGTTTCTCAAGTTAGGCTTTTGGTCTCAGGTGTACTTTCTGTAGCTGTTTTCCCCATGGAAAAGTAGAGAAACAACACGAAGTCCAGGCTCAGGGATAAATGGGAGCGCTTTAATAAATTCTCGGAAGGCTTTTTTATGTTAGTTTGCAAAGTGTGTTAAGTGGCATAAGGTAATTGGTTTTTGCCATCCACCCCTTAAGGGGATTGGTCAAGTTCTAAGACACCCATCTCTGAATGGTTTTCTAGTTAGAACCATAACAATCCTGCAAAACAACCTGCAGCTGCAAGAAGTTTACAAAACTGTAACATTGTTTTGAGTTACTTGCATGGGAAAGACAGAACTCTCACAAAAATGCTGCAGAGAGCTGAAGAAATTCTCTGCTGGAGTTTTTCAGCATCCATACTTTTCCTGCAGAGTTGCAAAACACACAAAAGGCCTTTGGGTACTGCATGGGCTTCTTGCTGTCAGTTCCACTAATGCTCCTTGGCTTGTGTTCGACAGAACACGTCTGTGTCGCTTCCCAGTCAGCAGCATCCAGAGCATGGGCTGTACATTGGGATTGGCTCATGTGCAGCACTTCTGCTCATCCTGATTTTGGCTCTGTTCCTCACTAAACGTAAGTACTTTTCATAGGCAGTTACTCAAGGATTGCTCAGGTTTGTCCAGTCACAGCTGTGGCTGATGCCACATCTCCCACTTCGGGGCAGGGAGCTGAGGTCCCTGGAGGCCACTGCTGTGGCTGCTCACAATGGGAATCTCCTATCCTGAGAATATTTGAAGTTCCCTTAGTTTCTTACACTTGAATTTGTCTTTGAACCCACTACTTTACTTGCTTCTAATTGTTCAAACAAAATTATTTGTTTTAATTATTCTTTTTCATTCTTTCTTTATTTTCATTCTGGATGGTCCTTAGAATATTTTTACAACACGAAGAAGATGGGTGGCCCTGCAGGGTAGGTTTTCTGTTCCTGCTTTTGCTAATAGGACAAGTGAGGTTGCAGAAAAAAATGTCAGTGTGCTGACCATTCCACCACATACTTTGGCTTTCTTTTACAACCTCAAGTTAATAGAAAACATTATAAAAAGAAATGAATAAGAAAAATTCAGTAGAAAGCTGCTACTTTTCGTTACTTTATAAGCAAAAATGTCACTGTCAGTTCGTAGCATTAGGGAGCTTGCTAACCTCAGGTGTGAATTTTCTCATAAGTGGAGACATGATTCATTATCAGTCATGATCATGTGTTTATGCATATTTTATATTTTCTAGTCAGCTGGTTGATCTCTTCCTCTGTGGGTTTATTGTCTGGTTTTGGTTTAACACCATGGTTTTTGCTCTTTTGTGCAGCTTTGTTGCATTTCGGAGGCCCCAAGGCATGGGGAGCCATAGTGTCCTGGAAGATGAGAATCATGCAGAGGAAAATGTTTATATCATGCACTAAGGACTGGATGCATGGCTGCCTTTGTCATTGCTGGGACATTAAATAGTTTGCAAAATGTTGGCTGCTCCCTCTGCTCAGCAGCTGAACATGACTGCACTACTGAAGCATTATTCACATCCTAATAATAAAACAAATAAAAGCTACACTTTCAATTAAAATCTTTATCAGCTTGTTCCAGAAACAGAAACCAAAACTGGCATCCATGGAACTTTCCATTTCCTAAGGAAAGTTACGATTATATTTATTATCTGCTTCAAATTCTCGCTTCCTTTTTGGGAAAAAAAGTGGATGTGCCAGAAGGGCACAACTGTGTTCACTGTGGATTCTATCTGCCACCTTCCACAGAGTCTGTGCCATCAGAGGGCAGAAGCAATCTCAGAGCTGTGTGACAAAGATGTCACATGGCCTATCTCGGTAGTAATTTAATGCACACTTAGTTGTATTTTCATTGAAATCAGGTATGGCCTGTCCTGGTAACAGCTCAGTAATGCAATATTCTAATTCCTGTCCACCTGGAGTTAAATCTGGAGGAGCTATGGCTGCTCACCCCCAAGGGGATATCCTTGAAGCCTTCAGCATCAGTACGTCAATGGACAGAACAGTCACAGCTTGTGTGCAGAGAATTATGACTAAGTGTGAGTTTTTTTGACAAAGTACATCAGTATTTTTCTGTGGCTTTCTCCTTGGGTGCATCTTTACCCTGAGACACCCTTGGGGTGAAAGGTCTCACTTCCAGGTGTCTGAAAAAACTGAACAACTCCTCTCCCTGCTCCCCCCAACACACACTTTGTAAAGATGATTAAATTCTTTCCTTAGCTTGCAGAGAAATCATGGACATTGCACAAAGTATTGGCTGGAAGTTGGCCCTGCCTTCACACGTCTCTAGATATCAAACAGCTCTTAATTCCTAAGAATGTTGAATGTGTTTGGTGGATTTTACCTCATAAGTCGGAGGTATCTGGGGCCAAATGCCTTTCCTCCTTTGTTCCTCAGTTAGTGATGTGCCTCAGCTTTTATTCCCTGCAAAACAAAATTTTGGTTTACTTTAGATAAATAAATGGAGTCAGCCCCGTCAGTATGAATTGCTGAGCAAGAGACACTACACACCCAAATCATCTTTAAGTGGAAGAATAATTGTCCTCAACTGTTTTTAAGAACACATTTTAAACAGAAGTTGGGAACTTCCTGAAAGAGCAGAAAAGTAGCACAGGCAGGAGAGACACCAAATCTTACCAAATATTGGTCAAATCATTTTGCCCTGAAGCTCATCCCAAGGAGCAGTGTGGAATTACCCAACACACACACTGCTGCCAGAGGGAAAACTCTCAGATGTACCACAAAGTTTCTACCATTGAGTAAATTTTAAACTCCTAAATTATTTCAACAATGCAATGAGGCATAAAGGCACAATAATGAAATCAGTAGGCATTGATGTTAACAGCTGAGGCACTTGAGGCCATGGTCTGGTTGTGCTTTAAGGGGAATGGAGTCAGTGGAGAAGTTACCCTGCCTTGTCCCAGCTGGGGAGGGCAGTGGTTTCCTCAGGAGTCACACAGGGTCTGGCTCAGGTGAGGTCTTGCAGGTAGGTGTTCTTGCACAGATTCACAAAGGAGGGAAAGGCTCATCCTGCTGAGGAAGGAAGAAACAGAAAGCAAACTTGGACAGGC
This sequence comes from Lycocorax pyrrhopterus obiensis, assembly GCA_014706295.1. Lineage (NCBI taxonomy): Eukaryota > Metazoa > Chordata > Aves > Passeriformes > Paradisaeidae > Lycocorax > Lycocorax pyrrhopterus. The sequence goes on from JACSVZ010000018.1 coordinate 12,291,631, forward strand.
GACCCTCGGGTGTTTTGTGTTTTCACTCCTGTGTTCTCCTGGAGCTCTCTGTTGTAGCAGGCTGAAAAGGTTGAAAATGCAGAGATGAATTCATGGCTGACTGAAGAGTGGGAGCACAGATATTGGGTGATCACTTATCCCAGGGCCAGGAAAAGTGATGGACAAAACCAGCTCTGCCATTTTCTATCTTCACATCACATGTAGCTTTGTGTAAGAAGGTGCTGAGACCAGAAAGGACCTGCTGGTGTCAGACTGTATTTTTGCACTTGACTATTAACAGCAATTACTGACCCCAAATCTCTGCCCCTGCTGCAGACACTGCTTTCCTTCTGCCTGGCTGAGCCTGTTGCTGCTTCAAGTTCCTGCCCCTGACAGGAGCTGGAGGAAGTCTGATCTGGTCTCTGAACTGGTTCTCAGGAAACATCTTCAGCAATTTCTGCTTTCCGCAATTTTATGTAATCAGTCTCTGCTGGGGTCAGAGTTAGACATGTGTGGGGCTTCCAAAATCATCTGATTTCAACAGCTTATGCTCTTATGGAGTTTGTAGTCCATCCTTAAGACTCTGAATCATAAAAGATGCTTGTCCATAACGATTTTTTAAATTAATATCACAGACCGATTCAAGCTAATTCTTACATCAGGAAGTTGTTCACGTAAAATAAAGCTCCAGAATATCTGATAACCAAAATCTCGAGTCAACCAAAATCTTTCTGCTCTGCAATTACTTGGTAAACAGACTTTGCAAAGGTTGTTTGGAGCAAGAGCTTTGCCTTGGACATGCAGTGAGATACACATCCACAAAGGCAGAGCTCCCTGGGCTTTTTCTCTACCTCCACTTTTGTCAGTGGATCTTGGAACAGGCATTTCAAAATGAGCCTTAGACACAAGCAGGTGGCACTTGGAACCCATTCACCCCTCAGGAGATTGTCTGGCAGCACATTGAGCTGATGAGGCTGATGAGCCGAAAATTCTCTTTTTTGAGACAACTTCACCTTTTCTGCCTGCAAGAAGCCACTAGATAGCAGTACAGAAGCAGAAAGCAACCCACGTTTGTGGTTCTTCCCAGTACATTTGGATTTTGGATGGCCTTTTTCAAAGCACTCTGCTGCTGTTGGCCCAGCCTTGCTGTAGAAACAAAGCCAATAGGATGCTGTGTTCATCCTGTGCCTTCCCTGGCTGCATGTGACATGCTGCCCAGTTCTGTCTGGACAAGCTTCATGGAAATTTGTAGCTGAATAAAGACCCAAATTTGTGTCCCAGGTGAGGCTGAGCTGCTCCCTGCACTGGCATCAGCTGAGCATCAGCTCACAGCCACTGCTGGGCGGTGAGTAATGGGAGAAATTTTGATCATTGCAGGGAAAAAGTCTGCAGGATATTGGATGCCTCAGGTTTCATTAGTTCTGTTCACAGAGCAGCTGGGGCTGTGTGTAAATGGCGTTGTATGAACTGTATCTGGTAGAATATAGCAAATTAGGTATTTTACTGATTGCCTTTGCTGCTAAAATTTTATTTGCTGTTTTCAATGCCAGCAAGCAGAAGGGTGATATTTTCATGAGCTTGACTATCATGATAAGCCCGAAATCTCATTACTAAAAGTGTAATGCCTGGTTAAAAGCCCATCATTTTATCATTTGAACTTGGAATTGCACTCCAGCTTGCACTGTGCTACATTTATTTGCACAGAATTTTGTCTATCTGCAATTTTTCATTCCTGACCTTACTGCCCTGAATTACTTTTGCTTTATTACTCAGCTTTTCCAGAGAAGAACTTCCAGATAACTTATTTGTCAATTGGTCAGAAAGAAATAAAACAGTCAGAAGGAGTGAAATATATTTCTTGAAGATGATGTTGCATTTCTTTGGGAAGGATGTGGTTTCGGCAACAAAACATTTGCAACTACTTCCTCCAAGCCTGTATTTGCAAACAGAAAATATGAAGCTGGGGAAAGAGAAGAGTCCTCAAGCAGAAGGCAGAAGCAGGGGAAATGAAGGATTAAGCAAATATAAGTGAAGACAAAGTCTGAGGGGAGATTATACCGAATATTTAGGGGTGTAAAAGCGCAGAATATGTTCTTGCCCCTCAGCAGCCCGGAACAGAACTGGGCCTTAAGAGTTCCAGGGAACGGCAAAGCAAATAGAATATTGAAATTTCTGGTGAAAGTACCATGCTGGGTGTCTTGGAAGAGGAGAGCAGAATTGGACAGCCCGTTCCAGGGCTTACTGCCCTCTGGCTAAATACTTCCCAAAGTCCAGTGTAATCCTCCTCTGGTGAGCCTGGAATCATCCCTGTGTGTCCCATTAGTAGATACCAGGGAGAAGAGATCAGCACTTCCCTGTCCACGTCCCCTCCTCAGGAAGCTGCAGAGAGCTGTGAGCTCCCCTCAGCCTCCTTTTCTCCAATCCTGGAGGCCACAGCCCCTCATTCACTCCAGCCCTGCCACCTGCTCAGGTGGCCTCGTCTGGGCACATTCAGGTGCCTGAATGTCCTTCTTAAATTGTGTGGCCCAGAACTGCACACAGGGCTCCAACTGGGGCTGCACCAGCACTGAACACAGCAGGAGATCCCCTCTTTGGCCAGTTCCTATCCGGAAGCGTAGGAAAGAAACACTTGCAGTATGTAAAATCTGGAAATGGAGAAATGAGACTTCAGTGGGACTCACTCGGCGCCTCTGGAAAGGATAAGGTCTGGTTTTGTCTTCTTCCACTCGCTGCCCCAGTGTCTCCGTGAGCCAGAATGTCCCATTTTGTGCTGTTTCACTGGATTATAATACAGATCTTTATAGGTGAGTCTTCACCTGCTTTTTGTGTGTTTGCTCAGAAAACTAACATTTTTTAAAATGAAAACCAGCAACGCTTGTTTTGTGAAAACAAACCAGTGATAAAGATCATGATTGTATACAGAACTTCAAAAATTGTCTTAATTTACTGAGTTAATACTCCTTGAGGTTTGTGGTTTTTTCACTTTTTAAAAATTGATGCAGTTTCCTCTGTGTTAGTTTCCTTTTTTTCTTCCTTTGCAGAGCTCCTGAAGAATGAGAATGGCTTCTTTTTATCCTGTTCTTTAATGCAGCCCAGTGCTGGGAATGTGTTGTCTTGAGGTTCAGTAGCCAGTTAAATGCCTCTTTTCTGTTTATCATTCATATCCTCTGCAATCTCATCAGTAAAGAAGCTTCAGTAAGGAAAAATAAAAGGATTGATAGGGCAAAGATTCCAAATATCTTCTGCAAAATTGGAAAATTATTCCAGGAATAGATCAAGGGAAAAAAAATTTTTAGACATCTGTTTTTGGCTGGAGGGTGAATGTTTTTATCCATCTAACGACCAGTCTGTGGGAGGGAAGACAACTACAAGAGCAACAATTGGAGTTACTGCTTAGTGCCGACTGCCCCCGAGGGTGGGTTTGAGGGAGACTGTACACAAATATGGGTATACCTGTATGATCTGGCTGATTGCGAGTACCCCTTTCTATTGGGGATGGTATATTAAACATCTGGAGTCCATTTCTCTCTCACTGATGAGGGACTTAGAGTGGCAAACCTCACAGACTTCAGCGGGACCAGCCAGGCAGAGCCTTGGCTCAAATCTGGACGCCTGGAAGGTCAGTGCCATGGAGAAGGGCAGGGTTCCCCTCACAGTAAGAGCAGGGCATCACAATACGACAGTCTGAGGAAGCCCTTAATTTCTAAGACATGTTCACTCCCTCCTGTTTACTATGTCCTTTGGAAAATGTGTCTGTAGAAGAGGCTGCACCTGAGAAGTAAGTTTTTTAATCCTTGCAGAGGTTTGTGCTGTTGAATCCAGGCTGCTGCAGTATTGAAGCTCTCCTCACCAGCCTGCAGTGCAGGCAGATGTTGGCAACATTAGCTTCACAGAAATTAAAAGGGGGCTTGAAACTGCAAAACCTGTAACTTTCTAGCAGGAGTACTAGAGGGAAACTGCACTGAAGACACTCTGATGCCTTGTGTCATTCCTCTTCTTCTTTTACATTATTTACTTATTTATTTACTCAGTTCAGGGCTCTGCTTCTTTCAAAGACAAGAGCAGGCCAATTTTCATTTGTTAAAGGGTTGCTTAACAAGGCTGCTTTTGTGCTGTGCAGAACCAGGCTGAAGTAAGAGCAGATGATGAACCCATTTCTCCTCAAGAAGCAGCGACCTGAAACCTAGCTACAGTTTTAACTGGTTTTGCACACACCTTTGTTGGGGTGACTTGAAAATATGTGTTAACCTGCTCATGACTAACCCCTTGCTCCCACAGAACTACTTTAAAGGTCAGCTGCATGTCTTGTTCTGTCTACATAGACAGAGGCTCTTTTCTCTGTTTGTTTTGCTGTTCCAAGGCAATTGAACCTTCCCTTTCCAAGGGCTAAAGCCACCATCTTGCAAAGCCTTATCCTGTATTCAGGAATTCAGTTTCTGGCATATCCTGCCTTCGTTTCACTGCAGAAGCTCCTGCCATTCAGGCCATACTGCCTGTTGTTTTGTCTGCCTCTATTCTTCCAGCATTTGGAGCTGAGGAAACCTGAATGGGTTGGCTTCTCTTGCCGGCGGGATAAGCAGTAACGAATCTGAAATGTCATCCCAATAACAAGTCATGCTGCAGACTAAAGCCTCACCTAGGGAATAGTCCATTAAAGAGAAAACAAAAGAGACATGGACACAGTTGGAAGCATCTGTTTGCTATCTGGGAGTCATGCCAAAAAGGAAAGGCATTCAAACAACTGGCAAGATAGAAATGTTTGGCAAACCAGGGCCAAAGCTGGTGATAATAGCAGCAGCAGCAGGTCCTCTTCGGGGTGAGCAAGCTGGCCATGAGACATCAGATCTGCAGGGGGAGGACAGGTCTGGTTGCTCCCCAGGTCCCTCAGTTCCTGCTTCAGAGGATGGAAATGATAACATGGGGACAAAAGACAGGTAGGAGGACTCACACAGACCAGGTGAATGTAAACCAGGAAAGATTTGTTCCTGTCTGGGAACCTTTTTTGTGTAGCGCCTTTTGTGAAGAAGAAACCTTTTTAAGGCAATCTGGGAAATTCATAGACAGTTAAGAGGGAATAATATATAGCAAAGATTCAGACCAGATGCCAAGGTGGGTATTGGCTGTAAACACCAACTAAAGCTGGTCATTAAGAGCAAGAGGACAAGGAAAGTGTGTATATGCTCTTTCTAACATCAGTGTAACACTAACAACTAAAGCTTCTGTGTAGACAGAGTTCCACAAGGTAAGTGGGATTAGCTGGCAGGGCTTGCTCAGTGCACTTTCTGAGAACAGGTTCCCATAGACAGATCCCACTGCTCTGCCAGCTTAATTAGGCCCTAATTTCACACATGAATAGGTATTTTGGACCCTGCTTTTGAGACTGTCAATGCAAGGCAACTGTGACAGCATTTCCTTTTCAAAGGAGGTGATGGTAGGCCGTGAAAACCAGATGTCTTTCACAACGGGTTTCTGAACAACTTTCAAACAGCCTCCTAGGAGAGGAGATGGGATGGGAGAAGAGATCTTAAATTGCTTTTGCAGAGGCCCAGGCTGTGCTTGGGCTGCCAGCGACAGACCCCAGCTTTGCTCACCACATGTCTGCTGTATTTTATGAGCCGCCCTCCAGCAGCTGGCCAGGACCAGAGCAAGGAGCCCTCCAGCAGCAAGCAAAGCCTGAGAGCTCCTGGCTGTTGCCTGTAGCACCTCGGGCCACGAGCTGCCACGGGCTCCTGGAGAAGTCTTGTGGGATCAGCAGCTGTGGCCTGCCTGCAGGCTGGAGTGTCTCGTCACACGTTGTTCATTCGTTGCGTTGCGTAGGGAAGAGTCACCAGCAGAGACTGACAGCGCTCACCTCTCCTTGTTCTCCCCTGACAGCACACACGGTGTCTGAAACTGTGGTTAGAGGAATTATAGGACAGCCTGTGACATTGCCTTGCTCCTACCGGGTGACGCGGCGCAAGGACATCTCCGACATGTGCTGGGGCAGAGGCCCCTGCCCGAATTCGAAGTGCAGCAACAAAATTTTGCACACCACTGGCAGTGAGGTGACGTTCAGAGTATCTCAGAGGTACAACCTCCACCGCCCTGTTTACTTTGGAGATGTGTCTCTCACAATTGCGACGGCGCAGGCGGAGGATGCGGGAATATACTGCTGCCGTGTGGAGATCCCCGGCTTGTTCAACGACATCAAGCAGAACATACGGCTGGAGGTGGCCAGAGGTGGGTCTGGGGACCTTGGGGACACAGCCAGCAGGGAGAAAGCACTCCCTGGGTACTGAAAATTGGGGTCTATGTGTGCTTTGTTTGTTCTGGCCAAAAGTGTTTTTCCCAAATTACATATTTTTCAAGGGAGATCTGCAACCAGTTGCCAATTTGAGTCGCATTCAATGTGCAGTTTAGATTAAAAAAACCCCTAAATTTTATCCTTTTTTTGCCTTTCAAATGAATATTTCATTTCTCATTGTGTAGCTATGCTTGGCTTTTTAAAAGAGGATGGAATTAAAAAGGAATTTATAATTTGAAGAGCCCTTGGAATGAAATTCAGTTTTTCATTTGGGGGTCACCTCAGCACTGAAAAGACTTTTGTTTCACTCATGTCACAAGGAGACCCACTGGGATGACCCACCCTTAAGGGCGCTTCCTTCCCCTTAAGGGTGGATCCTCAACACCCACATATTTGGAAATTTTGCCTCAGTCTTGAAGGGCTTCTTCCCCTTGCTATTATTTTCCTGAACTGCAAGATCAAGCAAGATCTTGCACAGAAAGAAAACAGACGATACCCACCCTCCACAAAGCAGAAAGATGATTTTTTTACTGGCTTTTAAAGAGTGCAATTGGTGCACACAGCAGGTTTGTTTGTCTGTTCTAAGCAATACAACAGGAGAGAGGGTGAAAAACGCTGCAATTGCTTGGTTGCCCCTGTGGTTGAGGGCAACAGTCCCAGTTGTAATGATTAGCAAGGAGCTTGTAGCTGAAAAACCAAGCTATTTTATTTATTGGATTTGTAGGAGGACATTGAAAAGCAAAATAACGAAGTTTGCAAGCTTTAAGGTTCTACCATGCAACATTCTGGCTCTTCCATTTCTACAAAGGGTCAAGGAGAGGGTGTTTGAGACCAGTAAAAGAAAAGCAAATCTAAAAATCTGTGAATTTCTCCCAGTGGTGGTGCCTTCAGCTAATTAAAATCACTTTCTGAATAGTGACTCTCTCACCTTCATTCTCAGTATTTTAGCAGCCAGATAATTTTTATTCATTTCTGCATTGGCTTCCCTTGGGGTTGGTTGTGAATGCTCTGACCTGGCTTTTCCCTTGGCTGGGTTTTTGTTTTCCATGCAGCCCCTCCAGTGACCACAACCACCACCACCACCACGGAAAAAGCTCCTGTTTCCACCGAGCGTTTTATGGAAACAACTTTTGCTCCTCAAACAACCTCTGATCTCCAGCCAGCACCAGAGACTGCAGTCCTGCTGACAACCAGCGCCTCCACACCAGCAACCACAGCCCCCGAGTCTCCAGCAGTAACTACACGGGAGACCTCTGCTCCCCCAACAATTGCTGTGACAGAAGATGATATTTTTCCAGTAACTATGGTGGAAACCAGTGCTCCCCCAGATTTTCCAATCACTTCCCAAGCAGCTGATGTGACGACTGAAGACGACGTGTTCTGCTTCACACTCCCTGGAGGTACGGAGGGTAACCAGCACCGATCCTTTCCTTTTTCTGTGTAGCAGAGGAGGTCTGTGTTAGTCTGACTGGCGTCAGAGAGGCTCTCCACATACTTTTATTTGTATCTGGGAAGTTTTCTCCCCGATGCCTACGGGTGTGTTTCAGGGGGTTTAAACAAACACAGATCAGATGTTGTAGATAGTGCAAAATTGGGGTGAACAGCCAAGGCAGCAGAGGGTCAGGCTTCCTTCAGAGGAGCTTTAACATGGAGAAATAATGTGACAGAAACCTCATGAAGTACAACAGAAGTAAATGGGAAGTCCAGCACCTGAGGCGGAGTAAGAGAGAGTCACTTAACTATGCACTAATTTTTTTCTTAATTTGGGAAAGAATTGAAATAGTTTGGTGAAAAGGTTGGTTTAGAGTATGTTCTGCTTGAGAAATAGTGAGAATTCAACATGTGTTTAAAATTGAGTATTTACATTCTCATCTCATATGAAAGCTGCTGGTGTTATTAGTGATCAGAGTGACCTGTTACCAAACCATTTGTAGGTTGCTGCTTTATCCACATTACTGACTTCATTGCCACAGACATTTGATGTCTGCACAAATTTGAATGCCATGTGGAGACCCTCCTCATTAGTGGTCTTTATAAGCATTACTTTTTGCTTTGTTTCAGTGACTACTGAATTCCCAGGTACACTTCCAACTGCAGAGGAAACTACCACCTCTGTCATGCTGGAAGAGGTGTCACTCATGGGTGAGTAGGATAACACTGTAAGGTCAGAGGTGGCTTGTTCAGAGAAATTAAAAAGTTGGCATAAACAAAACTATTGAGTATTCTTAAGAGTGTTCCAAACATGTACTGATAGTCACTCATTGCATCTGGCAGTAAGAAGTATCTGGGGTCCACACAGAAATTGTTAGAAATCAGGATGTAAGAACAGCTGAGAAAAACATGGCTTTATACCTCCAAAGGAAGCTGATTTTGAATCATTCACGACTGTCGGGTATCTCGGGTCTGAGAGAAGTTAAAAATCGAACTTTTCAATATCGCTGAATTCTCAGATACCTGATTTGTCATCACTGTGAGTTCATTGAGATTTCCATTTTTAATCCTTCCCAAGTGTTGTGCCCTCAACAAAGAACTTAATGCTAAAATTCAAGGACGACATGTTGTATTTGGCCTCTTGGTTTCAATAAGTGCCAAGAATCTCCTAATTTTTAAACCCACAGTATTTAGATTTTTGCAGATCTTCTCTCTTGCTAGACCTAAAGACTTACAGCAGAAAGAGTGGCCCTAAATGCCCCTGGAGAGGCCTCGCAGAAGAAACTGAACTGGTCTCTTGAGGATTTTTGAGGTTTTTTCACTCCTACCTCACTTGTCATCCTTCTGATGTAGGACTGGATAATGCCTGTATTTTGTCATAGGAAATACAAAGTTTTACAAAGGGTCTTGCCTCTGGGATTCTTGAGGCAACTTGACTTGTGACAGTGAGCTGGAAAGAGCCACCACGAAAGCAGGAACAGCAGATGTACCCTGTTGATGTGAGTCACTCCCACCTGTGCAAAACCTTGTGTCAAACTACCAGAAGGTGTGAAAATGCTGCAGCACAATTGGCTGGTGTCTGGTGAGAGCCACAAGCCAAGTCCAGTTCTTGACTCAGTCTCCTTTCACTCTGTGAAATAATGCACTAAATGGGCCCAGCTCAGGTTTACTGTAAGGTAAGGGAAGGCTGGTTTGTTGCTGAACATTATACTGATGTTAGAACAGCAGGAGAGAAACCCAGGGCTGAGAGCCCTCCATCTCCAAGCACGAGTTTTGGCAGATAGATTGAGTTGCCTGGGGTGGATGGCTCCTGCTGACCAGGCTCTGATTTAATTTCTCTTCTCTCTTCACTTGCTTTCCCCCAGCTACAACCCTTCCAGCACCAGCCACACTTCAGACTCCAAAAATACATTTGCTCTTTCAAGTATCAAAGTGAGCAGCAATAGTTGGTGCCATCAGCCATGCTGTACATGTTGTCATAAAATTTAACTTTGACTTGTGGGACCTGCATGGTCACTGTTACATCTGCATTTCTTGTGGATTTGGGGCAGATCTGAAGTACAGATCTGCGAGAGAGTGGAGTGTCGTAAAACAGGCATATGACAAAATGCAGTGTTCACACACCCCTGGGATTTTTAGCACTTCTTAGGGTTTTCTTATCTGTATTTGTTTAGCTGGAGTGCTTATCAGTCATAATCTCTTTTCTACCCCTGTGCAAATTTCTACTTACACTGGCATGAGCTACCCATGCCCTGTCCACGTCTTTGATAAAATACGAGCACGTGGGATGTGGAAACTCATCAACACAGCTCTCACAGGGGGCTGGTCAGAACTGAGATATTTGGGGCAGATTAGGTTATTGATGGGATAACATACTCTGAAAAGTTAAAAAAAAAAAGAAAAATAGCCATTTTTTTTTCTAATGGGATTATATATTGGAGAGACTATTTACATGAATATGTAGTGAAGGGACAAGGGGGAATGGCTTCAAACTGACAGAGAGTAGGTTTAGATTGGATATTAGGAAAAAATTCTTCTCTATGAGAGTGGCAGAGGTTGCCCAGAGAAGCTGTGGCTGCCCCATCCCTGTAAGGGTCCAAGGCAAGGTTGGATGGGGCTTGGAGCAACCTGGGATAGTGAAGGTGTCCCTGGGGTTGGAACTGGATGATCTTTAAGGTCCTTTCCAACCGAAACCATTGTATGATTCTATGATTTGTGACCAGCTGATGACCCCCATCATTCTGTGACATTCTGGGTGCCTCATGCACACAGAGTTTCCTTTGTCGGGCTGCAATTAAACTGAGGCAGTTCCTCACTTACACCTTGTTTACTACCTCTGCTGTCTGTGCCACCTTGTCACGTTACACCAGTGACAACTCCTTCACAGCAGACAAGTTTCTATCATCTCACTTCACGGGCTGCCCCTGGGAAGCCTCCTCTTTCTTGATGAAGGCTGACACTTCCCACAGCTTCCTCAGCTACCATTTGTGGTGAAAACTGATTGTTCTCTTTGGGTTGTGAGGCGCTTTTGCCCTTCTCATACCCTGAGAGTTCATTACTCCTTGACTGAAGCAGTGATAGCCTCTGCAGCCCTCACTCCTTCAGGTGACTGTGCCAGTAAGAATTTCAATCTCTTTCGTTTTCAGAGGTTTCAGCAAATTTGGATGTCAATGCTGAGAAACACGAAGATAGAGGACACAAGGTAAAACTTCCTGTAAGTTTCAAGAGTGTTTGAGTAGAAATCAGGACAGCAGGACATGCTAGTGATTTTCAGTGTATTCATACTAAAGGGATAGCTTTTGCAGACCGTGGCTTAAACTTCTGTTTAGAAGCTCAGGAACCACCTGCTCCTCTTTTCAGTGGATAGAGCCAAAGCCTGAGCATTCCATCTGTCTTGGACACTTCAGAAAAAAACTCATCCCCTGGCATCCCTGTGAGAGAGGGGAGGTGAGGTCATCCTCGAGGTGTGACCAGGCAAAAAGCAAGTTAGGAGGGTGTTACCCTTCCCTAAGAGAAGGGTGAGGGTGACTGAGCTCCTGCTTCTGCCTTGAACACCTTATTGAGAAGTTCGTGTTAAGTGGGGTGAATCTGGTTTCATTATTTCAGAGGACGATTTATTAAAGACTGAACAGGTAATTCATGTTGTTTACCGTGGTCAACTCGATGTGTCTTCTCAACACTTTGCACAGGCAAGCTCAGAACAGCATTGCAAACTGCAGCCCAGTGCTCTGAGCCACCAGTGCAGCCCCTCCTGTGCAAATAGCTCTGAAGCAAACCTGCTCCTAAAGCCCTTTCAGTTTCTCTCTTCTCCCTTCCAGTTTCCCAGCTCTGCCATTCTCATTGCCTGTGCCATAGTGGGGTCCATCCTTTTCATATTGATGATCTCGTTGGTTTGGAAACGTAAGTATAATAATAGAATAAGCTAAATTATTCTAATGCTGGCCTGATGCACGTGTCCTCCTGTGTCCCTGGTTATTCTGGGAGCTCTGCCACGGCCCTGGTGCCAGTGCTCTGTTCATTTTATGGGAGTTGCTGTCCTTACTCCAGGACTGTGGCACCATGAGGGGGCCAGGGAGGATGAGGAGGTGGGGATGTGTGCAAAGAACCTGTTCACTCGCTTGTTGCAGGTCTGGCTCATCCTATTGGCTCTCTCTTTGCACTTAAGTGGCCCCAGAGTTTTCTGGCATTGCTCCCAAAACATACTGGTGTAACTGAAATCAGGATGGAATCCTTTCTTTCCTGCTTAACCCACAGAAATTTCACATCTTGCTGTTGTTGCTTCTGAGCTCGTTTGACTGATACATTAGAATTATAGATTTTGTTTTGCCATTGTAACATTAATATTATTTTGCTTCCAGGTAAACATGCAAAGAAGTTTATAATAAAAAGGTAATCCATTTTGTAATTTCCTATTAAAAGTTCCAGTGTAATTTTTCTTAGAGACAGGAAGGTATTGGCCGCTGATTGTAATGGGTGCAGTACTGGCTTGTGGTGCTGATTACCAAAGTTGTATTAAGAGGAAGTTTCAGGTAACTTCACTCCAGAAATTCAATAGTGGTTCCTGGTGCTGCTTCTGTGCAGGAATGAACAGGAACCCAGGGCACTGGAGAAATTGAGCAACTGTCACTGCAGTGTAGTGACTCCAGCTTAAGGAAGTGCCTCATCTGCTTTAATTTTTGATTGAGTACCAGCATATGGTACCTTGTGCAGGTGTAACTGATAATTTACTGACTTATCTTGAAAAAACATATTTTCTGTGCACAAACCACAGGAGAGTCCAGTGAAGTATCACCCCTTTTCCAAAGACCAACAATTTTTCAGCGGTAGCTGGTCCCTCACTGCTTACCCCACCTGGGAGACAGGGATTGGGGGGCACGGAGAGTCTCTTTTCTGAATCTCATGGTGGTTACCCTAGAGCTGCCATTACAAGGTCTGAACAACCCATTCCTATCCATGAGAAGAGTGCAAGCCAGGTAAATACCTCCCTGGTGTAAAAAGTAGGTGTTACTTCATTGCAGTCATTGGACTCAGTAGCTTCCTGTTTCCATTTCCATGGGGACTTGCTGATGTTACAGATAAGAAAGGATGCTCTGGAGCAGCCAGGTCCTTCTGCCCCATCCATAGTGATCTGTGCTTCTCACTGCAGTGCTGGACCACCAGAAGAGGCTGGAAAAGTTTTCAGTGGTGCTGAAGGAGAAAACAACATTTTTTCCCTGTGAAGATCTCCTACATCATCTGCAGATGCCACTGGAAATAAAAAGGGCCCGTTCCATGCTGTATTGAGAGATACTTGTGAGCCCTCAAAATATCAGTGGGTATCAAACAAAGGCCAAAGATTCAACTATGAAAATTTAAAATCTTTGTGCAAATTTTCCCATATCACCCTTAAAACTCATTGCATAAAGAAGATTATTTGAGAAGGGGCTTTATGCATTATTCATGGCTGCTTCTGGCATCTGCCTTCTTACTAACACCATGTTGCACAACAGAATTTGTTTTTCTCCATTTTTACTAATGCTCTTCCTTGAATAAAACTTGTACTGTGAGGAACAGAAGAGATCACATGGAAGGCTGCCTATCTTCAAATTGCCATAAAGAAAGAAAAGCAATCATAAAATACAGTTTTTAATGCTTTTATGTAATCAACAGAAAAATTAAGCTACAAGAGTACAGTGAGTTTAAATCAAAAATGCAGATTACTTAAGGGGTAGCACTACTTCCTGTGATTCAGCATGTTTGAATAACCCTTGGAGAATATGTTAATAAACTTTGTAATTTGTCGCTGGCAATTGTATTTTTTATGCCACATCCTGAGGCACTTGAACAGGAATTAGTTATTCCCTAGGTGTGGAAATGCCTGGTGTGCTGTCTCAGCTCTCCAAAGAAGTACTGCAGTGTTTCCAGAGGTGGGAAAATGCCCAGAACACCAACCTGGAGGGAAATTTCTCTACTCTGCCCCCACAGACCCCCGTACCACTCATTTCTAAATCTGTTACGGAAGAGGGATTGCCCACGGAGGCTGGGGATCCTCTATGGGATACACTGCGGAGCTTTTGTGTCATTCCCTGGGGTCCTCACTCATTCTGCTGCAGTGGCTTTGGGAGAAGGTCCCAACCCATGACAAGGTTTGTTCTCTCTGCTGCCTGGAGTTCACCAGGTCCAACTCTGGGCAACAATAGCTTGAAGTAAGAGCAAATTGTGGGAACAGCGTTGGATCAGAAGCCAACACGGTCTGGCAGCTCTGGACTTCCCCACTGGTCGTGCTCAGGGCTGTGGGGAGATTTTTGAGCTCTCCAGCATCCTCTCACAGGCCGTGAGTGGGGGCAGGCAGGGGAGGTTCCTCTTTGGGGTCCCTCTCAGTCTCGCCTGGGTTCAGAGCCCTGCCCTGCACCTTGCTCTGGTGGTGTTGTGGGAGGCAGAGGAGAGTCCCCAGACTGTGGACGTGGCCTGTGGGCTCCCAGGCTGGGTTTGCTCAGCTGAGACCTGTGTCTGTCCCACACTGGTGACTGTGGCTGTCACCACCCCAACACAGGGCATGTGCTGAGCCTGGGGGTCTGGCATCTGTCACTTCCAGGCATGAATCCCACATAAATCTGGAAGGAATAAAAGGAAACAGAACCAAAAAATCCCAAACAGTTTTGATGTACTCCTTTGAAAAACCCAAACTTTTCTTTTTTGCCTTTTTTCCCCCACCCAATTAAACCTGCTAATTAAGTCAACAATATCTCCATTGCAGCTTCCAATTGGCAGAGTTGGGCCAGTCCTTTTGCTCTGACTAATTAGCTCTTCACTAATGACTTCTTTACAGCAGAGCTGGCTCTCACTTGGGAAGGTTCTAGCACATTTGCTGTGGTGCTGGCTGGACTTAAAAGCCCTGCTTTTGGGGAGCTGCACAAGGGGAGAAGAGATGGGAGCCAGCGAAGTGAGTTTGATCTGATCAGCCATGTGGAAATGCAGCCCTGAGAAGCTGCAGGGAAGCTGTGAGTGTAACTTATGCCACTGAGCGTTCTTATTTATCTTTTTATCCACCCCAATTACTGAGGCAGAGCCTTGGGTTTAGAGTGGCAATTGGAAGCAAGGAGTTGGGGAGGGATGCATTTAAATGAAAATTCACTGATGTTATTTGTGAGGACTCGAGCTGTCAGTATGTTCAGGGAAAGGTTAAAGGGAGCCTTTTAAGATGTAGCTGGAGGAAACAGAAGTGCCGCTTTCCAAAAGCAACAGAAGCCCCAGAATGCAGTCTCTGGGTCGAGTGGAGAAAAACTGGATGAAAGCAGAAAGTTTTTAGAAAGAAAAGGCTGTTGGAGAGGATGTCATTGGCATCTGGAAATGCTGGCTTTTATTTTTAAGACCTTCACCTCAGAAGGCAAAAAAATACACATGAGTAAAGAGAAAGCGCTGTAGCCAAGAAAACCCTCTGGTAACACATTAAAGCAATACACAGGGCAAAGCAGCAAAGCCATTTGCTTGAAAACCACCCTGCATTTCCCCAAAACTCCAGTCCCTCCATCCTGGCCTCCCACTGCCTCTCAAACTGCCAACCTGAAATCACCCAGGTCTGAGGCCTCTCCCCAGCACTTGGGGCTGCTGGAATTATCTCAACGTTTATGGACTTGCACTGGGAGCCTGTGGCAGAGCAAAGCAGGTTCTAATTTGTTCAGAGTCCATGTCAAGCCTAAGTGTTGTTACATCTGGAGAGTCTGGCTCAGCTCTGTGGAGCGAGGCAGTTAATTAATGAAAGATTTAGCTTTTGGTCCGAGTAATTTTTACTGGCCCCCAGTACTTTGTGGACAATTGTCTGTATCAAAATGACCGATTAAAGAGGGTAAAGGAGGTCTGACGTGAAGAGATAATGAGTGAACTGCCTGCTTAGTATGGAGGAGGTACAGAAAAGCAATTAAAAAGGGAGATCTGAATATTTTGGGATATGGGATTGACTAACAAGGAAACAGGAGGAACTACTGAAGGGAAAAAAAAAAGGCAAGAGCTGAGTTAGGAATACAAATCCTTTAAAGAGAAACCAGAGGAATGAATTAAATATCATTTTGAGATTAATAAGAGACCTCTCTTAATAGACTTTATTGGAGCTGACTGTTCTGATGGTCCCTTTCCATCTCAGCAGCACATTTCATTATGTTTCCAGGTTTGTTTCTCAGCCTTAATGTGCTTTTCCAGGCATTTTTTAAGGTTAATATAAATAAATCTCTTGGTTTCAAAGGCGAAATGTAATTGGAGCTTAAGAAAGAGCAAGCAGAAGGGAAGAATGTGGCTGAGTACATAGGAAATTAGAAATAAGAATAAATAGCTTCATGGGACTTGGGGAAAGAACAGAGATAACCACACAGTGTGAGATGAATGCATGAAAAAGTGGAAAATTTTAGCCTGGTGTAAAGAGGAAACGGGACGTGCTGCCACAGACATGACAGCAGATGGCAAAATTGAGCTGCAGAGGCTGAGCAGAGAAACATCTGGAGAGATGAGGAGAGGCTGTAAAGGTGATGCAGATTTGCTGACACCAAGCAGAATCAATGCAGCCTCCTTTAGTGACGTCAGAGGTCCCAGCCAGGAGTTCAGCTCCTGACTGGCTCCAGGGAATGCTTTCAGCACACTTGGCCTGGGCTCTGGCTCATGTGTCCTCTAGCAACACGATTTCCTGCCAGTCTTGGTAACACCTTGGTTTTCTTGTGCTCCTGGGGCTGTGGTGACCACGCACTTCTTGGTTTCCTCTTCCCGCTGCTGTCTAACCCCAGCTGGCAGCAGTGTGGTTTTGGTTTCTCTTGCTGATTTAGAACACAAACCCCAAGACTCAGCAGCTCCTGCAATCACACTGTGGAAGCAGTGACCTAAGAAAGGAAATGTCAGCCCTAAACCATCCCGCAGCTCATCTCAGCATCCGCTCCTCCTGCCATCAAGCAGGATGGGCGTTTTGGCAAGGAGCCCTCCAAAGAATCACTTTGAGGAGTGTTTAGGAACTAAGAGGAACACTTGGATTAGGGTGGGGCTTCCCACAGAGGACCTTCATCTCCTCACCCTGTAATGTAGAATCACAGAATCAATGAGGTTGGAAAAGACCTCCAAGATCATCGAGTCCAACCCATGACTGATCCCCACCTTGTCACCCAGACCAGAGCACTGAGGGACAGTTCCTTGAACACCTCAAGGGATGGGGACTCCACCACCTCCCTGGGCAGCCCCTTCCAATGCCTGGCAGTGCTTCCAGTGAAGAAATTCTTCCTGATGTCCAGCCTGAACTTTCCCTGACTCACCTTGATACCATTTCTTCCTGTCCTGTTGCTGATTTCCTGGGAGCAGAGCCTGACCCCCACCTGGCCACAACCTCCTTTCAGGGAGTTACAGAGAGCAAGAAAGTCCCTCCTGAGTCTCCTTTTCTCCAGGCTGAACACCCTCAGCTCCCTCAGCCTCTCATCACAGGACTTCTTCTCTAACCTCAGCTAGAGAGCTCCAAGTAGTTTGAAACCGAGACAGGAAAACCGTGAGGACACTGGGAAGAGAGAGGCAAATTGGAGTGTGCAGATACCAATGGAAGGACTGGGGAGGAAGGTGCTGGGAAATAATCTCTGGTAAAAGTTCATTGCCTTTAGTCTTTCAAGCACTGACCCTTCTCCAAGGGGAAGGGAAATCAACCACTTCCCAAAATATCTTTTTTTTATTTTATATATATATATATATATATATATTTAAGAAGAAAAGCTAAATATTCTCTGTCTATTTCAAAATGCAGCTTCTTTTTTTAAGCACCTAGAAAAAAAGGAAAATTTTATGGGGGTGTGTTTTGGGGTTTGTTTGGTTGGGTTTTTTTTTTTAATACCTCGGAAAAGAGGTGTATGGTAGGTAATGCAAACTGGGGAATAAATCCTGTCTGTAGTTATGTTTTCTAAACCAAGAAATTTCCTTTCTATACTAAGGCCTGACTGTCTTCTCTCATGTACATGTCCGATAGTTCTACTGATGTTAGTGAACATTGAATCCTGGAAGGTAACCCCTTTTCATGCTTAAATCTACATCTAATGAAGATTCATGGCTTCAAAGGTGCTCTCAAACACCAGAGCTGGTGTCATCCTTAACTAAGCCATCCAGTAGTTAATAAACATCACACAATCATCTGCATATTTAATGCAGGGCAGCGAATTTTATGGAGAAATCTCTAGCTTTTAATCCAGTGATGAATCATTTATGGGATTTTGGATTATTCACTTTGAGCTGAATTAAGTTGTCTCTTTTCACCAAGTGAGCCCCCCGACGCGGGCTGCGTCCCCGGCCGGGCTGCAGTGATGGATGGTGCTGGCATGAATTATTTATCGGCCATTTTAGATCACTTGCCCAGCAGTGAACTAAGCCCGTTAATTTTAAATCTGTTCATCTCCATTCCTAAGTGCGCAAAAAGGTTTCATGTACGTGAAATTCATCTCTCTTCCTTCCTCCCCCTCCTTCCAGTGCAGAGGTGAGTTACCCACGAGGTTTGGGTTGGGTTAGTTTGGGATGCAAACTCTCCCTTAGGGGGTGCAGCGACAGTGTCCTGGCATGGGGGACTGTTTGTCCAAGCTGGGTTTGGCTCTTCAGCTCTCACTTGTGTCCTTTAAAAGCTGTGGAATGGAAATGATTGTGATTCCTTGTCATGACATTGCACAATCCTTTTTAGTCCACAGTGGGCATGCAGAGAGGATCAATGGACCCAGTTAGGTTGAGCAGGGAAACTCCTGTAGGCTGTAATGATCAAGCACTGATTTTTTTTTAAATTACTTTAAATTTTATTTCTCCCTGCAAGCCTCAGCCTTTCCCAACCTTTTCCCAAGGCTTTCCTGTGAGCTCTGCTTCAAGGACAAGGGACACTCAGTCTCTCAATGGAGCAGAGAGTCGATACTGCTTTTGAATTCTGCTTGGTGTTTTATGCCCTTGGTCCATTATCTAATGGGGAATATGATGAGGTAATTATGGAAATACACAAATTGCAACCTCATGAATACCAAAGAAATTCGTGATGATCCATGCTAAAAGAATGCATAAAAATGCAAATCATTTGTAAATGGGGAGCAGTAAATCTTGTTAGTATTAATAACTTAGAGCATTTAATTGCATCAGGTCTTGATGAATTCTAACCAAAGCTGCCTGAAGAGATGGTTTTAGGACTGTTGCCCTGTGAACTGTGTACCATGAGGTCAAGGGGAGCTGCAACTTGGATCCACTTGGTGGATCCGCCTTTGGCTCCCTCTATAAGCACTGCTTGGCTGGTTCTTTTGTGGGCTAACAAAGGGATGGGGATTTATCTTCAGGCTTCTCTCTGTTTTTTTGGCATTGCGTCTCCTTTCGGTTTGTGGGAGGTGCTCCCAGAAGCATCCTGGGGAAGAAAGGGAGAATTCCATCTTGGTTCAGATTTTTGCCATTTTTTGTGCTGCTGTTGTGATACGTCTGGCCAGGTGTAGAGGGGATTTTGTTAGGAGTCTGCTGGGTGAAGATTCCACCTGGAAACGCACTCGCTGAAGCTTTCCCAAGTCACAACAAACTCTTTTTTTCCTTAAACTTTCCCAGACTTGTCAGTGGCTGGGTATTTGGTGGAGTTCCTATTTATCAGCTCTTCTTTCTCTTTAGTTCATTCATTCCCTGTCTATAGCTGAGTTATTCTGCCCCAATCAAAGGTACTGGATGGCACGTCCATACAGGAACCCTGCAGCTTCATAAAACCTAATGAAGGAAAGACGAATATTCCAAGAGAAAACAAGAAAAGGTCATGATTTATTGGTACTAAACAGCTCCCTGGATCTTATTATCTTTGCTGTGTAGAAGCCTGGAGATCTAGATTGGGCTTTATAATTCACACTGAAATTCAATGTATCGCATGTCTCCTGTAAAGCCACATTTTTGAAAGATACTCAAACCCTATTAAACAGGTACTCATTAAACCTCAACACCTTATAAATTCTTCCTGAGTTTTGTTGACAGTACACATCAAACACGAACCCTTAAGTGCTTTTCATTTTCCTGGTAGTGGGCTATCATAATGCATCACATGACAAAATAATGTGTTTACATGACAGATTTAATGCTTGATCTGCTGCATGAAATGCTTCAGAGCACCAGAAGACAAAAATGTAACGTTATACTTCCAAGTGTCTATTAATTCTTAACTAATAATAAATTACAGTGGGATGCTGATAGAAATGGATGAGAGAGGTACATGCACACGGGAGGAATTCATGAGGATCAGTGACATGGCAATGAATACTAAATGCAGACATCACAGCTAGAGGGAAAACACAGCTTTTCGGGGTTGGCAAGAGACTCACTGCAGCTCCATGAGTCTGGGTTTCTTCTTTTGGGTCCTGACAGCCCACACAATCTTGTAGAGAAGGTCATGTTAGATTTACTTTCACCTGTGCTTCCCTCCAAAATGGTGCCAGCTTGTCCTGTCCTGTCCTGGGAACTGGCCAGGCATGTGACCAGGACTGGAACTGAATCCCAGCTCTGGGGACATGAGGGTACCCTTGGTGTCACCCTGGGGCTGAAAGGGTCACCCATTTGTCCCTCTTAACCTGCTGTGAGCAGCGTGGCTTTCCATAGCCTGCTGTGTTTCTTATGGATTGTCATCCTGTGCCTGGCCCGACAGCCATGGGATGGCTCTGGGGACCTAACAGATCCACAGCAAGCCTCTGCATGGACATTCTGCAGCGATGAGGGGCTCACTGAGGGCCAAGGGCAATCACCAATCCTCCTGGAGTTGGGACAGACAAATAGAAATCAGCCCTTGCTTACAAACTGCCTCTCACCAGCAAAAGAAATTAACCAAGTTTCTGGTTTTTTCCAGCCAAAAGACCCTTCCCCCCTCCTCTCTTTGGCTCTTCTATCTGGGAACTTCTCCATCCCTGCACCTCCTGTGCTGATCTGTGTAACTTGCCCGTGGCACTGGGCATGTGGCTCTCACCCTCATCCTGCCCATCCCAGCCACTCCAGCACCTCCAAATCAGACCCCAAGGCTGCTTTGCTCCCATAGGAATGAGCTGTTGTGTTTAGAGCAATGATTTCATGCTTTGTTTTGAGCATCACTTCCTACTCCCCCTCAAAGCAGAGCACAGACAAGTCTCAAATCATTCTGTGCAAAATTGTTTTTTTTTTTCCTTTTGTAAACCTCTATGTAAACCATTTTTACTTTTGTTGTTTGTTGTTTTCATCAAGAACGGTTGTTAATCCTGGAGATTCTTTATGAGGAATTGTCCCTCAACAAGTCTCATTTCTCCACAGTGCCAACTCCTTCCGTCCATGCAACTCTGCTGTAATTCACAACATCGTTGACTTCCAGCCCCAGCAGAAAACTGCCAGAATTTGGAATTTCAGGAGTGATATTCAGCCACTTCACAAGTTTAGAGTACGAGGGCAGCTGTGTCCATTAATCTTTTAAAAGAACCCAAATCTGTGGTTTTTATTGCAAGTGGGAGCTAGGAAGGAATTGGTATGTGGGAAAACAATGCTGTAATGATGACATACAATCAAAGGGAGGGTAATAAACCTGCTATTCCTCCGTACTTACTGGGGGAGTTGGCTGGGGAGCAGGAGCTGAGGCTTGTTTTAACTACAGACAGCTCTCTCTCTTCAGTTTTTATAGCTTTCTCAATCACTTTGCTCATCTGCTGCTGGAGGCTTTTATTTGCTGATAAGGGCTGTTAAGCAGTTGGAAAGTCAGACCAATGAAGTTGTATAAAATGCAGAAAAAGGGTTTGTGCCAGGTTAGATGCTGGAGGAGGGAGGGAGATGGGAGAGCTCCAGCCCCTCCTCTTGGCAAGGGAAATGTCCTGAGAAGGGGACAAATTACAGTAAAACAGTGAGAGATGTAGTTTGCTGCACTTTGTCCCTCTTTCAGGAGGGGACATATATATATATATATTTAAGTGTATACATACACATAGTTGTATTTTTCCCTGTTCCCTGTGCTGATGGGACAATGGGTTCCTCTTTCTTAGTCTTTTTCCTCTTTTTCTGAGAAATTTCTGGAGCCTCATTTAACACGAAAACAAATAATAAATGTTGATATGCAATGGGAGGGGTGCTGAGGTTGCTTTGCCCCCATCCAGTGGTTTGAAGCAGCGTCTTTTAGTGAGGAAATGGCCAGTGAAAAACCAGGAAGTCTTGGAGGCACATCAAAGGCTACTTCCCAAGTGACTCTGTAGTACATTTCCTTATCTGGAAGCAATCAATGATAGAAATGGAAAAATGACCAGATTTTAACACTGCAATTTTTCTTTGAGCAGTCTTGAGGGCTGTGTCTCTGCAAGCCTGGATGCAGGGAATAGTGTTGTGTGAACCTGGATTTTTGGTTTGGGTTTGAAAGTTTATTCTATATAGGGTTGTTTTTGTTGCTGTTGTTTTGTTTTTTGTTGGTTTTTTTTTTTTGCAGAGGGAACAGTGATTCTGAGACTGCTTTGTTCTGCTTTCTCAGCCATTATTATTTATTCCTATTCGCCCCTTTATGAAAGAATTAAAAATTAATCTGGAATGTCATGTCTGGAAGGTTGTGTACTATATATATATACAAAGAAACTGATATAATTTATGAATTCAAAAAAACCCAACCAACCAAACCCAAAACAAAAAAACCCGTTCCTCATATCCAGCTACTGTCTTTCAGGTCCATCTTTCAAATTGCAAACATAGTTCAGTTGACCTGTCAGCACTTTCAGCAGTTTATCCAATTTTCTGATTTTTAAAAGATTTCTAATTTGCTTTTTTCATGTCTCCAGAGTGGAGGATTCTCTTTAAATCCTGTATTTCTCACCACCTCTTGGCAGCATCAATTATTGGAGTACAGCAACATCTAGTTTTCAAACAAATTCCTGGAAAAGCAGTCATCCTTTTCAAATGTCATCTCCATTTTGGTCATGACCTGAAAAATGAGGAGTGTCAGGTTTTACCAAAGCATTTCAGTTCCCTTTTGCTCTTTCTTTTGCTCTGAAGCAAATTGGAAACACTCTGTAGTCCCTTCTTGTCTCACCTCTCGCAGATTGTGTATGATAGGTAGGTAGGTAGGTGCCTTTCTGCCTCCTACTTTTAGTCTTGAGAAATTTCCATCTAACCCCAAGGAAATATGAAGTCAAAACTGATGACTCTGCCTGGAAAAAGTCCACTGAATGTGACAGCTCCTCCTCCCCGGAGCAGAGCAGCAGCGCAAACACCTTGGGAGAAATGCTGCTGACTGCAACAAACCACTCACTTCCTTTTCCTTTTCCTCCTTGGAAACAGCTTGTTCAAAGCCTTCTGCAGTCAGGAGCCTGAGAAAATAGTTTAAAAAGCTCTAGGAAAGGATTTACTCTTTGCATGAGTTGACAGTCTGCAATCTTCAGTGCAGAGCAGTTAATTGAAAACCAGGGAAGGAAAGGCTGTTAAAAGGTATCATGTGAATCTTGGCTCAAGGCACTAAAGCCCAGCTTCCAATATAGTTTTTTCCCTGTTTTTCTTCTTGAAAGATGTGTAAGTTCAAGGAACAGAGATCTGAGAGGGTTTGGATGGCCATAAAGCTGCTTGGTAATGATGGACCATCTGCTGCTGCAGAGCAGAGTGAGTGCAAGGTGTTCCGTGAAAGCCTGGTGGGGCTTTGACCAAACGCCTCTTGGGGGAACTGAATTCCTCTCTTTCTATAAATGTACGTATTCCCACGTTGCTACTGCATCTCTCTTCCCTAGCAGCCTGGATTTTGGGTCCAGCACACTGGGATATGGTCTCAGCAGAGCAGGTTGGTGCCCCTGGCTCCGGCCGCCTCACCCGCAGTGGCTGCTGCACTCACTCTTGCCAGATTTACCCTTCTACTCCATAATTCAGAAAATCACTTTCCAGACTGTGGTCTGTTAACTGTGTATAGTATTGGCACTGAATGTGATCTGAATGTCACTTCAGCACAGGGTGGTATGAATCCTTTTAGAAAAAGTGCAGCCAGCGAGTCTGCCCACACACTCCCTGGCATGTGTGGTGTGTTCCCTTTCCTACCCTCTGCA
Source organism: Lycocorax pyrrhopterus obiensis (assembly GCA_014706295.1). Taxonomy (NCBI): domain Eukaryota; kingdom Metazoa; phylum Chordata; class Aves; order Passeriformes; family Paradisaeidae; genus Lycocorax; species Lycocorax pyrrhopterus. The sequence continues at coordinate 12,315,319 of JACSVZ010000018.1, forward strand.
GGAAGGATTTGAGATCTCCTTGGCTGATGTTACATTTTCTGATGCAGATGCATTAAAAATGGATTAATTTTTTTTTTTTTTTTTAAATCAGGCTCCACTACTTTCCTGCTGGGGCTATTTGTGTAGAACTAGATTTAAACGTCTCCTATTTCATCATAAATTGTATTGACCTGGTAAAATCCATGCCGTTCTCAGCAAAGTCTGTTCCATTTGGAAATAAGATATAAATCTCCTGACTTCAGACAGTTTTTCTAGAAAACCCTCACTTGAGGCACAAGTGGGGTCAAGGCAAGGTAAAAATTGAGATCCAAAGTTTACTGTGCTTTCTCCTCATACTAAAATCTACCACGTTAAATCCACCCAACCCCTAGAAACTTCTGCTTCTTGGCACTTGTAGTTGTGGGTTAATAAAATCCACACTCTTAACAAAGTCAGCTGCCATCCTCCTGCTGCACCACCTCTGAACCCCAGAGACCCAGAAATGAGGGCACAGCTGGCCCTCACCTCCAAGGGGCTCAGCCCGTGACGTGTTCCCAGGGTGATGTCATGCCTCACCACAGAGCTTCCCACAAAGTGGAATTGCTGCAGCTTGCTTTTGAGACATTGCCAGAGCAAGGAGAGGTGCTGAGGGCAAAATCTCTTCTTTATAATGAGTTACAGTGTGTGCTCATGCATTGGAAACCAAGAATTCATTTCTACCCTTCTCCTGAGAGGGTCTAAACTCGCTTTTCCCAGTAGAGTGGCTGAGCCAGTGGCTGCTCTGGAGTAGGAACACTTTCCTCCATTGTCTGGAGCTAGAATATTGCAAAAAAACCCCCAGAGATTTGGGTTCTACTGGTGGCAGAGAGAGAGAAATTACTGTCAGAATGGAGTGGGATCCAGTGAAAGAGAGTCCTGGGCCCTGGACTCTACCCCCCCATTGCTTTGCATTTTCCTTTGAACCAAATATGAAAGGTTTTGGACGAGGAGCAAAGTCCTTTTCTGTGATTGTCTCAGCAAGCAGCTTGTACCCAATGGATCCCCTGCCCCTTTACCTATCAAGAGTCTTGCAGGTGGATCATTCCTCTGCATGGTCCAGCTTTGGCCGGATCATTTCCAAGGCAGGTACTAATCCCTGAGCAATGTCCCTCTTTCCAGGCCCTTCACTCCAGGATCTGGATGCACTCCAGCAGCCAAACACCTCTGCTCAGCCCCAGAAACTGCCATGCCCGAATTTCAGATGCAGAAGGCACTTTCATCGAGCCCTGAGTGTATGCACAGAGGAACAACTGAGCTACTTGATGAACTGATTAAAGATTTATAGTTCTTAGAGCACATAGCTGCCTTTTGGGGAAAATCCGGGATCAGAAATCTATCTCTGTCCTCACTAATCCACGTATTAGTCTCTCTCACTGCTTTCTATTGATTCATTTTCATTTCATGTTGCAGCACTGGGTCACCAGTGTATTTCTGATATTACAATACATTATTTAGCTCTCTCCTGACTCTGGTATTTGGTGGCATCTGTTACCATGGTTGACTCTTCCCTGTCTATTCATTTAGTGATGGTACCTTAATTTTTTCTATTAATAATACCAACATCCAGTAGGATCAATTAGCTGGTTTCAATACTCTGATTGAATCCAAAGTTAACTCTTTTGTGCCTTCTCCTTTCTTTCCATTTTACTACCTGCAAAATGTCATCAGGATATTTTTGGGCTCCTCTGACTTTCCAAGTGATGCTAACCCCACCATTCATGGTGTCATCCCATGGGAAAAACAGAAAGCAGGGAGCTCTCCTGTGCTCTCACACAGCTCTAGGCTGCCATTCAGCCACTGAGGTGAAGGACCAGGGATATTTAGGGAGCTTTACAGGAGAGTTCCCAGACTGTCACACAGACCCAATGTAGTAGGCTCAGACTTCTGCCTATTTTCTCTCTTCATCTATTTTTGCCCAAATATTTCAATCCAGGGATTCCCCTCCCTCTAAGGAAGGGAGGATGTGACTGGATTTTTTTTTTTTTTGGCATTGTTGGTGCTATTTTAATACAAGTAGAAATCCTTTTTGCTTCCCAAAGCCCACCACATCTCACAAACTTGTCTGTGAGAATATGGGAGCAAATCAGCAAGTCATTCTCGCTGTGTAGTGAGGAACAAGTGGCTGCAGCAAGCAGCAAGGCCAGTGCTGGGCTCCTGCCCAGCTGGAGGCTGGGATGAGCTGGAATTGCTGGCACAGGCATGGGTGCAGATGAGTGACACGTTCCTTGTCTTTCCCAGAGACTGGTCCTTCTGAAGAGGGGCTGCTCCACATCTCCTTGGGCATGACCCATTTGTCATGATGGGACTTTAATATTTTAAAATTTCAGAGAATGTGTATCAGCCCCACTGGTGGAGAAACCTTTTTTCGATGTTTCCAGGCTTGTGAAAGTGATGTTGCAAGGGACTGCAGAGCACTTCTGTTCAGTTTCAAATCTACTTCCAACAGCTGGGCTGCACCATCCCCAGTGCTCACAGCAGCTCAGCACAGCAGCCCCTCTGAGCAGGCTGCTTTCCCCACCTCAGCTGCTTCCCTTCGGGGTGTCTCTCCTCCCAGCCATTCCTGAAATGCACAGCAGTTGTGAGTAACAGTCCCTTCTTGGGATTTCTCGTCACTGTCCCTTGCTGGACTGCCCAGGCAGCAGTGACAATACCTCTAGCATCACTCTCCATCAGTTAGAAAATCCTGGCTGTTCCCTAAATTGCAGCCATTCTTCTCACTTCCTCTGGATCCACAATAAGAATAACAACAAAAGGCAGCTGGGCTGTGCTGTGTGACTCCTTCCTTGCTTGGCCAGCACACCCTGTTTCACAAGGTTCGAGGACATAGCAGCACCTTAATTCCAGGACATCAGTGACACAACTGTGCCAATAACTGCCCCATCCCACTGCTGGAGAGAAAAGCTGCTGGAGAGACATCCCAGCAGGGTTTTGGGGAGGCTTGTCTGCTGGAACTGTTAACTCTGTGTCTGTTCACTAACGTGAACGCAGAGGTCTTGCAGACAAACCCACTCAAGTCTTTTTAGGAAGAGTGAAAACCCCTATATTTTTAATTTCTTTTTTATTTTCTACCTTATCAAGTATATGTAGTTTCTAACAGTGCCTTTCTTCACCCAGCTCCAACATTTCTTCCCTTGGAAAACACTCATTCCCAATACTGACTGGCTTTGATGCTTTTTTTATTAAACAAATTTCACCTTTAAGATGTTCCGTGGACTCTTACATTTTCTAAATCCTAAGTTGTTTTGTACCTCTCTTTTTCAGCCAGTTCAATTTTTTAATCTGCTTTTTAAAAAAGCCATTGGCACCAGAGTGGAGCCAGCAACCTGGGTTTCTCTCACCAGTGGCACAATTGGAAGTAAAACTCACCTTTTTCCGTCTGCTTGGCCCTGTGTGATTGAGCTGGATGTGTCCCCACTCCACAGTTCAAGTACTTCCCGTGATAGAAAATCTATCAGGCACTAATGGAAGATGTTCCTGTAGTTAATGACTCCCTTTGGTTTGTAGAAAAATAATAATTAGACAATGACTCCCCGTACTTAGCTTGGATTGATCCAGTTTCAGCTTCCAGCCATTGGGTCTTGTCCTGCCCCTGTCTGATAGATTAAAGAGCTCTTCCTTAATAGAAAATCATGTGGATACTGTAGAGACCTCTTAACCTTCCCTTGGTGAAATCAAATAAATGGAAGCTCTTTGGTCTCCCCCTGCAAGGGAAGTTTTCCTGACAAGGGTCAGGCCAGGCCAGCAGGGTCCAGGTCAGAGATCACAAACCAGGAAATTTCTATGTTCTTGGCCCACTTTCTGGAACCCCAAAATAGATGTGAGAAAACTCCCAAAACTCTCAAAACTGTGAGAAGGGATTGGGCATTTAAATGTATTTCCTCTCTCCCCTCCTCACGATTCAAATTAACAGAGAACTAATGGATAAAATTAATCAGGCGCTGTTTCGTCTGTCTCCATGAGAAGGCAGGTGCACATAGAGCTGTATTAAATATTACTTCCTCATAGGAAAAGTGAGATTCCATGCAAATACAGTTAATTAAAGATTGAGACCAGCCAATTGCATGAATATACACAAGAATGATTTGAATATGGATGCTACAAGATTGGAGGAGGGAAGAAGGAAACCTGTCTGTGCCCCTAAAAACCCATTTGAACAGCTTAGTGCTGGATTTCATATTTAACTTAATAAAGGCATTTACTGTTAATGAGATGATGAATGTGCTGGTAAATAGGACTAAGTGATTAAAATAGGAAATTCATGACATGTAGCTCTTGGCAGGGGTGGAAATGGGAAGGAAGTGGGTTACTGGGAGTATGTGATGGGAAGAGCTGTCCTGGGACCTGCCAGACTGGGAGCTGGGCACCCAGAGAGGTGTCTCACAGTCCTTTTCTTGGTCTCTTTGGCTTCCTGACCTTCTTCCTTTCTTCCTTCCCGCTCTTCCTGATGTTGCTGACTGTGTTGCTAACGAGCCCTGGTCGTGCCGTCGCTCTCTAGGTCTGCAAATGAATATAAATGAAAAGAAAATCTCTGCCCCGTGATTTTACCAACCTGTGTGCGTTTGCTTGTCCAAAACAGGAGTGCCAGAGGCTGGGTTAATGAGAAGCTGGTCACAGGGACAGAATCCTGTTGAATAAAAAAAGCGTAATTTAGTCCTTAGATCATAGGGGATTTGGGAGATTCTTGCGTTCTGCTGGTATAGCTGGGTGAATTTCATGGGTTTAGTGACCTCCAAGCAAGGACAAACAGTACTGCTTTCCATCTAAAGCCATTCCCTGCAAAAATAAGACACAGTTTCTGGACACAGAATGCAGGCACTGTTACAGAAACTATGTGTGGGACATACATTTGCAAATTTTTCATTCGTTATAAAACATTGATCAGGTTAATTCAGTGTTTCCACTCGCCTCTGGAACTGACCTTCTCCCAGGAACAGGCTGCTGGAGTATTTAATATTTAGATTGCTGCAAAAACTACCTGCAGCAAAAACTGCACCAAGGAAACGAGAACAGAGGAGAGTTCTGCAGCAGCACAGCCTCCATTGCCCTTTCCATCCAGGTTAAGGATCATTAGGAAACAGAACCCCTCATATCTCACTTTGGAACTGCCAAGTTGGCAATTCTGGGCGTATTCCTGGGACAGCAAAGGGAGGTTCGGCTCTGCCTTTGCTTTCCTTCCATGCTGAAGGGATGAAACCTTGCCTTTCTGGGCATAAATCACTTTTAGTCCTGGGAGCTTAGGAGGAAAGCTCCTGAGGAGTTTTGTGCCTTTCTTTGGGGTATCCGGCTGTCGTCACACCCTTGGTGTGACAAGTGTGAGGGCGAGAAGGCTGTGCTGGCTCACACAACTCAGACTTTAATGCAACAGCGGCCGCCAGTACATTAGAGGAGGAGAAAATAAGTTAAAGGTTGTTTTGATTTCAGATGTACAGGCACAACATGTGACAGGGAAGTAAAAGAAATCTGTGATAGGAAAGACAGAATCCTTTGGATTGTTTCGTGCAGAACAAGGGCAGGATGTAACACGGGAATGACGGCAAGGGAGAAAAGGAGGGACAGCAGTTCCCTGAAAATGTTTGGCCATTAGGTGACACTCTTCTGCTGCATTTCCAGCAGACACAAACGCCTTCAGTCCGGGTAAGCCAAGTGCAGCTGCTTCCTCAGTCTATAGGTTTAATTCATGTGAGGACTTCACAATAAATTTTTTGATCAAGAACCTTCCACTTCATCCAATTCCTGATTAATTTGATTCCCCACTTTAACGGGATTGAAAATTCAGGAACCAGCTCCCTTGCGCTCAGAATAAAAACAGCCAATATATTCTGTTTGATTTAAATCTCTTTAGGTAGCAATTGTGAGATAATTCGATCATCAGCTCCGGGGTGTAACTGTTGAATTTGTGCAGAAGGTGGCATTTTAGCACTGCAGAAGGTAAAGGAGTCCAAGAAAAATACATGAATAGCAAGGAAAAAGAGAAGGTCCGACAAGGAGGCGTTTTGCTGGTATTTCTGACTGTGCCACTCAATTCTCTTATAACTTTGGTCAAAACAAGGATTCTGAAAGCAGTATGGAATAATCCCCAAGTCAGAGAGGCTAGTTTGCCATTTTCTGGCAGCAAAGTCTGTGTAAGTGCATCTGTTCCAGCCACTTCTCCACTGTCTTCTGCAACAAAAGACAAATGTGTGCTTGGCCAGCCCTCAAACTAGCAGCACTGACTCCTCAGATTGCATCCACCTTGTAATGACTCAGTTGAGAATGATGGCTTACACAGGGAAAGCAGCAGCATTCACTTTTTTTTTTTTTCCAGGAGCATTTGAAAGATTTATAGCAAAATTACACCTTAGTTCTAGGGAACTAACTAGATTAGTACTAATTAAAGACTATATTTTAGATTTAAAAACCCAGTCACTTACGGCTTGAAGATGTAAAACTCCCTGGTTTTTGCTCCTGACTAAGATTTTGTTTGCTGTTTCTGCAGCCAGCAAATGAAAAGCTCCAGCTTTCTGCAGTGTACCTTGCTGGGAGGAAAATTGTCAACATATGAAGTGAAGGAGGCTGGTGGGGAAGACATTATTTATTCTACTTTAATCTTTTCAATATCCCTGTATAAGGGACACGGAGCCTGCAGGGATCTCTCCACAGGTGACAGAGTGCCTCTGCCCAAGGCCACTTTTGGATGCCTCTGTTTGTTTGCTCCGGAGCCCACCCATCCCCTTGGATAACTCAGGAGCACGTTCAGGCCCAGGAACCCTCTTTAGTGAGTTCAGGAAGCAGCCAGGGCTCAGCACTCGGGGCTGCAGGTGGCTTCGGACCAGGAGTGCAGGGCATGGGCTCCTCCAGTCTGGACCTAAACCACACTGGTCTGACAGCAGTTAATTCCCACTCAGTGGGGGCAGGAGAGGGACAGGCACCAACAGGACGCTGCCAGACCCATCCCACTGTTTCTTCTTCTTCATCCCTTCAAGATAATTAAGTTTGATAAGAGGTGAGGGACAGAGATTTAATTTCTGCTGGGAGGGCACTCTGACATTTCTGCTCCTTTTTGACTTGTTTTCCCTGTCTGGGGCCAGATCCTGGCTGTTTTGCAGGATTAACTGAGCTGTTGATGCTGGAGTGGAGGGCTGTTCAGTGGGAAGTCAGGGGGATCAAACTGGGCTTGGAGGAGCCAGTGCAGCTCTGTCTTTACAGGATGGGGACTGTGTCTGCTCATCAGCTGAGACCTTCCCGCTCATGGTTCTCTTCATAAACACCAGAGCACAGCATTTCCCTCTCATCCCAGATCTCTGGTTGCGTGGCTGAGGGGTTGGGGGTCTCTTTCAGGCTCCCATCACAGCATCTGCACACTGCAACTCAGGGAATTCCAAAAGGCCCATGAATTCTCCCTCTGTAGAAGCCACCAGCCCTCATCCTCCTCCTGCTGAGCACCTCCTCCCTGGGAGGATCCTCAGGGCTGCTCCAGCCTCGCTGGGGTTCATCAGCTTGCTTACAAGTTTTCTGAGCAAAATCAGCTTGGTAGATGTGCTCCACTAATCTGCAATGACTTTGGTGTTGGTTTTTCATTTCATTGACATATTTGTATTTTCTCTTTTGCAGTAGTTTAGTTTGGGGGTTTTTTTCTGTCTTCTTTTCTGCATCTGTGTGAAGTAAGCAAGGCAATTTTCTGTTTAAATTGCTTCTGGGGAAGGCACATTTAAAGCCATACAGATGCTTGAAAGGCATGTAAAAGACTTAAAGCATCATCTTAGGGACCCAGCTGTACACCCTGAGTCCTCCAGGATGTAAAAAAGGGCCATAATCTGGATGTGATCTTCTGATGCTTTCAGGAAAGGAAAGAAAAACTTTCATGTGCAGTAATTTTTTGATCGGCTGTCGTGGAAAAGTTTCCAACCACAAGTTCATTGCAACAAGCTGAAGGAGGCTTTTGACAGCAGGTTATTCCATCAGCCATCAAATGCTGGTGTATTAGATCCTGCAACAAAAGAAAAAAATGTCTTGATGTCCTCTTGGATTCCCCGTTTCTGACCTGCTCCCCCAGACAAGGGCAGCAAGCACTGCTTTACAGACCTCAGTGAGTTTGTAAAAACTCCTGTCTGGCTTTTCTTCTGTGAACCTGAACTGGGCTGGTGGTTAGACAAAATCTGTGTCCTCCCTCATGAATTCCTGTTTTGCTCCCCGTGTTAGGAGCATGGGCTAAGATGAGAGGGTCAAACTTGGAAAATGACTTGATTTTGGAATACCTCTTCCTGTTCAAAATGAGTGCCCCACAAAGCTGTATTTTTGGATTAGGTTTTGTTTGGTTGGTCAGTTGAAGCAGTCGATACTTTCCATAATGCAAAGTAAATACAGGAATGTATTTATGTGCAGAAGCCACACCACGCTGCTGCTGAAGCTGTCGAAGTGCTTCATCTTGACATTTTCAGAGTAGAGGACAGATGTTACCAAGATGCTCATGGGATGACTGGTGTTTTTCTTTAATGAGAAATCTTCAGCAAGCAAGCGTCCACAGAATGTCTGAACTTAACCGAAATGGGATTTTTCTGATAGAAGATGTTTTATGGGAACTTACAGTTGTTTTTGTTTTTGGGGTTTTTTGGGGTTTTTTTGGCAGTTAATAGACACACTCCTTCTGTGCACATGCTTTTAATGCCGCCTGTGTGATCAGATCAGAGCATCTTCTTCCCACAAGACTTCCCTGTGTGCTGCTCTGTGCCACACTCCCAGGGTTTCTGCTCTACGGAGATGCTCTCTGAGAGCTGCCCATTCTTTCCCAAACGCTGCAGCAGAATTTGTGCCGGCCTGTGGATAAAAGAGAGTTGTGCCTTAGCAGCTGAGCTGGCTGTAGCCTCAGTGCCAGGGAAAGAGGAGCAGTGCAGGAGCAGAGGCTGCAGCTGGGAGAACCCCAAGGACTGTTTGACTGTGGCTGCTTGTGTAAATCTTGTGCAATAGCACATGAGGATTCTGTCTGTGACCACGTCTTGCTGCAAAGCCTGTGGTCAGAGATGGGCTGTCTGGGACATTGGGCAACTCAGATGTTCTGCACTGTTATACTCCAGAAAAAAAAGGGAAAAAAAAGGTTATAACTGTGTGTATATAAAATCTAGTCAGGCTGGTATCTTTTCTGACTGTGGCTGTGTTGTGCTTGTTCTGTGCTACCCCTGAGTGCCGAGTATAACAGGGATTGTCCTTTAATTGCCTGCTGATTGATTGAAAACATAACTAAGGTGTTACTCTGTAAGTCTGTTTCCACTAAATTAGAGGATTGATATTAGCACATTGATATTAAACAAGGTTTAAGGCAGCAGCAGCTCCAAGTGCAATCCCTGCTTGTCCTTCTGAAAGCCCTGGGCAGAAGTTACAGTCCTACAGCCCTGTATGGGAAGAGCGGTGCTGGGTCTTAATCTCAGCTCTTCTGTGGCTGGGCAGCGAGAAAAGCTTGATGGAAAAAAGCCACCTCAGACCTCAGGGGACAGTGTGAAAACCAAATGTGATCAGTGGAGGTCTCCAGTGAGGGGGGGCTGGCGCAGGAAGCATTATGGGAAGGTTTGCTCATCGTTGCACTCATTTTCACTGCACTGTGTGATTATTCAGGAGTGATGCTCTTTGCAGTGCCACTGAGAGCCCATCCTTCCCCACAGCTGCTGGAGGAAGGGAGGATCCAGCTGCAGGGTCTGAAGCCCCTGGGACTCTGGTCACACACTGCTGCCAGGGCACTGGCAAAGTGCTGCAGGCCTGGGCAGGCATCATCCTAAATCCACAAGCACTGGGCTGGCTGGAGCTCACTCTGTGTTTCCTGCAAGCATCACAGTGATGCAGAAAATAATGTTTGCAGGGTGGTATTCAGGGTCCCTTCCAAGCCAAACCACCGTCTGCCTTCATTCAGCCAGTGGGTTTGGAAAGTAGGAACATAGAGATTCCCGCATTTAAAAAGCACTGAGTTTGCTGTCTTTGCTCTGGGTGGTTTCCCTGAAAGTCAGAGCTATGTATGGACCGAATGAAAATCCCTGCTTGGTACTCAACCTGCAGACCCGGATCCCTGAGGCTGCAGGAGACCTACATTTTAGCCTTTCTGCTGCAGGTGGCACTCCTGTTCCTTCTCTTTCCACCATCCCAAATCTGAAGTGATGAGTTATTTGCTATGGTCCAAAGGGCAGCAGAAAAGCCTGACCAAATTTAACTAAACCAGAAGGGCACAAAAAAGGATTTTGAACAAAATGTGAGTGGCTAGCTTGCCCTGCCCATCCCTTCTCAATTACTGAGAGCAAATAACTTTCATGTAATGGCTATGGGGGAGAGGCGTGGAGAGAAATCAGAAAAGTCTTTTTGGCAAAAAACAGCGAGCTTCAGGCGAAAAAAAGCAAATGAATTCCACAGTGTTTGCACAAACTCGGTGTGTGCTTGGCTGCCTCGGGCTCCAGGACTGGCCTTGCAGCTGACCCTGGGCAGAGCAGGCTGGCGTTCCAGGCTCTGTGCTGGGGGCTCTCTCACATTTGATGTCCATCCCTTGCTCCCTGCCTCGAAGGGGCAGCTCCCCACAGTCCAGGGCAGTCCCCCAGAGTATCTGCCAGCAGGTCTGTCCAACCTTTCCGAAGTCAGGACAGAGAATTCTCCCTCTTAGCACCATGGCAGTGCTTCCTCTCCTCCAGCCTGATGTTCTGGAGGTGCAACGCAGAAGATCCCCAGGACCCAGCACAGGGGTGATGTCTATAGGGTGGTCAAGGTCAGTTTTCCCAGACAAAATCTGGGCAGCCAGGTTTCTTCCACTTCTTGAAATCCAGGTGGAGCTTTGTTTTCCCTTGTGAGCTGTGGTGGGGCAGTGGGGGAAAGGGAGCCAGCAGCAATTAGCACAGCAATACAATCATGAGGTAAAAGGAGAGACATGGTGGGGTCTCTTCCCATCATCCCAAATAAGCCAGAGAGGGAACACAGTGTTTGGGTCGGTTCCACCTGGCCAAAACTGTCCATCAGATCATAGTGGGTTAAAAAATAACAACAAAACTTGAAAACTGGGCTGAAGAAGCTGAGATGTCTCAAGGTTTTATCCGAGGGAACTTTAAGAGGTGACCCAGTCACAGCTGCAAGGAACAACAGCAGGCAGAACAGTTTTTTCATCTGAGGGGAAGAATATAAGTAAATTTCAAAGGCTGTAAAGAGAAGCGACATAAATCCGGGTGGGAAATAAGGCGTGTGGAATGTGTTCAGTGGCTTCCCTGGGCAGTAACAGGAGGGTGCAAGCGAGATGTATTTCTTGTCTTTGTGCAACACCAGATGCACTAATCTAAAAAGCCCATAAAAGTCTTCCTGCACTTGAGCTTGATTCCGTGCAGTACAGGAAGAGTAAACAGAGAGGAAAAGTATATGGATTGAGTTGATGGAAATTTACTTTTGACTGATTGAAACTGAGGTGACATAAAGCAGATGGAATTTTTTCTCACCACTGCTAGCTTAAGGAAATGAAGCCTTTCATGATGATCCAATTTTTTTTTATTAATTTTCATACAAGGAACACAAAATATTGTGGCTGTGAAAGAGCTGAATATGAAGCAGAAATAAAATACGTACATAAACCAGGATAACTGACAGGCTTAATACATTTCCAATTTATGTGTGAATATAGACACAGTTCCCCTCCTGCATAAACCAACCCCCCACCCACAGGGTGTGACATGGGGAGCATAAAATCAAAGTGATGTGCAGCCCTTGAGCTGCAGACAGGGTGTGAGGTGGTGGCAGAGGGAAGGAGCTGCTGGGTGGGATCATCCCTCCCTCTTTCCGTGCTCACCCCTGGCACAGCCATCAGACTTGCTCGGGACCTGACAGCCCCAAATCTGTGGGCTTTTTGTGCAATCTCTGATGCTCTCCTCATCAGCAGCTTGGGTGTTCTGCTAGAATCAGAGAAATCATCAAGGTGAAGGGGTTGATTGTAGTGGCCAGAAGTGACAGAAACCAATTTGGAGGCAGAGCTGGCGTGCCCAGGACGGAGCTGTTTCCTTACACCTCCCAGATGATCCACAGAGGACACTTCAGGATTGTGCTAAATTGTACCAGGCTCAAGGCAGATCCCCTGTGACTTCAGAGACACCAGTGTGCCATAAAACCACATTTACCAGCCCATCCTGCCTGCACTTCACCCCAAATTTTTGACTTGCTTATATAAAAAAAACCCCAACAACAACAACAACGACAAAAAGGAACGAAAGGAAAATAGAACAAAAAACAGAAAAAAAAAGAAAAAGGAAAGAATAGAGATACAAACACAGAGGAGCAAAATAAGAGGGGGAAGAGATTAAAATTTGAGGCACCCACAGCAGTAAGCTGCCCGACTCCTGGGATGCCTGGCTGTGCCCAGCGCTGCCTTTTTAATTATTGGCACAATCAGGTCGTGCAGTTAATCAGCACCCTGGTGCAGGAGCTGTCCTCTGCCAAGGCTTCTTTGGGATTTGTTTAGCTGCACGACACAGCGAAACCTCATCAGGAATTAGACGGGCTCTCCACGAAGGATAAGTTCTGATGAGTGGGTCTTTTCTCCTCTGCTCGGGCTACTGTAAAGGGCTTCTTGAATTATGTGATGTTAGCAGCCACAGAAGCCTCTCAGCTCTGCGCTCTCCTTCCCCAAATGGATGCTTGTGAGGATTCCACTGCCTCACCCCATGTTTTTCAGCTCAGAACTGGTAAATATTTACCAGAGCCCACTAGGGACTGCTGCAGATCCTCCTTGGGGGTGACTGTCCTTTTGCTGCTTCCCCCTGGAGTCTTTGGGTGGCTGCAAGCTACTGGGAGAACAGGGCTCTGCTGTGCCTGAGGGCAAATGGCTCCCAGAAAAACGGGCCAGGGATTTCCCATGGCTTTTGAGAATTATTGTCCCAGTCTACCCCTCCTCTCAGAATCCTCCCCTGGATTTCCAGCAGTGCCTCAATCTAGATCTTTTCTAGGCATTTCCAACAGCTTTACAGGAATCCCTGTATCCAAAAGCTTTCTGAAAAATGGCTTTCCCGTTGCTTTCAGGTATTCTTGAATTAGAAGGTTTAGGGCAACATCCTTGATTTTCCAAAAATTCCTCAGCCTGGAGTCTTCCTAGGAATTTGCATACTGCTTTCCAGAAATTCCTTGGGTTAAAATCTCTCTAGGAAGGTTCCTGGTGCTTTTAGGCAACTTTCTGCTACTTTTTATGATGTTATCCAGCTGCTTTTCAGATTTTTTTTTTTTAATGACTTAGTAGGACATTTTCTCACAGCCTTTCAACATGTGCTTTCCAGGAAAATTCCTGTTGCTTTTTGTGAATTCTCCCCATGCCTTGTAGGAATTTTCTTGCTCCTTTTTAAGACTTGTCATACTACTTTCTAGGAATTCCATTCATAGAATCATAGAAGTTTTCAGGGTTGGAAAAGACCTTTGAGGTCATCAAGCCCAGCCATCAACCCAGCACCATATTCACCATTAAACCATGTTCTCAAGTGCCTCACCCACATGTTTTCTGAACACTCCCAGGGATGGTGAGTCCACCACTTCCCTGGATAGTCTGATCAAACATTTTACAACCCTTTCTGTAGAAAGAAATTTCCTAATATCTGACCTAAACCTCCCCTGGTGAGACTTGAGGCTGTTTCCTCTGGTCCTGCCAGCTGGTGCTTTTCATTTCAGCTGTTTTCCATAATATTAAACTAACAAATTAATTTAATTAAAATTTAATTGTGGTTTTCTAGGAATTTCATTGATACTTCATTGAGATTTCCCCCCCACTTTCTAGGAATTTACATGGTGTTTTCCATCATTTGCCCTTAGATTTCTAGGAATTCCCCTCAAACTCACTAAGACTTTCCCACAGCTGCTCTACAGAAGTTTGAGTGGTGCTTTGGGAGAATCTCCCTGCTCTTCCCAGCAATTTCTCTGTGACTTTCAAGGATTTCCTCTATTGCTTTCTAGGCATTTCCCCACTACTTTCTAAGAATTTGCTCTGCTGCCTTTAATTAATATTTGAGGTGAAAACTCTGTAAGCCACTTTCTGCTCTGGTAGCAGGTCCTGGTGCTAATGGGGTCCAAATGAACAGCACACACCATCTGTGACCACGAAAAACAGACCAACGAGGCAGGACAATGGCATGGAAAGAAAAATACAGCAAGTCTTGCACTTTCACCTTTATTTTACCTTGATTCTGCTGTTGCATTTTCTGCCTGTGTTCTGTCAAGGCTGAGATCTGGGGAGAAACTTTGATGTTTTCAAAAAGATGATTTTTTTTTTGTTTTGGGTGGTTTTATTTGTTTTTGTTTTTTGTTTGTTTTTTTTTTTTCCAGGAGAGTAACACTTTAAAGAGTTTTGCAATTAGAATTGCTAATGTTGGAGTGTGGTAACAGCCAGGCAGGATGCAGCCTTTCCGTTTGGCACAGCAGTGATGAATTGTTAGAGAAAGGAACTGATTCACTTTGCTAAATTAGAACTGATGCCACAGGCACTACGAATGTTAACATCCATGTAATTATGCAAAATATTTGTACTTTTTTTCTCCATTAAGTATGGTACAAGTGTACAAGACACAGAGGCTGTCAGAAAAAACAGCCACAACTTACCCCAAAGGAAAGTTTCTTATCTCCTTGGTTCCCAGCAAAGGTGTGGTGGCAGGTTTCATATTCTGGAAGAGTAAATCTGCTTTCCACAGTGCATAAAATAAAGCAGAATTCAGGGTTTGGGGTCTTGCTTCACTTGTATTCACATACCTGTGGTGATGACACTGAAATCTGTGCAGCTCTTTAATGCCATCAAATCCATACTTTTGTCTATTTGGGGAAAAAGTTAAATCCTGGTAGTTTAAAAGCTAAATCATCCCACAATGTTCAGAGCTGCCAAAGGAACTGTAGGAATAACCAAAATGTATGATTTCCCTTTCAGCTGTGCAAAGTTTTAATCTGAATTTAATTGCAGTTGGGGGAGTGGAGGTGGTGGTGGTGTTACTATAGAATATCAGAGCTTCAGCTCTTGCCAACTTGAAGGTGACTTCTCAAAGGAAAAACTTTCTCAAGAAGGGTTTCAAGGTCAGTCGTGCTTATTTTAAACCAAAAAGGCAGCTGCTGAAAAAGATTCAGATCAGCAAAATCCTTGATCCTAATGAAACTTTGATTTCATAAATTCTTTTTAAAAGACATTGTCACTTTTCCCTGCTCGTTATTTATTGAAGAAGCTTCATGCCTATGAGAGATATTTGACCTCTGTGTGTTAAAAGTTGTTCAGGTAGCAAATTCTTTAATAGAACAGGCACCTTCCTTCAACAAGTTGAACCTTGGCTGATGTGTATGTAAAACCATCACTTCTTGGGCAGCAAAATCCCACAGTCCTGTGGAGGATGCTATTTGTTCATCAGGTGTGAGAAATAAATGACTTTCCATCAATATTAACATGGTTCTGGCAGTCAATACCCAATACCTGTGCTTATTGTCCAGGTTTGAGACAGGGGTATATCCTGATGAAATTGCTCCAGCAGTATAAAAACCCGGGCAGTTTGTTCCCCTTTCTACTTTTCTGAGAGCCATTGGACAGGGGGTGTTTTTAGGGAGTCAAAATGTCTTAGTTAATCTCAAAATATCTCTAGAGCTTTGTATGCTGTGAGGTTCTGGGCTGGATCTTGCTGTAAAAGGGGGTTGATGTCTCCTTTAACACGCTCTGAGTTTTAAGGGTGCTATCATCAGCAAGGCAAGTACCAGCACAGTGTCACATGGGCCAGGCCAGATCCTGTACCAGGAGAGAACTAGGGGAAAGGAGTGTCTGCTGCTGCCTGAGACAGAATCAGGATTCAGCCCTTACACGTTCCAGGTTTGTTGTTGGTTTGTTTTCGAAAAGAGAAAGCAAAAATTGGTGATTCCAAAGCGCCAGTAAAGCTGTGTCCAGCACATCTCCTAATCCACCTTGTTCACAAAACCACCAGCTAATCCTTTCTATCCTTTCTGCTGCTTGTGACGATGTACAAAGCTTCAAAGCAGTTCCTTTTTCAGGTGGCACATTAGGCAGAATTGGTTCTGCTGTAGGTGCTTTAGCCAGCTCAGCACAAGCAGCCGTGTTTCAGTGAGGAGCTGCAGCCAGGGGATGTGACAGTAGCAGCCATGGGACATCAGAGCTGTTTGCTGTCTCCTCTCACGAGGGATGGGGTCAGAGCAGGCGTTCCCATGGCCGTGGTCGATGCTCAAGGCTTTGCAAGCGTGGCCCATGCTGCTGGCAGAATTAACTCCTTTTCCCAAGATCCTCTTTATCTTCTTGTGTGTTATATGAGGGTTTATGGCATGGGACTGGTGGCAGGTGCTGCCCCAAAGAGGGCATTGGGGTGTGGGATGGTCAGGGATAGACTTCAGAGCAGCTCTGTTACAGCAGGAATTGGGATTGTACTCTTCTGTCCAGACAACTCCCAGTGATGAGGCTGAGTCCCACCTCTTAGGGATAAACAGATTTTATTTGCTGTTCTGCTGAGAGTCTGACTGGCAAACTCTGCAAGTGATTTCTCACAGGTGGATCTCAGCCCTACAGGTGTAGCACCAATGTGTGTCTGTGTGTGTGCACATGCACGTACAAAGTGCTGGTTTGTCATGCAAAGGCATTTTAACCTGTCGAGAGAAGGAAAAACCTTTCCTTAAAAAAACCGAAACAACCTAAACCCCAGCATTCCCAGCTCCTGTGTCATGGTTTCATCCCAGCTGGCAACTCAGCCCCACTCACAGCTGCTCATTCCTCCTCCGGTGGGACAGGGGAGAGAACCAGAAGGGTTAAAGGGAAAAAACTCCTATGTCAGAGACAAAAACAGTTTAATAGGCAAAACAAAAGCTGAGCAGGCAAGCAAAGCAAGACAAGGAATCCTTTCATCCATTCCCACAGGCAGGCAGGTGTTCAGCCATCCCCAGGAAAGCTGAGATCCATCACAGGTAACAGTGACTGGGCTGCAGCCCATGGTTTAAGGAGCTCTGCTGTAAAATATTTTTTCAAGTGATCTAACAACTCCTATTTTTTTTTTTTGTATAACCAAGATCACCACAAGACCAAGTGGTAATTGCTTGACACAGACCTTTAGCACCTCTAAGTCTTGTCTTCATGGTCAGATTGCTTTAAGATGCCACAAATTATGTTCCCCAGATCACATCCCCTCCTCCCTTGGAGCACTGGATGCTGGTTGAGGGGGAGGCAAGCAGTGTGTGCTCACCATCAGATGGGATGGAAGTCAAGGAGAAGATCTCTTTGCAGCTGGGTGAGACACTGCTCTTCAGATCAATTATCTCCTTATTGGTTCATTTTCTGGGAAACAAGAGCTGAAGTGGAAGGAAGTGGTTTCCAACTGCTGCTTTCAAGCTTGACAAGCAACTGCAGCTGCTGGTGGGACAGGAGGGTCCGCAGTGAAAAGCCTGAAGTGCTGATTATCCCAATTTTAAGCAAGACGTCTGACTTTTAAGCTAGAAGATACACGAAGATTTAGCTTGGGAACAGTCTCTGAAGTTTTTATAATTCTTTCTTATGCTGTGTCTGGATGAAATATTTTGTCAGTCATGAAATGTATTCCCAATCCCAGAGAACTGCTGAGAGAGAAGCAGTTTGTACGTGATCACCGACCAGCAGCTCCTTCAGACTTGCTGTATGTTTGCAGCTCTCCTTCTCAGGAGTTTTTGATTTCAAAAGGAGTGAAGATGCATAAGAAAAAGGCTTTCTCTGTCTCCTACACAGATTGGGTCAGCACAGGAGAGGCAAGGAATCCAGCTAAGCAGTGGCTACTGTAGCTGGGAGATGTTTGATCAGTATTTGATCAGTATTGAGAATCATAAATAGCTCCAGCTCCGGGATGTGACTCAGGCTGGGGACTGCCAAACTCCTGTGTCAACACTGCAGAGGCAACAATAAGAGAGGGGAGGAGAGACTACCACAGGGAGAAAGCTCTGGAAACAATCCTTCACAGTGGGACTTTCTGCGCTGTGAGATGAAGAAGGAGCAGCTAATTGGAGCTTTATTTTTCTAACAGAACCTCACATTTTGCTCTCGGTTACATGTCAGCAGCTACACTAAAATAATTGGAATAACACCTCCAGCAGCAGAGGTTCAGATACCATGGTGATGAGTGCTAATAGAGAGACTGGTAAGATAAAGCAGGATGCAGAGATGACAGATTGGTTCAGTTAAATGTATTTTACAAGTCAGAAGGATTTCCACCTGTGGCTTTCTTTTGAACCAAACACTAAACCAGATATCTCTAGCAGTCTTCTGCCTAGACAGGTGCTCGTTTGCAGGAATTTTGCATTTGCTGTACTAATGATCACAGATCCAAATTCTCTTTTGTTTGAAGTCAACAGAAATTTTGCAGCTATAAATCGTGGCCTGGTTATGAAATCTTACTTATTGCAGGAAATTCAGACAATATACACTTCTCTACCACATCTGCTATGTGATTTGAAAGAATTTTTTATGTCATAGTTTTAAAGATGTGCAGGTCATGAGTTTTCAGAGTAGCTTAATGAGACCTGGATGCTGGTTCTGAAACATGGCTAGAAAATCTGTAGGTAAACCTAGGCAGCATGTCTATAAATGTTTCATTGCTATGAATATTTGCTGAAGATCTGTTCTCCAGGCACTAATTACGGGGGACAGAAACTGATTTTTAAAATTCTCTTTTATATTTTTACCCAGATAACAATCAAGTAAGAGTCACAAAACTCTTCTTGACTATGATTTTTCTTTTCTTTTCTCTTTTTAAAACATCCGAAGCCAGTGATCAGGGAGTTCAAATGATTAAACCTCTGATCTTTCTATGACAGGCCAAAGTTGATGGGAACTTTATTCTCTGAACTATATCTCAGGTAAATTAATGTGTCCATGAGGGAACTGGGCTGATGTGCCCAAAGAAGAAATCAAAGTGCAGTAAAGGCAGTCACTGTATGCCTACCAAAAGGTAGATAATCCCCTCAGCGTGGGACTTAGTGTTCCCAGTCTGTGTGAATCTCTTGGCAGTTTAAAGGGAGATGATTTGCCCCTTAGACTGCAACATTTCTTCACTGGTGTCCTCTGAAAAAAGGGAGCTCGGCCATCTGGGACAAGAGCTTCTCCACCTCCTCCCTCCATTCCTGCTCTCAGAACTGGGCTCTTCCATCTATTACTTACCCAGCTCCACTCACACTGCCTGACAAAGCTTTGCAGCCTTCACCAACGGGTTCCTCCGCACAGTAGAACCTACAAATGCTTGTAGGACTGCTTGTGAGAACACTTGCTTACAACTGCTTTTAAGTGCTAATTGAGCTGTTCAGTCGCTAAAATGCCACCTGCACTGAAATGCAACACTGTGCTGAATTGTGATTGTCTTTGGTTTTGTTTAGGAAGCTCTGGGGGGAGTGATGAAATGCTCTGGTTTCACAGAGCTGAACAGAAGATCAAAAGCTCTGTTCAGTGCAGAGGTGCTGATGCTCATCCAGAAAATGGAAGCGTTGACCTGTACATTAAAGCAACGTGCATGAGTTTTCAGAAACCAAAGTTCAGCTTTGTAAGAGAGATCATCCTTCTCTTTTTAGCAGTGTACAGGAGTTAAAGTCGCTGCTTGATGGGTTTTAGCTGACAGCTAAAATTATATGGTCTGACAGGCTTCCTGCTTAAGGTAGAAGGTCAGCTTCCATGGTATCAGGAATTATTCCTTTTATAGTGGTTCTGGATAAACAGAGGTTTCTTTTATTAGTTTCAGGCAGTCTCCAGTATAAAAGCCTGTAGACAGACACAGGGAAGCAGATTGTCTCTTCCCAGGTGCCTCAAAACTCAATACAAACTGTGAGACTTCAGCAAAAGATAACTGCTGTGGGTATCTTCCAGTGATGCCACGTGGGTGCTGTTCCATTTCTTCTTTTCCTGAGCTTCTCCTTTTCCCACGTTTTATCTAAGCCTCCTAGATAAACAACTTCTGCACGGTGTAGGATGCAAATAGAAGAGTTCTGTGTTGACCTCTGCAAGAGGGCTGAGAGTGTGCATTTCTCCTGATATGACAGATACTGAACTAGAACTAGAAAAGGGTTCAATATTCAGGTTATCTGAAGCTTCTTTCTGCTAGTTATTTCAGTGCATATTAGAGAAGAATGTCCCATGAAATGTATTAATCCAGAACAGAGATACTAATCTTATATGGAATTGTTCTAAGCACAAGGTTTCCTAGACCCTGCCCTCATGCATTTGTCCCCAAGTCAATCTTCCTCAAATAGTTTGCTCTGCCTAATTTTATCATAAGACTGAAAATTTGCAAGTTTGGCTGGAGTTCCACTTTGCAGTGAGAAGCCAGAAGTGATGGCTCTTTGCTGATATTAATTCCTGCAAGGGAGCTCCTCCAGGTCTGTGCCCGACAGTGGCTGCCCTGATAGATGAGTGCGAGGTGTTGGCAGAGACAAGCAGTTTCAGAGCCCTAAATGGAGAAGTTCAGCTCTTTTGTCCTACCAGACTATATGTCAGATGTTAATTCTGCCTTGGAGGTGACTCAGATCTCTCTAAATTCTTGGGCTAGAGCAAGGTGAACTCACTTAGATGAGCCTCAGGATTAGGATCTGTACAACCAGAGTCATCCCTGTGTGCTGCTCCTCACAGTGGTTTCATGTCTAGCCAGGGGGTGGAAAAATGCCGGTTCCACATTAAATTCATGTTACTTGCTTGCCTTTATCATTTTGGAAAGCAACTGCTTGCATCTCAGAGGTGTCTGACCTGATGGCTGTAGAATCTACTGCAGGGAATGTCAAATCGACCTCTCCAAACTTCTACCAGTTAGAGGGAAAATAATCAGAGGAATGCATCTGTCAGTCTCTTGCCAGCTGAACATCTAGGAAGTACAAAGTGGTCCCAGAAAAGTTGGTGCACTGAGGCATTTTAACAACTATTTGCTAAGCAAACATTGGTAATTAACAGGGACCTGGAGAACATTGCCTGTCAGGTGCTCCCTGTGCCTGGCATCTCATTACCCAGTGTGCTGTGTTCGTTCCCTGGTGTCAGCTTCCACCTTGGGAAGTGCTCCAGGGAGAAACCAGAAGTAGTGCAGTAACATTTGATACAGAAAGGCAGAACAAAGCAGTGTTGGATGGGGCATCTCCTGCACCCGTGATTTTGGACTCATCTCCTCAAATTGTCTTTCTTCTGGGGAAAGTCCCAAGTTTCTTAGAGAGAGGAGCTAAACTCAAGCTAGTGTTCAATTCTCCCCAAAAACTGTACTAAAAAGAGCTGCTTAGTCCTACTACTGCTCCGCTGTGATGTCATTTTCTTTTCTTTGGAATGAGCCAAGTCTGAATGCTGGAGGCCTCCAGCTCTCCCATTTCTGGAGAAGTCACTGTTATTTCAGGGATAGTACTGTTGTTGTTGTTGACTCCTTGCTTCCTCACTTCTCCCCAGCACAAGGGCACAGGGAATCTTCCACCTGGCCAGAAGGGGAAAGAAAACAGGAGCCAGAGGTGGATTGATGTTGGATGTTGCTCCAATATTTCATTAGTTCTGTATGTGTTTTGTCTGCTTAACTTTTGACTCTCAGTATTAATAAGGAAGGAAAGGAACTGTCTTTCCAGGGAGACATTCCATACAATTTATCTTTCTTTGCATGAAAGATGGATTAGCGAAACAAAATACCAGTTCACATTACAATGGTGATATTTGCCTGTCTTCTAACCCTGTGATCCCGTTTTGACACTGCCTTCACATTTGCCATGCAGCAGCAGATGTCCAGGGCTTCAATGATCATTAGCAGTAGTCAGAGTGTTTCTTCCAAAGACTCAAAACTTGCTCGTCTCTAAAGATGAAGACCTGGAGGTCCAGGCCTCCTCGCATTGCCTGTGGCTTTTCCTGTGACAGGATTCATCCATCTACTTGGGATTCACTGAACACACTGCAGACAACTAATACCACAAGGCAAGAGAGAAACTGAGTGAGAATTGAGTGTCTTGGTAGCACAGGCTTGCTCTTGCCAGACTCCCAGCCTGGTATTTCTTTGCATGAGTGGGAAATATTCCTGGTCCACAGGAGTCTTGCTCCCTTCTGGGGGGACAGAGATGCCTTTGGCTTCCCACCCCCCTGCAGAACTGACTGCAAGTCCATCAGCTTAGGCTGGGTAAAGTTGGCTTTAAATGGACCATCTGCAGAAAGGGTGCTTCAGTCAGCTTTAGCCCTTCCCTTTGCCCCTAGTGAGCCCTCTCATCCTGAGGGAAGTCATAGCAGGGAGCTGTCAGGATGTCAGAGGCTTTGGCTGCCAGCTCCCCGCCCAGCAGAGCCAGGACTGGCTTCCCCTCTCAGGCGAACTGGGACATAATCCATCCCATTTTCCACAATGACTGTAATCCCAGCACTGCTTATTCAAGCATGGAAGTGCTACAATTAGAGCCAAGGGCTTTAAACATCCAAATGATGCCGCTGGCAGAGCCTGTGCTCCAATGAGTGAACTGCCAGCACCTCCTGTGTGATTTGTGCAGCCTTTCCCCGACCCAAAACTGAAGTGCCTCAGCGTGGTCTGGAACCTAAGTGGAAGAAAGGCCTTTTGCAGCCTCACCTCTGACTTCCATGTGCTCCCCCAACTCCTCCAGCACACCTTGTCTTTGGGCTTAAAGCACCTGGCATGGCTGAAGGAACCTTCTTTTTCTTCTGACACTTTTAAACTCTACTCTAGGCAGAACAATCTTCTATCTGAATGCTGGGTGAAGTCCTGAACAGCAGTTCCAGAGCCAGAAAAGGAAAAGCTTTAATTCTTCTTCTTCTTTCAATTCTTTTTAATTCCTCTGCTGCCTTTTCCACTACAAGGAGTGAGACTCCAGGAGATTCCAGTTGGCTCCTGGGGTTGAGGGAAGCCAGAGAAATTGCCATAGAGCCACGCACTGTGTTTAATTTCTCATGGACATTATAAATTCCAACAGCTAGAAATCTTGAGGGGTGTAGAAAAACCCAAGGTGAGAAATCACAGCCTGCTGGATTTTGCAGTTCAGTGAGGATCATTTCGAACGGGCCATTTATCTAACTGCAGCCAGCTGGGCATTTCACAAGATCATTGCATACGACTTAATCTCTGCACAGAGCAAACCCAAATAAGCCAGGACACTTCCAGTGTCACTCCACTGCCAGATCCTCCAGGGAGAGTATTCTTTTCTAGATTTCACCAGAGAGAAATTGCTTCTGGATTTGCTGGAGTGTTTCTGGATTTGCAGCCTAGGCATTGTCACCATGGCTTTGAACGTTTTTGTTCAGGTGCAGGTGTCGACAGTAAAACAACAACACCCTCAAGTCCTCACTGCTCTCATAAACTGAGTGAGTAACTGCAGTCAGGTATCTGCTGGAGTCCATGGAACCTCACAGCAGCTTGGCAGTGACTCCTGGTGCACGACACCGAAGTTACTGCAGCATCAGCTCAGCTCTGCAGCTGATGGAGGAACTCCTTCTCAGTGGCCCCAAGCATGCTGCATTTTTTCCTGTTGCATCCAGGTTTCTGCTGCAGCCCAAAGGGCTGTAAGATGTGCAGGAGAGCTCCCAGCCTGTTGCTGGTCTGGGCAACCTGCTCCTCACCTAATTATTTTTTATGTGGTGAGATGAAAATGTAAAAAGACAGGTCCTTCTTTAACATGCAGTTAGGGGTCACTTTATAGAGGCCATGCAATGTTAATGGAATTTATCAGCTTATAAATATTTTTTAATTACAAATAACTCAACTGTAATTTATCGAATTGTTTACCCTGAATTGCCTGACATCTCCATTCCTGCACCTTCTAAGGCTTATCATAAACTCCTTCTGGCAGTTCTCAGGCAAGGCAGGAATGAGAATATAATTCTGAGGTCAGTAGCTCTCACATGGTGATGATACTTACTGATATTATTAATTTATTTATTTATTTTTAGCCTTTCCCTTTTGGCCCTGGGGGCTGTTCCACCCTTGTATTTCTCAGGAAGGGAGTGGCCCACATCAACTCTCCTGAGACAAATCTGCCTATGCTTGACTGTATCCAAACTGTCATTCACATCATGCCAAACTTCGGCCCTTTCATTTTAAACTGGCTGTTTTATATCTAAAAAATGTGAGTGAAAATCTGTATGTGGACAAAACACCTACTGATTTCAGTGGGAACTGCTTGAACTTGCTCTAGAGTTGCAGAGCTCTCAGTATTCCTGCTGTCATTTTTGCTCTCTTCCATCATCTTCTTGGAGGAAGAAAGAAGTATGGCAGTGGGTATGTCTTAAAATGCCATGGCTAATGGAGGCAGCCCTCACATCAGGAACAAATGACATCTCCAAACCCCACACAGACACTTGTTAGGTGCTATAAAGGTCTTTATGAGTGAGAGGGAAAGAAGTGACAGTCAAGATCCACCAGTCACCGCAGGAAGCTGGTGCTTGTGTCTACCCGCCTCTCACCTTGGGCCCCACCAGCTTCCATCTGGCTCATCGTGCTCCTGCCTCTCTCTGTGATACAAGTTCTATGTGCAGTGTCCTTGCCCTGCAAAAATGGAAAAAAACCCCAGGTTTCCCCTCGGCACATTGTGCTCATCAGGTTTGTCCTGCTCAAGTATTTGATTTAATGCATGTGGAGAAGGTTTGAAGTCCAGAAGTCAATGGAGAAAACAGAAAGGAAGAACAGGCAGAAACCAGGAAAATAATCCCATGATTCTGCTGTTCTTGGTTGCTCTGCTTGGTCTGCTCACTTTGGAAGGGAAACAATGACCATTCTCTCAAGAGCCAAAGTGGAACAGAATTTGAACTGGGCAGGTGTCTTAAATGTTTCACCTGGATCAGATGAAGTCAACTTCTTTCAACCATCACAGCATCTCTCTGCTTTTGCCTTCAGTCTTTCTGGTGGAAGACAGGATAAAGGGCAACTTCCCACTTGAAATATCCTGGCTTCACCCCATCATGCAGAGCTTACACGGGTGTGAGCCAGACTTACCTGGGAATGTGATGCTGCTCTTCCCACAGAAAAATGCTGGCTGCCTGGACGCAGGGATTCCATGGTGGCACTGCCAAAAAAAAACCCCATTCCCCACCTGGGTGGCAGGACTGTGCACTGCCATGCCAGGCTTCTGGAATCTCAGAAAAGTGACCATTATAAAAGTCAGTGTCAGAAGTGAGCTAAGCCATGCCCAGCAGCGTGGGCTCTAAAAGGAGCAGCAATCTCAGCCCCTCTCCTGGAACCGGGCAGGACTCTGGTGTCGCTCTGGAAATGGATGAGAAAAAGGAGCATTTATAAGCTCTTCCAACTGCAGCAGCCAGCAGCTCTCAGAGAAGTGCTGCTGCTCTGTTTGCACAGGTAACTGTGACCCAGCACAGCTTGTGCCTGGCAATGCCACGGGAGCTGCAGCAAGCCCAGCACAGCCCAGCCCAGCCCAGGCCAACCTGCCTGCTCTGCTTTTGGGTTCTCCCAAGCTTCTCCTGCCTCTGTTCTTCTGCTAGATCCAACACCTCCCCTGTCCCTGCCTCGGGAGCTACTGAATGCAATTCAGGAATCCACCCAAGTTTATCTGTGCCCATGATCCGTGTTTGCATTAGGGGAAGAAGGTGCCCAGCAGTGTGTCAGCCTCAGAGCCTGGCACGCAGCGGTGCGACAGCAGCAGGACCGGGGCTCAGCTGCAGCCACAGTCAAATGAGGCATCTCGGCCTAGGAGGAGGAAAAAGACCCACAAAACATTAATTTAATGTCATGCTAAAGGCCACTGCTGGTGTGGAGCCCTCAGTGCAGAGCCCATTCCAGCACCAGGCAGGGGCAGCCCGTTTTATAGCCCGGCTGTAAAGAATTAATTTAAAAGCAGGATGTGGCCTTTATATCTCCTGATTTCGCTGTTCCATCATTACCCTGAAGCAGCAGCTCGTTGTAGTTGTATTTTAAATACAAGTTAGCAGAAAATGAGTGTGGTAGGGGCAAAGTGCCTGTCACCTGGCACTGCCTGGGCACGTGCCCCTGCAGCGTGCAGTGGGGTCACAGGCTGTGTTGGGATACTGATGCACAGCCTGGGGTTTGCTAGGAATTGGATTTTTGTTTTAAACTTTATTAGTGTGCAACTCATCAGGCACACCGCGAAATGTCTTCTTGCCATGGGAACAGCACTCCCGTGTCCCCTGCCGTCACCCCAGGCAGGGCTGCGCTGCCTGTTTGTGTTTCCTTTGACTGCTAAGCTGCTCATTGGAAATTAATTCATAAATAATTCATTGGATGCTGCACTCTGCGCTTAAAAGTTCATCGTGTAGGTGGTGGGTTGTGGGTTTTCTTAGAAGTGACGGTGCTTTTCTCTTTTCTGTGTTAATCTTGTGTATGTGTGTGCAGAGCTCCCACAGCAGCCTGTTGGTTCTGCTATAGATGTTTTAATGTCTTTCTAGCAGATGATAGTTATTTTCAAATTTAGTTACTATGGTTCAGGATTATTGTGTTGCAAAAACTCTCTTTTCAAGATTGGGGCTTACTGCAATACCCAAATGCTTTTGGGGATTGTTACAACTGAGAGAAAAATAACAAATTATTCAGAAATGTACCTACCCCTGTCCCATGCACACACACACAAACACACACACACACATGTGCACTCACACTTCCCGGTCAGCCACTTATTATTTCTAAACCTGATGATGCTGGAAAGCAATGAGAAGTTTTCCATCTCCCTGTTTTTTTGGGTGTGCCTTACAGCAAGCACGGCTCTCTCACAGCCCACCTCTAACACTGCTTAGTTCAGCTCTGGGGCATCCTTGGTTTGTTCCCACAAAAGCATGAAACCCTGTACACATATGTAAAATATGCAAAAAGGGCTTTGTTTAGGTTTTTTTTTTTCTTATCTTTTGTTTGTTTTCTTGTCTTCCCAATCTGGCAAAGCAGATGCAAGACCCATATCCAGCGAGTAAAATCCCATCTCAGTCGTGTGCAGCATCCTTCAGCTGGCTGGGAGCTCTCAGCTGCTGAACTCGAGTTGCAGGTAGAGTGTAGGCCAGTTTAGAGTTTTTTTGTTTTAAAACATGTTGAAATACCAAGCAGCACTGCAGTCTTACTGTCCCCCGTGTACTCGTGGGTTATGCTGTCATTTAAAATATTCCCGTTCCACAGTCTGAGTCAGGGGGTGGCACGGGAATAGGGCTGTCAGAGGATCATTAAGGTTGGAAAAGACCTCTAAAATCATCAACTCCAACCATTAATCCAGCACTGCCAGGTCCAGGCAGTGTGCAGCGAGGAGAGGTGGGAATGGGGGCTCCAAGGGGAAATCTGGGCTGGCGACAGCTCTGCTACAGTGAGAGGAACAGAAAACCAAATCAAAGGAGGTTATTCCAGAGCTATCAATGGTGTTTTGTGCCTCTCCCCTCCCTACATGCACCCACTGAATGGAGCAGAGCAGACGGTGATGTGCATTCCTCAGCGAGGAGGCAGTGGGCTGGGTTTGTGCCTGCACTGCTGTGCTGCTTAGGAGACTGAAAGCAAAGCCCAGAAATAGGGTAAAAAAAATGCCCACATAGGTGTGAAAGGGAAAATACCAGAGCTGGTGATACACAGGCCTGGTTGTGTGATGGCCTGAAGCAGAGCTGTTACGTGCAGGGCTATTCACAAACCCCAATTTTAATAAGTGCAGATCATATCAGTAAATGTATATTACAACAGTCCAATAGTGTGAATCAAATATTTAAAGACTACTTACACTCTGCTTTTTATCCTGAAATGACTGCAGAAAAGAGCCAAGTTCTGGCTGCTGGCTTGACTTCATGCTTTTTCTCTATTAAATGAGGCCATATAATTTTCCTCTGGGATACATTTGGCACTGGCGCTATTTAGGTCTGAACCTTCATCACTAAATTGAGGAAGATTTTTCTGTTCAGTTTAAGGAGAGAAGAATCAAGGTCATAGCACTGGAGAAAAACTGTTAAAAACAGATAGTTCTCCTTGCTGATTTTCTGGCCACTGTTCATAAAAATAAAAAATAATCACCCAGATTCAACAACTGAACTTCAGCAGCAGCAACTTGTCTGTACTGAACTCAGATGAAAAATATGAAAACCCAGCTGCACATAAAATTTTAAGCTGTGGAAGTTGTTATCATTTTACAGAGTATGAAATGGACTCATTTTATCTTAATGATTCTTTATTTGGTAATTCTTTTTTGTTTATCTTTGCTATTTAGGATAAAAAAAGGAAACAATTATTCACCTGTGGAGGTAGAAAGGAAAGCAAGGAAAAAATTGGGAATTACTTCTTCAAAAGTGAAAGGCAAGATACTTGGGAAGAAATTACACTTTGATGATTTTCCCAGGAGCTGATTTTGAAAGCCAAATCCTGTTTTTAACTACAGCTTCCCAGACTTTAAAAATGGTGAGGATGCTGTTGCTGTTGGGTACCACCCAGCATTTCCAGCACGGGGGCACTGCAAATATGCTGCTGTTCAGGCTGAGCTGCAGAGCTCCCCACTGCTGAAATCCCACCCCATTCAGAGGCAGGTGTTGAGGAGTTTCCCAGTGCTGGGGAAGGAGCTGGCCACTGGTTGCCATGGCAGTGCTGGTGCTGCCCATGCAGCTACACAGAGCTGCATCTCATGGGCGTGCTGGGAACTTCCTGCCAACGTGCTTCTTGATGGGGGTTAATCCATGAATTATTTCATTGTCAGTTTGCTGGAAATTCCAAATTCAGGCCAACAACTGCAGCTGAAGTTCAGCTGAAAGATGTCTTTTCTCTTTTTTTTTTTTTTTTAAAGGACAAACACTCCAAGACCCAGTGAGAGACCAGTGCCCACCCAACAGAACTGAGGGAACTCATTTGGAGCCTGGTAAGCAGCAGCCCCTTCAAACTGGTAAACAAGGGTTCTTCCAGCCCGGATTCTGGCTGTGCCCCAGCAGTGGGGACTGGGATTGTTCTCTCTGAGGGTTTGGAAGGCACGGACAACTTTCCACCCGGATTGAAATCTTGCTATTTGTTCAGATAACGAGCCTCAATCAATGCTCTCATTTACTGACAAAATCCAGGGCGAACAAATTCGTATTTAAAACCCAGCTCCTGCAAAATGCCCTCAGAAGTGACTGCCTGGCACGAGCAGAGTCGCCAACGAGCAGCTGATTAGTTGGCCAATTAAAACAAAACTGATGGACCATTAAAGCAGCCAGAGGTTTCCATGAGGCTTTCTGTGACTTGGTCTAGGCTGCTGGTTTTGGGGTTTAGTTGGTTTTCTTTTTAATTATTATTTTTTCACATGCAGACTTGAGCTCCTGCTCCCTCCACTGTGTGCAGGTGGGGATCTGTTCCTGGATGTGTGTACCCAGCTCTGGTCCCTCCTGGAAAACCTTGAGCTCCTGCTGGTTTGGAGCATGAGCAGCACCAGATCCCCTCTACCAGAAAGTGATGCCCTTTGAGAGGTTTGGGATGCTCAGGCAGCGCCTCAATGCCTGCAACACGTCTTGGCCGTGAGTCTCTAATGCCAGGACAAGGGTGAGAAATTCTACAAATATAAGAAAGACTCAACTTTCCCCAAAGACAAAAATCTTTTGTTTTGTTGAGGACAGGTTTTCTTCCAACAGCAATTCACAGAAATTCTCATTCCATCTTCTACAGCATTTTTGGCATAAATATATCCAGGTACTTGCTTCTGTGAAATGGATCACTACAGTGATCAACAAAAAAAACCCCAACATCTCTTTCCTTCTTAACAATCATTGTTTTATTAATATATTTTACAAGATTGCAGTTGAAATCATTTAAATACAAACTTTTTTTTTATACAGAAAGTGTAATAAAGTTAAAATAGTTCCTTGTGTAATTCATAGCATTATTGCAATGCTTACAAAATTTTGCATAGAGTGTGCAAGGATTGATGTTATTTGATACAAAAAAGCTTTATATTTTCCCACACAACCACACACATACATAAATTAAAAAGAAAAAAAAAGCCAAACAAATCTGAATTTCGTAATGAGAACTGTGATAAGACTTTAAATTCATTTTGTCCTGTTTACACAATCAAGGTCATTGGTGGTTTTCAGAGTAGAGGTCAGACAAGGTGTTTTCCCATCACAGATGACAACTGCTATAGCACAGGGGTCATGCCTTTGCTGCTGCTGCTGCAGATGAACAGGGTTTGCTTTGACTTGCACTGAATGCTGTTTTGCTGTTGGCTCTACCTCCATGGAGCATTTCTGGGTGAATATTGACAACTCTATTGGCATTTGCTCGCAGGGAAACTAACTGAAATACGGGGTGGGGAAAAAAAATAAACAAAGCCACAAGCAAAATCCAAATCCAGCAGGTCAATCCCTTCCCTGCTCCCAAACTACCACACAGTGCAGGTCCAGACCAAGGTCTGGGTCACAGCTCAGGAAAAGCTCTGAGCTGGGGAGGAATCCAGGTGTGAATGCTGTCAACTTAGCCCTTCTCTGACAAACACAGTGGACAGTAATTGCTCACATCTGCCCTTTCTGAGGCTTCTGGCATGCTCTTACTTCGCAGGATTTGTTCATCTTAACTTCCATGCTCGCTCTGATAACCCACAGAAAGGGACAAGAAGGTGAATTTCTCCAGCAGTGCCTGCCCTCAGGAGTTGCTGCGCTCAAGGTGGGCAAAGGCTTGTGAGGAGAGCAGCCAACAACGACCAGCATCATTCACCCCAGCCAGGCTGCAGACACACATCCCCTGTACCACCTGCAGAATCACTAAAACTGCCACAGCGCCTCATGACCCGCGGCAGCACCGATACCGAGCGCACAGGGCCAGAGGAGGACCCGGACGAAGACAAAATTATCGGGCTGTGGTTCAGCATGGGAGGTCACTCCCTGCTCTAAGGCAGCCACCCCGGAGAGATCCAGCCCTGGTGTGGGGGACTGGTGGGGTTTGCAGCGAAGGGAGCGTGGGAGAAATTCTAACAGCAACATTCTTTTCAGCTACAATCCAAGCTCCGGCAAAAATAGCACCACCCACAAATAATTATTCTCCTGCTCTCCAGCGTCAGCCTGCCTCGAGATGTTTCAAGGACTCCATTATGAGGAAATTTTTAAAAGACCAAAGGACATGCATTGCTTTAGGAAGAGATAATGCATTCAGCAGTAGGAGGTTTCGGAGGGCTCTATCTCCTATCAGTGGTTAAGCCTTTGAAAGGGAAAAAATGTAAGAGTACAATGCAATTTAAAATTCCTGTTACATGCAAAGATGCACTTGACTTGTGCTTTGCAATGGGCCTGTTCCTATAATGACAAACACGTTAGAAATGGTAAAACTTTCCATTTGGGTAGGACCTGATGAGAGGCTCCAAAGAGTCCTTTTTAATCTCGGAAGGAAAGACTGTTTAGCTAAAGCTGCATGTTTTTATCGGAAGCATTTGGTGGCACAACGTAAATGTAACATTTTCACAGAAATTTCTCCTGATATTTTCTCTTCCTGGCAGAAAGTTTCAACCAACTAAATGTGAGGCAAACATACAATTACATATTACTTCACAGTGGACTTATCGCTCCCATTCTTTAATATCAGTTAAAAGCTAACAAAAACTCAATCCATGGAGATCAGCTGCCTCAAAGGAAATCTGACTTGCTCTGAACAGGCAGCCCATCACTCCTGGCTGGTGGCACAAAATCCCAGCCACCACAGAGCTTCCAGCTGCAATAAGGTGAGACATTTCCTGGGAGGGACACCAGTGCTAACTTTGCTGCAGGAATGACACTTGTAGTGAATTAATTTTTAAGGGACTTGCAATTCTAGTTTAAAGTGATTTGGATGGGAAATCTCAGTGGGGCACTATGATTATATTTCCTTCTTTTGTTTCAGATAAAAATCCCGCAGCTTTAAATATCCATCTTTTCCTGTGTTCTTTATACCGTGTGTCGCTTTCCACAAGGGCACAACACAATTCAAGTGGCAGGACAAGAGAGGCTGAAATGATAAAGCCTCAGGGCTGGATGTGCATAACCAGGGGCCTCTCAACCACAGCAGACTTAAAAGCTTTCTAAATACTAGCTATTCACTGTAATTTCCATTCAAGCCCCAAGCCACTGTGGTTATTGTGGATGGAAACAACACCCCAGCAATCTTGAAGAGCCCGAGCTGTAAGTGGTTTCAGTGACAGTAATTCCACTGAGCTCCATGAAAAGATCAAGCATAATTGCCACCATATTTAGTAAAATGGATGTTATTAATTTAAAGTATAATAGTGCAAAGGGACAGAGACGTTGACTGCATTACTGTGATTAGGGTGATGTCTGTCCCCATTTCTTCCCCTTCCCTCCTACCTGCCTTGTTTAATTCATTCCACTCTTGCTTGAATAACCTCAGCACCACGTAGGTGTTTAACCCTGCTCCACCCACAGCCATAAACTTGGCTACATCAGCTGTGGATACACAGCAACTGCCAGGCAGAATTTACCTGCAAGTCCCCAGTTTTATGGCAGTGCCACTGCTACACGCAGGTTTTGGGTTTTGGGGGTCTGTGTGACTGAGGTGTGACACGATGTGGATTTCAGGGCTGCTGGATTTGAGAGCAGGACACCAGCTACCAAAACATTACACAGCAATTTCAGAGCTGAGGAAAAGAAGGCTAAAATGGGGGAAAGGGAACTGTTGCCAGGATCACGTTCCTGAACAGCCAGGGCAATAAAAAGGCTGGTATTTTCACATTCAAAAAGCACCAAAGCAGCGCTTGGCAAAGCTTGGCAGGAACGTGCCTGGCGCTTGCTGGGGTGAATTCTGGATGATGACATTTCAAAATTTAAAATGTCAGCCATAAAAAAGAGCACAGCCTCTAACTTCTTTGTTTTTGTTGTTGTTGTTGTTGTTTTTACTGTAGGTAGTTCTAAAATGAAATCATTGCAGCAGTTACTCTTCTCCACCGAGCAGCCACTGGAGCTCCTGCCCTGCTAATGCTCGAGTGCAGGTAAGTGAGCAGCTGGCACCATTTACTCAGTTTATTTATACTTTCAGCCCAGGATGATGTCTTTAAGCTTTCTGGGCTATTTCTTCACGTTTCAAATTTCAGGTAACCTTGCCCTCTGCACACATTTCAAGATTTTTCACATTATTTCCTCCTCTCCCCATTAACCAAGTTAGAGCCTTCCTGCCACTTTATTCTCTCAAATGCAGCTTCATGATACACCTGCATTTTTCCTGCTCAGTTCAAAAAAAGCACCATTAAAGTTAATGCATTTCAGGCGTGAGGGCAACCAGAGAGGGATGAATTTCTTGAAGTCTTTGGTCTTTGTCTCACTCTCTTTTGCAATGTGAAACTTAAAGCCGTAAGAACAAACACAAAGAAAATTGGCTTTTGTTGTAAACAAGTGTATATGAGTGTGTGTGTGTGTGTATTTGTGTGCATGTGTGAGCATCTTATGACAAAAAAAACTAATTTTCACTAGGTTATGAAGTGAGCTAGCCTGACATCTTCACAAGTTCTCCAGGAATCTCTCTTAAACCTTGGAGCAATTTCTAGGGAGGGTTTTTTATTTAGCCACCATTTTGCTATACCATATATTGCAGATTGTATTTTTAGGCTTATGCCTTCAAACGTTTTGTTTGTGCAATGTGATATTTATCATAAAAGAAGAAAAAAACCCCAACCCTTCCAAAACACAGTCGTTTGACAGCACATGACTGAGGTAACCAAATACAAATCACTCTTGCACATATTCAGTTTGCTAAAAATGAATATTCAGGAGAGACTTCACACAGATTGTAGTAGTTACTGGCTTCCCCTTTTGATGACTTCCCTTACTGTTAACTTTTCCTTGTACTCTTTAGCTGCCCATTTCACTGACTACTGGGTAATTCATGTCAAAATGTGTAAAAAACCCCACAAAGAAACTCGGGGAATGGATACAGATGTACAGCCATTATCAGGACCTCTGCTTTTGCTAATGGCAAAGTCTTTTTGCTTTAGAAGAACCATCCTACCTCAGCTATGACACACTGCATATGGATAAGGTTCCAGTCACAGGTGAGCACTGCCATTCTCCCGACCTCTTCCTGAAGTGTCACATTTACAGCAAACTGGACAAGGTCCTGCAGTCCTATAAAGAGCCACCAGACATAAATGCATTTATGAATCCTGCATGGCTGCCCCAGGTACCCTGACACTGGTGGCACAGTCCCTTGATTAGCATTTGGGTGGGGTTTTAGTGCTCACAGCTGCAATGCAGGGTCTGGTTCAGTCCCACAGGCACCCCAAGGGCTGGCAGTGCTCCCACTGCCCTCAGCTGTCACCTGCCCAGCTCCCAGCTCAGGCCATGAACTCATCACCATCTCTTCCACTGACCTCGGCAGAAATAAATTCACCCCCCAGCCTTGCCTTAGCAAGGTAGAACTAAACTCCATTTTGAGATAAACCCCACCTCCCAAATAGCAAATGCTCAACTGAACTAAACTTCAGGCCCCATTCACAACGAAATACACAAACCCTGGTTTGTTTTTGGTGTTTTATCAATGGAAGGTACAGCGTACGGATGAAATTCCAGTCAGGGAAGCTCTGGTTTAAATGGATTCAGGGAAAAGCAGCCCACACAGGTACAGTGACTGTGGGTATCTGGGCAAGGCAGGAGGAAAAGGGAGTCAGGTGAATCAGCCACTCCACAACAGCCCCCAGGTGCAAACTGTGGAGTGTGAGATGGCTGGATGTGTTTGCAGGCAGCTTTTTCCCCCTGGGATCTGAGACACAGTCCTGCTTGCTCTGCTTTCATCCAATCCTAGAATGGTTTGGGATGGACGGGACCTTAAAGACCATACAGTTCCAACCCCCTGCCATGGGCAGGGACACCTTCCACTAGACCAGGTTACTCCAAGCCCCATCCAACACTTCCAGGGATGGGGTATCCACAGCTTCTCTGGGCAACCTGTGCCAGGGCCTCACCACCCTAACAGCCAAGAGTTTCTTCCTAATATTTAACCTAACCCTGCCTGCTGTCAGTTTGAAGCCATTCCTCCTTGACCCATTACTCCCTGCCCTTGAAAAAGTCCCTCTCGAGCTCTCCTGGAGCCCCTTTAGGCACTGGAAGGGGCTTTAAGTTCTCCCTGGAGCCTTTTTTTCTCCAGTTGAACACCCCCAGCTCTCCCAGCCTGGCTCCAGAGCAGAGGGGCTCCAGCCCTCGGAGCATCTTCATGGCCTCCTCTGGACTCACTCCAATGTGTCCCCATCCTTCTGATGTAGGGACCCCCAGAGCTGGACACTGCACTGCAGGTGGGGTGTCACGAATCCCCCACCTTGACTGCTGCCCAGGCTGCTTTTGATGCAGCCCAGGACAGGATTGGCTTTCTGGGCTGTGAGTGCACTTCAGGTCATGTTGAGCTTCTCCTCAACCAACAACCCGAGTCCTTCTCCTCAGGGACATTCCTGACCCATTCTCTGCCCAGCCTGTATTTATGTTTGTCACTTGCTGAACAGCACAGGCAGCATTGCCCAAACTTAAAACTCAAGTGGTGTTCAAATGATCTACAAGTCCCTGCAGGGGTTCATTCTTTCCAGCAACAATTCCTCACATTTCAACACAACGTATAACTTCATGTTTTTTAAGATGGAAACATGGTTGTAAAATATATTGAAACAACAAGAATTCCTTTCAGTAGATGTAATTAAGGTACCCTTTGTTCACCTCAGAGAAGCATCTGCAGTGATGGCACAGATGTTAAAGTCATTTCCTAACAGCTCCCCAGCAGAAATTCACACCAAGATATGAATGTCCTTAGCAGTGTCATGGCTGTTGTGACATGAGAAGGTAATAACCTCATCCAAGAGCCCAGCTGAGAAAAGCAGCCACTCGAAATTCATTTGTTGGGATGGAAATCCTCAGCGGAGCAGCCAGAGAGTGGCGCAGGGATGAGGGTTGAGCCACCGGCGTGTCCGGAGTGGAGCACAGAAATCAGGATGCAGCATCCCTGGTGGACCAGTCCCTGGGTCCAGCCCTGCCTTCCTCACCCACCTGAATACTCCCAGGCATGGGAAAGTTGATCTGACTCGTTTTCTGCACAGGGAACTCTCCCTGCAGCACGTGTCTTCCAACTGCTCACACGGGATTTGGTTATGGACTGGGCCGTGCTTGCTGTGAGGTTTGTGATCAGTATTCAACGAAACAGGAAAAAAATTCTACAGTAAATGTAGGACTATGAATGGGACTTCAGTCATGGTCCCAGAGGTAACATACACAGTATTTTGCTATATTTAACATGGCAGGAAAAAAAAAAAGTCTGTATCATTCTAGGTGCCCCTACAGTCTTAATGTATTTCATCAATATCTATTTGAAGTTGCACAACCAGTTCCCAAGACACCCTCCTGCCCCTCCCCCCAAATAAACTAGATTTAATAACAAGATAAATATGATGTGCTTCTCCTTGCTGAGTGCATTGACTTAAGGCATAGGCACAATTCCCCTCTTTGAACAGAGATGGTAAAGTCCTGTGTCCCAATACAATTGTTACCCTGGGTGACCCTTTGCATTCAAACGTTGACTCAAGACATAATAATTACAGGAATCATTCGTTAACAAATAGTTTGAATTCGTTAATTCGTCGGGAAGCATTACTGAAATAGAAGTAAATCATTCAATCCTCTTTCACGAATAAATTTTTTTTGGGAGTGCTGCTTTCTTAGGCAGGAACACATCTAACCTAAACTCCATAGAAATCTTCTCTTTGAGTCCAATCAGTTTTGGATTAAGCCAGAATTGTTCATTAAAAAAAAGAAAAAAAAAACAACCCTGGTACTCTCAAGACCACAAGAAAATATGTGAAAAACTGTAAAAAAAAATGAATGGGCTAAATTATTTCTAAAGATTTCTGTCAGCTATGTTTTATCTTGAAGATCACTTGAAGAATACCAGCTTTGGTTAGATATCACTAGGGATGGGCACAGATCTGTCTTACTTGCACATGAGGTAATATTTCAAAAGCATCTCAGTGGCTTAGAAACCTTGCTGTCCTCGTGAGATTTACTGTGACTTGGAAACTTTTGCCGTAATTGGTATATTTGGGATTTTTAAGGATTTTTACATGCCTGTGGATGAAATTATGGGTCAGAATTCAATGATCTGGACTCTTTATTTTCCAAAACTTCAAAATTGGAAATAATGTTACCAGATCAGATTTTTGTGTTTTGTCCTGCCTGTGACTCCTAGAATTTAAAATAATGAAAAAATCCAACCATGGTAAGATTCAACCACAGAGTTTTGGGGACTCAAATTCTAGAGGAACCAGCATCCAAAGCCCTTCCTTTCCGTACTCTGGCTTTGTCACAATCTTTATAAATCCTTGGAAAAAGTCTTTCATTGTCAGCATCTCTGATATTTGCAGTTTCTACCAAATGTAAATGACCCTAAACTGTATATCTTGAAAAAAAAAATGACAAAAAATTCTGGTGTAGCACCTACATTATACACTTAACTTTATGATTTTCTCAGTTTCTAGTTGATTTTCTCTGTTTCTACTGGTATTTAGGCAATGTCCAAATCTTAAATCTTCACACCTTCACACCAAATATGTTCAAATTTAAAGGTGTTAATGGGGAGTGTGTAGGGTGATCCAGGACACCTGTTAACAAAGGAGGTTTGTGATTCTTCTATTTAGTCCAACTTCCACAATTTTTTTCCTTCCAAAAACTAAATACAACACCAGTTTTGCCAGCACAGAGATGATTTTAGGTTCGTGTTGGACCTGATGTGTCACACCTGAATGGCACAAGGCATCCTTGGCCACGCACAGGCAAGTGTTGAACCCCTTCAGAAAATTACATTTATTCTTTCAGCAAAAAAGGTCTGGACTTTCCTACTGGCCGAGTGCATCCATCTCTCCCAACAGGGAGCCACGCTTTGGGTGCTAATTAAAGAGTAATTTAACCTCAGGAATCTTGGATCACTGTAGGTGATCAGCACAAGCACATCTGGCTCTTTTGTTGTTTTTTAAATGACTCATTTTTCATGCCACTGATTTAACGGTGCAAAAATAATCAGAGATGCTTCTTTCCCTTTGGATGTGGTGGGTCTGCATTGGTTCCAGGGTCTTGCCCAGCCAGCAATCCCATTGCTCTGAGAACATGATCAAAAACGAGGGGTGATCACTGCACTGTATTAATACAGAAGGGTCCAGGGGAGCATCAGATCCAATTCTGCAGATTGTACCAGTAAATTTTGGTGTGGGAAAAGAGAGAAATGCTACACAAATGTAACAGGGTCACCCTGGGATTCCTTGTACTGAAACATCGTTTTACACAGAGGATATATATATATATATATCTTATATATATATTTTTTATATATATATTCACACACACGCGCGCGCACACACAAAAAAAGTCTTTGATAGGCTTTCTGTGTTCTAGTAAAAATAGTTGGCAGCTGGATCTGTGAGACCAGAACTGGCTTTTGTGCTGCCTGCGATGCCCCACTGCAAATTGTCTCTCAAAGGCAGACGCTCGTGTTTATCTGGCAGGTGGAGCTGCTGCCTGCCTGAGACAGGAACAACCTCCCATTGGGACACACACAGAGCTCGTAGATTTTTTGCCTGGACCCTGCAGAAGAGGAAGATCCTTGAGGCAAGTTAGGTAGTTTGATTTTTGCAGAACTCAACGTTATCTGAAGTCAGAGGTGGCGAGAGAGAGAGGGAAAAAAAAAAGAGAGAGAATTAGCGGAGAGCTGTTATTTCTGATGTCGTGTTTGAAGAAGCTTCCTCCAGACAACTCAGCTGCTACAAAAACTGGGTAGGGAAGTGTCTTAGAACGGGAAAATCTGACACAAACCTGGCTGAGCACATTTTCTGCCTTTACCACGACCTCCAGTTTGTTTCTGCTGAGGTACCCACCGTGTTTTCTCGGACACCGCCCAGGAATCCAATCCCAGGTTTGGATTGACCTAGCCAGAGGTACCCCACTATGAGACGGGGAGCACGGATGGTCCACACCCATCCAACGACCCTGCTCCTCCATCAGGATTTCTGACACCGTGATCCCATTGCCAGTTATGCTTGCAGGCTCCCAAGCACTGACTTTTATGTATATTTTATGTATATTTAATGCATATTTTATGTATATTTTATGCATATTTTATGTATATGTGTAACACTTCTGTGTACATTAAAAATAACTGAAATGCTGTAACAGACCTAAATTCCTCCTTACAAAACAACATAAGGCAAACAACATGTGGCAAATCTGAGACACGTGGCAGCTGCAGGGGAGTGCTCTGATATCAGCCAGAACGCAGTAAAATAACCTGAACCCCAGAATAATATGAGGCAACTGACAGTACTTGGAATTACAGTTAAAATCTCCAGTTTTAGTAATCCAACCATCTCATGTCCCGAAAGATACAGGTCAATTTATGCATTTTAAAAGCAGCTTAGTGTTGAAAGCGACTGCTTGAAGTTGTGAAATGCCTTGGATTTCAATCTCAGTGTATGAGGTAGGGGGTTTCTTTTGGTATTTTTCAGAGGTTTTTTTGTTAACACCCATGATCTAGGTTTGGACTATCTTAAAACGCAAATGTTTAGAAATAACAGAAATTGCAATTAAAAAACTGGGAGCTCCTCAGCTACATCCTTTGGTGTCTTCCATCACTGTGGCAGGAGGAGGGGATAAGAACACGTGCCCACATAATTTTGTGACACCAGAAGAGGCTTAACTCAACACCTATTTTACTTCTGCTCTATGTTATCAGTTCTAATTATTCTCTGTTCCCCTTTGGAAGTTTCTCCAGTGCAACAACCTGTGTCTCCTAATGTTCCCTTTCTTTCCAGAATGAAGTATCAGCCACGAAAGCTTTTCAGATCAATACCAGTGAATTAAGCTCTTCTTATAGAAAAATATATGATAAAAGATTTAATTACGTCGGCCAAGTAAATCTTATTTTAAAGTGACAAGGAAACAAAGAGTTTAGGAGCACTGTGCATTTTACGGCTGCATAAATCTGCTGGAACAACAGATGCTATTATCCATGCACTTTAAAAATAATGAATCAGCCTTTGCCACGGAGTGAGCCTCGTTTGCATGGGATGTGCTCAATCAGAGTGAGCAGCACTGAAGTCAGGAGAGCTCCTGAGCTTTCACACCGGCATCTCGAACGCAGCAGCGTGGTGACCCACGGGGCTACAGAACCGCAGGGGATCCGTGCCTTGGCTTGGCTTTGCTGCAGGGCTTGGCGTTTCTCGCTTACCTCTCCATCTTTGGATTCCAGCCTGAGCTCTGTCCTGCATGTGGCCTTCAGGCTGCCGGCCTCGGCGTTGATCTCGATGCCCCTCGGAGCCTCCATCACCAGCGCGCGCGTGGGCGACTCCAGCCTGCAACACAGAGGGGTTACACAGCCCCGTGGGCTCGGTGCTCCTGCTCGGGCTCAGGCTGCTGTGCTGCACCTCACACCCTGCTGATGTTCAGGTTCTCACCTGCTCTCAGAGGAAAATGTTTATGCAGTGTGGTAAAACACACCACTAGTCTGGTCTGCTAACGTTCCACGCCAGCTTTGCTGCGCTGGGCCAAGAGAAAAGGGGCAATAAAGCTGCCCCCATGGTCAGCTTGCTCTTATTTCTAGTTCAGATTTCTCACTAATCAGTGCTAATGGGATATCAGCAAAGCTGAGTACCTACACAGAGAGTGCAAGCACTTCTCGTCCTCAAACCACTGTTCAAGCAGGTATAAATTAGTTCTCCTGATTTCCTGTAATGTGAGGTTTGGAAGGGTTTAAGGATACAAGGAAATCAATGAAAACAATCAGGCTGAAGACCCCAAACTTCATGGTATCCAGTCCTAGGCTGACACCACACCAGGCATGACCATGTGCTCTGCAGACCTTCAGCCCCTCCTAACCATGGGCACACTGCACAGCCCTGTTACAGCACTGCTACACAGCCAGACCTTTTACTTCAGCAATTGGGGTTAATGCTGCAAAGTGCAGAAGCACAAGGTTCAGTCTGCCTTGTTCATCATCCACTTTTAGGTCTTCTATTATACTTGTCTCTTTCTTACTTATAATACAGTCTCTTATTACTCTCTGCATTGAAAATGGTAATAAAAAAGCAACTCTCCCTCTTTGGGAATATCCTCTTAGTTATTTTATGACCATTTATTTGCTGTAGCATCACAAAATCTAGAGTCTGGCCTCTACACGTGAAGCAGATGGGAAGGCTGGAACAGAAGCTCCTCTGCTTTGCCTGTTTTGGGCTCGCAGCACTGACCAAAGCTGAGCATGGGGCAGCCCAGCACCACCCCCAGCTCTCTTGGGCAGCTCTCAGGGTTTGCCTGCATCAGCTCTTTCTCTGCTCTCCATATATATATAATCATTTGTGCAAGTAAGTGTATTCTTAAATGGACTCCTGCTGGTACTGAGACAACATTATGCGAGACTGAGGGAATTCAGCTGTATTTATTGCAGCCAACAGTTCAATAAAGCACAGGCACAGCTCCCTCTGTGTGGCACTTTTCAAGTTACGACTTTCCCTCTTTTCAGTGTCTTCATATTGCTGCTTTTTGAACACCTTTCCCTCCAGACCCCAAACTCATCCATAATTTCCTGGCTGACTTAACTAAATCTAAATTTCAGGGAGCAATTGAGGCATATGCAGCCCAAGGAATGAGCATGGCCTCATGGTTAGCAGCCTCTGCACAGTCCTTCTGAGCTGCTTTTTGTTTCCTGCAGGGAAGCCACATTTTATGTAAACCTTGTTCTGATTCCTTCCACTACTTCACCCCTCAGCTGGTTCCTGTATGAGGAACCTGAGGTAAGGATTGCTGTAACTCACATTTTTCTTCCTGCCTGACTGAATTGCAGATCGCATGGAAGACAAAAAGCTGTCTGATCCATATTTCCCTGGAGATTTCTGCCCAGGGATACAATACACTCTCACCCTTGGTGTACCTCACAGGCTGGTGTTTGCCCTGAAAAACAAAGGACCCTCTGCTTGCCCTCAGCCCCCAGGATCTGCGCTGCAGTGCCTGGCATGCAGGCACACATTCCCTCTGCTCCCCAGGCAGGATCCTCAGGAGGAGCAGCAGAGAGCTGGGGCCAGTTATATCTTAAAACATGTAGCTAAATTCACCAGAGGATGTGTCCAAACCCCAAGACAGCTGAGCTAATCTGAGGATAAAATAATTCCTAAGAACACGGCCAGGTGACTCTCCAGCTCTCCTGCATCTCAGTGACTCTCCAATTTCTTTGATGTCCTGGGTGTCTCAATGTATTTGTTCATCTGTTAATCTTTTAGCTCTTCTATCCACTGAGAAATAAATCTCCTAAGTGCAAAACAGTGTTCAGACACCACAGAGCAAACACACTGATTTGCAGCAGCACTCAATTCCTGCTCTGTACAGGAGCAGCCTCCCAGTCCCACACTTCTACTGGTGAGTGAGGAGAGCTGGGGAAACCGTGGATGTCTTCCCGTGGTGGGGGAAGATCAGTAGAGGACTTTCTTGCACATCTTTCCCTGTGCACACAGGTCCCCTGAACACCAAACTGAGTTAAAATAAAGCTTTGAATAAGCTACCAAGGATTTGGAGTGTCCTAGATAACACTGCCCCAAAGTTTTGTTCTCTTTCACATCTAATGAAGTGACGGAGTTATTCTCTCTCCTCCACCTGGAGAAGTGGAATAACAACATCTTACCAACACTGTTCATTGAAACCTATGTGATTTTTGGACACATTCTAATCCATGCAGAGCTTCTTTCCCCATGGAGGCACAGAGGACCCTCTCCAGCACCTCCCAAGAGCCCGTGGCGTGACGTGGGACAAGGACACAACAGCTGGGGCTTTGCTGCTGCTCCATCACCCCCCTCGCTCAGCTGACCTCCACTCCACCATCCCAAATCACTACCTCAGACAGCTGCAATCTTGCTGACACACTGAGTCAGCCCCAACCCTTTAATGCTGAAAATACAATTTTAAAGACCAGGGATCTTTTCAGAACCTTAAAACTATGGAAATGACTGAAAGTACTACAACAGCAAAGTGTAGCTCTTCCAATGCTGAAAACCTTGGGCTGCAGCCCACGTGGCTTTGTACTTGTGCTGTGGTTTGGAGCCTGATTCTTCTCTCTCCTCCATGTTCCATATTGTTGCAAATCCATCTATTTCATGGGACTCTTGTCCCAATTTATGCTACTGCAAAGGAGGACAGAAAAGTCTTAAAAATTGTTTCCTTGGTATTTAAGGGGCATATGCTTGTAAGGGATTTCATTTGATTATTTTCTGATATCCTGAATGAATCTCTGAGACACCTGACCATAAACCAGGAGCTGCAAAATCTATGCAAAGCCAGAGAAAGCAGCTGAGGAGTTTGTGGGGGTTTGAGCAATGTTTACCGAACACTTTCATTTGAAGCAGGCGTTTAAGAGACGCTCTGCTTTTAAACCTAATTCTGCCTTCCAGAGCAGAACCAATTTGGAGACTAATAATGAAAGAAAATGATTTCGAGATGAACAGATAATTTGTTCAAAATCAACATTTGTTTTCCAGTGTGATACTCCAGAGCTTTTAGTGGGATTCCCATCTCCTGGTGAGGTGTAAGCCTGTACTTAGAGCAGTAGGCTGGAAAGGTGGCTGCATGAATATAGATTGTTTCATTATTTGCTCCTGCTCTTGAATTTTCCATCCCAGCAATTGGCACATAAGCCCTTTTTATTGACCATGGGTGCTGCTTATTTTTGCTCCAGTATTTGCAGGACTGGATTTTGACCTCTCTCACAGAGCTGGGCAAGAAGAGAAAATGCGCTGCTGTGCACAGTTACAGCTTGCTGAATTCAGCACTGAGATAAGCTACTGCCATGAAATTGCTCCTGTCCCACCTACAGTCTCCTAGGAGGTGGATGAAGAGACATTCTCCTGTCTGGGTGACTCCCCACAACATGGGAACTACTCCTCTGGATCCCAAGGTGTCATGTGAGTCCAAATTTTTTTTTAAAAAAGACTCAAGTAACAGGATTTTCAGAACTATCCAAGTTTCCAAGTTCCACTTATTACAACGGGTGTTAGCTACTTTTGAAAATCCCATTGAGCACCTAAATGCCATAACAAATCTGACCCTTAATCTCAGCTCTTAGTTCTGCAACAGAGGTAATAGCACTTCCCAACTCCATAGGGAGGATGGAAAGATAAATATATTAGCAGTTGTGAAGCATTTAGATACTGCAATAACTGAGGCCAGGGACTGGCACATGGATAACTGATCTCTCCAAAACCCCTGGAAATTGCTGGAAATTCCGTGCTCCTGAAACTTAACAAGGGAGAAAAAAATTTCAGTGTCATCCCTGCTTTGCTTTGGAAACTTTAGCAATAATTTAAAGGAGATCAGCACGAGTTTGTATTGTGGTTCCGGAGAAAGTCATTCACTTGGAAAGATCATTACCTACCCAGATTTCTAATTTTCATTTCCTTCATCATAAACAGACACATTAATCACTTCAGTACCGTGGGATCTATTTCCTTCTTGTCCCTCCGCTCACCCCCTCCAGGACAATGCAGCGTTTTCCGTACTCTTATGAACAGCCTTCTGAATTTGGGGAAAAAAAGAGGGTATTAAAGATGTGAAGACAGTTATCACCTGCGGTTGGAGGCTGCTGCTGTGCTTCCAATACAGTGGACACAATTCTGTTAAAAACTAAAATTTAATGTAAATAGTTCAGGGGGAAAATTCACCCAGCTCCAGCACTGATGCAAACGTAACTTGCAATCTGTGCCTTGCACCAAAGGCTACAGCAGAGGAGAGGGATGATCCTGAACACGTGAAAGGAGCTAACGTGAGCTGAGGACCTTCTGCTGCCACTTTGGAATTGTTCTCATTTTATTATTTCCTTTTTTCTTTTTTTTTAACAAGGAATGGCCTCAAGCTTCAGAATTCCTTGTCCCCACCTGG
The DNA here is from genome assembly GCA_014706295.1 of Lycocorax pyrrhopterus obiensis. Taxonomy (NCBI): domain Eukaryota; kingdom Metazoa; phylum Chordata; class Aves; order Passeriformes; family Paradisaeidae; genus Lycocorax; species Lycocorax pyrrhopterus. Next base: position 12,360,071 of record JACSVZ010000018.1, read on the forward strand.
GGCTTTTTCTGTGTGGGGCACAAACGCTGCTTGCAGCATGGAAATGGAAAGAGAAGTTCACGCTCAGGAGGTGAGGAGCATATGATGCAGCAGTGTGGTAACAGGAGCTAATTTAATTTTGCTTAGAAACCTCTGGACTGAGAATAGAGCATGTATTACTGCAGCTGTAGCCCATTACTTCTAATGACTCTAATTATTTCTTATGGTATCCATCTGACCAGCCATAAGATTCACGTTGAGCATAAAATTAGCCAATGTTAGCACTGTGCCTGCTTACATCTCATACAATTGGTAAATTATGCCAGCAAGTAAACACGGAGCTCCATCAATTTGCTGGTAATGAACCAGCATCTCGGGCTGAAATTCGTTTTCAATTTTAACTCCCTTGTTTCAATGAAATCAATGGGATCACCCATTCACAGTGACTTACACTTCTGACTTCATTATTTGTGTGTTATCTCATATATGTCTACTCCTAGAACAAAGCACAATGCTTTTCTCCCTATTAACTGGAAGTTAATTAGGTTTTACTGAATTGTAAAGAAGCCATGGTTAGTTTCTAGTTTTAGAATGCTTAGAAATATTTTTTTTTAATTGTCTTTGCTTGTATTGGAACAGAAAAATGTTTGGGAGGAGGAACAACAGGTTGAGCCTGGACTCACCTGGTGAAAACCTCAACTGAACGTAAGTTCAAACAAAATCTTGTCATCTCCCAAAGACCAAAAGGCTCTGCCCTGAGCTTCACCCCTCATCACTAGAATTCCTTCCTACTGGTATTGTCATTTCATGAGAAAAATATAGGCTAAAATATGGTTGATATAAAGCAGGAAAGAGAAAAAAAGGGAGGTGGCTTTGGTACATCAGAGCGAGAGGTTAAAACCCAAAGGGGAAAATGCACAATGTCTTTTTCTGCGAAACCATGATTTTGACAAAATATGACCTAAGTGGCACAATACAAAAGCAGAAAGCACTCTGAGAGCTTACAGAAGAGATCATCACTGATAAGAAAATATGTATCCCTGTTATTTATTGTCTAGCATTGACATAAATCTTGTTTTCAATTACATGTTAATGAAGCACACCAATTACTGTTTGAATAGGGACATCTGATTACTGTCTCAATCAACAGAAATAAATCTTGCTTATGGAAGGTTTCCAGGGTATTTTCTTTAGAAACATTAATTAGAGAAGTAAACAAGGATATATTATTATCATGCCATCCAATTGTAAACCCTGCCTATTGCTGTAAATACTGGTTAGTTTGACAGTGTGCATCACCATACAGTTTCCAGTGCTCATGCTGCAAATCTAATAAGTGACAATTCCAGTGCAGCCATAATCTGAAAGAGATTGTTATGGCTGGCGGTCCAAAAGCTTATGCAATTACAAATGTGATACAGTGAACAGTAAATGAAAATTATTTTAGCTATCTCCACAAACCACGGTTAATTCCCAAGCAAAACCCACCTAAATCTATCAGAGACCTGACAGGTGCAGAGGTCTAATGATGCTTTATTGGAAATTACAGTTTTCTAATTGAGTTAGAGGTAAGTCTGGTTCAAATGGCAGGGGGTGCAACAATTTTCTCCTCTGTATTTCGGCAACACAGATGCTGAAGAGATTTTATACAAAGCTGAGCCAAGAGAAAGATAAAACGAAGCTGAGACAGGAATTACCCTTGTGCTAACTTCGTTCGTAAGCTTTGCTATTTCCTTGGATAGGGAACCTAGTGTTTACAACTTTTCTTCTTTTTTTACACACAGCTCTTACAGCTTCAAGAAATGCTTCATCACCAGCAGTGTAATAAATCTGCTGCTGGTTTTGGTAACTTCATCTCAGAGCCCAATGGACCAGTTTATATATTTTTCACCCAGTTTGAGTTATGGGTACTGTGTTTAGCGAACTTTTCCTGAAGAGAGTTCATGCTAAAACAATATCCTCCTGACCATGTAATGGACATACCTTCTTATCTCTTCAGAGACCACAACTCTGTGAGAAGAGCTAGCTAAAAGGAGTGGCTTGAAACCATCACAAAGCAGGTCCCAGCCAGCACCAGGAAGATGCTCAGCTAATATTAAAAGAAGGTTTGAGAGGGTCTAGACAAATGTGTCATCAGAGGAGTTTGTAGGTAGGATATTGCCTTGCAGCAGCAAGCAGGTGAGAACCAGCTTTCATCCTCCCTCCAAAAAAATGCCATCCCTCAGCAACAGGAAAAGTTTGAACATATGGTTCCTCCCACCACACTGCAAATCCCCTGTTGCAGTCTTCAGTACACTTTGCACTAGCTGAGGCTTATTCAGAGCACTAAAAAGCAGTAAAAGTGGGAAAACATGGAGCAGTCAAAACACAATTGTAAATTCTTTGTGATTGCCTACCATGCTACAGCACAGGAACTGCTGAAGGCGAGGTAATTATGTAAAGTTGTCTTAAATGTCTTAGGGTATTTTTTTTTCTTTTTTTACATTTAAAGTAATTTCTGGAATAGTTTACCAGAAGCCAAATACAGTATTTAGAAGACAAAACCTGAGATCAAGCAGAAGATATCAAATTAATCTAGGGAGAAAAATGACTGTGTAATACTTCTGAGATCTAGTTTCATTATGAACTGGAGAAGTGGTGAAGGGCAGAGATTGTCTAAGAAAAAAGTGCAAGATTAATGTTTAACAAAGTGGGGGTATGGCTGAGAAAATTAAAATCATCTGGATAATTAAAAAAATTCTCTTGCTTATAAATCAAGGAGGGAAATTATCATAGAAATTGGGAGATAGTTGAACATGATGTGTGGTAAATACAGATGTGGTTTAAAAAGATGATGTGTTTAAGCAGACAGAGAAGGGACTCAGGGATGTAAAAATAATTATTCCTATTCCAAGTGTAGAGATGACTGCAACGTCCCTCTCCTCACCTGGGGGTGGTCCATCTTTCAGCCTGAACTGACAAGCTGGGACACCCAGAGCCATCTGTGTGCCATGTGGTGGGAAACCTCCACGTGACGGCACCTGACTGTGGCCAGAGGAAGATGCTGAGCGGCCAGGAGCCCCATCCTGAGCTGGGGCAGAGCCGCTGTGCACTGCTGATCACACCTCGACTAATGAACCACAGCAGTTCTGGGTGGGACTGAGAAAACCCAGCCCACATGGGAGAGTCCTGTCTGCTGACATGGTAGGGACAAGTTGGACAGGGCTGGGAGCAACCTGGTCTAGTGGGAGGTGTCCCTGCCCACGGCAGGGGGTGGAATGAGATGATCTTGAAGGCCCCTTCCAACCCAAACCATTCCAAGATATCTCTGACAGTAACCAGCCATACTGTGAAATTCAGGAGCAGAGTCAGCTCTGGCTGCAGGAAACCAAAGGACAGATGCCCCCTCTCTTGGCATGCTCAGAACTGGGACAGAAAATGACATTCTCACAAGGCAGGCTGAGCTCTAACCAAGGCACAGGGCTGCTATTGATGCTACTGGCTGGCACTCAAGAGCCCATAATTATTTTTATTATAAAAACCTGACCACAGCTTCTTGAACAGCTACATAGCCCGGGTCAAAACTGCTCAAATAGCAGTCTGGAAATTTCTTTATGGATAACCTGTGTGTGGTAACCAGGGGGCTTGGAATTGCAGTGTGGCTGTGCCTCTGATCCCACTGCCCACAGCCTCCCTGCACTCCCTAAACCAACAGGTTGCACCTCATTTACTACCTAAACCACCTATTTATTTTGCTTGTTATATAACTTCTTGCAATAAATTAAAACAAATCGAAAGAAAATAAATTCCTCCTCCTGTTGGCTGCATTAATGACCACGCTCATTTCACACATGGAGAAAAATAATTACTTTTCATGTTACCATAATTGCCTAAACCACAAACACATTTTTTAAGAAACAAAGGTTGGGCTGGTGTAAGTTTCTAATTACAGGTTGAAAGCTTCTAATTAAAAGGCATAAATTGGAAGAAACTCTTTCAAGCAGAATTGCAGAAGAGGCTGCTAAGACTGGGTATTAACTTGATGCACTGTCACTGTACCAGGGGCAGAAAAAGAAATAGAAACTTGAGTGTTGTGGCTCTTCCTCGGGGCCACTGACACCGTTTGCTGCCCAGTGTCTAACAAAGTGCTGCCCTCAGAGGGCACACAGAGGAGTTGAACACATCACACAGGAGATCTGTAGGGCCACTACATTTCCTAGCAACCCTGAGCCACTGGCGCAGGGACAGCGATGCTGTCCTGGAGGGAACGGTTCAGGCTTCAATCAGCTTTTTCCTGAAGCTTACACTGGCTGCTGGATGGTGGCAGGAGGACAAAAGTTGGACAGGAGGACAAAACCTGAGTCAGGCTAAAATGATAAAACCCGATGAAAAGATGGATACTTGAGTCAGGTAAAACTTGCTGGATGAACAATTAGGATTTGTTAACATAGTGCACGGTGCTCTGTTTTGGGGTGACTGTCATGTGCAGTCAGTGGCTGGATGAAGTTGGGCCAAACCTCTGCTACTTTCATGATTTGCTCTTCTGCTTTACTTTGAAAGAAGGCAGCATGGTGTAACTTTTTTATTTTACTCTCCTGTTTTTCAGAGTGTTGAAAAATCCTGCAGAGCAGACCAGCATGTCATCCCTGACAGAGAAACTGCTTTCGTGTGATAACCCAGCGTACTCCAATGAGAGGATTACTGGCAGGGGTGCAGCGCTATGCAAATATTGCAGCCATTAGCATCAGGCTTTGCACGCAGTCTCCTGCATCAGAACTGCCTGAGGAAGAGAAGAGATGTTGATTCAGATTTTAATTTTAAAATTATTTTTGAAGTTTGTCTGCCGTGGGGTTTTCACCTGCTGTTTGGTCAGCCACGAAGGAAAAGGGTCAGGTGGATTAAAATCTCACATGAGCAGTGCTCAGGTTCAGCCTCCAGCACTCCCTATGGTGATGATTTACTCTTTTTCTTCCCTGATGATTTATTCTATTCCTTCTAAAAGACTGGCATTAATAGTAAATCACTTACAGTGAGAAATACAGAGATAACAAAGCTAAAAAGGATTTGGAATGGCAGAATAAAAAAACCTGCTGGAAAAATATAGGCGTGTCTGTATGCATCACCTACTCAGTGGTGATACCCTTTGGAAACACGTGCACACTCGCCTAAGTGGATTTGAAGAGCTTATTTAGCATGACAACTTGGCTGCAACCTGATGGGTATTTCTGAAAACCCATTTATGGACCTTCAGACACTCACATTCCTGTGGCACATCCATTCATTGTACAGTCAATTTATAATGATTCCACCAAATTAAATCTTTATTAACAAACTTATTGACTCTGGCTTTGACTTATTGTCCCCCCTTTTAATTAACTGCAGTAATGAGACAAGCAACATCCAATGTAACAACTGACCAAACATTTTGTTTAAAACCTGCCGTTTATTTCAAGCAGCTCCACAAAAAATGAAAGCTGAATTGCTATTTGCTAAATGTCAATTTTCACACTCTGTTGAACCTTTTCTGAAGGCTGTCAACCACAAATCTGCAGTCATCTTTTCCCCTCTGATCAGAGCTATATAGAGCATATAGCAGGTTTTCAGTTACTTTTCATTTTTATGCAGAAGATGTACCATTTTCTGTTCCCAGTATACTTTTAAAAAATGGTAAATGTGCATAAATTGGAAATGCAAAGGGGTGCATGTGCCAAGGCTGTGGCCTCTTTCACAGTCACAAGTTACACCAGCAATATGGTTCCATGCCTGCATGTGCAAGGGCACGGAAATGATCCAAACTCCTCAAATCCAGCCCATTATCATGCAACAATACTGCACCATCCTCTTTTCCAAAGTGCTGGGCTCCTGCTCAGAGCTGGGAACGTTTTCCCCTCCAGATCACTCGTTCCCAGCCTTGCTTTGGGAGGAACACTAAAACAAAGCCAAGGAATGGGCAAGACCACCAAGGACAGAGACTGTGAGAGGGGCCCAGGGCTCCTCCAGGTGACCTTTTTGGCACAGAGGAGTTTGGAAAGGCAGTGGGAGGGATGAGGAGCATTTGAACAAGTCCGGCTCAAAGCTCTTTGATAGTGTAGAACAGAAAATCTCACAGCTCTCTGAGATTTCCAACTAATTTCTTGCTTTCAAATACGCAAAAGAAAATAGTTTGGGAAATGGTGTAGAGAAGAAAACAAAGGAATTGTGTGGGTGGGTGGAGGGAGGAAAGGAGCAGAGAGATAAAGAGATCAGGAAAAAAAAAGCCCAACTTGCTGAAAAAGAGAGTATAGAGATGTCTCCAAAGGGACTACTTTAATTCAGGGAAGAGGATGTTTTGCAAATTCCTAGCATCAATTTATTTTCAGCTAAAACCAAAACTGTTTTCTATTTATCTTTTGCACATAATCACTCCCGAGTAAAACATGCACTCAGAGGTAAGGCTTGGCAATCTTTCACGACAGATATGCCAGATGATATTTCTCTTAACTACAAGAGACACTATTGAGCCTGCTGGTGGCAATTCACCATTTTCTGGGAGATGGCCCTCCTGGCATGAACCCACCTCTTCCTAGGGGAGGGACATCCCTGTCCTGCTTCACCTGGTGGGAACTGGGAGCTATGAAACCCTGCTGCTCACAGGTGTGTGTCTCAAGAAGCTCTGATTCCTTCTTTTGGCTCTCCTTTTGCTGTGTGATTTGTTCCATGGTGTAAGTTGTTGACCTTGTTCATTTTAAGGCATGAAACCTCTTCTCCTGCTCCTTGGGCCAACCACAGCAAAATGAGAATATGTTCAACATTTCTTGACTCTTGCAAGGTTCCTTCCATCCTTCCTTGGGCAACTGTGCATTTTGACAGTAATAACCTCCCCTGGATGTCTCTTTAGCAGATAACAGAGAGACAATTCCAGTTGCTAATGGAAGAGGTCAAATGGAGGTGAAGTGAAATAGATTAAAAACCAAAAAAGAACGGATGTCAGAAAAGCTGCTGTACCACTCAGTGGCATAACCCCTTCCTAGAATAGGTTTTTGGCTGGGATTTTCAATTCATTTTACACTGTTTTATTTTGATTTTAAAAAGGCAGGCAGGTAGGAGAACTGGCTTTGTGGCTGATCCACGGGGTTTCAATTTCCAGCCCTGAGATGAAGTGCCTTTGTGACCATGGGTGAGCACATCCAGTGGCCCCTGGGTTCACTGCAGCCTGGTGGGGATGGCTCAGCACAGCCCAGGAGGAATAATTCTCCCCAACACAGCAAAGTGGTACAGACAACTCTTTTCCGCTGATTTTTCCTAGTAGCCAAACCAACTCATTGGAAAACTTCCTCACAGACTGCCCCCTCTGCTGCAAAGCACAGCCCTGAGCCATCACCTCCACAAGGAACTTCACCAGATGGTCCTGTGAGGTGGGAATGCCCCCAGGTGCAGAGATCTCACCCCACTGACTTCCCAAGTACTGCCTTTAAAAGAAGTCAATAGAGTTACCTTGGGAACACAACAAGAGAAAGGAAATTGGACCTTAAAACCAACCTCAATTCTCCCTTTGCACAGCCAAACAAAATAATAATAATAATAATAATAATAATAATAATAATAATAATAATAATAATGCAGAAACACTGCAAGAGAAATATGAATTGTGGGTGGTTTCTATGGTCTTAGAAACCAACAATGATCAAAGCTGCAAGGTATAATTTTTTTTTTCCCGGAATGCCTTGCTTTTTCTGAATTGCCTGCACCCTCATGGCACCTCTCAGCAGTCACATTAACACTACTGATTGTCTGCCTGGTAGGTAACAGAAGGAAAAATAAAACAGGCAAGAACTTAACTCTGCTCAGATTCCTCCAGTGCAACTGGAATGTGGATAATTTTTTTATAGTGTGGCCATCACTTCTAAAACCTTCCCAGTGAAAATTACTGCCCTGGTCTTCCTCTGTGTCAGTAACCAAAGCCACCAAGCCGGGCAGGGCAGGAGTTGGAGCCTTCCCTGCTCCTGAAAATGCTGGGCTGTTTCTGTTCTTTGAGGCAAAGGGTGAGAGAGGCCTTGATTTCTACCACTTGAAGCTGCCAATCTGCCAGCCTGGCAAATGCCACCTGCTCCCCAGCGCAGGGAAGGGCTCCATGCCAAGGCTGGCCTGTCACCCCCCTGCCACGGGGAACACCAGAGCTCAGCACTCCTGGTAACACCCCCACGTCCCAGCAGCCAGGAGTGGTTATTTCCAGCTCCAGAATAGGGAATCCAGTCCTCAGCTGCTGGTCTCAAGGGAATTACATTTGTGTCAGGCCCACACACCACACTGAGGAGCCACATTCAGTTCTGCACCTCCCAGTGCAACCCAGCAGCATTTCCCAGTTGTTAACGTTACCCAGCTGGGATAAAGCACAGCAATGAGTCAACCTAACACATCTCTTGTTTTGACACTGCCTATCAAGCCTGCCATACAGAGCTCAGAAAATCTACGTATCTGTATCAGAGAAACACAGCAGAAAACTTCCTTCAGAGGTTTCCTCAGTAGGGAGGAGGCACTGGAAGCCTGTTACCTCCTGTTTCCCCTTTTCAAGATGGGTAAGGAATGTTCTCAACATCAATGATAAAGGTTTTTCCAATGTTTCCTTTCATTTTTCACAGTCAGACTTTAAGGTTGCCCAGATGTCAAAATGCAACTTTTCAGGTTGGATCCAAACTCAGCGAGTGAAAGGTGAAGAACTCACAACCCCAGCCCATGGCTGTGCATCCATTTGCCAGAGAACTGCTTAATCCTGCCAGAGAAAAGCTTCAAAATGGAAACTTTTTTTGAGCTGCTTTTCTAAAACACATTGCCACGTCCATGCACCATCCCAGCATCCCAGTGCTTTGTGGCAGCGAATATTTGCATTTCAAAGCAATCTAGAAGTGGTGGAGATGCAGTGGCCTGGAGTCCATGTGGGTTTTCTCCTGCCTGAGCCCCAGGCCTGCTGCACATCACCAGAGAGCCCCTTCCAGAACATCGTGCCTGCTCTCCTTTTGTCTTCTCTTGTTTGCTTGGGACACAGCTTTGTCCCCACAGCATTATGCAGAGTAAGAACTTCTTTCACCTATAGCATTTAAAACTAATCCTATGTAAGAAAATATTAACTAAACATGCCCTGGCTACCCAAACTCCATTAGCTGTGAATTAGAAGGGAATACATTTAATATAACACGACTATTAAAAAAACCTGGAGATTTGTGAAGATATTTACATGACTGCTGGCCTGTTTCTGAAATTCTGGTGTTGCATCTTTCTGCGCCCATTGCATGTGAAGGAGGTAACTCTATCTCACCTCCATGTGGTATCTGCTGCTGCATCTTCTGGCCTAAATGATTTTCATTCTTATGTAACAAACTACATTAGCACTCAAGGGAAGGAACCTATTCCATCCCCAGACCAAATAAAACACAGACAAATGGGATCATGAGCCCCGTCACACAAGTCCCTCAATGGAAAGTGACCCTGGCTGATACAGGAAGGGAGACAGAAATAGCTGCCTCTTACAAAACCTGGAAATTGCCAAATAATTACTTCTATCTCCCTCACACATTAAGTTCACTGCAGCTCTTCCCTCCATCTTACTCCAATTATTCTTGCAGTCCTTTTTCCCCCCTGTATTCTGCCATAGAGCAAGTCACCAGGTATAAACAACATTTGCTGTTACCCTAAAAATGCACATTTGCCATTTTTAGTTTATAGGTGATGACAGTAATGGAGCACCCACGGTGAAACCACTGAAACCACAGAACTCCCCAAACCACAGTAAACATCCTCTGCCACTTCAAAAGAGCTCAAACCACTTCATCCCTGTGGTGGATGAGGCAGGAGCTGCAGAGAGCTGAGCTGCTCCAGTGGGAACACCTGCCCAGGGCTGCTGGGCACAGCTCTGGCCATGGATGGATGTGGAATGAAACCTGGGGCAGGTTTTATCCCGCGATGCTGACTTCACTCCTAGCACGCTTCCACATTACCCTGAGTGTCTTTATCTCTGTAAAGGATATCTTCTATAAAGCAGCCACATCCTGACAGTCATGCTGCTTTAACTTTACTGCTCTAGTTAGAGGTGTAATGTGGGGAGAGCTTAAAGAGATGTAACTGGACAGGTCTGTTTTAATTGTTCCCACTAGACCTGTGCTCCGTGACCTTGGACATCTACAGAGCCATAAATATGAGCTTTGATTGCTGTTCCCATAGTGACTGGCAGGAGGAACACAGTGGAGGGTGGACTAGGATCGCTTCAAGCAGGCAAGCAGCAACTGGAAATGATTAAGTTCAGAGGCTCTGGGGACACGAATGTCACTGCAGGCCAGCCAACCTGGAAGATAAACATTGCTGGGCACTGCGAAAATGATTTTTCTATTTGCTTTCTGCTGAGAGAGTGAACTAGGCTACACTTTAGGCACTAGGCTTGGCAAATGAGACCGTGAGCTCTTGTGAGGCACTTTTACCAGTCCCTTCTGCTGCTGGAGATGTCAGAGGTACCAGTGGGGCCTTGTCAGCCTTGTGCTGAGAGCCCTGACTGCTGAGGAGAACAGCGCTCAGAGCAGGCATGGCTGATCCATGGGGAATGTTTCCACCTGGAACAAGACACACGAGAGGCTAAACCATCCCATGGAAAGCTGTAGGGTGCCAGGATTGTCCCTGTTCAGTGCCAAAGCCAGCGTGGTTATTTCTGTACCGTTCTGCATCACGCACTGCGGGCTGTCAGGAGTTTGGTGTGGAAACGGGAGACCTCTCTGGCATCCCACTCCACACGGATTCAGGGAGAGGAACGCACATTGTCTCGCTCCCAGCTCTTACTTTCACTGAGCACAGTGCTGTGAACACACAAACAGAACTCAAATAGCTCTACACCCTCCTATTGCAACATAAGAAATGGTGGAGTTTCAGGAAAAACCTAGACACGTGCTGGTGGCCTGAGTATACACAAAAGCAGCTCAGGAATATTTATATTGGCAGAGGGCAGAGCAGGAAAAGCTCAGCAGCACAGGTTGTGGGTGCACTGCCTGCCCATCCACACAGCTTCCTCAGCTCCCCAGCCAGCAGGGCCTCACACGTCACAGGAGAAGGGAAGCTACACAGGGGCAAATCCAGCACTGCCAACAGATCACTCAGAGTGATGACCCTCACAAATACAACAGCTTCACCACCTCCATGAGCATATTCAGGTTTGGAATGAAAAACATCTCTTCTGGCATCCAAGATAAATCAGTAATCACTCAGAAGGGAAGCAACACTGAGTCTACCCATCCATATACTTTGTACACTCTCCAAACTCTCCAATTTACATATTTAAACTCTTCCAAGTTTGGCATCGTGGTAACTTTAATGCCAACGGAAGACAGATAAGCCCATAAAGGAATGAGGCCAAGGCATCACTTCTCCCTTACTACATACAGCACTTACACATATTTGCATAGATCTGTTAAAAAAGCAGGGTAATGCTGACATGTATTGAAGCCAAGATTACATGTTTTTTATGAGAAGTTTGGTGGCATGCCACAGGGAGACACTGCACTATTCTCATGGGATAATTGATCACCCCAGTCTCTTCTCCATGCCTCAGCCTTTCACTGAAAGTAGATCCCATCATTTTTCAAGTAGTTGAGTCAGATTTGCAAACTCTGCACATTCTTATACTGACCACAAGCACTTAAAGCATCAGCTGTTTTATTTTTTCTAGGTTTGGTCCCTCTATTTTTTTTTTTCTAATTAGTAGGAACTGCCAGAATTGTCCAATTCTTTTTTAAAAATGACCAGCTTGTGACCCCCTGATAATTTATATAGTATGGACAATCCTACTTGGAAAAATCAAGGATTAAAAATATTAATCTCTCAGGTGCTCAAGTGGCTTCAGTTACTTTTTGAAATACAGACTGATAATAACTACTGCCTCCTCTGCTACACTGTTAATCCGTTTTTCAGGAAGTGGACTTCTTGAACTGTAGAAAATGACACTTTTAAGAAGAATTTTGCATTTTTCTGACTGCAGCAAACCATATGGAGAGTGGCTGACGGGTCCTGATGGATGACAAACGTACCAGCAGCTTCCCAGAATACTTATCTCCGAAAAAAAGGGAGCTCTGCAGAAGTGGCCTGGATAGCTCCATAAATCAATGCCACACCATTAATTCCTGACAGATACTAAAAATTAAGGGATGGTCAATTTTAAGTATTGGCCCTGCATAAGTCTTGCAATTGTTCTTTCAGGAGAGCCAAAATCTCCATTTGAGAAGCAAGAGAACCATTATAGTGACCCTGCTGAAATTTCAGTCTGGCTCTTGAAGGCTAATTTTGCTTTTCATTGCTTTAAAAGTGCAGCCAGATGCTGCTTTTGTTTATATCGATCTTTGGTTTATTCCTCCTGGAAATTCAACCCAAAAGCAGCATTAATTTTCCTGTAGAATTGTTTACTGTAGGACAGACAGTCCCACTGGCAGGTTGGCCAGTGCTGGAACCTCCCACAGCCTGGCCTAGGAAAGCCAGACACTGAGGGAATTGTGCTTTGCTTCACTGGGAAACTGGGAACTGGCATCCAACTGGAGGAGAGCTTTCTCAAAGGGATGGTTTTGAAACCAACACTCTCTTTGGTATTGCCTGGACATTTTGACAGACTGTGTGAGTCACAGAAACACTTTCATGTGTCTCTGAGCACCTCTGCCTGCACAGCTCCCACTTCCCTGGCAGTGATTCCTCTTTCAAGTCAGCTCTCAAGGTACGATGCAACATCATTGAAAATGTGCATGTGTTTATTAGAGGTTACAGCTTAAAATATGCAGGCACCTTCAAATATATTTCAGACTGTGACAGCAAGCAGAGTGACTGAATGTATGTCAGAGGTTTATGATGAACTCTGAAGTGTCTTCATCTAAAAGGCAGCATCCTTTTTTTATAGGCATCCTTTATTGCTTGATTTATTCTTTCTATCTGTAACTAACCTCTAGACTCATAGATTTAGACTCCTGGTGTGATGTTGTCTGAATGCTGTGCACCTCAGAGCTCTGCAAAACGTTCTGACAAATTCATTGCTTGGTCCTCTCTCACTGTTCAGCACAATGCCAAGGGATGGAGAGATTAAATGGTGCCCTACTGTTCAACTGAGAACCCATAAAATCAACACATTTAGTGGGTGTTATAGAAAATTTGTCACATGCTAAGCAGGGAAGAACAGGAAAGGAACTAGGAGAGATTTAGTGTTCCATTTTACATCTCTTTAGCAGTATTGCCCTTGATGTTTTCAGTAAGACTTTGTTGGTTTTTTTTTTTTGCAAAGGATTAAAAGCAGTGGTGGAGACGAGGAACTGAGCCTAAGTAAACGACAAAATATTCTCTTCTTGAGAGAATCAACTTGATCCCATACAGATGAAACTGAGCATTTATGGACATATGAAGGGCACAGATGGGCCAAGGCCCAGGCTAAGGCAGCTACCAGATCCCAGGGCTGAATTCAGGAGCTGGGCTGTTTCCAGATGTGCAGTTCCTGCAGGAACACATGCAGCCTGGTTGCACACTGTGTGACTGCAAGCACCCATTTTCAATCATACCTTTCGAGTCATTAGAGAGAGAATTTAATTGCAGAAAGCTTAGGAAACAATAATAATCTTTCACCTCTGGCCTTGCAGGAGAAGACACTGCCTGTTTTCTATCAAAATGAACAGCTCTGATAACCTTCCAGTAATATCCATTTATACTGAAGCGAATTATACAGAAGTGACCAAGGGACACAACTGTGTAGAGCCATCATTACCTTGTGACTTCATGGCAACTCTCCTTTGAATAAAGGCAAAGCTCTGCCTGCAGAATTCACCCTGTTATTAGCAACACCAACACCATAATGGTTACCCCACACTGCCAAAGCTTCAGCTGTTCAAAAAGCTTTAGTGAATTAATCCAGTGCCTGCAGTAGGATTTGCACCCATGGGTTTGGATTTGGAGAGGAGCAGAGATGAATTGCCCAAATCTCCTGGTACCATACAGTTGGGAATGGCTTTTTCCACTGTGCTTCAAGCACAGATCCTTCTGCTCCAGGGGAACAAGAATTGATTATCTGGTACTGAGAGGTTTGGAGGCTTTAGATAGGAGCAAACAGCAGTTATGAAAGACTTCATTTTTGTACCCTAAAAGGCACTGTCAGAAATGTCACTTGTAATTAATTAGAAGTGCATAAGCCAGAAAAGATCCTGTTAAAGTCAGGTTTTAACCCAGGGCACTCTGGGTTTCAACCTTTGGCTGAATGCTCAGAACCTGTTCACAAGTTCCTGTGTGCTTTCTGGGTGATCCTTCTGGCAGCATCTGGGTTTCCAAAACGGTTTATAAAAAAGCTTCCCTCTATAGACAGATCAGCTCCTCAGCTGATTCTCGTAAGATATCCTGTTTTTCTAAAGAGATTTTTATTGCAATATGAATTTATTACAAACCATTTCACATGCACACATTTTCAATCATACCTTTTGGGTCATAAGAGAGAGAATTTAATTTCAGAAACCTTAAGAAGCAATAATAATCTTTAACCTCTGACACTGCAGGAGAAGATACTGCATATTTTCTATCAAAATAGACAGCTTAAATAACCTTCCATTAATATCCATTTATATTTATTACTCCTTCATTAAATTTAAGACAGCAAATCCTTAATAAAAAACCCCTAAACCGACATTTTACTTTACTTCTTTCTCTTTTAAAATGCTGATACTTAAGGAAGTGGACAGGACGTGACATATTTTTATCACTGCCACACAGTTCAGCACTAGCAGTGTAAACTCTTTGTGTCTTGCTTTTTGCCCTTATTATATCAAATATAAGCAGATTTTCTCTGAGTTCACTGGCAGGGAACATCTCCTTAGAGCAGCACATCCCTTCATTATCCAGCCCTCTCAGCTGTTCTCCAGCTCACCAGGAGACCACTTCCTCTCTGCTTTACAACCTCTTTTATGATCCTTGATGGCCTAACTTTGGGGTTTTTCAGTTTACTTTCTTGCTTGATTCCCTTGTGCCGCTTTACGACATGTCCTCAGCCACCCTTCCCACAGCCTTCCTCAACAACACGAAACCAGGCAAGGAGGCAGAGAATGTGTTTTTCTTTTTGTATTGCAAAAGGCAGGAGATAACTCATGAACCGAGGTCAACTCAACACGAGAAACAGAAATGCAGCCAAGTTTCAGCTGGAGGAAGAACTGCCAGGAGGGTCCCAAGCTCCTGACACCCATCCCTGTTTGCCTAACCCAGGGCAAAGCTCCTCTCCTTCTGCACCTACTGCCCACACCCTGGGGTTTTGCTCCTCCTCTCTGAAGATCTGAGCTGTATTTCTGTGTTTTTCAGGCTTTCTTCAGGCCACTCATCTGCTTTTTGACTATTACTGGGGTGCAATCACATTTCTGCTTCCTCCTCTCCCGCATGGCCCTGAAGCCACATGGCATCATGTGAAAGAAAAGCTTTTAGGTTTGGCTTCTTCTATCCAAGGACACAATGCTCTCATGCAGCTGAAATGAAACAGGGCATTATTTTCCTTGCCAGCAAGGCTGTGTGTGTGTATTGGGGTGTGTATTTATAGCAGCCACCTCTGGGGCAGATGAAATGGTGGCTGCCACTTTGCCTTTCAAACCAGCACTGCTCCACCTTTAACACGGTGCTTTCACAAAATGCTCCTTTTTCACAGTGAGTCACTCCAACGCCAATTCGGCTGGGAAGCAGAGCAGCGACTGCCAGCTTCAGAGTCGTCAGCAGAACCTGGAAATGAGGCTGTGAGATCCGTGGGCTCTCAACCTTCCTAAAACAGAGATGAGAAAGAGGAACCACCTGCCAGCACAAAGGAGCTTCTGCATTTCCATTTCCTCCCTTCAAGGGACATGAGTGTGCACAAGGTGCAAGATGGGTCACCGACCTTCTCCACTCAACACTGCTGAGCCCAGGAAGGGCAGGGCAGCACACAGCTGATGCTCACACACTGATAAGACATTCTTATCATTCTAGATAAAGTAGAGACCAGGGGAGCAGCTGTGGATTGTGCAGGGGTCTGCAGAGAATGACCAGGTTTGGCTGCTGGTCCTTTTTAGGAAGGGGTTGTCACGAGCCACGTGCTGAGTCTAAACACCACTCCAGAGCTGGGAGCGACATTCTTTAAGTGTGAACTCAGCAATGCTATTAGGTCAGAAATTATTTCAATTCAAAACAGCCAGAGGTGCCCCAGTAACCCAGAGGATAAATCCATACTGCAGAATACACAAGAGAAGCGGAGCAGCGGCAGTCACCACTCATGAAAAAGATAAAATCAATTCATGATGAAAGGACATAGCTACTCCTGTTTGGCCTGAAGAAAGCAACTCTATTCCACATGAAACAAATTCAGAATGAAGATTCTGTAGGCACGGTGAATATTTGTGATTTCTCTTAGTAAGTATATACAAAATACTGCTTTCAAAAGGAACGATCCCATTGTAGTTGGGGACTCATATTTCTCTTCTCTTTAATAAGGTTATGCAGCAGCTATTGATCCCTGACTACAGTCTAAAGTACAATTAGTGTATTTGCAAAAACGTCCTTTTTAATCACAGGGGACTTCTGTAGCTCCAAGTACCTCACTCAAACTAATAAACATTATTGCTGTGGCCCAGCCAAACCCTCTGGCACTGGCGAAGGGCAGCAGGAAACAAAACCCTGAGGAACTCCTCACTTGGGCAGGAAAGTGTCTGAACTGTCCTTCCCTATTTTGCACGGAGTTAACGAGAAGTCTGTGTTAAATGCCTCGTTTTCAGGAAGCTGGTTCCGGACTGCTGCAGTTCAGCAGGTGAAATCCCAGCCGTGGCTCCTGTGCTGGGCTCAGCACAGTGGGAACGGGGAGCTCTGCCTGCCAGACAGCTCCCAGGCTCACAGGAGAAGCCTTAGCAGGGAGATATTCCTTCTTAAAAGCAGGTACTGGCTGCTGAATAAGGCAAAGATTTTTATTTTGCCTGCTTTGCTCTTCACCTGGGGTTTTAGAAATATGTGATGCACAGCTGGAGAGACGTATGAAGGGATAGAGAGAAATATTAAAGAAAACCATGTATTTTTCTACCCAAAAGCAAACATGGTGCTCAGTGGATTACATTCCTCTCATTTCTTTAAGATAAGAACAGTGTTCAAAGGAAAATCTCCTTCTCTTCTGAGCTATTCAGTCATTTTTGAACATGATTACATCCTAAATATCACAGTATTTGCAAAGGATTGGGATCACAGTGATAGGTGGGTAAGGTGCTTTCCTTGCCAACTTTCTATTTACTCCTGTATTTCATGCTCAATATCCTTGGTATAAATAGCTCTATCTCAAGTACAAATGTTATGATAAAAGAACGGTTTTCAGGCCTTTCACAGAGCGTGACAAATGCTGTATCCCCGAGCAGCAGCACCAACTGATTCCTGGTGCAGCATCTCCCGACTGCCCCACGGAACAGCAGCACCAGCCAGGCTCTGCTGCATGGAAAACATTGCCCAATTTGCACCGAAAAAACCCCCAACAGTTTCCTTGCCCATCTCTCTGGGTAGCTGTCTAATGACTGCTTTTAGAGCACTTCTGGCTGCAGGTAGTCAATAACCTGCAGACTTTTTTACAGTTGGTACCCCAAAAATGGTCCTTACAGCCTGCAGCCCAGGTATTGTTGCCAGGGCACAGTGTCACTCCAGAGCATGGCAATCCTCCTGCACCCTTATCAAAATGTAAATGAAAGGCAACATTTTCTACAAACATCTGCATTCCAGAGGCCAAAAGGTACTTTGATCATTTGCTGTAAGACCTTCCAAAAATACCAGCTCAGGGTAACCTACTAGACAGATACATCATGTTAGATGTGTCACCACATCCTTTTAATCAGTGTGTAGTCAATATTCTGTATTATATGAATAACTAATTAGTTTCGCAACTTATTTCCACAGATGTCATTGCAAAATCTATCTGAGGAATGTCATCTGCACTTGAGAGAAGGACAAGCATTGTAATTAAGTATTAAGCCATTTCACCAGTGTGAGTCTGCCGTGGAGTGTGAAATGGCTATAATTCACATTTTTAAGACCTCGCATTTATTAGCATCTATTTTCTACTCAAGGTTAGCGGTGTGCTGCACAGAGAGTTAAAAAAAGCCAAACAAGCTCACTTTTTTGTTATTCAAATGGATACATGTGCACATCTGACTGTACAGATTGGTCACACGGACAGGGTTTCTCTCAAGTCCCAGAGGATTTCTGGCTCACACACCTCTGTGAGCAGCACTCGAAGGTCAGATGGATGCTCTGATTATGGAGCAAGTGACATTGTGCTGTTGAAAGCTAATGACAAACCTGCGCACAACGCGGCTAGGCAGGATACAGATCTTGTACACAGGAAAAGTATTCAATCTGAGATAACAGCCAGGACTGACAATTAATATCTCCCAGGAAAAAAGACTTTGTTTGCATTAGGAAACCCCTACAGAATAAATGCAGAGAGAGTGTAATGAACCCAGCTATTGGGGTTTATTCAGAGCCAGGAAAAGTTAAACTGGTCTCTGTCTGCAGCCATTGCTCCAGCTGCAATTGTGCTGCTTAATTATATGCAGAAGAAGATGAATCTTGAGTATCTTCCCACATCGTTTGCTGCATCAACTAGCAACCAAGAGGGATATTTCCACTGCTCTCTATCTTGTAAGAAATGCTGTTTGGCAGCAATTTCCTTCAGAAATCTGTCCTGTCCTTCCCTATTCCCACTCCTATTGAAAGGCCACGCAGCTCTGATGGAAGGTGCTGGCTCCTGCATCGCACATGCCAGCAGCACAGGGGACAGGAGGGTCTCTGGGAAGACCCCAGCACACACTGCAGGCTGCTCCACCACCAATTCCAGCTGCTTTGCCTTTTTTCTTGAATTTTTTTACTTCAGCAATATACTCTGTCCAAAACACCTTCCTGCCAAGCTGCCCTTCCTGCCAAACCTGCCTTCTCTGCCCATTAGTCCTCTGTGAAGAGGATCTGCCTATGGACAGATACTATCAGCAGCACTGGGAACTGGGCAGAGCCATGGTTTATCCAGCTGGGATAAATCAGCAAAAACCCATCAATGCCTCTGCCATTTCTCATGTTTGTGCCTCCTGAGCAGCTCATCCAGATCTAGGCTTCACCTGCTGCAAACAGGGAAGGAAAGGACAGCAAGAGCTAAATTCACCCTTCCTGGTGATGAGTGTGAAAGAGAGGAAGACCATTAAAAGAAGGTTTAGTGGGGTAAGGAAAGGGAACAACCACTCCTCTCCTCCTTTTTGCAACAGAAATACTTCAACAGATGGAAAGCCCCAGCAATGAACTGCGTCCTTAACTCCAACCCTTATATCCAGTGGTATAAATAAACCTTAATGCACACAAGAACCCTGTGGAAAGACTGCCTTTGGTTTGGGAGGGCTGTGGCTTGCCTTATGAAAGAGATAAACAGGCAGCAGATTTGAAGGGATGTCAACAGGACAAAATACTGAAGCAAAGTGGCTTCAAAATCAGTGTGAATTCTGCTCTGGGGAAGTCTCTCCAACTGCAAGAGTTTCAGGAGGCCTTGGCTGCCATGGGAAAATTGTTAGATCAGATGTGGTGTCCTCAATTAGAAAATGAGGTGATAAGGACTTCTGTCATTCTAAAGCAACTCACCAAAGGCCACTGAAATTAGCTTGAAGTTTAGAAACCACGAACCTGGTGTTTCCTTTTAGTTGTACGTGAGTAGGTTTGTGTTGGCTTTAGTGGAGATGGTTGCATATATTCAGCCCATCTGAAAATAACTGCAAATAGTTATATTTGTTGCAATGTGGAAGGTAAAGCTCATCCCAAGGAAAATCTGTTGTCTTTTAAGCTGGCAGGACTACCAAAATTATTGGGATGGCACTGGTATAGCAGAGAAATAAATTGCATCCCTTCTGGAAAATCAATCAGAAAATAATGTCAGCTACATACAAGGGTACAGTGCTCATTTCCCCCTTGCTGACACCTCACAGGAATCCTCACAGGAAAAGTTTTCTTCGAACTAAACAGTGTTTCAGTATCACATATTAGTCTTTATAAATGACTTTCATTTTTCACCAATTACTTCCTCTTTTATACCATTCATTTTTCACATTTCCTCCAATTTTTCTCCTCTTAATCATTATTAATGTAATTGGTTTTAGACAGAAATATTATTTGTGTTCCTACTTATCTACGGTGCCTTGTGAAACACAGCTGAGAGAAACCTTAACTCGGGAAGAATTACTGTTTTTCAAAATGAGTGTTGTTATGTTAGCTCAGCACTGTATTTAAATTGTTTTTTGTTACAATAGGTCTCACTTGGACTATTTGGATAGTTCAGTACTCTATGTGGCAAGGTGGAATTGCACTAATAAAATCAAGCAGCAAGCACATTTCATCTGCCACTTCGTGCTTTCAGTGTTTCATAATTAACTTTAGTCAAAAATTACCCCTTTAAGCCCAAGGGATTAATTCTGCCTTAACTGTATTTGTGCATTACAGAAAAAACAGCCTCCCTTGGCTTCCTGGCCTTGGATGAGTGATTTACTGCATTTTCAACCTGCAATATCTGTGGATGAATTCCAGGTGTGTGCTCGCCCCTCATGGAGTGAATTTCATGCTGTTTGACTTCTTTTTATTTAACTCTGGGAACAGAAACACCCTAAAGCAGGTTTCCAAGCTGCAGCACGACCAGGACATTGCTACTTAAGGCAGCTCTGCTCCAACACCACCCCATCCCCAGCTTCCAGCACTTGGCACTTTAACAGCATCCTCCTGATACTTTTTCTTACATTCCATCACCCACCTTTTAATCCCCATCTCTCTATTTCCCTTCTTCCTTATTCACTGGCTAGTCCAGCCTTTATCCCTCACCTCAGAAGAGTGCTGATCTTGTGTTTGATGGACAACTTCTGTTAGCCTCCCTGGCATGTATTTGTTTTTTGGAAGAATGTAAATAGAAAAAGGCAGGTGATTCCTGCCAATGTCAAGGAGAGGTTCTCAAGGCAGGCTCTTGACAAGTTACTTGGGTGCTACTCAAATAATGCAGTGAGAAAAGGTCATATTGAATTCAACTTTTATACATAAGCAACCACATTACCATATGTCAAAGGCACCAACCTGCTTTAAAAAGCATCAGTGCAGACGAGTACAAATATTTCAATGTCCAAACAAATCTCCCAAGCCCTTCCCCTAAACTATTTTGGGACGATACCAGATGGCATTGCTAAACATCCCAAGTATTTGAAAATAATTTGGATTTGTTTGCTTTCCTCTTTGCAGCTTTTGACCAGTTTAGAACCCAATGAACAACAACAAACACATTCAGGAGTTTACAATTACCTTAAATAAGTAAAAACATGAAAACGTTCACAGAAGTAAATCAAATCATTTGTCAACCATCTCTAGCTTTTAGGTCACTATTAAAGAATATTCTAGAGCCCAGGTAGGAAGCAAGAGCTGTTAATTACACCCTGCATTAAAAACAGGACATTAATGAGCTCTGGCATTCCTACCACAGTGGACGCTGAGCAGGGATGTTTTAGGACACGAGTCTGTCTGCAGCAAAGTCCAGAGCTGGCTCAAACAAGCACAAAACCAATTCTTGCAGCCTTGTGATGGGCTTAGCATGTTAGGAAAAGGCTGTGCACATATTCCCACGGGGATTGTCCCCTTCTAACCCACCGTGGAAAAGAGTGTTTGACAAAGGACACTGAGAAAAGAGGATCACCAGGACGGTGAGCACCCTGTACAGCAGCTGATTTACCAATATAGCTGAATTATGAAGACCATTCATCAGCCAAAAGGACAGAAAGTCTGTGGAGAACAAGTGTCCTGTCACCTGGAGTGTGTCAGCTGTGGTGACACACGGGCATGACTGAAGGCCTTGGGGAGACGGGAGGAAAAGAAGGAGCAGAGATGAGTGGCACGTCCTGCCAGGGAATCAGTCTGTCTGTTCAGGAGAGCGGGAAGGGAAGGAGGACATCCAGCTGTCCTGACTCCCAGGTGTGACAGGAGCAGCTGGCCTCCTCTCTTTGTGACAGCAACAGTGGCTGCCACCTCATTTTGAAATCCAACAGAAGAACAGGAGTGGGCACTGACAAGAGCAAAGGGAGAAATCACCAACATCTTTTGGTTTAGGATGAAGATGGAGGCTGGTGGTGCCTGGTGGAGCCTGAAGCAGCTGAATGTGCACTTTCCACCTGAGAACTTCAGCCTAAGCAGGAAAGAAAGTCTGCACTCTTTATTGCAGAAAAAGGTCTTTTAGAGGCAAGCCAGCTACCGAGTGTGTGATTTCACTGCTGCTTTCCCAGCGGTGTGTGACAGCTCGGGGCCCATCTCATCCAGCCCCATTTCACTGCAGCATCTTTGTAAATAGGCAGAAAGGACACCTTATGCACATGCTCTGCTATCAAAGTAGGAAGGAACCAAATAATCTCCCCTCAGAGTAAGATTATTTTCATTATTTTAACTCTGTACTGCCCCCAAAAGGCACCGTTTTACCTAAGAAGCAGCCAGTGATCCAATGTGCAGAGAGAGATGGATGGATCTTGGTTTGGGGAGCAATAGAGCATTTGTTCTTGGAAAAACTTGCTTTCCCTACACACTGCCACCACTGGCTCTTTTCTTCTCAGGATGCTGTAAAAACATTTATTTTTGCCAAGATAAAGTTGTCAGAAGCACACAAAATATTTTAGGACTCTGTGGGACTTTTTTTCCCCCAGGTAAATTCTATTCAATAATTTTCCTTAGAAAAAACCCCAAAACCCCAACAGATTTTACAGGATTTTTTTCACCCAGCCCACTAATTTGAAAGGAAATCAGTTACCTAACAGCTCTCCACACAAAACAAGTGAAATAACATGAATTTAAAGCAGATCAAATATACTGAATCAACCCCTTGCATGGATACAGCCATTAATTCATTTCAATTCCATTTAGCTTAATTTGCTTTGGAACAGAAGCATAGTCAATGAGGTTAAGGCCCTTTTAATTCACATTCTTCCCATCCAATACGACACCCTACACTTATTTGGATTATTTTCCCCTCCCATTTTAGAAAAGTCTTAAGCAACCACGAACTTAGACCTAAACCTTGCATCTCTTTTGCACTACTCGAGACCTGGTTTTGTAAGTGATGGAGATGCTATTGGATATTTTAACCATGATCTTGCCTTTTTTCTTTTTTTTGTTTGTTTTGTTTTTTTTTTTTTAAATGGAAATGTCAATAAACACGGGCTGTGCCAGAAAGCCTTTGTCACCTGGAGCTCACCTAGAAATCCACTTGCTGATGCCTTTGTTTGCTTGGCTTTCCCAGGGAAATGGAGGGCCCTGCCCCACCACTCCCTGCTCTCACATCTCCTTCCCCCACAGCAGCCCCTGGAGCTGCCCTGCCAGCTGCACGTCATGGTGAGCAAAGGCCACATTTCCCCTTTTTTTAAAGGAAGGAGACCCAAACTGGGAGAACCACGAGGCAGGGTTAGAGTCACTGCCTGGAGAAAGAGAACAAACTTCCGTAACAAACAGAATCGCGCCTCCACTGCTCTTGCTGTCTGACAGGTGATCCCCAGAGCAGAAAACTGGAACAATTAGAGGGTTTCCTGGGGGAAACTGAAAGGTAGAGACAGACCCAAGGGAAGGCAGATGGGATATTCTTCATCTTCTGTGGTGATGCAGCTGGGCCAGAACTATCCCTGGTATCAGAGCAGGGAATCAGTGAGAGCTGCTCTCTCCCCCCCCCTGCATCTGCAGTAAATACGCAGCGCTCGTGCTCAACTTCAGCTGCCTCAAGATTGCTCCATCCCCAGCACTTTCCAACAAAGGAGAGTTTGCAGCCTAAGATTTAAGGACAAAATGTCCTTCTGCATTTTTTTAAATTTTTTTTTTTTAATGTTTCTTTCTTTTTCTAAGGAGGGATAATTTGAGTATTGAGGCAAACCCCTACAGCACTTTTGGTCAGAAGATATCAGGAAGATTCAGTCAATAATTTATTAGGCTATATGATTAGTGTCTTTCCAGAGACGAGTCATCTAAGTTAACCTGTAGTGCCACACTTTTTAAAAAAAATTATTTAAAAAAATAAAACAAATATAGCACCCGGCCTTAGCTTGAGGGCAGAGCTGGCTCCCAGGAGCTGTGCTGTCTATTCCCTCCTGGCACAGGGCTGTCAGCAAGTGGCATCTCTGCAAGTGTCAGCAGTTACACACATGCACAGCTATGCCCCGTGTAGGTCAGGGAGGGTTTGCATTTCTGCAAGACAGATAATGCTGGAGAGCATTATCCTTTTGCCTGCTGCTACTCCCTGTGATCCAGCACAGCCTTCGGGGCCTCCCTGCACAACCAGGAAAAAAATGACTCTTTTTTTTCCCAGATGCTGAGCCCAGGGTATGCAGAGCACATTACAGAGCAGAAATGCTGCTCTCTCATGACCTGTGATTGCCTTTAATTTGGTCTTATCAAATGCAAATATGGCAGGTCCCTTCTTTTCCATGGCATCCTCTCTGTGATGCCTTCCAAAGAGAATCCCCAAGCTCTTAAGCAAAAGCAGAAACGATGCCCAGCAGTAAGCACAACTCCAACAAGGCTCCACTGAGTTACCATTAAACCATATTCCAAAGTTTACCTTAGTTCCTTGAAGGGGTCTGCCCTGACATTGGGAGTTTCTATAGATTTGGGGAACACTGTGCCTTCTGCTCCTGAAATCACAAAACAAAACAGAAGACAAATTGTAAACATTACAAGCTGTTATCAGGGGAGTGATTGTCAAATCATACCTAGGTGCAATTTAACCCATTGCCTGACCCCATTTCTCTCTTGCACATCCCTTCTGTCCCCAGAAAAGCCAGACCTTCATCATCTGAACTAGGTTGCCTTCATTACAAGTGGGATTTGCCTGTAAACTGCACTTCTGGCTGGAAAAGCAGCTGCTTGCACCCCGACTTGGGGAGAGTCTGCTGACCCAACTGATGCAGGGAGCCTGGAAAAGACACCCTTTGCTAACCAGGCATCTAATCCAGCTGCATCTCTCATTAATGAACCTGGATGCATGTCACACCATTATTTCTTTTGCTGGGCTTTCAGAGATACTCAAGGGAGAAAAGCAAATTTTGACTTGATCCCTGCAAACACCTCTCCAGGCTGTGGTCCTGCATGAGGAAGAGGAGGGAGGTGCACCCTCATGCAGGGCAGCACAAGCAGACCCTGCTCCAGTCCCAGCCTGCCACCACTTCAATGTGTGACCCAGAAATCATTTAACTTCTGCTCATTCCCCCTTCCCTCAGAGACGATGGGGAAGCTGCTCTGCCCCATTTGCTGACTGGCTTTAGAGCTGTGAACTGCTGGGTACTCTGAACAGCTTGCCTGAGTTCCAGACCACTGCGATCCTCTTCATGGACACCTGTACAGCCCAGTTGGGCCATTTCACCCAGCCATCCCTGAACTGGGTCCGTATTTTGGGATCGAGCCCTTCTCTCTCTTCCCTAGGAAGATGTGGTCTCCTCATACCATTGCTGTAAGCCAAAGCCCTGCCACCCTCTGGCAACCCTTTCCACTCATTCTCATTTAAAATGTGCATCTAATCTGAACTGGTCTCACTTCATCTTTCAGACACTGAATCTTCTCGAGTCCTCGTGTGCCAACTGGCCTTGCATGAGGAGACTTTAGTTAGACACTGATGGTGACCTGACCCCCCTCAACCTGCTCTGATTCTCTGAAAAGTTCTGGGCTTTCTGAGTCAATCACTGTGAAGCAAATCCTCTGGACTTCTCACTGCTTTTTTCTGAACCTGTTCTACTTTTAAAATCCTCTGTTGGAGCACAGGAGTCCCCAGGTGCTGTCACTGACACTCTCTGCTTCAGAACATCACGTTCCTGCTCCCACTGAAACTTCCAATTAAAACACAGCTGAGAGTGGTACTAACTGCCTCACACACAGAGTGCACTATAAATTAATGTTCCTGTTCTCCAATATATAGCTGCCAGCCCAGTGAGCAAGTATGACCTATATTCTTAAATTTTAACCCCTGGTCTTGCCTTCAGACGCATCGTGAACAATTAGCCACTCATTACCTGCAGTCATCACAGCAATTTCAGTGTCAGCGTGCAGACAGCACTGGTGGCTGTTTTTTATTTCTTTAGATTTTAGTTTGATAAAGTTATCGGTGCAGACCACAGATCCTGATGAAAACTTTCACATGCACAGTTTGAGACCTCTCCTATCACGTGCTATTGTAATTGTTTCCTATGTGCAGTCTGAAAGCCATCATCGCAGAGCAGCAGATGTTCTGAGATGGTGCAAAACACGTTAGGACAACATCCTGCTGCAACTGCTGCTATAAGTGAGAAACACCTATGGCTCCAGCATGGCTACACTTTCTTTGCACTGAAATAAATTAACTAAGCTGTCTCCCTGTGTTAAAGCAAAAAGAAAAAATCACAATGAAAACAAGCACTCTACTATTTATAAAAGAACCCCAACTCTTTTTAACCCAGAGAAAAACAAAGTAAACTCAAAGATGATGAAAGCAGCTTAAAGTTGGAAGCTTTATACTTGGGGATTGAAGCTGATCCTATGGCACAATACAGATATTTAGCTTTTAAGTTTACTATAAGCTTTCATTGTTACAAGTTGTCATAAGCAGCTGTAACTTGCCAACCATGAAGGTTGTTACTATCAGATCTGTCCTCTCTCAACAGTTTCCAAATGATTTGAATCTCTGCTTTATCCACAGGATTGCCTTGGCTCTTGGCTTTGCGGTGAAACATAGCAAAACACCCAGCCTGCACTTATCTCATAAGAGAATAGTGATTTTTGAGGGAAGGAGGACGAGGAGGTGCAGCTGGAGAGACGCACATAGATATTCTTGTACCCCTTCCACATACATGGCTTAAATGGTGACTTTATGCTGGGCATTTAAATTCATTTTTAGACACCTTAAGTCACATACTGAAGTCATGCAAAGCTCAAAATAACTACCTGCCTGTAACCAGAAGTGCCTGCAGAATTAGGAGAAACTTTAACTTATTTCTGAACTTGGAGTTTTCTAAGCTTTCCGTATTTAGTTTAAATGCAGGAAGCAACTTTGGAAACAAGGTCAGCGAACACCTCAATGCAATCATTTCAAGAAGGTTGAAAATAAAAGAGCTGGGTATTTGTTTCCTCCATTTTCTCCCCTCCCTACACAGTTCTCAAACCCTCTCTTCCTGTCCCCTTATTGCCAGATCCATGAAAAAGTCCCTCATGCACTGGGAACAGGAATGAGACTTCCAAACCCTTCTGTTTCTCTCCTTTGATCCGAATTAGAAGTGAACGCTACCTGCCTTGGTAAGGCTTCCTGCCTCGACTGTATAATTCCTTATTATCCTCCTTTAAGAACACAGAATCTCCCAAAGGGCCACCTGTCCCTGTCACTGAGTAGGACATCAGCCACGAGGGGATGCTGAGGGACCAGGACTGAGACATCTCTCCCTTGACTCCGGCTGTCAGCAGCTCAGGGCCCCCTTGAATTGGCAGAGGAAGTCTATCAGAGACACTGATAAACTTCCCTCACCTAATCCTCATGCCAAGTGTCTCCCTTTCTGTAGCAAGGGGCTGATGGATGAATTAAACACTCTGCAGAAGTTCTCCCTTTGGTTTCACCCTGCTGCCTGATGACTTCAGTAAAGAACCATCCTCTTCTTTCTGTGCTATTGGGAATTTTCTACACCTCAAACGTGCCCCCTCCCTCCAGCACCCTCTATTCTATGCTGGAGAGTCTCAGTCTCTGCCTGGGGGATCAGCAGCTCCAGAGGGAAAAAACTGCCTTGGACTAACTCAGCTCCACTGGGTATTTGTGTCAAAGTCTGGCTTTTGGCCACTGTGGAAGTCCCCAGCCAGGCTTTGACAGCATCGCTGCTGGATGGTGTTGAAAGTGAGGGCTGGAGGAAGTGACCTCATTGAGTGGTTTTAGAATCACAGAATCACTTATGTTGGAAAAGGCTCTTCAGATCACGGAATCCAACTGTGACTCAAGGCTTTGGCAAAAAAAGAAGGAAATTTGGAGGGAAATGTGCTGTTGTCACTGAATTGGGCTATTCTGGCTCTGCTGAGGAAAACTGGGATGTTATGGAGCAACAGATGATTGAAAATATGAAGTCCAAGGTCGTGTGCTTAAAAAAGCAGTAAAAATTTCTTCTGCATGTTGGAGGCTTCTAAAATATAATATCCCTGGATAAAAGCTGAATGCTACTCATGATTCATGGCAGTGTGACAGAGTCAAAGGAAAAGCAAACGTGACATTAAACTGAAAGGCAAGAAGGAAGTCTAACAGGAACATGAAAAAAAAATCACATTATTTTAAGAATCATCAGTGAATCCTCAAACTATTGTGTGCCCCCCCTGCTCATCCCCAGTGAGGAGAGCGTACAGAGAGGAAAAACTGCCATGACTGCACGAACAGGAGAAGTCTGTCCTACAAAAGAAGCCTGGAAGGACTTGGCTTTGTAGCTGAGCAGCATGATGTGCTAAGGAAGGCTACTCATGCTGTGCATAAATACATTAGGAGGGTAAATAACACGAAGGGAAAAGAACTACTGGCTCTAAGCCACTGTTTATATGAGAGCCAATGCTTATATGAGTGGCAGTAAACTGGTCCTGAATGTATTTGGGAAGGAAAGTGAGGGTTTTCTAGCCAAAAGAGGAGCTACAATGGAAGCAGCTTCTCAGTTAGATGGGACAGACAATATGACAGATCTGACAAATTCCTGACTGTAAGAACTGGTCTCTCAAAAACCAAGGGGCAATATTTTCAGGACCAGCAATTTCCTTCTAGTCTCGCATTCCTCTAGTCTTATTTTCACTGTCCTCTACCTGAGCAATGATGGGTTTTGGCAAATGGTATTAACACACAGCTCCAGCAGTTCAAGAATCAGCTACTATAATCTCCCTTTTCAATCAAAACTGCTCTATCCCTCTTCCCCTTTTACTGAGTATAAAGCAAATGTAACCTACATTTATTATTGTACAAGATGGTTTCTGCTTCCTGAATTATCTATTATTAAAACATTTTCTATCTGCCATGAAAAACGTGTAACAAAATTTCTATTTCATTGCAAAGTACTGAATTTTTTTTTCCATCTCTGCTGCTGCTAAGGCTAACTTACGTGCAATCAACCAAAGACAGAAGAAAACAATAATATCATTAGTATTTAAACACACTGTACTGTACATCCCTAGGCAATAAATTATTCTTTCTCACAGTATTGTATCAGAGAGGATTCTGTTATACTGATTCCCTCTTCTGACACTGTGTAATTTACCACCGATAAATGTTCCTAAACAGTTTGACTGAAAAATCCATAAAGCCATTTCAGCTTTATTTTAAGTTCCATTTAATGTCCCTCAAAAATGACTTCATCAATGTGTTTCCATTAGCTGGTTCTCTGCCCAATAACTTAATTCCACACAATCAGTCAGGAACTTATAAAGCATATGACAGGATCTACCTAAAGTATTTTGAATTGCCATAAAGATTCATTAAAAGAGTGCTTGCTTTTCTGGCCTTTTTTCCCCCCTTGCAGCGCTTAAGGTGTGGGGTGTCAGAGACCCCTGTATGTGTTCACTTCATTTAAGAACAAAAATCAAGAGTCTCATGGCAACAGAACATTTACAGTCCAGTTTTAGGGTGTGGAAATGGAGGAGCACAAGTGCCCCAAGAAAGGAGCAAATCTCAGCTGGAAGGGGCATCTTAACCAGCTACAGATCCAACCAGAGGGACACAGGCACCAACACTTCAGCTTCTCAAGCTGCCTCTTGCTTTCCCTGAGTGCTGCAAAGGTACCTGAGCTTCATGACCCTGGTCTGGCACCTTCCCTGGTGCCAAGGCAAGGACAATCCCTGCTCCCTCTGCCCAGAGCTGGGACCCGGCCATCGTGGCACGACACTGATCACATCCCGCTCCCTCTGCACAAAACCTGCTCTGGACTTCCCCTGCTCCCTGCTGGAAGAGAGAGAAGAGGAGCTGAAATGCAATGCAATGAGAGGCATTTTTAGACTAATGATTGATGCTCCTGCTGTCAAGGGTAGGTGGCAATCAGCTGAGCAGCTCTTGGGGGTGAGCAGGATGCAGGGAGACATCAGGTTTCCACTCAGGGGCAGACGCACCTGGTTAGCTATTCCCCACTTTCCTTTTTCTTTCCAGACAACACATTTCTTTCCCACTCTGTATTTTTTTAGTGATAGTTCCAGACCTGCAGTACACCTTTAGTGTTGTATATCACTGCTTTCTAATGAAAGTGGGGTCTCAGAGCCCTGTGGTGAACCTGGTGATAAAGCTGGCCTTAGTGTATCTTCTCTTTAGTGCTCTGCCTTACGCAGTACTGTGCAAATGAGGGGGGAAGGAGAAGGATTTGCTGTGATTTTTTCCTAGCTGAAGTCAAGAGGCAACGTATAGTGTGCTGTTGGTCTCCATAAACTACTTTTATTCCCACTATTATTGATCAGGACACATGCAACAATTTGTTCATGAAAACACCCATCTGAGGAAGTTCTCTCCTCTGCAGGTCTCATCAGGATAATATGTGACAGCCTCAGGAAGTCTGTGCAAACAGATGCCCAGGAAGTAAATCCAATACAATGTAGGTAAAAATTATTTGTGACTGCTTCTTCTAATTCCAAGCGTGAAAAACCTTATTCATCCTTAATTTATGTTTTTAAATGGGTGAGCATAGTAATTGCTGTTGCTCCCCTTGAATCTCATCAAATCTGAAATCAATAAGAGCTCTGTTTCAGGGTGCAATAATAGCCTGGTTAGGCTAAGCCAGTGCACTGAACAAAAGCCATAAAGCTTCATTCATGTTTCTTCCCAGGATTCTATAAAAACAGCTCATTGCAAAGGTCTATCTGTCTTCCTTTTTTGTCTAAGTGTTGGGGAGTTGGTCTTTTAAGGGCAATCAAGAAATCTTGAATAATAAGGGCAATAATGAGATCATGTGCAGCATCAACAAAGTGTTTATCATAAAAATGTAATCTAATTTTTTAAAAAAAATGGATTCTATCGCTTTTATTACAGATTATTTTTAGGTCTTGGTCTTGGCACTGTATGCACACAGGAAGTGAGCCAAGCCTTAGGCACTGGGCTGTGGCTGAGTTAGGCCAGACAGGAACTCCTTGTGACTCCAGCCCTGCCGGGTGGAGGAGAAACAGTTCTCTGACTCAGAGTCCCAAGAAATCAATGGAGCTTAGGTTTAAGCTGGAAAACTTGCAAGCAATGAGATGAGCTGCAAGCTCTGAGATGAACAAGTGGGTCATTAGTGATGTACGTGCCTGTAGTCACACCATCTTCAATAGCCTCCCTGCCACAGTCCATTTGTCTGAATATACATACTGAGGAATATAAAGGGAATAACAGAAAAGAACAGACGGGCTCGCACCCAAACTGAGAACAGGCACAGGAAGAAAGGTTGCTACAACTTATGCTGACCTCTAGATATTTCCTTCTTGACTAGTTTTGGGGTCCTTCAACACTTTTCCTGCAGCTCAACAATAGCAATGTCATCACTGAATTCCTTTGAAGCTCTTCTCGGCATTCTTGTGCAAAGTTGCAAAGGAACTCAGGGGAGCACCTCAAGTGGGAATACACAGTGGAAATTTATCACGGAGAATATTATGTGGGCTTCAAACAGATCAGCTGGGGAAGACACTTAGGAAATAAAATATAAATCTGCCACGCTTTTAAACTTGATTCCGGTGTTTGGTAATTGTACAGTATGTTTCTTTCATAATCCTTGTGACATTTGATCAATATTAATCTGATGGTGGATGATTCCCCTCTTTCCTTAAACAGGATTAAGGGAACACAATCTGAACACACATTTCAGCCTGGACTCGAAGCCTATACACTTTACATAAATGCTATCCTTTCAGCCTGGAATGTACTTTAAGAAAAGCAAACACAAGGAAAACTCCTCAGTAACTCTCTCTCCCAACACAGATTGTTCTTGCCAAGAAAAGACAAGTTTGCAATCTGGGTGAGTGGATTTTAAAAAAAGGAGAGCAATGTTGGTTTGATTTGCTACTAAAAAGAATGGAAAACAGTTTCTACACCTATTGCCCTCAAGGCAGGGGAGCTATCAGAAGTATTCATTCAAGGACTGGTAATTTTAATTTCTTCCCTTGCAGAATGGGAGAAATACTTCATTTGAAAGAAAACATCCAAAAATCGCATCTCAACCTCTGGGAAAAAAAAACCCTAAATCCATGAAATTCAACCAAATCAGGTTTCTTTTCTTTAGCTTTTTAATTCTCTGTCACTGCTGATCACAGGTTAAATCACTTTGTGACCCTGGACTCCTACACAGACACAGCAACAGCGCAATTCCTAACTGAGAGCAAAAAAAAAAAAAGAATTTTCTTGTGGCTTTAACCACTGATAGGAGACATATGTTTTTGCCCTCCACTACTGCTTAATTTTGCTAAACATAATTTTTTTCCACCATCACAGCTCTGCAACAAGCACAAGGAAATCTGACGGAACCGCGCTGCCACGCCTGAGCGCTACAGACAGCGGAGGCTGCTTCCAGCCTTGCTAAACCCTGGCATCTTCATTTGTCAGCACATTTCCCTACTCCCCTCGTTTTACTCCCTGGCCCTTTCCTGCAGGACCAACGACTACACGACAGCTTGGCAATTGCTCCGGGACTGCATTAGTGTTGCTGCCTAATTACCTGTGGGCAGTGAGTACTGAGCATTGCAGCTGCTTCCTGGAGAAGTTCATACATCTTCAGCAAAAGGTCAAATGCCTGTCCCAGCCTGGCGAGCAGCCGGCTGTGGCTCGTTCCTTTCTCTGGCTGAGAGCACAGAAGGGAGCTCTGAAGCAGCCTGAGTGAGCTGGAGCTCATCTGCAACTGGGTGAACTGGGAAAGGGCTGTGGCCCCAGACTGAGGGTACAGTTTGTTTCCAGAAGCACTGCAAGGCATCCCAGTGAGGTATCCCAGAGAAGCTCCCTGTCCTTTGGGTTAGAGGCACCTTCCTCTCCACTGCCTTTGTAAAGGAAAAGGATCAGAGTAGGAAAATGTCTCTGTTTCCTAAGAAATGAATATTGCAGCACCATGTCCCCTTTGAAAAGGAGACTTACAGACCTGTAGCAAGGACATGTTTTTCAAGGAAGCACCCAAAATCCACCAAAATACGAAGATTCAAGCTTGGCATTTACCCTCAGGCATAAAGCTGCAGCAGACTCAGTGGTGAGACCAGAAAGCTCCGTTTCCTCTCTGGGTCAGGCCTGATTTCAACACTTGGCTACCAGAGTTGTTCCCTCTGCCACAAACACAGCAGCAAAATGCCATTTTGAAATCATAATAGCTGCTGTAAAGGGCAACCATGCATGTCCTGACCCATAAATAATCGCTGCTGAAGAAGGGTACATGCTGTAAAAATGGGTGGTGATTCCTGGAAACTGTTAAATTTCAAGCTTACCCCACCCTCTGAAATGACTGATACCAGTCAAATACCTTTGTGGATTATTTAATGAAATGTAACTACTCTTGCAGTCATTAAAGTTAGTCTCCTGTAACTATTGCAGCAAGCAAAAGCTGGAAAGGACATGCCAAGAAGCCACTAAAAGTTTGATATGGAGGAAATGTGAGCAGAGTCCTCTAAGCAGGCTGGCATTGCAGCCACAGCTCTGCAGGGCTCCTCCCAGATCAAGCTCATACATGGATCCCTGAAAATGTCTGTAGATGGGAAGCTTAAGGCAGCTGGGGCAGCTTACACAGATGTGTTAGCTCAGTGCCTCCACATCAAATCCTGTTCTCCTCTTGTCCAAAGTGAAGGATATTGGAAAGGCTTTTTTAACCCTTCCATGAGTAACAAGCCCCAGCACCTTGTGTTCTATAAATGCAGAGCAGGTTCCTGCCTCTGCCCCCAACAACAGCCCCAGCACTGCCATTTAGAAGAGCTCTCTACATATTCATAGAGTCACAGAATCACAGAATGATTTGGCTTTGAAGGGACCTTAAAGATCATCTTGTTCCAACTCCCTTGCCACAGGCAGGGACATCTTCCACTAGACCAGGTCACTCTGAGCTCCATCCAACCCGAATGGGGCATCCACAGCTTCTCTGGGCAACCCATTCCAGTGCCTCACCATCCTCACAGTATTCAATTTTTTTAGTAATATCTAATCTAAATCTAATCTCTTTCAGTTTAAAGCCATTCCTCCTCCTCCTGTCACTACACGCTCTTGTAAATAGCCATGCACTCCTGAACTACACTGCTTTTATTGTTGCTTCTTCCACTAAACCCTCTAAACTCCTTAATAAACAGCTCATAAATAAAATGCTGGAAATGTGCCTTGGATTTAATTACTCCAAACTTATTAATAAATTTGCAATAACCTTTCAACAGCTGATTCCTCTTTCCAGGTGCGTTCCCAGGCAGCTGGAGAGAACCTTGAACAAAAAAATGTTCCCAAACTAACAGTCCTGAAAGTCTAACCTGTGGTGAGCACTGACATGCTCCACATGGTTCATTGCCCAAAGGGTGTTGGCTACAGTGGAAAAAAAAGCTCCAGGGTAGAAATAGAGCAACTGGCAAATTATTTTAAGGGAGGGCATGGAAAGGTTGGTGAGATCAAAGGTACCTTTAAATCAATGCTGTGCTGGGCTGGGTCACACTGCTCCTGCAGTCTTTATTCTAGGAGATGAAAGGCATCCTACCCCACTCTAAATACAGCTATTTTAGTTAGGGTTTGCCACAGGGGAAGGCTTTAGCCAAATTTTTATCATGAGGCTCCATTAGAAGAAAAGCTCTTGCCATGTTAATCCAAATGTCCGAGAGGCACATTTTCTGGGGAGTGGGAGCAATCCCTGTATTGTCCTGTTACAGAGAAGGGACCATGTGGGTTTGTGATTAATCCTATCCTTGTTGCAAAGCAAAATGATAATTTTAATAGTGGTTAAGAACCGTGGTTGATTTGTAACGGGACAGCATCCAGCCCATGCAATCCCAGCTCCCACACAAACCTCTCTCCACACTCAAACCCAGGGACTGCCAGACTCCTGTAAGCTGCAGGAGTGTGGCTTTTGTGGTTTTATCTCAGCTCACTGCAACGCACGTGGATTCCCATCAACATTTAGTCTTTTAAAAAATTGGTTAAATCCACCATAAATATTAAACACCAGAGTATACTGGCAAGTTTCCCTGAAAATAAGCTTCAAAAAATAATCTCAATAAAAAGATGTCAAGGCCCTTGGGAGAACTGACACTGGCATGTCATCGGATGTTGTCTTATAAGGCTAAATTAAGCATCTGACCAGAGTTTAATTTCTGTAAAAACTCGTGCTAATTTAAATTGCTTTAGATTTAATTAAAAATGCCTTTCTATAGAGATAATAATGTAACTCTGTTAATTAGTATCAAGTGGCATCTAGAGGGCATATTTAAAAACTAATCTGGAGAATAAATAGAGCTAATTAACAGTCAGAATAATGCTTTATGATTGTCTTTTATTTATAAATGCTATAACGTTCAATAAGCTATTAAATGAAATTGTAATTAATATATATCAAAGTTATTTTTTTAATACTCTTTTAACTAAAGAGGGTTTCTTACGCCCCATTTTTCAGACGGTCTGGACACGTTCCGTTTCTGGAGGGAGGGAAAGAGGAGGGGGAAGGGGCTCTGCTGGACGAGGCAGCAAATACAAATTCAATTAGGAGAAACTCCTTTATCTGCCCTACACAGGTCTGTGTTTGTGACCCCACGGGGCCGTCCAGCCAGGCGTGAGCTCGTGTGTCCACGGGGCTTGCCCAAAGCTCTGCTGACCACAGCAAGGGCTGGCAGGGAAGGGCTGCACATCACCCCACACAGCCCCACGAGCAGCACCGCGGGCAGGGCAGCGGCAGATTTTGCCTTCAGAAATCCAAGCCTGGCACAAGCAGAGCCGCGGTTCTGAGGAACGAGAGCGGCTCCGAGGATTGCTGCGGGATCTTCTGAACCACCACACGGTGCTCAGATTCCATGGAGTGAAGCTTGTGGAGGGAAGGGGCGCTGAGAGTGAGAATGGGCTTCCATCCCATCCTATGGATGCCGAAAAAGCTCCAGCAGAGAATTTCTTCAGCTCTCTGCAGCATTTTTGGGAGAGCTCTGTCTTTCCCATGCAAGTAACTCAAAACGTTACAGTTTTGTAAACTTCTTGCAGCTGCAGGTTGTTTTGCAGGATTGTAATGGTTCTAACTAGAAAAACATTCAGAGATGGGTGTCTTAGAACTTGACCAATCCCCTTAAGGGGCGGATGGCAAAAAACCAATTACCTTATGCCATTTAATACACTTTGCGAACTAACATATAAAAGCCTTCTGAGAATTCATTAAAGCGCTTCCATCTATCCCTGAGCCTGGACTTTGTGTTGTTTCTCTACTCGTCCGTGGGGAGAACAGTGACACCATCCCAGCACAGGAGCACTGGCAGAGGAGCTTGGAAGGAAAAGGGCAGAGCGGAGGTGGTGTAAGGTTCAGTTTTTACAGGACTTCTTGCAGGCAAACACGAGCTCCCTCAGAGTCATCTGGACCCAGGCAGTGCTGAGCTCCCAACTTTGAGCAAGGCAGAGGGAATTCTTTGTGTCTGGAAAAGGTTGTGTCCGTGTTACCAGAGCTCACCATGGCCAGAGGGCTCAGAGGGCTGCCCTTCCCCTCAGACAGAAGTTCCTGTCAGTCTCCAGTCTCTCCTATGATGAGAGGTTTGACTGGATTCACTGTGTCGTATAAAATCATTGAAGTACTCTAAATTACATCATACATGAAAAGCAGAGGTGGCCAGCTCTGTCTTTCTGTGTCCTTTAATGCTCATAAGTCAGAAATAACTCCCCAAAATACAAATCAAATAAAAAGCACTTTCATATGGTAATCTGCACTGTCCATGCTGCACAACTTTTTGAAGCACCATCAAATGCATCATATGTCCTACTTGCATTTGTTTTTAATCTATAATTCTGTGTATTCTTCCTTTTTTATATCCCTTGCTAATGTTGAAAAATCCTCTAGGTACCCAGAGCAGGGTTCATTTCAAAACAGGAGAGCAGCTCTTTTCTCAGGACAAGGATCCAGCCTTGGTTTGTAGCACAAACTTCCAGAAAAAAACTTTGAAGTCCGTACAAAGAAAAGAGTTATTGTCACTGGCAAGATTCAAAGCTGGCCACAAGAACTGCTGCTCTGACCTCTGTGGGATGACTTTCATGCCAGGTTGTTGACATAAACTTGCCTCTACAACGAGTACGTGTTCAGCAGTAACAAGAACAAGTTGGAATTATTTACATGGCATAGATGGGTGCCAGCAGACACATTCCAGCAGCACCTGAGAGCCCAAACACCAGAAGAATGATCAAAGGAATTTGTCTGTGTACTACGACTCGGACTGGCGTTCAGAGCAGACAAAAAACACTGCAAGAAACACGAACATATGGTGTAACACTTCCCAGCATGGCAAACAGCCACGGCAAACACTTTTGGAGATAAAATTAGATTGGGGAAGCAAAGCTGGAGAAAAACAAAGCCAAGTATGAACTCAGAAAGCATTTCAGCTCAAGGTCATCAGAATACTTGCTATGTAATATCACCAGTGGTATCATTCTACTTTTTCTTTTCTGATGGATCTGCAAAAGTCAAACCAACCTCGAGAAACAGCTGAAGGTACAAAATGAAAGTGCACTACAGTGATCAGCAGGACTTTTGATGCTGTTTATTCTGGAGACTAAAACAAGGCGGAAACTCAAAACAACTATCAAAAATAATTCCTGGTTTCTTGAAAGCACAGAGGAACTTAAAAGCCATTTTTTAAAGTAGGTAATCGGAAAAGGAGTACTTGCAGCTTGTGAGGAAAAGGTTCTGTATTTTTTTTTTAAACCAATGATGCAAATCTCTCTTATTTTAAGGTCTCCAAGAAAACACTTAAAAACTGTTGCTCCTTGACTTCATCTACCCTGCATGAATTAGCTCAGAAGGGCGCAGTGTGAAGAGAGATTTGTTGGAGAACATGGATTGTTACAAATGTCCCCAGCTCTGTAACACTGCAAGGATTTTGAATGGGCCTCTTCAAAGTTTCAAGCTAACAAAGACACTCTTAATTTTGTGAACTTCAACATTTATCCTGTAAAGCCCACCTAATGTTTTATAGCTGGTGACTGAACTAGTCCAGTGTGCAACAACAGTGACCTGCAGAGAGCTATACCCAGCCTGTCCACAAACAGGAACCATCTAGAACAGCAGGACGTCAGGCAACCAAAAATGTTAAGGGTTGGATAGCAAGTCCCATTCATATTATACATAATATACTATTAAATATCTAGAAATAATAATAATAATAATGATGATGATGATAATAATAAATACTATCTATATCTGTCTATAATTCCAAGCTCCTTATTGATCTGTTTTTACAAGAGAAGGAAGGAACAGTTTGGAATGAAAAGATGCATCCAAAACAAGCCACTATAAAACAGGTACTGGTGCTTCCACAGAGACCAGCAGCACTGTTGCGTGACTAACTGTGACCAACACTGAGCTACCCACTCTGGTCCTATGTGAAAACATTCCTGACCAAATCCCAGACTGACCAAAGAGCGTGGATAGAACTGGGGAGCACAAAAATTCAAGTTCCAGACAGTTAATTTCATGTAACTATCAAATAAGTTTAGAAATTTACAATTTCCACAACTGTTTTGTTTCTCCAAGTAATAATAATAAAAAAAAATCCGAAGAAACAAGAAAGAACCCCCCACATCCCAAACCCAGAGTGTATCCTCAGTTTTCAACAGGAAATACCAATGTAAAGGCTGGCAGGCAGCACAGCTGGGGAGGCAGATCCTCCTGGTGCTATTTTCAGAAGGAAGGAGGAGCTGGTGACAGTGGTGGGAGCAAACACAGGAACCCTGAGGTTTGCCTTTGCACAGTGACTGCAAACATGGGCACATCCTTGGGGCAATCCCTCACTGTCCTCCACCCCAGATCCAAGAGATAAAAGTTGTTCAGTTTCAGAACTGGTTTTAAAGCTACTTCACTCAGCCAGATAAACCACTTCCAGGGGAGGTTTTTTCTGGAGGGGAAATAACAAATTGTGCAAGTTAACAAAGCCCTCACATAGAAACTCCTGACCATTATCTGCTTGGAGAAGATTCAAAGCCATTAGGACAGCACTAGGTTTTATCTCCAAAAGAAACTTTCAGCAAGTAGGAAGGAAAGTCAGGCAAAACTATACTCAAATTTGAAGAGGTGCACATTAAAACTGTGACTTAATGAACAATCTCTTACCTAGAACTCTCAATCTCTCCGCTCCGACCACCACTTCGTTGTCATCTGCAGAAAACAGCAATTTTCCAGAGAGGGTTTTCACCTCAAATTTTTGGCTGTGTGCTTCCACTGCTTGGGGACCTAGGGGGAAGAAGCTTTACTTTAGGGAAAAGTATAACAAAATCACACAGCAGCTTCATACATTCAATAAACCCATTTGCTGAGTAATAATAGCTCTACAAATTGCATCAGAGACACCAAACAGGGAGGCTTTTTAGATCTTATTAGAATAGGGCAGTTTTGTACCCAAGTAACAACTGCTCAACTGTTTCTGCTTATGTTTTTGTTAATGCTTATGCGTGCCATAAAATCCCCATTGAACTTGGGACAGCTGGGATATTTTTACAAAAAGACAGACCCGTATGTGAAACAGCAATGAACGTATCCAGCCATGCTTTGGGAGTATTGGTGCAGGTGTTAAGAGGCAACAAGAGCTCCTGGGCCCATTTTGCTTGGACTGATGCTGCAGTGTAAAAGATTCCTGGTTTTCCACCTTTTAAACATATCTGGATTAAAATTCTGTCAGTGTTATGCACAGCCCAATTAGAAAAAAAATAAAAAAAGATAAACACCAGCACTGGAGCAAATGTTTTGTTTTAGACCCCTTCAATCATGTGCAGGACAAGAAAAATGGCATCCTCTCACACTGCAGAAAGTTTTTAGACAAGTGAAACTTTCCTTCGAAGATCTTATTTCAATTCTGCTGCTTTTCCTGCAGGCTGCTGTGCCCTGCAGTGCTGGAAAGCCTCTGGCAATGAGTTTTGTTGTGGGGTCTCATAAACATCAGCTGCCTGAACAGCGATTCTGTGCAGGTTTGTGGCTCAAAGGCTGCAAAGAGTTACAAAGAGGCTGCCCTGGGTTACTGACCTAGGCCAGACTTTGGGAAAATCACCACTGAACAGCCCTGCCAACTGCATCTAATAAGCCACAGCCCCCCTGGAATATTATCCTGCACAAGGCAGGTGATTGGACTTTGCATTAATTCTGGCCATCTTCATGACCAGTCTCATTTCTCAAAAGACAGGAGAAATAACACCTGAAACCCAGTATTTTCTTAAAAACTCCATCCCTACCCAGCACTTCTCTGCACAGGTCACCTGTGCTGGCACCTGGACACACAGAATCATGCATGTGGTTTGCACTACAGACAAGTGAGGCCATGCCGAGATCCCTGGAAATACTTAAAAACTCATGCAGCCCCACTGAGAAAATCCAGTACTTTAAATTTGATTTGTGTCTTGCTTGTTAACCACCTCCCCTCCCTGCTCATCCCTGCAGCACACACTGCATGGGACCACATCTTTGCTCCACTGTGAAAGCAAAGCTGGTGCTGAATGCATAAAAAGCTCAATAACCAGAGCATCACACTGGGAGGTATCACTGAGTGTCCTCCCAACCTCTCGAGACACAGAGGTGCTTAAGTGAACCAAACACCCTCTTGAAAATACACAGAGAGCCAACAAACTGAAGACCTTCATTCTGAATGTGAGAATCAGGGAGCCTGGGGTTGAATTTATTTCCTTCCTCCAGGCAAGTTTCACACATGCTGCCTAAATAATTGCTCACTGAAGCTGCATATTTAATTATTTAATACTGTGACAAAAGGCCAAGTTGTTATATAAGCAAAACAAGGAACCCAGTCTCAACTTAGAAACATGTTTATGGATTACCGGCTTTGCCACACACCAATACTTCTCACAGTCCACGCATAAATCTCAGTAAATGTATCTCTATCCCACATCAAATATACATTATATACCTTACATACAGTGCCATGTACCTTATATAATGCATTAGGCTTTTTCAACCCAAATTACTCATGCCTTCATTCAAAAGCTGCTGTGCCCTGGGGATTTATGAAACACCCATTTCCCCATCCAACACACTCACGTTTGGGAGCAAAGGGAGTTCTTCATCAGCAGAAGGACTCTAAATATCAAAGTGCTGCCAACAGTTGGACTCCAGAGTTCCCAATATTTCAGGCAAGTTATAAATGTCTTAGAAAAACCTGTGCTTGTTACAACAGAAACGTCAGCCTGGCATATGTTCTTCTTGACCCTGATGTGGTACAGCCAACATTTCTAACTCTGGATTGGCTTTCAAATGAAAATGATGGTCTGCTTTGTTATCAGACAGCCCCAGCCAGTTGCCTCTCCAGCACGGCTTTCGTGTCTCTGGCTTTGTTTCTACAAAGTGGAGCGAAGTTTTCATTTGTGCTCCACGAGACACACGGGCTCCCCTCTGTGCGCTGTCTGAAGCCAGCCCAGCATCCCAAAACATCCACTTCCACCCCCCTCAGTCCCTCCAAACAGCCTTTCCCCCTCCTTACCTGTTACAAGGCGAGTGAGGACTTTTGTCTTCTCGTTGAGGATGTTCACTGTCACGTTTCTGGCGGACTGGAAGTACAGTGGGTTGCCCTGGAACAAGACCACGAGACCAAGGGTGTGAGATGGGGATGGCTGCCTGGGACCAGCCTGGGTGAGACACCTGGAGCTTTGTCCAGCACTGACCCCAAGGCTGGGGGCATGGCTGGGGTGCACCTACCCTGCAGTAACTCTTCCTGTCCAGGATAAACCCAGAGTGGGCACCACAGCTCTGCCTGGCCCAGGCAGTGCCTTGCTTGAGGGATGGTCGCCTCTATTGCTGGTATAAGCCACCCAACCTGGTGTTTTAAAATGTGCAGGGGATATGGGACCTGACCTAAGCTTCCCGAAGGTGCTTTGGGAGGGTGGTTGACTGCAGCAGCACATTTCAGAGGCAAAGCTGAAAAATTACAGCTTCTGGTGACTCCAGTGGGTGACAGTGTCTGCCCACCACATGAGTGAGGCATGCCCAAGGGCTGGGAGGAGAAAATCTAATTAACATGAGTGCCTCAGATCCCAAAGCACTTGTAAACCACCTGGCACATTTCACCACCACACTGAGGGCTGGGATGCCAGCTTGTGACCAGACCCATCCCATCGGGTCTGTAGAACACAAGACACGAACTCTTCCCCACTCCCCGCTTGACCATGGCGAGTTCTACCAATTTCTCATTTCTATGCTTTAAACACACCTCCGAGAGAAGAGCCAGAGCAGCTGGTAGCACACAGGAGCCACACAGCGACCTGGCAACATCCATCTCAGGTATTCCTCCTGCAGAGCGAAGCCAAAGAGAACCCACAGCTCCAACCATCTGGCTCCTCCTGTGTGCAAACACAGCCGAGGCACCGGGGAACTCATGTTTTCCACAGGCAGCCCCAGCCTGCACAGTTGGTTCCTCGGGGGGCTATTAGCCACCCACAGCACTAGCACAGGGTGACCCCAAATCAAATCAGCCAAAAATCTAATGTGAGAGGTGGAAATTCGCTGCCAGCATCTCTTTGTAATGCCTAAAGCAGGCAGCTGATCAAATTCATCGACTGACTGAGGCACAGGATCAGCAGAGCAGATAAAATAGCATGAAAATCAGCAAAAAGTTGAGAATTTTTATGTCCAATGTCTTTTTCCAGCATTTCCAAAATCTTTCCATTTGGAATGAATAATCAGGATGGGGACAGAGAATCATGTGGGTCAGGCATGTTCTCCTTGCCTCCTGAATTTGTAAGGAACACAGTATTTTCACAGATGCCATTTTTTCTGGGTCATGGCAGAAGGACTAAGTTGTCTGCATGTAAAATATAACAGGAACACAGAAATGATTCATGGGAGTCCTGTGGTGGACTGGAGCTTCAGGGAACACTCTAGTGATGGACAAACGATTCTCAGTGGTGTCTGCAGAAAGTAAACCTCAAAAAACTAAAATAAACCCAGCCTCACACATGATCAAATATTCAGAATAATTACATTTGTTGCCTTCCCTGTTTTTGCAGCACGTTCCCATGGGATCAGCCCTTCAGCAAGAAAGGGTGAAATGAGGTTTATTAGATCAATTATAACTAGAACATTGTGGCTACATTCAGACTATTTACAACTAAATAAAAATAATAATAATAAAAATAATTCCACTTAATCATTTCCAGATCTTGGACAAGTTTCAGAAGCTCTTGGTGCCTCTGTCCCCTCATACACTAAATGAGGACAAATCATCCTTCTATGCTTCTGCAATGTGTCTGACAGCTTAAGTAATATTGTATATGAAACTGAATTATGATTAATAATTTAGAAGCAAGGATCAGTGGTAATGACTCGTAATGACTCTCCTCGTCTCTAGTTTTTATTTGTGATCTTCTAGAACTTCTAGAAATTAATGCTGATTATTACTATTTTATGGTTAACAGCTCAGATAGAAAAGACGGCTTCACTTGAGTCCCCCCTGCTCAGGCACCTGATGTGAACACACCCAGCAGCAGCAGTTTACAGCTGCACATCCATTGCACACCTAGAGATGAAGGACAGTTTTAAAGGTAGATGGCAACAGCCTGCATAATGTATAGTCACGGGTGAGACTGGAACTACAATAAATACGCCACAGGAAGCACAGAAAAGTCATTTTTTTCGACTTGTGCCATTTGAATTTTGCTTATGGAGTTTTCAAGCAGCTGGAGTGTTTCGAAAAGGCCAGGAACTCTAGTCTAAATTCAGGCAGGAAAAATAGTTCAAGCCCCATGACTTTGAAAAAATCTGTTACTGCTCTTTGTAATGTGAGAATGCACTACAGAAGTACTACAAGATAAACCA
The DNA here is from genome assembly GCA_014706295.1 of Lycocorax pyrrhopterus obiensis. Classification (NCBI taxonomy): domain Eukaryota; kingdom Metazoa; phylum Chordata; class Aves; order Passeriformes; family Paradisaeidae; genus Lycocorax; species Lycocorax pyrrhopterus. The sequence goes on from JACSVZ010000018.1 coordinate 12,403,984, forward strand.
ATATAAAAAGTCACAGAAAGAGATGCTCCGAAGAAGACCTGCAAGACAAGCTAAGAGCTGGTTATCCACCAACAAAAGACTTAAAATGTATAATCAGACCTGGAAATGCTGACCCCAGCATAGTCATCTCATTCACTGATTCAGAACTCAGATTCACGCAGCCTTCAAAAAACTAAATTTCCCTAATGGAGGATGTTTTTATTGGTCTGCAGGGAAAGAACACTGGAAGCACTTAATGCACTGCCTGCTCTCATTTCCATAATTCTTTTTCCATTAAGGAATGAAAAAGAACTGAAAAAATTACTCCCTTTTGCTGAAAAATCTGCGGATTTTCTATCCATCATCTTCTGTTTACAAAGGAAATAACACTGACATCTTTTAAACACTGAACATTAAAAAAATATTTCCTCTGTTGCAAGCTTGGTGATGATGCCAGCTTCTTTCAATCACACAGAACAAAATAATGAAAACATTAAAAGCCAGTTAGGATTTACAACTGAAAAGACAAAACGTTCCCCTTCTCTTACACTTCCACGTTACCATGACACAAAATGAAGTATTCTGATGCATATGAGCAGGTGGAAATCCAGATCAATATGGCATCAGCACCACAATAAAGTAATTATGTAGTGAAGCAATATCTTCATAAACTCCCAGAGCACTTGACAGAGCTGGAGGTAGAATATCAGCATGCAATAAACAAGCAGATCTTTTAAAGACTCTTTGGGCTGGTCATGCACTTTCAGCTCACCATGAACCCACTATTCATCTCTGCAGGAAATCCTGGAGAGTAAATACATCATTCTGCCTCTTACTCCAGCTCCCTCATTAGCAGACCCAGTGCCTTAAAAATAATGCAAATGTTTGCAGACGCACAATAGCATTTGCCACAGCTACTCAATGTATTAAAACACTGGGCACATGCTGCAGAAGAAAGAATGTGAAAAGTGCAAAAATACGTCAAAACTGCATAGCTTGGTTCCTCATCAAGCAGTGAGGTATCCAGTAGAATAGAGAAGACTTCACAAAAGGTATCAACTTACTGTTTGCTAGGTTAAACACATGGCAAAACAAGCCAGAACAGCTCACTAGCTGTCTTTCTTTGGCTCACGTTGGAAGAGATGCTAAAAACTCCCAAAACAGACACTGAAACAGAAAAAACCCTTTGACTGACAACCTTAATTTGCAGCTGAAGCAATCCCAACCAGTGCTGTCTTTAGGGAAATTCAGTACTTTAACAGATGTCCTTAGACTGTTTTAGGGAATTATTAAAAATATTTGGAAATCCTTTTAAATTTTTACAGGCAATTTAAAAATAATGCTTCACAGTCAGCGTATTTGTAGTTCACATGGTCGAAAGGAATAGCTTTGATTTGATCCAATGGATTCAAAGACTTCACACAGTAAGTGCAAGTGAAGCTTGTGGAAATAATGGAAATGGTGAATCTCCTGCAGGCTTGACAAAGTAATGGTAAAAATAAAATCTTAAAGCGTAATCTAGGCTGGCAAGGAGCAGTCTACGGAGAAGTCACTCAGAACACCATTTTCCTGCTCAACTTCACCTCTCACTGACATTACAGGAAGCAAACACTGCTCTGTGCACAGCTGGGCTGTCAGAAGGCAGAAGTTTCTTTTCTGTAAAGCAAGCAGCCAGCAAAAGCTCTCCTGCTCCTGCCCTACAGCCACAAGCAGCACCCACCTGCCCGCACCCCTGAGTGCTGTTCTAAGTCGCTGCTGATAGAGGGGAAGTTTTGTTTGGGTAATAAACATATTCCTTTCTTCAAGTCCAACCAGTCCTACTACACCAGCAGCTAAATGTGATGACAGCAGTAACAGCAGTGACACTTTCCTGCCTTGCATTTTCCACTGGTAGGGACAACTCGGAGCCGCACTTTGGTTTTTTCTGGTTTGGCGTAGCAAGAATTCATCGCCCAACAACCGAGAGACAAAGCAATAATTTTAGGGCACCTGAAATGTCCTTCATTAAGAATGGTAAACCTCTAATGAAAAGCCACAAAGGCATCACACCTCTGTGGTTTTTCTCCATGTAGCCGGGCCCAGAACACTGTCGAGGACACCACAGTGCGTGCAGCTCATTAGTGCAGGTGTCAGGCACGTCCCCTGACCCACCAGGAAAGCTGACCTTGTGACCCTTACTCTGTCATTTTTGGTCAATTGACACAGATATGCCTAAATTAGACTTCCTGACCCAGTTTTGCACGTTCCCATACGACCTGCTCCTCTTTCAAAGGGAAGCACCAGGAATACCTCACTGTGTGACGCTCAACATGGAGTTTCCAAACCTCAAAGGTCCCCAGAACACGCTGTGAGCACAGCCAAAAAAAGCAGGATCTGTCCCAAAGCCAGCATTTTCTCCCCCCACTTCTGCCTTGAAAAAAGAAACTCCTTTGGAGAATGTCTGATGCTGGAAAAGTTCAGAGTTGCCCCCATAAAACAGAGAGCTGGGAGGAAATTGAGTAAAACCATTTCAGAACTGATACGAGATGCTGCAGGAACCAGGCAACCGGCACTGCCATGAATGTCAGCAAACCTCACAGAACATTGTACAGACACCATGCACCTCCTGAAGAGCAGACAGGAAGCACTGGACAGCACCTACCTTTGGCTGTGAAGAAGACAAACTTGGGAGTATCTAAGGAACCCCATCCCTGAGATCCTGCTTGGAACAGCAGCCTGGTCATCATCTGCATCAGCACAAAATCTAGACTTCATGCTAAACTTGCAAGCCAACCATTATTGTTTCTATTTCAAAAGCTCTTCCTCCTTTTTCTGGTCTAGATCCCCACTGCAAGAACAGGATTCTGCCCAGAAGCCTCCTGGCACAAACTTTTAAGTCATGTAGCTAAATCCATAGGTGATAGAGTGAAAATAGCCCTTAATGTGATTTAAACATACTTTTTGTTGTTTAATCGCTGAGTCTCTTTTGATCCTGATTTTGTCCTTCAAAGAGCTGAACATAATGTTCATGTTACTAAATCCCTTTCTTAGTAAAACTTCTGATTTGACAGTGTAAGCTGTTCATAGCAGAATGAAAGCAAACCGTGAATGAAGTGGTAACAAACATTAAAACAAATGCTATAAAATGCCCCAGCTATGTGCTAGATGTGTGTCTGAAGATGGCTGCTCTTAGGAAGGAGGCAGCAGGTTAAGTGGAGATGTAACAAAATGTAGTCTGCATCCTGTTCTTCCAGGAAACAAACTTTATCACAAGTGGAATGTGCCCAGCTCACATGACCTGGGTCAGTGACAGGGCTGACACAGCCCTGACCTGTAATGGGCACTCAAAGACATCAATGTAGCATCACGAGCTTAGTGTGCTGTGCTACAACTTCTGACACTTTATCAAGCATTCAAATGCTTTAACAACAACAACAAAAAATTCAAAAATTCAAAAAAATTGTGTTTTCTATGCAAACAAGGCTCAGTCACCTTCACAGAATATGTTTCACAGTACCATGAAGCTCAGAAAATACTGTGGCCCCACCCAGTGCTGACATATTTTAATGGCACAGATAGAGCAGGTCGGAGTTTTATGTCCAATGCCACAAACCTGTCTCTTTTATGGCACTTCTTGAAGTTCATTTTAATAACAATAGAAACAAAAGATAAATTTTCTTCTGCTCCATTAAAGCAATTACATCTTTGACTCTTCTTTTTAAAGTGCAAAGAAGGCAGGTCTGTGATGTGAGATCTAATGACTGGGTTCTGCTTCTGGAAGGCTACCCAAGGGGGTTTGTATCCTTCAAAGTGATTTATTTCTGGCAATCTAGGGGTTTCTCCCTTTAGAAGAATACCTGTAATAATCTCATGAACAGAGTGTTTTGAGAGATTGGCTGCTTCTTTAAGATGCCTAATCAGCTACTTTGCAGCTGAGACTCTTCTGAAAATTAAATTACACCATGTCTGCTGACATTAAAAAACAACACCGAAAAATTTCCAAGGCATTACATCTGCCTTGACTTCTTTGCTGTTCTTTTTTCTTTGTTACTTCATTGACTTATAATATAAGGAAAACCACAGGTGACATGATGAAACCAAGAGACATACACATGAAAATACAATGCAACTGTGCATGTTGGAGTTCTATTCAGTATCCACGGGGGTGGGAAATCTGGGTTTGTAGCATCTGATCTGCTTTACAAATATCAGGTGTTTGTAACATCTGAAGGCTGCTGCACAGCCACAAAACTTTCTCTGTTAGGACTGAACTGATCATTACTGGCTTTGGAAAAATGTCTCTGGTGCATTGAAGTAAGCTCAGCTCCAGGAGTTCTCCAGTAAGGCACGCTCAGACAGCTGAAATGAAGAGAGCAGCACAACTTGTAAAATGACCAAATAACTCTGAAAATGCTTCAAGCTCTTCACTGCACTGAGAGTTCACCCAAAGGTGATACAGCAGAGTCAACCAAACGTGTGCTGATGATTAACTTGGCATCCCTGGGGAACAGCTCTCCCTTGTACAAACAAAGCCGGACTCAAGCCGTGCCAACGCTCTAAAACAAGACAACAGCAGTCCTGGGTTCCCAGCACATTGCTCAGCCCTTCCAGTAAGAAATCAACCAAGTACTCTCTAAACATTTCAATTTACTTGAATTCCTGTGCAGAAAAGCCAAGCTGCAGCTGCTGCTCAGCAGCAGCTCGCTCCAATCTGATCCTTGTCTACAGGAGGTGTTGGAGCAGCAGGGCTGTGGATTTGTGCTAAGTTATATCCTATTTTCTGCCTTGGGCTGTCCTAGTTATGATCAGAGTCCAGTGGTGACAGATCTCCTGCTGAAGTAAACACGCTGTAGGTAGGCACAGGAGAGCGGGAGAGAAAAGAAGAGAGCTCTGCTGAGGCTTAAAAATATTCTAAATCATCCAACTATACAGCTACTCCACTGCTTGTAACTTTTACTCCAGTCAAGCGTGCAGACCTCTGTTCGTGTGTTTTCATTTTTATGGCCTTTCTGGTGTCCCTACTGCCTGCCTTAAACATCTTTTAAAACTGCCAGTAAATCACACTTCACTATCTATAAAAGACATCAGAAGACTATAGCAAAATTATACAGAACTACTAATTTCTGAGTTACTTTCCCTTACCACCAGCATTACTTGGACCATACTACAACCAGATGCAATTAAGATCTCAGTGAGGGAGGTGAATACACGTTTAAGGGCACATTCTGTTACTACTAAGAAAAGCACAGCAATATTTTCCAGAAGTCAGATTCAGCAGAGACACTTGGGCTCTGCAATGCTCACACATCCTTTCAGGCATTCTGTCACCGCACTGCGTAACGCTAAGTTATATATCCAGATATTTTTCTCCAGGAAGGCTAATAACGTGGATACCTCTGAACACTGCTTTGAAATTACATCTTTCCTTTGCTGCATGTCATGGATCGCTTACTTCTTGTATTAGATTATAAATGGCCATGCCAACTTACGTGTGCGTGTACAGCACAAAACACAGGCGAGCTCCTAGCAGAGGCCCCTGGTGTGACTGAAATTCAGCTGCTGCTAATAAGAAGAAGGGAAAACATTTCCATCTGTCTGGATTGGGGAAAAGGAATTTGTGAGCCGCTGATTCATCTGCATCCATATGCTGGTATGTAGACAATGCTTATGGACACACAGACATATGCGAGGTAGCCAGCAACAGGAATCAAATCAATCACAGATCACAGCATGTGATTTGCCTAATTATGAGTAACACCTCTCATTTTTTATCTGCGCAAAAAGCACTCTGTGAGCGAGCAGATGGCGCTGCTAGGGGATGGCACCAGCCTCGACAGTTGCAGATGCAGAGCATTTACACAGCGCGCTGAAAAAATGACACAACACAAGCTGCTTCCTGGGAAAAAGACTCAAATTGAACAAGTGTCACCAAACAAAATACACTTATTTATTGATGTTCTGAACTTATCTGATCCAGCCTCTCTTTTCCAATCAAATATATACGTGCAGGCCAGGGAGTGATGCTATCTAGACAGCTTTGAAGTCTCTCAGAACTGCCACGTGAGCTGCCTAGCACAGAGCAGTGGAGGTGCAGACCAACCTGGGTCTAGTTACAACCTGCAAACCATTTAAATCCACACAAGCAGAATCAATAGGAAGAAGCCCTGCAGAGAAAGCAATTACACTGCAAAAGCAACTATATTACAGCACGGTGAGGGCTGGAAGGCAGGATGCAGGCAGCCACCCTCACTTCTGTGATTACCCACTGGAGTTCTCTCCAATGCATCTGGCCTGTGAAATGACAAGGTGCAGCCCGGACATGTTCCTGCAATCAAAGTGTTTCAGTTTCTGGGCTCCTATCACAATTATAAAGCTCTTCTTTATGAGCCCCATCCTTCAGGTTTGCTGTGCTCCACAGGTAAATGCAGGGTTGTGCATCAGGAAATATGTTTGAAGGGCACAGTGAACTCTCCTTTTCAACAGCTTCATGGGAGCAATAATCTCATTTCCTGAATCTGCAATTATTTATTCATTGGAGACTGTCCACTTGCCACTGCACAAGACACAAAGAAAGATCATCTGACCATTCCTGGTGATAGAAAATTCAGCTTTTCTATTCCAATTCTTTTATTTGCGGTTTTTCTGCATTTTTTTTTCCTGAGCTGCTATAAACGCATACTCTGGTGTGACAGGTTGGAAGCAGCTATAAAATGATTGATGAAAACCATATTTAGGCCTTGTTGTGGGAATATTTATTGTAGAAATATGCTCAGTTAACCCTGTAGGGGAAGGACAGAAAAGGAAGGCTGGGTCTATGGCTGTACCTCTGATCCCAAAGTAATTTGATCTGCTTTAGTTATGATACATAGTTATGGGGTCACAGAAACATTTGCACAAACTCTTTCTGAATTGCTCTTCTATAACCACTTCGCTTTTTCTACTGAAATGATCAATACTTGGCTTTAAGAAGGATGCTCTATCGGTCTGCATGACCAGACAAAGTCGTCCTCACAAGAATAAGCAGAGGGGCCAAGCTCTGAGCTGCAGAGCTGCAACAATTCAAGTGTGAGTTAATGTCAGACAGGAACCCTCTCAGAGAGGAAGAAACTACAAACCTCCACTGCCTTGGAGAGGCTGAATGTCCAACAGCCAAGGCGAGAGGGCACCTGGACAGGTAAAAGGACAGATGCAGAAGTGTGGGACATGGAATTGGGCTGATCTGGAGGGAAGATCCTAAACCATGCTGGACACTGCCACACTGCACACATGCACCTACAGAGAGAGCACGGCAGCAAAGGTCTGATCAGCAGCACAACTGCAGGAGGTGGATGTCTGTGCTGGGATTTGGCTGTATCTCGTGGCTGCCACTCAACAGACACTCCTGAGTATCTGCTCTGGGGTGAAGAGAGGAGAGAGCACAGGGTATTGCTGTGGTACAGGGCTGATGAGCGAAATCACATCCCTAACCAGCTCCACTGGGGAGCTTTTCCATGCCTGGTAGAAGACAGGAAAGTTGTTTGGGGAAGTGGTGAGTAATGGCAAAAGAAGCCAAAGAGAATGGGATGTGTGAAGGTAAAACACAGGGAGGAATATAAAAGCCAAGGACCCCAATTACTCCTTGCGCAATCAGCAGGGTGGCTCAGCCTGTCTGTTGTCTTCCATTTTTAAAAGGCATTTTTATTCCTGAAGTTCTTTTCAAACTCTGGAGGAACAGAACTGATCAGTGAAGACATCCAGCCAGTGGCTCCTACCAGCAAAGGGCGCAGGAAGGGTCCTGCCTGCATGTTCTTGTTTCTTCTGCTTCACCTGTGCTACACCTCCCAGAGTGCTGCATGATAGATAATGCTGCAGAGAGAAACAAAAAGCCTCCTGCTTTCCCAACTGTGTACCAACTTCAAGGCTCATCATTTATAAATAACAGTTGGGATCTTCAGAAAACACGAAGCAAAGGTCAGTTTGCAGGAGGAGCCGGGGTTTTCAAGAGGTAGCAGAATACAGATAAAATATTTTGGCTTGAAGCAATAGCAGACACGCCATCAAAGGTGCTTCTCAAGGCAGCAGCTGTGACAATATGAATGCCACTGCCCTGTGTGGCCTTCACTTCACCTAAAGAGTGAGGGATGTGCTCCAAAAAACTGGAGGATCCAGGCTCTGAACACCCAACCACAGAAAGCAGCAGAGGAACCTTGTTCTGGCTCATCCCATCAGCTCACTGCCTTCCAACCACGGACACTAAGACCCTAAATCAGCTTGAGCTTCAAGGTACTCTCGACCTTTCACAGCAATTAGTGTGTGTTTGGATTATGGATTATTTGGCCATTCACTGTGTGGCTTCGCCTGCACGTAGGACACAACAGTGAATCTGCCTAAAGGGAAATACCAGCTGCTCTAAGGTCAGCTGTGCCCCCTCCTAACCTGCAAAATACACCTAGAAAAAACAGGTTTTTATGAAAAATAATGAATTGTTCACACTCTTACTGATCGACCTAATCAAGAGAAAGACAACAGCTTTTGGCTAAAAAAACTGAAATCTTTTCTGGAGAGTGATGCTCGATCTGTCAGACAAGTGACCTCTCTTTTCCCCTCAGTCAACCCACTGCCTTCAGTTTATTTGTTTCTCTGTTTTTAAATATGTCTTACAAAGCTTCTCATTGGAAAAAACACATCTTACTCTTCAGCTGTGCTGCCTTGGGCTGCAGTCCTGTCAGATCACATCCAAGAAGGCTCAGTTTGCACTAGCACTTCAAAAAAGAAGACTTCCCAGGCACTGAGATGAGCAACATGGATGATTCAGTGAACAGCAAAGCTTCTCCCCAAATCAGTAACCACCCATTCCTGGTGCCACAGCTTTTGCAGCTGCTGCTGGTTTCTCAGCAGAGAAGCAGAACTCAGATGTTCACCACTTTCATTCACTGGATGCCCCATCAAAAATCAGCCCCTTGCCTAAATCAAGAGAGAACCACTGGAATCACATATTGTTTTGCTCATGGAGAAAAAGGAACTAGTAGCAGAATATCAAGCTGCAGCTGGGAACAAAGAGAAAATAAAAAGCTTAGGTCATAAAAGCAATTTTAATTGCCTAGTTTTAGATTACTGATCAAGAATCCAACAAAGTAACCTGCACTGACTAAGACATAGTGGAAATCTTGGCATTTACTCAACATTTTCATGAACAGCGATTTACAAATCACTGCTGCATTTGAAATAAACTTTAAATAAATCCTTCCCTTGCAGATCACAAAGAAGAGTTCTCCAAAGGAAGATGTGCCTCTGTCCTTAGAAAGGATGTTTCTGGGGAAAGTGGGATGACAGCAGCACTGGATGGTTGATGCTCCCTGGGGAACCTCAGAGGTGCAAAGGCAAAAGCCAAGGAGGCTTTAGCTCTACTCATGCTCAGACAAAAAAATTAAGGCTTGAAAGTGAGGAATCTCCTGCAGTTTGATGTAAGGATGGCAAACAAGGATTGTGCCTGATGGATGAACAAGGGAGAAGTACTGTGAGCTGAAGCACTTTAAGTTTTCTTTTTGTTCCACAGGTTATTCTGCTTCAGAGGGAAACGAGGAGCAGACTCCTGCTAGTACTTCACACAACCTGCCTCAGAACATTTTAAGGCCACGCTGGAAGCAGGTCTAAAAATCCCAGTGGACTCAGAATTACAGCACATCAGCAGGAAATCAATGGACATGTAACATTTTACACTGAGAAGCTGGAGTAAATAAAGAAAAAAAGAAACAACAAAAAACCATGGAAACTGCTTTCTTTCACCACCCCCAAGAAGAACAACTTTTTTACTGCATGTGCTTTTATATGAAACATATTCCAACCAGGAAGATGTCAAAAGCCAAAGAAATGGTACTTTTTCTTTCAAGAGCAGCAAGTTAGTTTTCCCAAGATCCTCAACAAATTTGTCCTAAAAGAAAAGGAGCAAATTTAAAGTTGTTCTTGTTTTTACATGTGTCCTTCTTTCTCCAAATACAACATCTGTTATTTAGAAATAAAACCATCAAAGAAGTTTAGCAACTGGTAAATGAAACGTGGAAAATCTGACTTTGCTTTCCTGTCGTAGATCAAAAAACACACAAACTGAGCTGTCTGTAAAACCAGTCCTGTGTGCCTGCACTTCCTAATGACAGCACAGCTTGTCTTGTCGACTCCTGCCTCATAAAATACATAACTTTCCTGCCAAAATAGTTTTGATCAGCAGAAGAGTTGCAGAAGTGTTTGCTGTCCTGTGGTAAAAAGTGACAAAGCTCTCCTCTTGAGGCTGCTTGGAAACATGAGAAAAACATAATTTTTCTTTATAATTGGATCTTCCTATTTGTCTTTCAGTGTTTCCGTTTTCTGTTTTTCTCTGTCTTCCCTCTACACATGCTGTATTATTTCTTTTTCATTTTTAGCATTAAAAAAGTTGTCTTTGTAGTTCAGCCTCTACAAAGCAGCCAGAATCCTGATTGTCAGCAGCAATGTCTAGACATGGTAAATCCTTAAAGTCAAAGCCTTTGCACTTCAGAGAGAGAACTGCAGCCCACAGAGTCGCTGTGTTTCCCGTGCCCCACTGTCCTCCTTTTCACAGCTGAAATCCAAGAGATTTCTGGGATCATGGCAAAAATGCAATGCAAAAGCTGAGAGCCCACAGAGCACCCAGCCTTAGCCCATCGCTCGTTTTCATTGCCACAGGGTCCAGCTGCAAATGTTTGGAACGAAGAGGAGGTGGGAGCTGGATCAGAACAGCAAAACAAACACATGATCTGAACAGTTTCTCTCCCCTCACACAAGAGCTCAAGCGAGAAATTTCACTTGTCAAAGGGAAAAAGCAAAATACATTGAGAGACCATTTGGAAAACTCTCTGTCTCCTTCATGTTTAGCTCCAGAGCTGTTAACTCGTCCACATCAACTTCAAACTCCCTCACAAGACAGTGAAAAACGCTGACTAGAAAGTGCTTATGCGCCTTATGGGGACAGACACTTCTGCAATGATTGTATCACATCTTCTGGACACAAACCCTCCACTGATGGCAGGGTAAGAAACCACAAACACGTGGTTCCCAGGGTTAGGTCAGAGGTGTACCCAAAATGCAAATACAGACAAAAGCTGAGGTAGGTAGCCCACCGGGCACAGCTGATTGGCTTTAATAGGTGTTGATTACACTGCTCATATTGCATGAAATTAAAAAGCTTACAAATGTTATGAGCCATTACCCTTCCATTTAAGAGATCTTATGACAAGTTAGCAACATTTAATGAAATCCTTTTTAAAATGCCATAGGCAGTCTCCATGAGATTTTGCTTTGAAATGCAACTTGTGGAGTTATTTCCAAAAGTTTCTTTACATCAGGGCTTCCGTTCTTGCACATTTTTGGGGTGCTCTGATTTGGAAGCTGGTGGGATACTTCAGTTCCCTGCTGTGCCCTCAATGTGGGGCACACCACGCCAGCTCCTCACAGAAACAACCAGGAACAGGCACAGCAGGATTTAATTCTGATGTTGACACAGCCCTCCAGTCAGCCTACAAAATTCCCTGCAAAATTCAAAGCTGAGAGAATTCTGACCAATTTTACTATGAAGGGTAAAGGGAAATATTTTCATAGTTGCTGTAAAATTTACTTAACTTCCACCTTTCCAGCACACTGGAAATATCACAGAGCCACTAACTGCCCCCAAGGCGCTGGGGCAGCCAAGGTTCAGACTGAAGTAGGCTCTCTGGATTTCACTGCTTCAGAACGAAATTTATTATTGGAGAGCATATCAGTTTTATAAATCCCACTGGACACTCACAGCCTACTGCTGTCCACGGACTCCAATCTGCTTTGGATGGCGACGGCAACAATATCTGTACATCAGGTGAGGGCGTTTCTGCCAAAATGGTGCCTTTTGCAACTTGTTCCTTCACTGCATCCCCCGCTGACTGCCAGCTCTCCTCTCTGCTGGTCTCTGTTGGGCAAGCAAGGCTCCAGCTGACCCAGCTGAGAGACACATCTATGGCTAAAGCACACTGGAATCTAACAGCGTATCCACAGTGGTGCCACAAGGAATGATTGATTAGCCCCACAGGGAGGACAGGAGATGGCCAGGCATGGCTGCAAGGAGCTTGTTTGTCTTGGCTGTGCCATCCACAGCAACCTTGTTCTTTTCTACATCCCAGCTTCTGAACCCAAAATCAGCCAAGGAGCACCACGCTATGAAGATGCAGTCAGAGGAGGTGCTGCAGAAGTGGGAGACTTTTCTACCTGAAGCTACAGTGGCAGCTGAACTGCCCCAGAGGCCAGTGCCAGGAGACCAACACCTCCAGAGCTCTCACAGGCTCGGATGTGTCATATTGAGCAAAGAAGATTCCTCTCTTCCTTGAAGAACCGGTCCCTAAGGGAATAGTGAAGTGCTGGGAGGAGCAATGGCTGCAGAGGTGGTGGGAGCAGGCAGGGACAGCTGAGTGATGGCAGCATGGTGAGACAATCTGCATTTGCTCATTTCCACCCTGTGAAGGTTGCAGTGAACACGCTGAAACCCTAAAGCACTTTGCTAGACCAAATCATCAGGAACTAATTCAACATCCTTCTATTTCTCTGTGAACTTTGACAAAGGAAGAAAAGGAATTATTTTGTCTTTTCCCTCAAGAAATAGTAGCCTTCTTTCATGCTATCTATCCAAAAGCTACATTTCTACTACACAGTTTGAGCCTCATACGAAGTTGCAATTATCTTGCCATCTGCATTCCCTTTTTATCCAAATTAGTATGTTACATTGCTTATAAATATGTATTTGTGGCTACGAGGCAGGTATGCCCCACTGCGGGCACATGTCACTGTTTAATCCAAATACACGGATTATTGTTTTGCAGTGTGTATTTTTAGCTTGGAGGCAGGCAGACCTGCAGAGCAAATAATACAAAAGAATACAGCCATTCCAGAAGTGCTTCTGTGCTTTAAAATTACAGCACTCTCATTCCAGAACTGAACACAGTGAGATGAGTACGTTGGCAAAATAATTATTTATCATTCTTAAAAGCTTCCTTTAACATTTCTATCCTTCAAATACTGGCTGGGGAAAATGGAAAGGACAGAGAAGCATATTTTATGCACTCGCTGGTCTAGCTTTTATGCTGATGAGAACTTACTAAACACCAGTAAAGGGAACAGCAGTTATCAGCCCTAATTCACAACTGTGAATTTTCCAGGCCAAACAGATGCCCTTGCAGAATTCCAGCCAAGTGTTAATGACAGCCCCAGTCCCTCTTCCTCTGGAGTCGCTGGTTATTTTGCATGGCTTCAAATGAGGGCAGGTTTGCTCCAACAACCTGAGCAAGCACCGTGCTCTCAGAGAGACACTCCCTGCCACACTGAGTAGGACAGGGACCTCTAACATCCCCCAAAGAAAGGAAAATAACAAAAAGACACAGTCCTTTGCCTCAGGCTTTTTTTCTTTGATGTATAGGGTTTTTCTTTTAACTCTTTTTTTTCCCAGCTGATTAAAAATAATGGGAAGCAGACCTTCAACATGAACCAGATACATACACTAAGAGATCTCTTTATAAAGATACTTGAAAATCTCCTCAAAATCTGTTCAGAGAATTTTGCCATCCCTTATACCTGTGCAACAGCAGACCTTGGAGCTCCCCCAGGTAGAAAGGTTGGTGCCCACATTTAATTCTGTGTTCCCAGACCCATCAATGGAAGAGTCTGCAAGAGAACTGAAGGGACAGGACCCAAGTCAAGTGCTTTTTACTGAAGCAAAGTCAAAGTTGTCAGGCAAATCCATATTCTTGCCTTCAAAAGCACTCAATGTAAGAAAAAATAAAGCCCAGGTATAAACATTTGCAAACTGAGTTTATTTTTTTCTCTCTATGCACTTGAAACGAACATTGAAAGGGCAAACCCATCCTAATCCTATCATGGCAATGTCTTTCTCTGCTTCCTAAAGCTGAGATTATCATCTCATTGGTTGTCAGACAGCTCCTGAGAGAAGTAATTCACTGGATTTTCCTGTGTAATCACAGCACAGGATTTTATTTCTGCTGTTATCAGGATGGAAAATGCACACAGCTTGTTCTGTGTCTTGCCCCTTTCAAGTTACAGACCTGGATGTGCCAAGCTTCAAAACACCCCAGCGGCACTAAGAAAGCTAAAGCTGGGCTAACTCTAAATTTCAAGCAACTCGCTTCTTAGCAGCTCATCTCAACACAGGCAGGAAAATTTCCAGTTTTAAAGTTCTATTCCAATTCAGGCAATGAAGACTGAAGTTCCCTAAACTGTTGCCACTACTTCCCAGGACATAAAATTAATGATTTCCACTGCTGTGTACAACTTTCAGTCAAAGTTGGTCTGATTTACAAGCAAGCAGATGGTCCACACGATAGTCCACAATAAATTACAACAGTTAGAAAGACAGCTACATTTTGAGAGTGACAGTGCAGCTGAGCTACAGATGGGTTTATAGATGACCCTTCCAATTTTTAATAATCTTCATAATTTATCTGCAAGCAAAGAAATGTGAGAATTCCTAATGCACCTCCTTGACTAAGTACAAATCGCTTCTATTTACACATGCAATACTTCATGGTCCAGTTATCTTCTTAATTAAAGGCAGCAAGATGCTCATGTTCCATGCAAGTGGCATGGAAAACACTGTTTGGTGTGCAATATGTTCAGCTGGGAGTTCAGGATGCTCTGAACACTCCTGGAAAAGGGAACACATCCCTCTCTTCTCTTTAAAACAAGGCTACAAGGGTGCAAACACTGCTACCACCAGTTCATTAACCTCCAGCTAAACTCTAGGTTTATAAAATAACAACGTTACATTTTTTTGCAAGCTCTGATACTTGAAAACAGGTTCCTAACCCATACTACAAAGCCAGTACTACTGAGCCAGGAATAGCATGGGAAACAGCAGGAACAGAGACCCCCATCTCTGTATAAAACCGGAATGGATTTGGGGGGTCACTCTTGAGTGGGTGAGGGAAAAAGAAATCAAACCTGGGGGTGTCAGAGGCAGAAAGAAACTGTCTGGAAGCAGCTTTAAGAACTCAGTTCATGTCAGTGATTTCTCTGTTCTGGGACCAAACCACATCCATCCCATCCTTCTGCTAACACTTTTGAATTTCAGTTGCAATGAGAAGCACATCTAAGTGCAGCTCCTCTGTCTGTGAGGTGACAAAGGTGAGGTGATGAAGGGAGGTGATGAAGGGAGCAGTACCTGCCAGGGCTCTTTAAGGCACAAACTACAGAAGCTCAGAGGTTCCCACCCAGCAGTCTCTTGGGATGACATCTCTCCAACCCTTGATCTTCCAGCCAAACCAATTTGAAAAAGAAATCCACTTCTAAGTGGAAATCCAAAACTGCCATTAAAACAGACGGCAGAACTCCTAGGAAAGCAAGCCCGTGTGTAATTTTAATTACCAGCTTCCCGGGATTCAAGAGATGCAGCAGAGCAGAAGAGGCACCAGTGACAAGTTCAAGCTTTCAGGAATAATCCCAATTCCCATTTTGGAGATATTCTGGCAGGGATTGCCCAGCTCTGCGTGCAGCTCTGCAGCACATGGGGGAGCAGCACCACAGAGACACACGAGTGGGAAAACCCAGAGGCCACGGGACTCTGAAAAGTGATTTTTCCCTGCCCTTTCCAGGCAGCAGCAATGCTCCTTCATCCGCTACACAGAACAATACTGAAGTTAATTTTGTTGAGTTTAAAAAAAAGAAATAAATTCTTCTATAAATAACCAGCGTCTAAAAGTCTTTGGAGTTTACATGAAACCATTATTTATTACTGTACACAACTCTTAGGTTGTTTAATTAAACACATGAAAAATCGTGTATGTCAGATTATTTCTGGGATGCTCTTTACTGTTATTTGTCATATTTGTTTCTGTTACTCTTCACATATTTAAAGCTGCATTATGCACTTCTGAACACCCAGAGGAGATCACTCTAGAATTAGTATGGATGTTCATCTGTTACTGAGCGCTGAGTTTGGCTCTTTATTTTAACAATATTCATCAGGTTCAGGAACTGCTACCACACTTCCCTCCAAGACAACACTGGGTCATACTACTGTTCTTTAAAAAGATTGAGTGTTGACTATTTAACAATATTTTTAAATATTCTACAACTATAAACCTTTGATTGACTGCAACCCTTTCATTTGCTTTCAAGAGGCCAAAGTCACACACAGCACAAGAAAGAAGAGGTTGTCTGAATGCAGTAAGATCTCTCCTGTTGCCCCCAGCCCAAAAATAATTCCAGGGTTACCATGAGCAACCAGAAAGCCAGCACAGGCTATTCCAGTTTATTCCAAGAGTCAGAGGAACTACATGCACGGTTTGTGTGACTATCTGGTTCACACAGTTTTCAGGACTCATCTACTGAAGCCAGCAGGGATGCTCCAGCTCCCCAGACTGCAGATCAGACCTTCTGCACTCTAGATCCTCCTCCAGCTAACAGCAAAACCAGTTCTGGATGGGGGACAAAGCAAGGAACACACACAGGCCTTACCTTACACTTCTCGTTCCTTGCATTCAGTAATCTGTCAGTGGTGTGGAAATTACTTTCACAGCCTTGGGAAAGAGACACCTTTTGCACCCCCTGATGTATTAAAATGTAGATCAATATGATAATATGAAAACAGTAAACTCCCCAGTAGCAAGAAGTAGTTCTCACTTCTTTTAGCAATCAAATATTATTTCCATCCATGTAACTAGAGAAAAAGAAATGTAGGTAGCAATTTGTCAGTCTATTTATCAAACCAACTGCTGCGCCTGGTTCCCACATATTTTATCTTAAAAGGTGTACGACATGTAAGGTTTTACAGGTTCAGTTTTAATTCAGGGCTGAAAGCATTTATAGATATGAAGGTTTTCTTATTAAGTTTTCTTCCTGAATGATTATGCTTGTTCAAACCAATTCCTAGCCATCTTACAGAGGTTACAACCTTCAATAATTAAATGGGGTATGGTATTGGCTGTTTTGTTCATTATGCTCCTAGTTCCAATTTCTACAAGAGCACTGAAATGCTAAGATAAAAGGATGTTAAGTTTATTTAATTAGCTATCTGCCATTGTTATCAAAAGGGAAGGCTGGTATCTGACTCAAATTAACACTTTAGATCGGGAAACAAGACAGATCATATCTTCTGACAGATCCTGGAAACTGTAGTCGTTTCAGTTATTTTAAGGCTGCTCAGGACAGAGGATTGCATTAGAAAGAGCAAAAGTCACCAACAGCCAACAAAGTGCTGCTATGAAAATGTTATTTCAATCACACTGGGGTTCTTTCTCATTTCCAGTAGTTAACATTCTTGCCACTTTTGCCAGGCAGTCGCTCTTAGCAGCATTGAACTTTAACTACACATAGTTTTACACCAACATGGAATAGGACTGAGCACATAATATGGGTTCATTGTGCTAATGAACAACAGATCAGGCCCCTGTGCCAAGGCACCACCTCTCTACTATCCAGAAGAAGTGTAATTGGTTAAAAAAGAGCTGGATTTCAGAACTGCCAGCCATCCCTCTGCCTCAGAAATAACAAGTCCTCCAGTTGAGGGTTTTTTAGGATTTATCTCAAAAGAAAGCAAAAAGACAGGGTGAAACTTCAGAGGTCCTGGAAGAGTTTTAAGTGTGGCTTACACAAACCACAGCCATGGGTATCAAATCTGGAACAGCGTACAGTGCCTGGACGAAGCCCTCAAAGGGCACCCTCTGCCTCGCCCCCCAAACTGCATCTGCATAGAGAGGCCAATGGCCAAAGCAATTTATCCAGTAACCACGTCACCCTGCCACTTCATGGTTTCTTTCTTTTAGGGCTACAGAAACAAGCTTATTCCTTTCCCAAAAACTTACTGGTCTTGATCGGATTTCTTTGGCGTAGAGAGGTTTCAAGAATTCTGAATCTCCTTCAAGCTTCAGACCCTTTTCCGTGATCCTCAGGTTCCCCATTCCATCCTAAAAGACAGGCAAAGAGAAACAACCCTATTAGTTACAATTACTAAATTCACCAGGCTGCCAATAGCTGAATTTTTTTTTCCATTGAAGATAACATGTAGAGAGCACTGGGAGGCACTAGAGAATGCAATTACTTGTGTTATCCTGTAGCTCAGCTTCTGAGAAAAAAAAAAATTTCTATTCAGAACTATCTGCAATGCCCCCCAGTAAACCATTTACACAGATGAAAGATGTTCCTCTGAGCTAAGTCATTCTCTGCTCACAGAGAGGCAGTGATGCTCTGTGTTAACAGGAAACTATTCACTGTAATATTCACTGCCTGCCTGTACAATATAATAATATACCTGCTCATTCATAGCAAATCCCTGTAAAGAATGAGTGATTAATATCTGTACAGATCCACTGGCACAGAGCAGAACTGTACCAAAATATATTTCACCTCTGAGACATGAAAGTTGTAACTTTTATTAAGATGAGGGATTTAGCTTCGTTTAGCCTATAATTGCTTAGAAAAGGTGTATAAGAAACACAGTGTGGGGAGGGAATTGCACAGGTACCTCTGTAATCAAAACCACATCAAATGTAAGGTATTATTTCTACGATTCAGGGGGGTTGTGGCAGTTTGCAAGGATTGAGATAAACCTTTTTTTTTTTTCCCGAAAAAAAAAAAATGGTTTGAAGAACACCTTTTTAGCAAAAAACTGACTGAAATCACTAGGATTGGACAGTAACACTAGCACCTCCATGCTTAACTCACAGCTGTTTTGGGGATTTTATAGGAAAGGGGAATGCACTTGGGTAGAAGGCATAAGAAGATCAAGAGGAGACCAGGAAAACCCAGGAAAACCACAAGTATTTGGATATACGTCCAGCATGCTTTCCAATCCAGCTGCAAAAATGAAACCCCATCTGTCTGCTTCCTCTTCCTCCCACTGCGAGTGCACCTCCAGCCCCAGAGCAGGAACCAGGGTCTCTCCAAGCGAGTGGAGACCGAACCCAGACAGATTTCCACAAACTGCTGCCAAAAGGCCTGAGTTTGGAGGGATAAAAATCAGAGACATCGCACGGCTCAGCAGCGACACTGGGCACCTGCCAGAGGTTCTCCCGTTCCAAGAAGTGCCATTCCCAGGCAGCTCCCTGCCAAGTTAAGATTGTTCTTGCCAGAGCCTGGTGTCTTATGAACAAAGGTGATGCTGCTTGATAAAG
The DNA here is from genome assembly GCA_014706295.1 of Lycocorax pyrrhopterus obiensis. Lineage (NCBI taxonomy): Eukaryota > Metazoa > Chordata > Aves > Passeriformes > Paradisaeidae > Lycocorax > Lycocorax pyrrhopterus. Next base: position 12,423,078 of record JACSVZ010000018.1, read on the forward strand.
TGACCGCTGTCATCTCATTTCGAACCGAAGGCTGTAAGCAAATGTGAGAGACAGATGCTGGAAATGCTGCTGATCATAGGGAGGGAATGAGAGATGGGTCATAAAACGCCACTCCCCACATTTGTTGGCTTGGGTATAAAATAGTGGCCTATGAATTCTGGGTTGGTGGTGGCACAGAAGGGGTTCATTTATCTCAAGCAAAACGGATGGAGGAAAATGAGTGGAATATGATTATGCACCAAAAAGCCCAGATTAAATTTTGATAGCAGTGTGCTTTGCGATTCGAGCAAGCAGGAATTATTACAGCTATCTGCACACCCTCACACGTTCTGGGCTGCTAAAAAATCCCTACAATTTTTTTTTCCCCCAAAATAGATTATTTCAGTGAGGTTACAAGCCCTGAGGGCTTTCACATAGCAGTGTCTTTTCTGGTTTTATTAAGAGAAGTTGTAGGTCAGGCAAGCTGCTGTGTGCCCCAGACAGCTGCAGGAATGACCATTCTCCGTGGATTTGCAATGCTGACCCCTCCAGGGCTTGCTCCTCAGCTGAAGTGGGGCAGTACTTTTCCAGTAACATGGACCTAGGGATAAAAAGGGGCTTGTCAAGGCACCACTGAAGCTGTGGCAAACCAGCAATTTCGATGGCTCACAACTGTGTTCTGTTTTAATGACACAGATCCAGAATTCCACTCTGCTCCTCTCTTGCATGTTTCTCTCTCTCTCTCCTTCCCCCTCTGTTCCCAAGTGTGGTCCAAAGGATTTTTACATATAAAAACCACACATATGGGAAGTTTAGCTGACAGCCAGCAGATCCTACACATCCCAAAAGAGGTATCAGGCCTATGGGACAATGTACTACAACCAAAACATCAAGGACACATTTGATTAATCAAAGTAGGCGTATCCTCTTCCAAACCCACTGGATTGGAGAAAAAGAGACACTTCCCCACGTTTTGTTCTCAATCTTTGATCCTTCTCAACCTCCAACTCCCACTCAACTTTCCCTCCTCCTGCAGCTGCCAGAAGTAATAAAAGCTGTGCCCACCACACCTCCTCTCTTGACTTCCCTGGTGTTTGGGAGTGGATCAGTGCTTAGCACTGACTTACCACGATTAACTCTCCACTGCTCGTGTTTCTCATGATTAAAGCTGACAGCTTTTTGTGGTGACAGTGCGGGTCAGCAGGTGAAAAAACAAGCAAAGGTTGTAACCTGAGTTTAACAAGTATCTTGGCCTCTTATACAATCACTATAAAATGATATTCCTCTATTATTTCCCATTAGAAAAAAAAATAAGAAGCTCACAGGATTATATAGAGGTCCCAAAATACAGATACATTAGAGAGAAATCACTGTTGGAAAGACTACTTCACGTGTTGTTTTGGATAAAGTATCTTCATCCTCCCTAAATTATACGGTTTAATAACAAATAAATGTAATATTCTGCTACAGAGAATAGATATGAAAGCTCCTATGAAATTTCATGGACTGTGACCTATAAAATGTAGCAGAAAACTGCCTAGAGTGACAAAGACCAAGATGTTTTATTAAACATTGTGTCTATGATTGGTATATATCCTTATCTGCCACTCTTCTGCTTGTGAATAAGGAGAAGTATTGATTATTTGATACTCTGCCATCTGAAAATCATTGTTTCTCTCCTTTTTATTAATAGACTCCTCAGCAGAGTGAATGACTTTATAGTGCAGGCACAAGCCAGCTTTGTGGGAGCTCCCAGGAGGCAAGCTCCAAACAGGAGGCACGGAATTGGGAACTTTCCATCACCACCTGCTTTGAATTTTCCTGCTTTTTTGGGAGGGCATGGCAAAAACTTTTACATCAATTACATAATTTATGCCCTCTCTCTTTTTATGCACCACCTTGTACTGGACAGGCATAAAAATTTATGTGCTATTGCTGACTGCTCTGGGTTGGAAGGGGATAGCAATCCTGAATAACATAAATGTCATTTTGGTGATGCTGAATGAGAAAGGAATTTTGGGTTTTATTAGCTTGAGAAGCATCTCATTTTTACAGCCAATTATGAATGATGGTATTACAGCAAGGGGAAGAGCTCAGCATTGATGGTGTCTGATCACCAAAGCTCCTCTCTGCCTTTTGGCTGGAAATGTGGCCACACAAGTGGCTAAAGCACAGCTTGTGTTTGTTTTACTTTTTAACAGTTCTGGTTACTTTAATTTTTTTTTTTCTAATTGCAAGGCTGGTAGCAGGGAGATCCAGCTAACAGAATAAGAAAAAACAGTCACCCTAACCAGACACGTAACTGCTGTGGCAAAGGCTTTAAACTGAGAGAGAGTAGTCTTAAATTAGATATTAGGAAGAAATTCTTCCCTGAGGGGGTGCTGAGACCCTGGCACAGGTTGCCCAGAGAAGCTGTGGCTGCCCCATCCCTGGAAGTGTCCAAGGTGAGGTTGGATGGGGCTTGGAGCAGCCTGGGATAGTGGGAAGGTGTCCCTGCCCCGGGCAGGGGGTTGGAAGGGGATGGTCTTTAAGGTCGCTCCCAACCCAAAGTTTTCTATAATTCTACAATAAATACCTGGAATTGGTCCTGGCTGCACTGATCTGGACTGATTCCACACAGGAATTTTCAGTGCTGTCTCATTCACGGGCAGCTTTATTAGACCAGGCTGGGCTCACGCTGCAGCTTAACCCACTCAAGAACCAAGGTGATGGTGGCACACATTCACTGTGTCCCTTGGTGCCAGGATCCTTTGTCCTTCACAAACACGAAATGCAGCCCCACACTCTTCTGTGCTTCCTCTGTTCTCCGGCACTGCCGAACAGAGAGGCAAATTTGCTGTTTATTGAGGTCTTCCTAAGGATTTTAAGGACACTGGTGACGGGTGACAGATTGCTCCAGCTGTCTGCTGGCCACCACCAGCTCCAGTGGGTGCTTCCCACTGGTTTTCCCTGCACCTCCACCCATTCCCAGTTTTCAGGAGAACTGTTGGCAGGGTTTGTCTCTGCACACCAGGTAAGCATTTATTTTTTTGCTAGGAATAAACTGAAGTTATGTTCGGCAGTGTCCTGTGGGAGAGAATTATCTTTGGAGACTGCTCGTGTCAGATGGCTGAAACACCTGATTATCGTTGCTTGTATTATTGATTGCTGTGCTCTGCATTGCTTCCAGATATGTGCAAGTTATTACACAGCTCAATACATCCAAAGGTAGGAAAAAACCCCTCAGCAAAGGCAAGTGACCTGTTTTTTTTTTTCCCCTCCTGGGAAGATATCTGTGCTGTCCTTTTCTCTCTGACTTGACATTAAATGTTCCCAGATTCCACAGGTTCAGGGAAAGTCTGTACAGAACACATTGTTGTCAGTTCTTCACAGCCTCAAACTTCTAATTGCATCTGCCCTCCCTCCTTCTCCTCCTTTTCCTCAGCTAATTCATCATCTTTAATAAGGATCCCAGTACCCAGCTGTGGATCAGCAGCAACATTTTCTTATGGAAGCCACCTACCAGCAGCACCAGTCCTATGAAGTTAAATCTGGCTACACATCTTGGTCCAGAGCAACACAGGTAAGGAGATAACATGCAGAACTTCTTCCTCTGGCCTCAGACCTTGCTTTGAGGCCTCAGGTACAGACTCAGGTTTGTGTGGACAGCAGAGAAAATCGAGGCAATGCAGCACCACACAGCATATACGATCATGTCCCTGTGTGCACAGATCCGGGATTACGCTGTGAATTGCACTACAAGGTCTCATGTCCACGACTGCCATCATCTCCCTCTTCCTCTGCTTCTTGACCTCACATGTCCCTGTCTGATGCCTTACTGGTAGCATTTGCCTCTAAAGGTGACAGGCACAGGGCAGGAAAAACTGAGCTGAGCCCTCAGGGGGTGAAGGAAGGTGATCCCAAATGCCTTGGATCACTGCAGGACAGTGTCTACCCTTCTCCGGGGAAGGAGGGAGACACTGATGAAGCACAGCTAAAATTCTGCAGCTATTTGGTGCACTAAAACAACATTACAAGTGGCAAGAATAGCAATCAGCTAACCCACTGCTCCCTGCAGAAGGCTCCACCCAGAACCTCATGACAGCCTGTGAGGAGACACCTCTAAATAATCTCTGGTGCTGCAGCCATCAGTCACAGGAGACATGGATTTGAATGAACAGGCCAGCTGTGGGAGTTACCCACTGGGAAAAGACCTCTGGAGGCTGATGTTGAAGTTGTATGAGCTCTGTAGGCACTTTTAGTTCCTCCCACAGGTATGGAGTTATTTGTGACAGCCAAAGGGAAGTCAGGTGGTTTCTAGCTCGTGAAGGAATTTTGTGCAAGCAGAGGAAACTGCCTGCAGACCATGATGGTTAATGTAAAATTCAGCCCAAACAAAGCCCTTGCAAAGCTCAGAGCCCTTCCTTTCCAATGGCAACTCCAGGTTTTGTGAGCTCCTCTGCATGACTGCAGAAATAGAGGCCGAAAACGAGAAGAGAGGATACAATGGGAAGAGCACAAGAACTGAGACGACGTCCCAGCCACAGCAATGAGATTTGATGCACAACATTTTGGCTTCATTCCCATCAGGCTCACGTGATCAGGGATGGCATTAGGGATGATTTCCATGTGCTCTTTCCCAGAGCACCCTTTCCCTCTGCCTGTTCCTTCCACGCTGACCAGGTGCTCCCCAGAGCCAACACCATTTCTGAAGAAAGACACTCAAAGAGCTCCATGAAGACCACGTGGAAGGGAAAAGACACTGATAAATTGGCTTTAGTGGAAGTTAAGGAGAAAAGCCTTAATGAGCAGGAAGAACAGGCTCAAATGTGGTTTTCCAATTACTGTCTCAAGTAAGTTACAACCGACCAAAGCAACTAAATCTCACCCGTTGAAACAATTCCAAACTAGTGTTGGAACAATTTCTAAACAAATCCTTCAGCCAGAGCCTGAAGAAAGCTCAGCTCTGGATTTACTGCATAGTGCTGGAATTACTCTAAGCAGGAGGTATTTCTTTCCAAAGCAAAGTGCTAGTGAGCCTATTCAAAGTATGGTCAGGTGTGGCACCACAAAACCAGGATTTCTAGGAATTAAGCCACCCCATCTGAGAGTACATTTTGCAGGGGAAAAGATTAGCAGACCTTCTGGGGAAATGATTATGAATCCCAGCATAGTTACTACAACTCAACCATCACATGCAGAATTCCTCTCTAGGGTAATAATTTCCCTTTCCACTGGTACAGCAGGGAAGAGATGGAAACTTGGCTTTCACTCCCCCAACTCCTTGTTACAGAGCACTTTGGCACTGCAGCATTATAAAATGAGCCATGCTCTCTTGAGCACTTTTCTGCTTTTTTCCTCCAACACAAACAGTAAGGTTTCACATCTTACCATCAACATACATTCCAAATGTGTCCCTGGAATTCTCCATCTTTTTTAGTCGAGCTCATTACCATAATTATGCTAACTAAAAGGGAAAAGTCCCATCCTGCAGAAATCTGTGCTCACTCAGAAGTGGGAAAAAAAGATTTTTATACTCGTAGGAACAAGAAGTCTTCCAATGCAGTGATTTAATAATAAAATCAGCACAGAAATTCACTGATGCAGAGGGTGCAGAAACAGTTCTTATAAATTATGGCCTAATGCTCCTTAACTATGATGATCTGTCAATCACCAAATGAAGGCTAGAACAAACACTTCTTTTTTCAGACTATAAAGATCTTGGACACAAAGTCCTCTGTGGCATCGCTGCTCCAAGTTACACCAAGGCTGATTGGACTCACTCATCTTTACAGTGCTGGAAGAAGTTTCCAGGGAGAAGAAGGAATTTTTTTTTCCTTTATCTTAGTGGAGCCCTTTTGTGTTCTGTCCTTACATTCTGAAGTAAGATTTTTCTGACTAATACAGCACTTAGCAGTTCCCCCAGCCAGCAAGGAAGCTGCAGATGAAGTGTGAGGAGGAAAGTACCAGGTCTCCTGTGGTGTGTCTGAAGGTGAGCTCTCAGAAATGGGGCCAATTATTGGGTCATTTTTGTCTGATGTGAATATGCCAAAACAACTCAGGGGCATTAATTAGAGCATAACACCAGGTCTGGGCAAAGAAATGAGGCCCATGCAAACACGCTCTGGTTTCAATCCCATCCAAGATCCACACCAACACCCAGGAGAGCTCAAAGCACAGGTGAAGACACCCAGCAGGGCTGTGCCCACTCCCATTCCTAAGGCACATTCGATGACCCCATCTCAGCAGATGGATTTACAGGCTGTGGGGACACTCAGTGGAGTGGCACTGACCTTGCCCAACCCCACCACACCTGTGTGAGAAACTCGCTCCAAAGGGGGGCAATCACGATGTGAATGTGTATTTCCAGTTGCTTCATTTACACCCCTCCACTATTATCTCCTCTGTTTCCAAAAGCCAGGAGAAAGCAGGGTGGGCAGGCATATTTTTATATTTTCAGGGTGGCATATTTTCACTGCCCCTCAATTAATCACTTCTGAGCCCCCATTCAGCCACTATCAGGCATTTAACTGATGAGCCTGCACCTGGAGATAAGCACCCTGTGCTACCTCTGCAGTCAGGGCAGAGAAAGTGGCAAAAGGGTCCATCTAGAACCCAAATCACTCCTGGAAGTGCTTCTCACCCGCTGCTGTGGGTTAAGGCACCCTCTAAGGCGACTTAGGCATCTTTTCTGGTTGCCTATAGATTGCTGCAATAAACCTGGAGCTCAGTGCAAGGCGCACTAAAAGTGCAACAGGACTCAAAAAGAAAACAAATGGGTTGCCAGTCAAACCAATAAACAGATATCATGAAATAAAGTATATTTAAAAAATGTGATCCCAACTATACCCACATAGAGTGACTTCAGGGGTTATTTTAATGATTTTTTTTTTAATCAAGACTCATACTTTCAATAAGAGATGGGAGATAGAGCATGTTCAATTTATTTTCACATGTAGGTAAAGGAAATTTCCTTTAAAATCAAATTCTCTTTTTTAAGAGGAATCCATAGACCCATGGTTAAGAAACTGCCCTCATGGCCAAAGAACCACCACTGAATTTTTATAGCTGTATTTGTCAAAAAAAAATATATTATTTTGCTCTTTCACTATCAGAATATACAGAAAAATAATTTAAACTGTCTCCCAGACTTATCTACAGTGTGTCTATGACATTGTTTTTAGCAAGGGAGGCTCTGGGGACAGCAAAGAAATGAGAGATCTGAAAGTGCTGCTCCCAGAGAGTCTGAAATAAGTATATTGCTTCTATTGCTTTCTGAACAATTGCCAGTAAATAATTATTCATAGAGGAAAATATATGAGTATGTTCAGGGTCCCTCACCACCATGAATGGAGGGCAAAGAATGAGATCTGATCTGTGGAGTGCAGCTTTTGGTTTCAAAGAGCTCCATCAATTCACACCCACCTGGTACCCGGCCCTAAAGCAGCAGGAGGAGATCACTGATTGAAAGAGTGGTTTGGGCTGGAAAGGAACCTAAAGATCATCTCATTTCGAACCCCCTGCCATGGGCAGGGACACCTCCCACTAGGCCAGATGTCCCTCAAAGGGGAAACTGAGGCACAAAGTCAGACATCCACCACCAGTCACACGAGAAAACTGCGCCAAGGGAAGCACTACCAAGGTTTGTCTCTCACATCCTGTTGTGTGACAGCACTGCAGCTGAGAAACTATAAATACCCTGCTCAGGAGAAACAACAGGTTAATTTTAGCAACTTTCAAATGCCAGTAATTCAGACTCCAGCTACTCTCTCATCTCCCTGCAGTTTGCATTCTCTGCCTCCTTGCCAGAAGGTGCATTATGCTTAATGCCCCTTGTCTTCTTCACAACTTTCTAATGCACATTCAGAAGTGTTTATTAGACTAAAATCAATGATGATTAAACAGCAAGGGAACTAAGAACTTGCTGGTCATCAACCCAAATCCAGAAGCCTCCTGCAAGACACCACTTCCTGATGTAATATCCAAAATTATCATCATGGTGGTTTATACATTTGCAAAGCAACACCAAGATAATTTTCCCACTGTTTACTTTCTGAGGAAAATAAAGGCAGTAAGGCATTTTTTTGTATCCAGAACTCATGCGTGGGGTACTTTTAATTTCAAATTATTTACTGAGTGGGTGCTTACTGAGTCATAGGGGACTTTTGCCAGATGCCAAGAGATTCTCTTGGAATTCAGGAGTACAATATTATGTGTGTGAAAGTCAGGTGGTTACCTGAAATAGCCAAAAATCACATGCAAAAATATACAGCTGGCATCAGCAAGTGACAACAGAGCAAGAGACAGCAGCTTTTTAAAATACCTTTTTTTAAACAGAGGGTCTTAAAGCCACAGGGAAGTGATTGCTCTTACTGTGCCTTGGCCTTTAGAGAGCACAGCTCTGTGTGCCCCTTCATTACAGAAATGTGCCTTCTTTGGGGATATTAGCATTTCCTCCTTATTCTGCTCCTTTTTGAAACATGACACCAGCAGAAACAAACGCAGTGACTCACAAACTGCACAGTTAGTTATTAACTTATCCACTGCTTGCAACCTCACCTCAGCTTTAAAAATCTTTTTCACCAGCACCAAGATTATTTAAATTGAAAAATCTTTTGAAATAAATACTTAGTGTCTCAGATCTGGATTTCCCTTAATCGTGAAACACCTTTGAAGCTTCCTGCAGGCCAGATGCATTTTGGGTGTGAGCTGCTCCTGCGCACAGTCTTGCAGCAACACCCTCATGAGTCAGAAGTGATGCTCCCTCCCCTCCAGCCCGGCAGAATGAGCAAGGGCAAGCAATTTTAAAAAGCTGTGTTCTCCAGTGGGTGTCTGCAAGCTTTGGCAGAAGCCCCTGGTTATGCTCCCTAGGACCTCTGCAAAGAAAATAAAGAAACCAGCACAGGAGGAGGATGCAGCCCTTGCAGGGAGCAGCTGTCCAGTCCCATAGGGCAGCCCCGGTGCTTGGCAGGCTTGCAGGCAGGGAGATGGGAGACAGCATCAGGCTAAGTTAAAGAATGTTACATTAATGTTAAAATAATGAACTTGGCGAAATGCTTTTGGTCAGCCGGTGCTGCTGGCTGGGAGGTCACTGGGATGCTCCTCTACACAGCTCTCTGCAGGCAGAGTGGGGCTGGCTCAGAGGCAGCAAGAGGTGACTCAGCTCCTCGTTATGTTCCAGTCAGAACTCTGAGGGTAACCTAGACTTTTCTTACAGCTTTTTGGCTGTTTTGGCAGCCTGTGCTTGTTACTGCCTGGATTAGATATTTCTTTCCAAAAAAAAGGACCCTGGGGGATAATGACACACAACCGCCAACCACTTTGGTTAGGGACCAAAGCTGCTGGAGAAGGAATTATTATCCACTAAAAGAACAAAAAGCACAGAGCAAAACATGCCGAGGCTAACACTTGCATTTCCCTTTGGCTGTCCTTTGCTGAGCATCCAGACCTTGCCTTCAGTCCGCCTGAAGCCACGAGATTTCGGTCCCTCTCTGCACTTCCGCAGCTCTGCCCGGGACATGGCTGTGACAGCAGGGTTGGAGCTCTGCACCACTGTCACACCCTCCCCTTCCCTTCCACCTAAACCCTGAACAACATTTTTCTCTCGTTTTGGCTTTCCTCGCTGACCTACTTGACAACGTTAGTGAATTTAATCTCAAAACACTCAGGGATAGAGGGCAAAAAATATTTTTCCCAGGCTACCAATAAAGAACAGAGTTTCAGGGAGCTTAAATGGCTCAATGGGACATTTTGGTGACCAGAGGAAATTTAGAACCCTATGATAAATTTGGGATATTAATGTAAGAATAAAGTCGAACTGCTGGAAGCAGTATCTTATTGACAAAAGTGCTAGAAAGCTGCAAAGGTAATAAACCAGGAATTGAGATGGATTACTGGGGATATGCTTTTGAATGTATTACTCAATGCCAGCTGTCGGATACCTTGTGAAGCCCTTACATGCTTGGGTAAAATACTGCACCTATAAATATCTTTCCTGAATGGGACTATTAATTAGAGTAACTGTGCTAAATGTGGTCAGTGACTTGTTATCGAGGCAGAGGTACTGGTGCAAGTGTTAATTACTCTAATTGGTTATCTCCAGTCTGTTGACACTGTGAAAAATGTCGAGTTTATAGCTATGGCTATGGCTACATATCATGGCTCTTTTCTCACTCAAGGTTTATTAAAGAAAAAAAATCCAATTTCTTCCTTTCAGTTATTGGCGGGGCCTTAAAGACAGGAGCAGTCTTGGCAACCAATGCAATACACTGCATTTCTCTAGGAAATTCTCCAAAAATACCTAAAATGGGGAATAAATATCCAACATGGGGAATGGGACCAGCTCACCAGAATGCATTCCTACGGGATGCTTTCTGCTTTATCGAACAATTTCTAAATTATGAAACACCTGACAAAAAACCCTTACTTTAATTAGTGTTCTACATTTCTAGTGTTCTAAGTGTTTCTAAGGCTGTAGGAGACATTCCTGAGAAAACCATGTTTATTCATCTAATGCTTTGAGATTATGTCATAGTGTTTATTTTCAACATCTGGTACCGAATGCAAACAGCAAATGCTGCGGGTCAAAATGTTGCATGGCTTTGTCAGAAGTCCTAGAACTTGTTAAAAATTAAAGACATTGCCTAAATACAGGGTATTTCTGCTAAATGAAAAACGTATTTAAGTATTTCCTCATGGTCAGCAGCATCCTTTCCAAAATTGAAGAAAAAAACGAGAAAAACCCCCAATTCTTATAAAGTGGCAGTGGAAGTCTTTGTAACTTGAAAGACTTTATTTAAGAATAAGCTTGAAAAGATCTGTTTTGGAGCTGAAAATCCTATGTATATAACTTAAGGATAATTTGAGTTATTTTGGGCAGAATTTTAATTTTTGTAAAATGATGAAAGAACCAAAGGAGTATCTCAAAAGGCAGACTCTACTGAAGGAAAACAAACATTGAAACACTAATTATATAGACACAGGGAGTATTTCTGCTACTCAAAAAATAAACAGAAAGAAAAACTGGGATTCAGCTGCAAACTCATTAACAACCTGAACTTCCAAAGCTTATTGATGTGTCCAGGGCAAATATTTCATAGAAATATTGAAATTTACAGTAAGGCTATGCAAAGCCAAAAATACAATCTCTGCCTCAAACCCTCCCTCATTCAGCATTTCTCTGATCTCAGTATTTTTTTTGTCTCAGCTTGTTCGACCCTTCCATATCCACTATGAAATTCTGCAGGGAGTTTGTTAAAGTCCTGCTAAAGGTTTGGTTTTTTTTACTTTCATCCTCCTCTATCACAACCATGAGGGAAGAAAATCTTATGTAATTTAAGATAATAATAGCTTCACTTGTTAAATATCAGACTAGGTATTTCTGGAAAAGCGTTGGAACGTAACATCAGTAAACAGAGAAAATAGCAGGGTATGAAATTCTTATTAGTAATTAATTTGTCTCTTTCAAGACAGCTCCCTGAATGATGTGCAGGTAGCTGAAATGAAACACATTAATTGTGTTAATTTATCAAAGAATTTAATTGGGAGCCTTTGCCTTTGTGTTTTTTAAACAGGTTAAAGTACCAAGGAGTACCCAAGGTCACCTTCAACAAAACTTTGCCACCTCTGAACTACTTTGCTTGCTCTGACATGAAAGAGGACTCTGCTAAGAGATTTTTTTCCACACCACAATTCGTGGCTCAAGAGGAACAGAGTCCAAGCTTCGGAACTTTTGGATGGATCCTTCCAGCTGGAACTTGACAGGGAAGCTCTGCAGAGGTGTGGAATGGAGAGACGGTGCTCCCAGGGACCACAGGCACACCCTCCCCACGGCCACACAGGGCTCTCAGGCTCTCCAGGATCAATCTGGACACATCCCAAGGGCTTGGGCAGCCAGCACTGCATGGCTGCAGCCCAGTGCTCCTCCCAGTCCAACGTGGCACACACATGGCCCTGCCCAGTGCCCCCCAGAGTCCCTCAGGGTGCAGGAGCTGGCAGGGGCACCACTGAAACTCCATCAGTGCCACCCTTCCCTGAGCTCTGGATAAGCGACCTCATGGCTCCCTGCACAGAAGTGCCTCACACGGCACAGATTTACCCACACGAGCCCTCAGCTGTTTCACTTCCTGCAGGTCCCTCATCATCCTTTCATTACCTCCTGTCCTTTCCCAGTGAAACCACATTTTACTTAAAAAAAGCTATCGAGAGCAAACGCAGCTGTAGCTGAACAAACAAGCCCAGCCTGTGGGTGCACCAGACTTTCAGAGGAATCTTGCAGCAGTTTCTCGTTTACACTAAATGAACTGACCTCCTCTTTGCTGTATCATCAAAAATAATTTCTTTGCCTGCCTAGTATTTAATTTTTAATCTTTATTTTTCTGCTGGATCTTATGCTGGCCTTCTAAAGAATTTCTTGTTTGTTAGAGTAAGGCAGAGATTCCTAAATCACTGAAAAATACAATCTTGTTTACTTAACTTTTGGATAATGCAAACAACTTACATATACATTTACTTTTTAAATTTTCCTCTGGCTATTGAATTTGTACATTATTAGTGTCTTGTTAAGCTCTCTATAAATCTTTCAGAAAGAGTCACTTAAATCTGTGAGCTCTCCATGTTTTGGCTCCTAGCAGCACTTGGGAATGTGTTCAAATATTTGTGTTCTTCAAGTTCCGAGAAACATCTTATCTGCCCCTATAATCACCCAAGGAATTTTGCATAAAACAGCCTTTTATTTTCAGAACAAAAAGAAAACATTTGGCAATCAGTTTCTCTTTCAGCTGATAGATGCAGACCCTGGCTCAGTGGTTACTTGCTGCCTGCATCCAAATATTCAGCTCTGTAAGAAGCTGACATGGAAAAGGGGAGCATGGGCATGGCACTGCTGAAATGGCCTTTCTCCTCCCCACTTCCTGAAATCTTGGTGAAAGCCAAATTTCTTAAAGTCTCCAATCTAGCTCAATTAGTTCCCTAACGCAATGAATTCCACCTCACAGACTTCAAACTCCTGTTTATTGCTCATGTTGTTTTAAAGGCCCGCAGTTAACAAAAGCTTGTGCCACGGTTAATAGGGGCAATATCTTTAATTGGCGTAGCCATGAAACATCAGCAGCTGTCCTTGCATTACCTACAGAGTGTCTTTCACTTGGTATGGGAGTAGGGATGAATATCTATTAATTCAAATTAATTAATGGCCGTATGTATCCTGGTGTGGACATCCAGTAGATGCTTGCTCAGCAAAACAAACGGGCGTGTGTTTAATTGTGGTTCATTCCGGGCTGATCTATTAACTGTTGGTGTGTCTTCCCAAGAATGCACGTTCATTAACTCTAGTTAATTGCTATTCAATTACCTTGAGTTATAATATGTCTCTAAACACCAGTGCAGACAGACCCCCTGGAGATTTCATGTACTTCAGCCATTAATTAAGCAGTACCGTGTATTGTTGGTAACTGATTACATCTAGTTTTGAAATAATAACTTCACAGCTACGCTTAAATTGTTTCCTATTAGGATTTTTTCGAATAGGACATATAGGGTAATTGGAGTGATAACATTTCTTCCTTGCAATAAAGCACACTTGGTTATTATTATTATTACTGCACTTGGCCAAAGATGTTCCTTGTCATTGTTTTTTTTTATATAACCCATTTATTAAGAGGGAAAGAACGGCTTATATTTGACCTGATTATCTCAGAATGATACTCATATGATGAGAGATGTTTTGTAAATTTTAGGGGTTTTTCACTTCCTTTTCAAATGTTTTTAAGATTTTTTTCAACAGCCTTTCAGTAGAAATTTCAAACCAGTACCTTACCATTTCATGTTTTGGTATTTATAGCTCCTGCTAACAGAACGGCAGCATAGCCAAAGCATTTCTTTTCACAAACTACAGCAATTTGATAAAACAATAGCGAGGAACAATTGACAAAGGCCTCAGACAGTCATCACAGCAAGAAAACGAAACCTTTTTAATAATAAAGCACAGCAGTGAATGAGTAATACGCTGGCATCCCTCTCCAACACTGAAATGTGTTTAAGAGAAACAAAGTAATCGATACCTTCAGAATATTTGAAAAGAAGACAGAAGTTAGGGCCTTAGGGTTCAACTTCATAAAAAAAAAAAGAACTAATGTAAAATTTTCTTTTAATTTACCATACACTCCACATTAAAGGTAAGAAAAAAAGAATTAGTCAGAGCTAAGACTGAAGACAAAGCTGTAGCAATAAATGTTTTTAGAACTGGTAAAGGCCATTGGAATATACTTCTACTCAGCATTTCTTCCTTAAGGTAATGGAGCCCTTCCTGGGCACCTACATCAGATGAAAAATGAATCATTTAGAACTTTTAAAGTCGTTATATCCAACGAGCCCTCTAAAGCTTCTGCTGTGAGCTGGGGATGGGAGGAGGGATCCCACCCCAGCAGCGCCCCATCCAATATTTACCCTATGAAAAGCTCTCTGCCCCACAGGAGAATTTTAGCACAAACATCAACAAAGCGAAGATGCCATAAGCACCCACACCCATTCCCACCTAATACTCTTTAACCCATGCCAAGAGAGAAGCTTTGCAAATTTTGAAAACTTGTTAAAGTTTTCAACTTCCAAACAAGTGAAACTGGGTTTTGGATGTGTGTGTGTGTGTGTGGATGCCCACCCAACTGCTGCCAGAGCAGCTTGCAGCTCTCCCAGTTACAGTCCTTGTCAATCCGAGGAATAAAGAATAAAATTTTGGTTTGTGGGAAATGGGCAGAGGTGGCACTATTTTCTCTGAACTCACCTCAGCAGAACAATGGTTCCCTGATGGGCAACAGGAATAGAAGAGACAGAAGAAAAACAAGTGAAGGATAAACGAAGCATTAAAATAGGCCGTTTTTCTGGGAGTGTATTTGAAACAAAACATATATAAAAGTAGCAGCGGATTCCTTTGTTTCTGAATCACAGACTCACAGAACTGTAAGATCAGTAGCTCTGATAACAGCCATTAAACCATGGAAAAATGAACTCTCTGCTTCTGCTCACCGGAGTGACAGGAATCAGAAGGAAAACACGGCTCTTCCCTCCCCTGGGCCACACTGCAGGGAAGGTGTAGAGAAGTGGGACAGGGCTACAGCAACGTGGTGAACACACTCGGGCAGGAGATGATGCTGGATGCTGCAGAATGGGCTCCAGCCCCTGCCACTCTGCTTCCCTCGCAGGGCATTGCTGCAGTGAGCAGAGACGCTTCACCGAGCTCCAGGGGCTGGAGAAGCCCTGATCCAGAGAGCTGGGGTGAGCACCAGTCATGAAGGCCACATTTAATCCCTCACATCCTCTACTTCCCAATGTCATCGGTCTTAGGCCTCCCTTTTGCCAACACACTTCCTTCCCCCGCTCCTCCTCGCTGGTGCAGTGATGAATTATGGCACCTCCCATGCCAAGAGGGAGAGCCGAGCCAAGGAGCGGCCGCAGCAGGGCTGTGCTGAGCTGCAGAACACGGGACTTGCACTATTAAGGCAGCCAAAAAGCAACAGCAGCTCACAGTGAATCTAACACAAGGCTCCCATTACGACCAGTTCTTGCCAATCTCTAACATCAGCATAAAAAGGGAAAACTCCCAGCTGTACGAAGCACCCTCTGTGCTCCATGGCAGCACCTTGGGGAGCTGGTGCTAAGGGACACCTGTCTCCCGAAAATCTTCTCAGCGTCTCTGATCCCCTAAAGCAGAAAGGAAATCCCAATTCCCTCTGCCAGAGCCCCAAAGCCGTGCAGTACACATTTCCCCCACAGTGTAGATGATCTCTCGGTGCAGCTCCCAGGAGAACAAATTTCCATCCACTTGCCCCAAGTGAGACAGTGGGAATTGTCGCAACGCCACAGACCCGGCTCCCTCAGCAACATACGGCATGGAGATGAACCTGCAAAGCATCAGGAGCTACAGCCAAATCTACAAGATTTTACAGGTGCCTTTAGTTAAAACTCAAGCAATTAGTTAATATTCTCTTTCTCAAAATGATTCTTATGAACCTGAAAAGAACCACTCACCATGGTCGGTTCAAAGCATCAATATATTTCACTATATGAACCAAGAACCCACCGTGGATTCCTCCAGACATCTCTCCAGGACTGCTTTGCCCACGTGTCCCAACTACATGGGCTCTGTTAACACCTCACAGTACAGCTGCATCATTTATTCATAAGCATTTAAAAAAAAAAAAAAAAAAATTTACATTTCCAAAGTCACGCATGCTGTTGATTCATTTATCCCAAATTAAAAAGCTTCATCTTCATCTCTCTTTCCCAAATTTAACTTTCAGCATTTTAATTGTTTCTTCCTTCATTGTGAGATCAGTATCAATCATCATCTTCAGTTACCAGAACTTGCATGTTCCTGAAAATTATGTTAAATTTAGATGCTAATGAAAACTGTTTATGCTGGTTAACCACAGAAATGAAACCTCTATTGCAATCCATAAAAACTGTTAGTTATAACAAGAAACCTTAATTTCTACCTCAATCTCCTTTCTACCATCTGCTCTACTAGAAGGCCAATCCCAGAGAACACGGACTAAACAAACAAACAAACAAACAATCATAAAGGTAATTGTTAACTTGTCTTCACAGCACAACAGATAAAAGAACTAAAATAGTCCCATTAACCATTACACTGAAAATTATGATATAAAGCAAAGTAATCCATGAATGCCAGCACGTTCTGGTATTCCTTCTCTCCAGATGTTTTCCCAACCAACCAACCACACGTTCTATATAGAAATAAATAACTGACCCATAACACCCACTAAACACTCTCCATCCTCTTGGAAGGAGTAAGATAAAAGACTTCCAGCCATTAAAAGAAATACAACAAATACAACCCACCACAGCAATAGGTGATAATTACTCTTTCATCTAAAGCACCGCACAGTTAATGATATATAATTATTTAAAATATTTATGTTTCAAATAGTATTTGCGCTGTCCAATCCCTCAGAACTGGCTGTGTGAAACACTGAGACTGCTCCCACATCTGTTGTTCCCAGATGTTTCTCTCATGGGTCACCATGTGTCGTTGTACAATTACAGACACCATCATGTTCTGGGAAATGCTGCATCAATCAGCATCAACTTCCCTGTGTGGTGGGATGCAGAGAGCTAAAGGCAGCCAGTTTTGGGATTAAGGACCATATTTAAAATGCACCCAAATGGTCTCATTCTCCAAATACAAACTGTCATTCACACTGCTTATCTAAATCCAAAATCTAAATAGAATGTGGGGTTGGAGAAGGTTAAAACTGTAACAAAGCTCTAATACAATATTTTAATTATTTTCTGTGCTACCACAGATCTTAGAAAATCATCTTTCCTTTTTATTTGGTTTAGATGAGATTCAATCTGATATGGTAATTCACTCTGCACTGTATTTTACTTCTTAATGGTTGAAAAATCTGTATTTCTTGCTCCTTTTTTCCCCGAAGTGCCCCAAAAGGACAGTCAGTGCATCTAGAGTATGAACAAAATTGTTCCATTTGTGCCTTGCACATTGGTCATGACCCAAAGACCAAGGAAAATGAGACAAACCCAGCCATGCTACACCACTGCTACACAAAGTCCCACGAAGGAAGAAGGTAATGAGCCCATTTGAGCAATAAAATGATTGTGTGTCTTGTGCCATCTGGAATGCAGAAGGAACATCTCATTCCCTCCCCGCTTTCCCTTTCTGAGCCCTGAACTCCCTGCTCCCCCCCACCAACATACAGGAATACAGGGAGACAGTTTTGATCCCTGGTGTAAATCCTCTGAGACACAGAGACAAAAGCATGGGTTTGCATCTTTAAAAAAAACAAACCCAAAAACTAGTACATAAATACATCATTCTCTTTATAATCTGAACAATTTAGTCAGGAGCTATAGCCTACCTCTTGACTGAGCTAATTCTCCACTTCAGTTATCTTATGCACTTTCTTTAATGAAAACACGTTCCTTTGATTAAATTAACATTTTTGTCTACCTAATTAGCCTGAAAAACCTGTGCTGAACCAATCTAGAAGCGACTTCATTACTGCTCATTGGTGCATGTTTGCTACCCATCACTGTCACCTCAACAGGCGAAGGATTAGGAGAACATTAACTCCGGCTTATTTGGTTTTCCACAGCCAATCCAAGCCTTCAATCGACCCGCTAGGACAGTGACAGATGTTTTAATTATGTGGCTTCATTCATTAATGCTCATTTGCCTGGCCAGCCAGGTTTGTGGTTCTGAGGGACAGTTGAAACAAAAAATAATTAAAGTAACCAGCTTAATTACCTTCTTACATTTTATCCTTCAGCTCATACTGCTCACGAGTAATGACAAATTGAAAATATAAATAAATCCCAGTTTATCCAGACCAATGAGCTCACCAGAAGATGCATCACTGCCTGTCTAGGAACATAAGCACAAGCTGCATAACAGGCACTTACTGTACATTGGTTAATGAAATCATACCAGAGCTAATGAATATCTATAACTGGGGAGGCAGCTGCCTCTAAAAAAAGAAAAATGTTACTGAAACCATCTTGCTAATTCAGTTTGCAGAGACAATTAGAGAAGGCCCTTGAAGACAATTTGATAGACCCTGCTAATACTGTGACTACTATTGATTTACTGCATGATGTACCACGCTGCTTCTCCCTGACTGGTTTCTCATACAGACAGTCCCCATCCACCTCTAAAATAATAAATAAATAAATAAATAAATTCAAATAATTTTCAAGAGGAAATTAATAAATTTTAAATACACTGTCTTAAAACCCATCTGAAACAGTGACTGACAATTCAACCTGCTGGGATTGCACTCATCAATCATCAATTCCAATTCCATCTATTGTAGAGGTAAAAATGTGTCTAAAATAATTTTTTTACTGAATAAACGAAATCTTTGGTGATAATTATTGCAATCTGCACTCCAAATCTGGTATAAAGCCTTGGAAAACCTGTGCCAGTGAATCTACTATAGAACAATATTTATCACAAACTCTCCGGCTGTTTTAACTTTTTGCTCTGTTCTTTCACTATCAGAACTTGCATCACTAAATGCCATGCTTCAATGAAAATTTCTCTTCATTCATCCTCTTCTAGAAACCCTTCAAAACGTTAAAAAACTTCCATGTTGGTTTATGTCTGGCATTATATGAAATCCAACATCTGCATGGGGTGAGAAAGTGCCTCTGAGGATTTTTTTAAAGGTTCACTTGATTTTTTCAGCATCACCTCAGACTGTTTTTCTCCCCAGCTCCCAGCAGTGACAGAATACGACAAAAAAAAAGGAGGCAGAAAGTTTAGAGCATCTTTTTTCAAGACCACCAGATATCACCCACCTGCAGCAGACAAGAACAACCCCCACCCAACTTACAAAAACTCTGGAGATGGAAAAGCATGATAGCATGGTCTTCCCTCACATCATTTATCCTCCTGCTACTGAAGAACCTAAACTAAAATTCAAGACTTCTGCAGTAAATTTTTGCAGTCTATAACTTTTTCCTATTAACGATTTTTTTAGAAAGCTCTGGATGAATAATAAATATTGAAACATGCATTTTATCCCAGTCATGGCTTTTTCTTATCTTTTCAAAGAGATTTTTTTCCCCACAAAATATCCTGTGGAGACCATTTGGAGTTTGTTTTCATTTTCAGGCTCTGCTGAGCTAAGCATTTGATTCAGAGAAAATAACAGGTTTGAAAGGAAGGCTTTGGGAAACTTTAACATAACAGATGCTTATTTGCAGACATCTGATTTAAGTGAACTGAAAACCCCAGTCTAAATCCTGGAAACCATAAATGTCAGCCAGCTAGAACAGAATAATAACCACTTATTGATATGGATGCACCTAGCAGATAACAGAGTTCCGGGATCATAATATTCATATAACTGTGCTCAGTTTGCTGCATCCGAGCTCTGGAATTACAACTGGCAATACCATCACTCATTTCTCACTGCTGTGCAGATGGTTCAGGGTGAAGGGACCCGTTCACCACCAGCTGGCAGATTTCATCCAGTGTCAGGTGTGAACTACTTAGCCTGGGATCAACACGCAGGGAAGCTCATCCGGGATGTTCCCAGTGTAAATGGCCGGCTCTAGGCACCTTGGGGATTTTCAGAAGAGCCCACTGAATGCAAGCTGACAACTCTGAATCTCCTTAATCTTTGAAATCACAGAATCCGTGAGATCAAAATGAAGTCACTGGCAAAACCACTGTGAAACGTCAAAGCAGCCTGGACTGGGGTTTGGCTTTTCTCTGTGTCCGTAATGAGGTGAGACTAAACACTAAAATAGCACTGAAGTTTGCAAAAATTTGCTGGAAATCTGAAAAATTTAAGACCATTTGAAAAAAAAAACCCTTGGTACCATAAATCAATGTAAATGCACAGAGACAAAACTGGCATTTTAATGACAACTGTGAAATTGCAGCTTGGAAACCAGCATCAGGTCAGGCTTTTTCATACCTTCTCATGCTTTTCTCTTTACCTGGACAAGGAATAAGACACTCACAGCCCAAATCACTTGAATGGCATTTTGCTCTCAGTCTGGGAGGTACTTTTTGTTCCCTGTGCTCTTGTCCTTTCAGACTCACATTACACCTTCACAAAAAATGAGTGACCAAAGCATCAGGTGCACCATTTCAGCTCAGATGAACTCCAGAGGCAAGGAAAATAAAAGCAGCTACCAAAGAGCAATTCGTCCTTGCCCAGTTCAGATGCCTGCTGTGGGATGTACTAACTGAACTCTGTCCTTGGATACCTGAAACTTAGCAAAGGCAATTTCACATCAGATGTGTCATATTCTTGGTTCCTTAAGCCAATGGCCTATCCCAGCGGTGGTAACACCACTTCATTTTCTTTTTTGTGCTTCTAATTACTTTTCTTTATACCTTCCAACTTGTCTGAGACATATTTTGAGGAATGTTGGCAGTCTGATTCCCCCGTGGTTTCTTAAAATCGTGGCTAAAAGCCCAATGTGACATTAATATATTTTAATTAAATTCATTATTCCATTAATTCAAAGTGATCTGAGATAGTCTAGAACATTTCTGCAGATCTCAGTGGGAATGTGGCTGAGCATCTTCGAGAAGTGTGAGCTGACAGACATGGAGGTGGCTGGGTAAGGCTGACAGGACACAGAACTTTTGTTATAGGCTGCATTTTTTGGTGGCAACACCCCAGAACTGTACAATGCACCACATATATTCTGTTGGGCAGTGAAACATTTTCCAAAGCTTGATGAAAGTATATGGCAGCCTCACTGAGACTTTATGCAAATCTCTCAAGGAAATATGGATGCTGCATCTCTTTAAAATAATCATTAAAAATGGGTACAAACTTTGTTTATTGAATAGTCCCTGCCGGAGGGGGCATGGGCTGGGCAAGAGTTAACAATGACCACCACCCCAAAGGGCAGCCCCAAGGGCTGTGAGCCCTCTAAGGAACCTGAACCTTCACAAGGTCATGTAAATGTTAAACCTGGGAAAAGCTCAGACTCTAGCATCAGTCACCAGAAAGAGAAAAATCAATTCTGTATAAAAAGCAGCTTATTCATGTTAGTTGTGAAACAGAAGAATTTAATTACATCACTACATATTACGAAAGGGTTGTTCTAACCTGTTGATTTTGGCAAGTCAGGCCACTGGGAGTTATTGAATGAGACAACAGTAGGAGAAAAAAGGAAGGACAGCAACAGGAAAATAAAAAGAAGGGGAGACAAGGAGCTGATAATGACACATTCTGTGAGTGGTCAGGAAAGCAAGAGAAGACAAATCACTCTATGGTCAGGGAAGTCAAGAGAAGAGATCAATAAAATATACCATGGGGCATAAGTCAGGAAGAAATGCAATTTATAATGAAGGGAAGCATCATTAAAAACTTGGGTCAGGATTTACTGGGCGCTGTAAACTCTTGGAGCTGCTCAGCATACCCCATTTCTGGTGGTGTCACCCCACCAAACACAAAACTTTATGCTACCAGCTCAGAGCTGATAAGCAACCACATTTAAAGGCAGCAGGGCACTGCCCCACCTGCACGGCTCAGGTGCTGCCTTCTTGTATCACGGCATGTATCAGCAATGCAGAGCTAAAAAAGCACTTCAATATCATTTTGGCTGTTCTGTGACATTGATATTCATTTTTTTCCCCCTCGCATTACAGCCTCACTTCTGAAGTTAGAGTAGTAAAAGTAATATCCCGTTGCCACAGGGCAAAAACTTTCATTCCACACTTATGTAGTGTATGTTTCCACAGCAAAGAAAGTTAGTGAAAAATGGGCTTGTTAAAGGGACTCCGCTTAAAGTTAATGTTCCGAACTTTTTTTTTAATATGATGTGTAAAAGTGAAGTTTTACATCCAGAATTTATTGAGTAAGAGGAGTTGGGCCTTAAATGTGCTACCAAAACCCTGAGGACACTGCAGGAATATAGTCCAGAATTTTACATTACATACTAGTTTTTTTTTTCCTTTCTCATTCATGGACTGCTTGAGGTAAATGACTGCATGGAAAGTAAAAAGGAGAGGCTGACAGCTATCACTGAAAAACACATCCAAATATTTCACTACCCATATTGACACAGGGAAGAGCTAAATCTCACATCATCCGGAGAGTCCATTTAATCTGCCAAAACCCCATTAGTAATTACTTTCATTATTATCCTTGTCCCCAAAAGGCTATTATCTTTATTAAATAATTGATAGTTCTGCCTGTCCCTTTTCAAAGGTTGCAGTCTAAAATTTTTGAGAGAAAAATCAGACTGGAAGTCTGAGTGCTGGGTATTTGCAGCCAGAAAAACCCATGTTTATGTCTCTGCAACAAAGACCTGGGCACATGGGTAACTCATCACAGCCAAATGCACTGGTGAGGGTCTACTGAGGTATTTTATCCTGCCTGCTCATAATTGTAGTGTCTGGCAGTAGTTGGGTAACTATAATGAGTATTCTGCAGTTAAACAGGGTTAACCTTACATGAATTCTCTTGTACTTGTGGTGGACAGGATCTACTCAGCTGCACAGAATACCCCTTGGGCTTCGCTCACACGTGGAAATTCTTGAAAATTCGTCTGAGGGCTTTGTCGGGGTCCATCCAGACTGTCTCAGGTGGGCTTTACCAGCAGCGGGGCACCTAAAGAAAGCATCGCCTTCACCCTGTCACAGTTCACCCCAACTCCCTGAGGGTGGGAACAGACTGATTCACTCACATCCTGCCTCTGACAAGAGGGATGTTATGTGCTCTTTGTAAATGCACCCATTTCTCCTCTGTTTTCACAACTAACCAAAACCATTGCACTGTAGAATTCACGTGCTTTTACGCTACAGAAACCTTCCCATATTTACAGCTGATCTGGATGAGCAACAGTAGTAGTCACGTTTTGCTTCAGTACTTGCACCCCCAGCAGCAGTGATAACGCAGAGGGCATCACAAAACCCACCACAAGGATTGCAACACCAAAATTTTAAAGATATTTAGACTGAGGATCTACTTTTGCTCCTGGCTGAAGTTTCAGAAGCAAGTATAATTTGTGACTAGGTGATCCTGAATCTGCCTGGGCGCCCTGAGTGCCACCTCTGCAACTCAGGGGAGGGATGTGTGACCTGCAAGCAGAGCCTGGGGCAGGCAGGCTGGGGCAGGGGACACATGGACACTGCTGCCTTGCTGAGGGCCCTCAATTGCCCACAGTCTTATTTCCAAACTCACCAAATGCGTAAAGAAAAGAAAGTGCTTCGGATTTTTCACATACTGTGAAATTTGCACACGCTACAAAAACTGAATCCTTGTTTCTCCTTATGTTCTCACTGAACTTTACAGTTCAAAACTTTGAGTCCTTCATCAGTTCAGCCAAAACATATTTATTCAGAATACGGTTTTTCTCGGATTTTGACTCAAGTCATACAAAAGAAGATCTCCTAAGCCACAGAGAGACATGGTGTTGCACTCTAGACTCCAGTTCTTGCTTTTGTGCAACTTTATAAAGAAGTCTGTCCTCCTTCCTTCCTGAAAGAAAAACCTTTCATAGTTTTCATAAAGCAGTTGAGAGTATTTAACAATTACCCATCTCCAAAGGCATGTTTAACTTCCCTCGTTTATAGAGCTGCTGAATAATATTTACATGTTCTCAGCTCCCACTGGTGACCTCTCTTTCCCTACTAACAGTACTCCTCAGTTCCCATACTTTCAAAAGTAAATATTTTTACTTTCTTTCTTTATAAGCACATTGGAGTCATTAATCCCTTTAGAATCCAGTGCATTCATTTCTCTGGGTATAAAAGATCTCTTCTTCACCTGCACAGAATATTTTCAATTCACCCTGAATTGCAGGAAGGCTCCAAGTTTGCAGAAGACGTTGTGCACGCAGCCTCTTCCTCCTGGGCTGCAATTCAAGCTTCTCCCTTTTGTCCTTCCCACAGCAGTCCCAGAGATCAGACAATCCGTGGGACTAACAATCCCTCAACACAGGGATGGGTTGAATAACAGTGACACGTGTTTCTGGAGCCTGATAATGAATCCTTTTGTAACTCACACAGAGAGAGACAGCACTTAAACACAGAGACCAGATGTACAAAAGCAGGAAGATCCACATCCAAACCCGTTTCGTGCATTTTAACAAACAATTAGAAAGAAAAGATGTCTAAGATTGGAAAAAAAAAAAAGAAAAGAAAAGTGGGCACAAGATGGAGAAGGTGTGATTTGTTCTCACATTTCACTTCAGGTGTTTTCAGGTATTTAAGACGGCGCTATAAGAAGAAGACTTTATTCTTGCCTGTTTTTTAACATTGCTAAGCTCATCACACCTGGCAGAACATTTCCTAAAGGCTGCCAAAATAGGAAATCAATTTTCGGAAGAAACAATAATCAGCCACTAATTGATTTTTGATTCCCTATTCATCCCAATCAAATTCATCAATGTGCTCTCATAAATCCATGACTGATTATCACAGTCACTTTATCACGTTTGTCCTTCCTTGCAGGATGGAGCACAAAAGCCTGTCCAGGAAAAGCCACTGTAATTCTGTGGGATGCCTCGAGCCAGGTACTACAGACAGACACCATGAGGGGTTTCCTTTGGTTCGATTTAAGGATTCCATGACAAAAATGTGCCTGTCTGTTCACAGCTTTGTCTGTATTTGGGGCTGCTATATTTGCATGCTGGGCTGTAGATGAGGGAAACTTCTCCTTGAAAGCCACAGTCCAAAAATCAAAAGATCTAAGGAACAAGTAAACCCAGTATTGGCCTTAGACAGGTCTACAACATTTACACAACACCCTGCATATACATTAGTTTTACTTTCTTCCTTAGCAATCTTTGTAAGGTAAATTCTCATGTTTTGGTTGCAGTATAAAAAAAACAAAACAACAACTCTCAAAAGAAGTCTACATTGTGCCTTCATTCAAGAATTTTTCTGGTACAAATTCATCAATCCTCATATTTGTTCCACTACCTGGAAATCCGAACATTTAAAAAATACAGAAATAAAGAAAGAAATGCACTTCAGACACAGCAGCCGAGCAGGAGGAATGAATTCAGCAATCAGATTCACTTTGCAGTTCAGGTTTGAACATGAAGTCAGCCCCACAATTTGGCTGTGCTCTGGTGGAGAATAAAGCACAGCCATAACCAAAGTCCAGCTTGTCACAGTTCAGTGCATGCCATGATTCCAAACACGTTGTGCAGGGTGCTGTGTACAGGGGCAGATGAGACAGACTCACTCCCAGAAAGAAAAGAACAATTTCCTTTTTTTTTTAAATTTTTTTTTCCAAATTTTTTTTTTTTCATCTGGCACAGATAATGGTTTGACAAGTTCTTCTGCAAAGAGGCCGTGGGCTGCTCATGAGCCAGCTCCCGGTTAGCATTCAGATGAGTATTTTCACTCAGGACTATTTCTCCAGAACCACTTTCTGCTCATTAGAAGGATGTGAGCTGCTGCCACAGTTGCAGGGGAAGCTCATTCAGTGTCTTTCCAATAACTGGACCTACTTGGAATATAACCTTCAGTCTCCAGCGCTGCTGAGCCTGTGGGCAGCGCAACATCCAGCATTACCACAGAAAAGAAAAAAAAATCCTATTTCAAACCTTTCAACCACATCATATTCTTTTCCTTCCCCTAGCTCATAATGAACGATTACATTTACTTTCATTCTGCTCTGGAAGCCCTTCGGAGTTTATGCAAATAAAAAATCCCCTTACTTTTCTAAAGAAATGCTGTGCATCAAATTCTAATTCTTCATCTGCTTAAAGAGAGTTAGTAAAGAGCTTTTAGAACTTTGGCAAGGCTACACCTTATTCCAGGGCTGCTTTGAGGGGCAAATATATTATGATGGAGGGGCCTTTGGCACAACAAAACTTCTCGTGCATTACAGCTTGAATTAGAAAGGCAATGGCATATTGATGCTACAATTAAAAACATGATTAGCATTCCCTCAAGGAAAACCACCTTTTCCAATTATTTTCTGCTAAAGGTGCACTAATCTGCCATGACAACCCACCACCATGAAGACAAGAATTGTTGCCATTGCTGAAGTTTAAATTTTTTCAGGTTTTGAGTGTGGAAACCAATTTTGGATTTCCATCACCTTGAAATGTCACCACACATGGATCATGCCTACGCTTAGCCACAGCCTGCTCTTCTAAACGGAACCCTTATGAGTTCTCTCTCACAAAGAGGGCTCCACGCCCTTTGGCAGAGCCACATTTCACTGCGAAGTGTGGGATTCCATTTGCTGCAGGAACGCAACAAACAGAAGGCGAATGTGTAATCGTGTAGCCAGGGGAAGAAAAGTAATACAAAGGCAAGGAAAAAACCCCCAAAAAATCCTCAAAACCCAAAAGGCAGAGACAAGAAGGAAGGAGCAAGACAAAACAGACAAAAGTTGTTCCACGCCAACCTTTTCATTACACCAAAAAAAATAACATAAAGTAAGTTCTGCTGTACTGCAGCGAGGCCGCTTCAACTCACACCTGCCCCAGACAACTCCCAACACAGCTGCAGCATCCATCCCTCCCCATCACAGGTGAGCAAAACTGCTGGGGTACCCACCCAGCTCCACCAGAGCAGGCACTGAGAATTCCTGACGTGTTCTGGGACCGGCAGCCGCCACAAATCCCAGTTTTGCAGAAGGAAAACTGACGCTGCCTTCTGCCGCTTTTCTGCACGGATGGCCCGACACCTTCCGAAGGCAAAGCACAGCTCCCGAACGAGCCACGACGATACCTCCCTGCAGCAGCCTGGAGCTGCTTTCTTCCTGCTGCTCTCTTGTACCAAACCACAACAGCCCAGCCAATGTTTGGGAGCGAACAGAAGCTGCACAATGACAGCGTGGCTGGTGATCCGCGCCTCAAATCGCTCAGACCTCGAGCTCATCGAAACCCGACTTCTCCAGAACAACCTCCAAAACATGACTAATAGGCTGATTCTCCTCCAACAATGTCTATCTGGGTTCCTGCTGTAAAATAATCAATTACACTAAATGGAATTATTTATACAGAATACGAAAGCAGTTCGGCTTTGGTGGAAGTAATATGCTTATCAGATGGATTAAGATCTAATAGGCTTTTCTCTCTCAAAGTATAGCTGTTCCTGATAGTCTATCAACCCTCTTATGTAAATTACTTTGCTCTTGACAACATAAATTAGATGAAAGAACTATATTTTGTTTACAGATCTCATGTAACAGGATTTTAAATGTATTTTAAAACCGTGCCAATAGAATCAAAAACTGTGTTTATGAACTGAAATTGCCTTAGCTTATTGCAACTAATGAAACAAAAGTGAACTCTGCATACTTTTTGTTAATATGGTGACTCCGTGAAAATCAAATATTTATGTCTTTGGTCTAGACAAATTAATATACAATTTCTCTACCACAGGAAAACAAGAAGCCAATGTCTTCCTTAATGGGCGGCTTAATGGAGTATCTTATTTCTCTAGGCTCAGCTCAGAAGAGCTGAGGGCTGCACAAGGGTTCAGGCAATGGCAAAAGGAAAGGAAAGCAGGAGATGATGCCTGGAGCCAGCCTGGGAACACCACCAGCACATGAGGATGCCAAATGTTAGCTCTTCATGGAGACTGCACAGTTAATTGCTGCTCCAGGAAAACTTGATCAGCAACACAATTAAGAACATTTGCTCAGATTTCTAGGGGTTGTGCTTCAACTTCTCTTACTTCTTTCCTTCAGGAAGGTGGAAGAGGAGCCCTTGTACTGCACTTGAAATAAGAGGAAATGTGCCTTTGGAATTCCATTAAAAGTTCTAAAAAGCATTCTTTGTAATATCCTGATTATACACAGCTCTAAGAAAACATTTCTTAAAATGTAAGCAGTAAGTAGAAGCAGTGGCTAACTTAATATATTTAATGTATTTAGCAACATGCAAATGACATCAAACAAAGCAAAATTTTGGACTTGGATTGATCTGAAATACAGGAAAAGACAGAAGATTGGGCGTTTGTAGCTTCATTTTTTAAACGTGGGTAACACAGCCCAAAAGCAGTTTGGCTCAATATGCCCATTTCACAGCTCTGGACTAATTAATATCAAGTAAATTACAGTTGGCCCAAAGCTTGGATAAGCAAAACGTAACAACACACACTAAAACAAGTCTTAAATAATTTCTCCAAAGCCCAGATGATTTTCGCTATGAGATGCAAATAAGCATTTTTGCCAAAAGAGAACAAATAATTTATGATGCCATTTAAAAGCTGGTAACTGCTTCTCTTATCTGAAAAAAATAATAAAAAAAGGGGAAAAACCAAGTCCCTGGCTTGATTATGATTCACTGTGTGTGTCAGTCCTCTGCATCAAGGGAGTAAGAGCATCCTTTTATCTGTGTTATTCGTCAGGACAGATTGAATAATGACAAGTGAAGTGCCGAGCCGGAGTTTACTCACAGATTGGTTAACATCATTTTGTTCCCAGAACAAGTCTCATTGGCCCTTATCAGGAGTCTCCCAGAATTGTTTGAAAGTTACAGGCAGCACACCAAGAAAATTAATTTCCCTGTCTCCCTCCCAGTGTTGTCCAAATGCTGTTACCCTTATCCACACACAGCAATTCAACGATCTGAGCACGCAGGGCTGCTGCATTTCTGCTTAGTCTTACAAAACCCAGTAACATATAATTTCCAGAGCCCCATGCAGGGTTCCTTTTCCATTAGGCTTGCAGATGAAATTTTCTTTTAGGTACACATATTTCACCGCTGTTTGCTCTAAATTCACTGGCAGCAATCACGAACTTTGCTCACCAACAAACTACAACACTGGGAGGGTTTCGACACAAACATGGTTCAAGCAGCAGCTGTTTGGCCCCAAGAGTGTGGAGTTCCTCCACTGCTGAAGGAGCCACGCCAGCAGAGATGCCACTTCTGATTCACAGCAAGAGACACACCAGGGATGTCCGTATGCCTTGGGAAATCCAACGCTCTGTGTTTTCGAGGAATATAGATTTTCTCAGCTTGCTACCAGAATTAGGAAAAATACATCTGACTGTATTTTTCTATCTGTTACTCTTTCAAGTCTATCCTGAGATTTCAGCTTCATGAATGGATCCAATAGAAATGGCATAATGGGAAGTTGCTTGTACAATGCTGACTGGAAAGGTTAATTCAGGGAGAAAGTTAACAGATAAAAAAAGCTCCACCAAGATGTTCTAACTCAAATAAGGATGGGTTCAACTTTTAGTGCTGGTTTCCTACCACAAACATAGGCTGATTGCACCCTGCATGTCTGCATGAGCAACTGTGGGTCTGTGCCATGAATTTTTAAACACATATTACCTTTTCTAATCAAATTCAGCAAAGACGATGCTGATGATTTCATTTACCTTCTGCTTTAATGGAGACCTCAGCATGCAGTAATGTACTGAAGAAAACAAATCAATGGTTTGAGCTTTACGCTTGTTTTCAAACAAATTCCTGGTGTTTTACCTCACCATCAACATCTGTGAAAGCTGCCCAAAACTACTCACAGCATTACGGACACAAATGAGGGGTTTTTCCACCCTTCTGAGCAGTCTCAGTCCTGGGACTTGTTTAGAGATCCTGCCTGTGGCTGTTCCCAGCCGTTCCAACCCTCAGGGAAGCTTTGCACTGAAGCCTCACATTCCCAGTGACTTTGTTCTGACTCAGACACACAGGTACCGCTCCACAGGGACTGTCAGGGCAACCACTGGATCAGGTTTCTGTTCCACACCCAGCAAAGCCAAATCCATTCCTGCATGGTCAGAGGGGTTGCTGTGGTCAGAGGGGCTGCCCTGCACAAAGGCGCTGCCGGGCTGTCACCTCCCACCCCCACACAGCCACCCCTCGCCCCACTTCTGTCAAACCAGTCAGGAGCTCTAAAGCCTGCTCCTCAAAGTGCTCAAGCCAGCTTGGATCTCTGCAGCAGGACCACGAGGAGGAACCATGGTTCGTACATTTCTGCCAGGAGATGACAGACAAGCAAGAAATCTTCAAAGGGTGAACTTCTCCCAGACCTCCCAGTCTGTCACTTCTGACCACTGTGTCCCCTCTCTAGGAGCAGTCACCTTGTTGATCCATGCTCCAAATCAACCCACAGCTTGTCATGAACTAATTCAACATCCAGTTTTAACTCCACCAAATTTGAAAACCTGCTTGTTTTTTTTTTTTTTTTAATTTATAGGCTAGAGGCAGTCATATTAAATAAAATTTACAGTAATTTCCTGAGGACAAGCAAAAAACACTGTGGCTGCAGACCTCTCCAGGACGGATGCTGAACAGATGTTTTCAATGTCTATTTGCATTTTGAACTGAAATTAAAGGGCACAAATCTCTATGGCTTTAAGATCTCTGCCAACAGCTCGTGAATACCAACAAATGGCATCTAATGATACGTCAAAATGGGTGATTTTTCTAATTCTCCTTTTTGGGAAGTAAGATTGAACCAACTAAACAAAATAAAAGAGAGAGAAGTGAAAAAATATCAAATAATAAAATCAAGAACTTAAAACAGGATCTTAAAGTCCCAGCTACAAAGCCTGACAGCCATGCAGAGGTCTGACAGCAGAGATAGGGTTTAATATTCTCTTATGTGAGAGAGCTTTGAATATCATTTAATTTTATCAGATTTAGAATCATTTGCTAGGGGCCAGACAGCCAACTAGTGTAAATCAGTTGAGCTCCATTAACTTCTACGGAATTACAGTTTCCAATTTGCATCAGCTGAGAACCTTGCTGTTATGCTACTATTATTAGCTGCTATTTATAATGCAATAATACCTAGAGCAATCATCTTAAACATGTGGCTCAACAGGCTCTCTGGCGTTGTCCTGCAGGCATTGGAAGACTCTACTCCTCCAGGCCACGTTGCCCAGAAGAGCAAAGTTTTCTGTGTTGTACTACTTGTTCCACAGTCAAACAAATGGACGGCTGAGGATGGAGTCTACTGGTTAATACTGAAATCTGAGCCTAGGTTTGCTATGATTTATAACCACAATAATTACAGTAATAACGATTACATTTTATTATTGCATTGTATTATACAAATAATACAATAATACTAACACAAATAATTTTTCCCTTCCAAAAAAATCTCATAGTGGTGATATGCAAGGGACCGGGAAGGAGAAAAATGGGCCAGAGAATGACATGAGGTTACACAAAAGGACAGCTCTGGAGCTGCTGGGACAAGGGGAAGTCCTGCACTAGGGGTGATGGCTGGGCCACTTGCTCCTCAGGGAGTCAAAAACCATCCCCATTCAAAGCTGTACAATATGAAGACTACAGAGAGCCAAATCCCTCATTTCCTAGAAGTTTCTGAAGTGGATGCACTGCTCTTCTGCAATGCACAGGGAAGGCAGTCCCCAGTCACAAAGCTGAACCCCCCTTGGAGACAAACCAGATTTTTCTCTAAGGTTTGGCCCACATCAAAGCAATGTGGGAGAATGGACACTGAGATGCTCAGACCTGCTGTGACCAGGAGGAGGCACACAGCAAAGAAGTGATCATTCCCACTAACAAATGCAGCGTGAGGCCCACATCTCATGGGACGATCAGAACTCTGCAGCTTTCCTAATCAAAGCAGCCTCTGTTCACTCCCTGGCTGCCTCCCTTTTTTGAAGCTGAACTTCCCTGAAGTTCAAGGGCTCCGAAAGAGAAAT
This sequence comes from Lycocorax pyrrhopterus obiensis, assembly GCA_014706295.1. NCBI lineage: Eukaryota > Metazoa > Chordata > Aves > Passeriformes > Paradisaeidae > Lycocorax > Lycocorax pyrrhopterus. Next base: position 12,455,141 of record JACSVZ010000018.1, read on the forward strand.
CCTGTGCAGATCTTTTCTCTTTTTACTTATGAACTCCTGCTCAGTAGACTTCAGTCTCACAAAATGCTTCAGCTTATGCAAAGTCTCTCTGAAGCAAACGGGAGTGTTCACACCTGAAGTGCAGAGCTTGGCTGGATCAGGGTGGCAGCTCCCTTCTCACCAGGCTCTGAGGCACACAGGTTACTGTTAAACATAGCAAGCCCTCTGTTCAATGTGGTTTTTTTCCTCCTAGACTATCCCTCGCTGCCAGGTTTTACAGCAGTGCTGTCCACAGGCTGCCACTGCTTGTCCCCAGTGAGAGACACGGTGGGTGCTGGCAGAGGAGTAAGTCAGATCATCTCTGAACACATAAATACTATGAAAAAGTTTTCCATTAGCATCCAATAACTGTTACTTGCTTCCAGCAAATACCACATTAGAACATCTTATTCTGCCCCTGTCAATAATCTGGCTGAGTACAAATCCTGAGCTGTTTGCTGGGTTTGTGCTGCTCTCTAGGAGGATGATTGAGAGCTCTGTATAGACTGATCAAGCAACCCATTAATATTTCACAGCTGGGCTCGAGCTGACTGGCAGCAATTATTCCACAGATTACTTTTTCATTTGAAGTGCAGCTGGTCATCCATTACTTTCTCCACGGCTTTGAAGGTCCAATAATTCCAATTATTTTTATCAACAGGAGACAGGTAAACTGGCTCTATGGAAATCTTCCCCGACATGGGCACTGAGTAGGTGACTCAGCCCACCTCCATTACAAATCCACTCCTGAGAGCTGAGATGTTTGTGTACAGTGGCCAGCTCCCTGATTTTCCAATCTAGAACACTGTGTGTATTGCTGCTGCAAAAGCCTTTGGCTTATGCTGGAAGTTGGCAGTCACCAAGCTTTCCCTGCGTGCTCTATTACCTTAGACAGGGCTGGACCATCAACTGGTTTCCATTAATGAAGATAATGGACAAATCTCTAAGTGGGATCCCTCAAAAATAAAGCCTTGCGGTGCCGCAGGGCCACAATGGCCAATCTCATCCCTGAAGGTCATTCGGTCAGAACGTCATTCAGTCATTCAGTCCTGGCAGAAGCACTGGGACTGAGCTCCTGGAGAGCTGGGTGTGGCTGAAGGGACACAAGGGCAACTGTGTCACCTTGAGGGCACCAGGTGAGATACAGAATCCAGATACTGAGATGCAGAATGGTTCTCATCAGGCATCATAGAGGGAGTTTTCTGCATTGCTCAGAGCAAAGGAAGCCCCTCAAGCTCTCCCACATTTCTTGCCAGCTCTCTCCTTGCATACAGCACCACAGCTTGTGCTGGGGAGCTCGAAACCTGCAGCAGCCTGAACACTGAAAATTTTAAGGACAGGAAGGGTTCATCATAAAATTGGCAATCGGATCTAGTCTGCAAGTAAGCATTTAATCTTGGAAACTTTGGCTGGGTTGAACCTGACTGCTGATGAGTTATTCTCCCCTGCTTGACTGGAAGGTCATAGACATCCCTGATATTAACGGCCTGGCAGAAGTCAAGGCTCCGTGTGGATGGACTGTTCTCTCCCCATTCCTCATCTGCCGAGAACTTTCTGCTCCACTTGCTCAGCAAGTGGGCACTTTGAATAATGTGGGAAAACACCACTTATGTATTCATAGGGTTCCTCTGTCTCACTGCTGCAGTACTGCCAACTTTGCTTCAGGACAGAATTTTATTCTGCACCTATTTTTCTTAATCTGAAGTCCGTTTAAAAGATCTGCTCTACAAAATGATAGCTCTGGTGCTCACTGCTCTGCTCTAATAGCAGCTACATTTATTTCATTTCAGTGGGAGTGAGATTGCTTCTCTTTTACACAGTGGGAGGGAAACTTGTGTGATTTTTTTTCAAGCCATTGCTCGAGCATGTGCATTGCAGCAGCCTCTCTTACATTAGGACCAGGCTAATAGGATTAACAAAGTGAGGCTGTAGGGCTCTTCCTTCCCCCATTATCCCCACCAAGGTCTTTCTTCTCTCCAGTGCCACCCAGCAGGGATGAAGGGATGGAATGTGTGTGTGAAGTGCACGCTGCTGTCTGCATTTCTCAGCATTCCTTTATGTTCTACTCCCAGCACAACTCCACGCTCCACTAGGAACACGGAGGCAGCGAGACTTCAGAGCAAAAGGAAGCCCAAAGGCAGATGCAGAGAGGTATATCTGGGATATTCTCCTCCACAGACTGCACTGCAGCTACTGCCTCAAGCCTACACTGCTGACAATCCTCAGGACTGCTCCTGCTTCCCCACAGTGTGAGTCTGCACACTCCCACACAGCATCGTGTGGATTCCTCCCCGGAGTGGGGAGGCATCAGCAGCCAGCAAATCTCAGCTTTCTGAGCATGTGCTGCATGTTTGTGAAGGCTGGACTGGATTTCCCCTCTCAAGGAGCCACCTGCGAGGCTGGAAACCCAACTCTGCCCAGGGAGCAGCCCCACCTGGAAACCAGGCTTCCTTCTGCAAGACACAGAGATTGTCCCTGCACAGTGCATTCATCTGAAACACTTGGAAAACACGATTAAAAGTGTCCTTATTTCAGATCACTGAGTACGAAATACATGCATAATATTCAAGAAAGTTACCAGAAGATAATTTTACTGCTATAATAGCCCATCTTACTGAGTCCCTGAAGGCACACTCCACAATCCACCAAGCACTGGAGTATCCCAGTGGGTATCTCTGCATTGCTTCTTTAAAAAAAGAGCAAAAAAGGAGTTCTGGGAGCTGCAGGGCACACTTGCCTCCTGGCCATGCAGGGGAGGGGCCCTCCCTGGTGATGTGCAGACTCTCATGCAGCAAGTCTCACAGAGCACAGCTGCTGCCATCCCAAAATGCCTCCCAGCATCCCAAACCACCTGGCCTGCTTGGATCCCTGCGGTCCCCCCCTGGGCTCCTGGCGAGGCTTCCCAGGCATGGCCTCGGGCTGAGCTCCCAAACTCACTGTCTGGAAGGGCAACAGGCTTTGCTTTGGGAGCTCTAACTCCCCCTGTGTGCCCTGCTCTGTCTGGAGACCCGGGGCAATCAAATATTTAATGTATTGAGCAAGAGAACTCCCTGCTAGGAGGAACAGCAATTAAAGACCTGCTGAATCATCAGATATCAAAGGGGAAGCGACACAGCGGGGAATAGAAACATTCTGGAGGAGCCAGACGTCTGCAATGCACTGGGCCAGGAATTCCCATCAACAGCATCCCAAACAAGCTGGGAACAATGTTTGCTTAAAACCCCCAGTGGAGAGCTGCATCACCACGAGGGGAAAAAACCAAAGGAAAATGGGTATTTTGAAATTTACAAAGAATACGTCTTTTATGCTGCAATAAAAACGACAGAAGATGGCAGTGTTATGGTCCTAGGTGCCTGCAAGCTGACTGTGCAGCCCAAGGAGCAATGTGGATATTTTGGAAAACACGCTTTCAGCTTTTTCTGCAAGCAAACTGTGCATGGGCATATATTTTATTAAGGTGCCAGTCCTGGCATTTCTGCTTGGCATTTTTTCCTGCATGTGCTGCTCGCTGGCCCTGAACTAAAGCCCTGGATAAAGGAAGGTGAGTGTGAGTCTGATCCAGGGATCTTCAGCCAAACTGAGCCAGGGATCTTCAGGTCACCTCTGATTTTGCCTGAGCAGAAGGCAGTGCGTGCAACTGCTGAATCTGTGTGCTGGTAACACTCATGGAAAAGGATTAGAAGGCCAAACTCAATTCCAATAAACTCATCCACGAGTTAAAAAAAAGCCAAACTGAACATTAACATCCATGTGAGCAAGGCTGCTGTGAGTACCCAGGTCCCATAAGTGCCGTGCGTGTGAAGTGACTTGGAATTTTCTGTGATCCACTGTCAGGAGACACTAAAAATCTAAGAAATTGAGAAGTTCCTACAGCTGACAATGCTGAAGGGATTTCTAAAACACAATTGCACATCCTTTCAGATAAACACGTGGCACTGCTCACTGGTCAGCAGCACAGGACTGGACAGGAGTCCAAACCTTTGTGATTACCAGACAGATTTGGCATCTTCATTGCTGCAAAACCACACTTAAACCCAAGGAACTGCCCGAGGCAGCACAGGACTGGTGCCTTACAACTTACCAGCTGCTCCTTTGGGAAAACAACCCTGAGATCACCAAATGTTGACTTCTCCAAATGTCGTAACGAAAGACAAATAAACTTCCTCTCTGCAATATCAAAAGTGCGATTTAAAAGCCACAAGGGCAGGCCAAAGCTGCTGTTCCTCTCTGCTCCAGAATGTTCCTCCGCTTCACTCTCCACAAACCTGCCTGGTGTCCTGCAAATATCCCCACAAAATTACCCACCTGTAGAGACAACATCCTGATTTCTCTGCCTGAAGGTCACTCAAATGAATCTGTGTCCCTCACTTGAGGTGCTCAGTTTGGCTAACCTTAAAGCAAAGTGCCCTTTAAGTGTGTATCACTTTAGCCCTAAACCACTTAATCATTAACAATTTAAAGCCAAAAGGAATTTAAGTGAGTTAGACAACCTGTAATAGGCCTTTTGACTGGGGCCATTAGGAACATTTTGGTTCAGTTCAGCCATAATTTATCATCTTGAATGGAATTTACCTGAAAGGCAGGCAGTGCCTTCAGCTCTTTGAGCTATTCTCTTAAAAAAAAAAAAAAAAAGAAAAAAAGAAAAAAAGAAAAAAAAAAGAAAAAAAAATCCATTCAGCTTTTATGATTTCCTAAATACCTTAAGGTTATGAATACCAGACAGCTTCCAGCTAGGCATTTACTGTGTCTGTAATAGCCAAAACCTATCCAAAATCTCCTGAGGCTAAATACAGAGGGCAGAGAAAAAAAAAGTAATCATTTTATATTCCAGTGCCTGGTAGGAGAAACCTGCTGGAAGAAGGTTAAAGCAGTGCAGAGTGGTTTACCTCACCAGTTAATTATCACAGCTTGGGCAGTTCCTCACCCAACAGGCAGCTCTGCTGATCAGGGCACCCACAAAAGCAGCAGAGCTACCCTGGAACCTCTGCAGAGCATCCCCCGACACCAATGCACTCCTGGATAGCGACAGTAAATTAAGAAAAGGGCACAGCTTAGCTATTAAACAGCATCAGGGCCATAAAATAAGACATTTCAGCAACTCTATGTGATTTTTAGGCTGGTGTCAACTTACAGTGATGCTCCAGTTATTCTGTGGAATAGAAAGTCTGACAGCCTCCATAAACATGGCTCATTTTTATATGGGAAACGTATAAAAATGCTGATGCATTATACTGTTGTATATAAACATGAAAAATAGCAAAGGTAAGCCAGAAAAGGTTTAAGTCCTTCAGAATTTAATAGAAAAAATATCCAACCATCTTTCTGAGTGATTACAGAAAATTACATCCCTATCAAAGAGCTGTGAAAGATAACAGAAAGCTGCTGGGATGGACATGTTCTCTGCTTAATTTAGTAGATTTTGAATGTCATTTCTACCAAACTGTAGTCACTCCATTACTCTTAAGTTTTAAAGATTTTTTTCCTACATAGACAAGTATGGAAAAGATACGAAATACCTGAAATACTTCTCCAAATACCAGAATATAAAACTACCATATTCTCACCTGACACTGCTAATACTGGCACGTATTGCTTCTCTCTCTTAGCCACAATTAAAAAATATCCATGGCACCACATTTCTTTAGCACAAGGCCTGGACCACCCTGTCACTTCAGCTGCAGAAATCTGGGTAGAGCTGGGCTGGCAGGCGTCAGCACAGGAAAAAGATTTTATTGAACAGAGAGGTTCATTCCTTTGATTATAACAAGATGATGTTGAATGCCTGACTTGGCATGGCTGTGAATGACTTTTAGTGGAACTAAGGTCAAGAAAGATGGGAGCTTATTAACAATAAATACATCAGAGGAAGGGAATATGCACGCTCTGGGACTACCACTGACTGCAGGTTTAAAAAATATCTAATTCACTCATTAAAACTCAACAGAGACACCTCTGATTGGACTCCTCATCCATAGGCTAAAAAAGGAGGGGCAGAAAAGCAGTGATTGAGTAAGAGTCCTCAGTAATGAAGACCACATCACATCCCTTGAGGTCATCTGTCCCTCATCCCCACGGCACAGACACGACAACTGGCTACTGCCACGTGCCTGCAGAAAGTGCAGGCAACTGCTCTGCTTCCACTTCCCATCTCTTTAAAGGATTTTCACAGGGAGCTGGCAGCTTTGGTAAGCAATTAGTGTATATTACTAAGACACCTTGCAGGGTTTCTATAAGCCAGAAGGAGCCACGCTGGGAGATCTGCTTTCTGCCCTAAATATAGCAGCTCAAGAAATGAAACGCGAGTGCCAGATTTCAGTGGGATTTCCCAGGGTGAAATGCAGTGCACACATGGCTCATTAGAGACCTTTAAAACAGAAACAAGAGCTACAGATTGCAAGTGTATTCCCTTCCCAGTGCTGCTGCTGAAAACATTTTGGATGGATGGTGGTCATTTCCCCACCACGGATCTCATCATCTCTCCACACTTGCTCTCAGCGAGCATTTCAGCCAGCGCCTCCAACGTGAGCATCAGGGAGAACTGTGACTGAGCAGAGAGTGCAGCCATTTAACTTCACATTTCTTACTGGATGGATGAATTTCAAGAACAGGAAAACATGCAATGAGGAAAAGGAAAGAGAGAAATGAGCACAACTGACCAGTTTACTCTCATTTACAGGGGTGTAATCGTCCACCATTTCCAGGTTCCTATGCAATGTTTCCAAAGCTGGAAGCCTGCTTCTGCAAGACTTCAGAGCACGGATTTGTACTTTTTTTCCAGCTCTTTCTGTCTGTAGAGCTCTCTTGGGGCCTTGTATGTGTTCTGTACTGCATAAATCCTCACAGCATCTATGTATTTGTTTTAAACTGACAAACTTAGTAGGTGAGTGAAATCCATTTAACGTCACCCTGCAGATTATTACCAACTCAAAGCAGTAGTCTCTTTTGTTGACTGTGAGAGGGAGAAAAAAATTCCAAAAAACCTCCAAATCAGGACTGACTCTTCTTTGCAACTGCCCAAATACTGTCCATATTTCAAAGTTTAATTCCCTGTCCTTTGCAGTTGCCTTCTGTTCTTCTCTCACTCATAACTGTGCAACCCCAACTCAATGCCACCCATTTACATCCCTGTAAGAGGAGAACTGAGTCATTCAACAACTGACTGGCCCCTCTATGTCTGTTTAGCGTAATTTACAGGCAAAACTGGAAATAACTACCTTCCTACCCTGGGTTCTGACCCCACCTACAGCACAGATTTCTGCCCTCAAGTGGGAAGCCATTCCCTTGTGCAGATTGCTCCTGGAGGGAAATCTCTCAACGCCATTCTGGTGAGTGCAAATTTGTTATGAGCTGCCCTGGCTGGAAGCTGGGAGGCTGGAAAGTGACCACAGGGATGCTCCTGCGAGAAGGGAGCCGAGGATGCCCCAGCTCCTGCTGCCTCACCGGGCTCCTGACATGGCAAGAACATCAGGGTCTTTACTGGCCTCAGCCTCTCTATGCAGAGAATTGTTATTTTAGCCCTGAATTTGTAAAAGCTCCTCAATCTCTGCTCAATATAAAAAGGACTGACAAGGCAAAGCGTTCTGCACAAAAGCTTCCTAATAGAAGAAAGGTGTAATGGCAGTAAATGTAGCTCCACCGGGAAGAAGAAAGGAACTACACACATCAGCTTTCCAACATCCAGCCTGCTTCTTGGGCAATGCACAAGGCTGGATCCTTTATGACACTAACAAAGACAAATATCTTCGGTCAATAGGAAACTTCAAATAAAGATGAAATTTGCCTTTCAATCTATACCTGCTGGTGAACTGAATTGTTCTCCCTTCTAGACAAAGCCGTTCTCTGTAAATCCGCCCGATATTTTCACAACTCAGCCATCAGCTGCTCAGGCTGAATTTCCTCCCTTCACCAGGCTCAAGGCTTTGCTGCAAGCCTTCCATCAGTCTCTGTTGATGATATCTCCCTGTAAATAAGTGCTTCATTTGGAAGTGGTTTGTATGCACAAATATGTAATTAGTAGGAATTCCCTTTCTACTATACAGAGAAACTAAAGACTATTAAAGGTATTTGATTTCCTAGTTTCCTAGAACAAAATTCTCTAATGTCTTGTTTTGAAAGATTAATATTTGTTGTCAGAAACAATACCACCCTATTAAATAATCTGAATCAAAATCAGCACCTACACACGTCTATATGACTTGCACCTACACGAAATACAAGTACTTCAGGACTCTGCATAAAGAATCAAAACCTTTTTTTCATTCTTAAAATGAAGAGGTGCACTTTTCCAAGCATGCTTGCTTGCTAAGAAGTTAACAGAGGCAGGTCACAAATGTTTTCATGTGTTTACCTGCAGCTGCAACTTCAGAAGATACGGCAAACATCGATGTTTCCATTTCTGACAATTCACCCGTAGCCATCTCAGAGGTTGCTCTGAAAGATTTCAGTCCATCTAGAGATTTTATGTGTTTCAGTGTACATTAAAGAGAGCCTTAGGGATAATAAAGAGCAGAAATCAGATGCACATTCCTGCTGACTTGTGTGATACCAGGCATTAATGAACAAGGTGAGAACACAGGAAAGCAGAACACTCTCGTGTTTCTCAGCTTTGGTATCTTCAGTGGAAAGAATAAATAGCAGAAAATGGCCATGTCTGCTGCTACAACATACACACTTTCATTTATGTCATGCCTGTTTGCAGATCCACAGTACAAGGAGGGATTTAACAGAGCCAAAGGGTGCAAGCAGAGACGTCACTGCCAGAAGCTGCATGGAAATGCTGATAGCTGTAATTAGGCAGAATTTGTGTCATTGAAGCGCTGCTTGAGCTGGAGGTGCTGGCTTTATCATGAGGTGACAGGCTCCTCTCCCCAGACATGGGCCCCTTGGGCACTCCAGACCCCCCCAGCACCACTGACCTGTGCCAGGGTTGGGTGGTCTATAAAATGCCACCCCTGCTCTAGGGACACACTCCATGTGCCAGGATGACCAGGGATCGGTGCTGGCATGAGAAGCATACGCTCTTGCAGCATCAAAAACTAAGACACACACAGGTGGAGATGCAGGGAAACGTCCAAGATGTTCCCAGCCCCAAAAGCTCTCCTGCTGCTCAGCTCTGCACACCTCCAGCTGAGAAAACCCCTCTCCTGTGTTTCACAGGACACACTGAGTCAAAAAGGTGCAGACAATAATAAGCAAATTACCACTGGAAGTCAAAAAAACCTGTACAAAACCAGAAACCATCAGGAGCACTCAGGCAAGAGAGGTGGCACCTGCAGCCCTGCATCTGCGCCTGCCAGCACAGCAGCTCAGGAATGCGGGCTGTGCCCTTGCACTTCTCATAAGCACACCACAAACCAGCCTTTGCAGCAATGAAACTTTAATTTTAGCTGATTAACCCACACTGAAGAATCCTTTGTAAGGACCCTCAGTCACCCTAATTGCACAAGGATAAAATAATTTTCAGGGACCCTGTGTGTGGGAGTGAACTCTTCAGGTTTGGGTTTGGATTTTTTTTTCCCTTTTCTTGTGGTGGGATGGAAACTCGAAACACTTCAATTAGAAGCAATTACTGGAGATGTAGAGGCTTCTCTGAGGTTAAGCTGCCCTTCATTTTCCCAAGAGAAGCCTTTAATTAAATGCAAATAATCACAAATTTCATATAGCAAATTGCCATAATTTCTCTGTTAGTTACTGGATCTCATTTAAAAAGGAAAGAAGCGGGCAGTAGCACTGGGTGGACGCGAAGTAATGAGAACTCAAGAGGTTAAGGCTGAATTACCTGCGTGAATCTACTCCTCTTCTCCGTCTGCAACCACATCATTTCACTGCTAACAGGCTGTCCTTCAGGCAAGTGCACTGGAGTGTAGTCCCTCACAAACAGGCCTAAATACAAATAATTACTTCAGTCCATCTTGCTGTTGGCCATGGCAGCAGAGGCGGGACGGGTAATGGGGAGGATGCAATTGGAGTGGAAATGGCCAGAACTGAAACTCAAGCTATGATGAATTCCAATGATGTATTCAAGCTCCTCTCCACGGCAGAGCTCCAGAAGAACAGGTACAGGAAATGGCAGCATGTATTTTAAATACATCTATCAAATGAGGCATGAGAGCAGAGACGAGCTAATGCAGAGATAATATTTCCCCCCTGCAGGAGGGGAAAGACAGACCCTGCCCAGCACAGGGCTGTAGTTCTGGCCTCAAACTCCTCAGTCACCACAGCAGAAGACACCTGCAGAAGGTAAATAAAGTAAATGCACAGCTGTGGGGAGAACAGGGCACTTTTCTGCTACTTTTTGTTCGGCCAAACACGAGCTCATCCCAGCAAACAGGCAGGACCCAAAGCACAGGAAGGTTTCCGCTCCTCAGCGCTTCACACTTTCCTCAGCCATTCACAGTTCTGAGAGAAAGCCACCTCCCTTCCCTTTCCATGGATTACGCTCCAACAGCAGGGGCTCAGAACGCAGAGAAACGTTTTCTGAAAAGCTGATGGCTTTGCAGCTCCAGGACGAGTGGAAGGAGGCGAGGAGGCCGCTCCAAGCAGCACCTCAGCCTGAAGGCAGCCATGCACAACACAGGAACTGTATTTTTGTTCCAGCAGTAGCTGCTGGGTTTTCAAAGCCTGGAAGTTCATTGCTCTCTGCTGTGCAGAGAGTTCAGGAGGGATGTTGGGAAGCTTAGAAAGAAAAAAAAGAGCTCAAGGAACAAGAGAAGCAGCAGTAGAAAACTGACTCTATGGCTCAGCGTGGCACGTCATTTCTGTGTGGATTCCCAAATTAAATAATTTCTCCTCCTGCACTGTGAGAATATGGGGAAGGATCAGATTGTAAGCTATTCAGAGGACTAACTGATTATCGACGTTTTAGCAGCGAGCTTGTTTTTGTTCTTTCGCACATTTATAATAATACCTTTTACATGTTCTCTAAGAGACAAATCTCTCTGCTTCGGAACTGCTAGTCTGAAGATCTTTTGTTGGCACTGAGATGAATGCTAATATGAAATATTTTATTGCTTTAGATGAAAGAGAAGCTGAGAACAATCTCCTCTGGAGGGAGGTGGCAGGAGGGAGGATCTGGGATCAAGAGTTTATGACTCACCCCCTGCACAGCCCATCCATGCCCTTCCTTGCTGTTCCATCTCACACTGAGCAGCTCCTCCTGGGCTGTTAATGCTTCCCATCGTGCTCCCCCCATCACAGCACGGACCTGGGGCACCAGCAGACAGGGCCCTCTGTGCTCACAGGCAGAAATGCCAGGAAATGAAGCGTTATTCCAGAGACCAAATGATCAACCTCCCATTGCAAACTGCCCAAATCCCTGCCACCCTCCTCCCTTCCCCACCTCTTTGTATCCCTCTGTTCTTGGAGACATCAGACAAAGCCACAATGCATTTTTAATGCAATCAGGTATTTTCCTGCTGTGGATGTACAGAAGACCAGTTACTGAGTCTCAGCTTGCTTGCTTGCTAAGAAGTTTGGCCCATACAGCAAGCGTGGCAGATGATGGTTTGCCTGCACACATGCACTGAACTGCAGGTATGAGGAGATGGGGATTGCTGAGCTTCCTCCAGATCAGAAGTACAAATAACCAAGGGATGTGTCCTGGAGTATCTGGATGTCAGGGCTAAATTCTCTGGTGTCCAGTAGGAAAACAGCACGAATAAAAAAAGTTTCTCTGCTACGGGGACATTTGTAACATCTTTCACTCCTGGTGAGTAGTAAGTACAGAATTTATGCAGCAGCTTCTTTCACAGTAGAGATACCAATAAATAAGACTTCTTTCTTCTGCCTCTGAAAAATGCAGTAACTAAATATGTTTGAGATATTTGTTTCTCCTGGAGGCATAGTTCTGTTCAGATGGCTTGAGTATGAACAGTGGCTTGGAAACACCTGAGAACTGGAAGCCTGTACATCAAGATGGAAGCACAGTCACACAAACCTCAGTTCCTCGTGAAACCCAACCCAAAATATTTGAGGGGAAATGGCCATCTGCCATCATAACACTCTGTACACCACAGACTGCCTTGAGCAAAGAGAAAACCCAAAGAATTCCCTAAGTGATTGCAATGCAGCATTTGCACTTTGGGTTAGTGGCACGAGTAGAGGACTTACTATTTCACTACTCCTGTTGCTCCCATGGCATTATCTGTCAGCATGTCCAATGCCATGGCAGGCCTCTGAAAAACTCAATGGTTCAGCAGAGAGCAGAGACAAGAGAGGTAAAAATATGGGGACCTTTCGTCACTTTTTGGTAACAGGCCTTATGTGCTTGTGCTGGCTGAGAAAATGTGGTTATTAGGGTAATAAAAATGAAATATTATGAGAGACTGATGTTTCAAAGGTGTAACACTAGAAGAAACTGATGCACTTTAACTCAACAAGTCACCAGTACCAAATCCTGTATGCCCTTGAGGATGCAGCAATGAAGGGATCAAACTTTTAATAGCTTCACACAATATCCTATTAAAAGTGACTATATTATTCTAAACTCCAAATGAGTGAAGGCAAAAAAGTACATATATATTTTTAAAAAGATAAATAATCCCAGTTGCTTTTCATGCAGAAACAGAAACCCTCCAGGAATGAAATTCGGATCTCTAAAAAAGAGTAAAAGAAAAGCATAGCACATTTTATCCTCAACCTAGAGGAAAGAAATTAGAAGTTACTGTGAAGAAAACTGCAAATAAAAACCATTATGATGAGGAGCTTGATCCATTGATGTCAGTGCCAAGATTCCTGCTAAATTCCAGCCAGGAAGGATTTCACCCGTAGGAACTTCTTCACTTAATAGTACAATCACTCACAGCACTGCTGGTGTTGTCAGGCCACTACGAGATTAACATCTTTATATCAGAAGATGCAGTCCATGTGAATGAGGAAAGAAGGGAAATACACAAAGCTCTTGGGTCATGCAGGCAGTCTCAGAACAATTACTTTTTCTATAGAAAGAGCAACATGAATTAGGATGGGAAAGTGCACAATTTTGTAATGCGTGTGTGTGCAAGGGGTAGAGGGAGAGAAAAAGAACTTCACTCTTTCCTTAATAAGGATATAGTAATATTAATTCCAGCTCCAGCCAATTTTAGGTGAGTGATTACAAGAGCACTACAAAGCAGAAGCTGAAACGCTGATCAGAGTTCCCTCCCACGTTGGCCTTACCATTGCACCTAAAGAGACCCCAGAGAAATCATGAAAAGGGAATATAAACAGCACAGCCATTTTCTTCCGAGCCAATCTCTGACTTAAAAAAAAAATAAATTAGAACAAAGTCTCTGCCTTTAAATCATTAATAGAAGAATCCTGCCTGCTAGGGCAATGAGCTTTCCTAACTCTAATCCATCTTTACTGCTGTGTTATTACCTCACTGTTTTCCTGTAATTGAAATGTGGCAGGTAGTTTACACACAAGAGGGAGTAATTGTATTGGAAATAACTGTTCATAACCAAATTTTAAACGCTCATTTTTCCTAGCAACTTTTAATAAAGAAAGCAAGATAATAATGATATTTAGCATTTGTGCCATCTACAGCAGCGTTTTGTCTCTCTAAATTGCCAACATTTCATGCAACGATGCTAAACCAGACCCCTTCAGTTATAAACAGCCTGAGGCAAAAAAAAGGGGAAAAATCTGAACAATTGAAGTAATTTGCTCCTGTTCAATTAAAATAATAAAACATGGCTGAACTTCATGCTAAAGGGTGCAAACCCCACGTGGTTATGGAAGGAGAACCCAGAGGTGGCACGTGCTGTGGTCAGGGACCCCCAGCCTGAGCCTGGCTGGGCCAGGAGGGAGAGATCCCCCTCTCTGTACCCCAAGGAAGGTGGAAGGAGGGGGTCACTGCCTGCCCGTTCCCACACTGCACTCCCTCGGAGGGGCACACACGGACAGCACAAGCAGCCTGCTCAGGCCTGGAAGCAGCACACGGAGTCACAGAATTACTTAGGCTGGAAAAGACCTCTAAGATCACTGAGTCCAATCACTAACCCAGCACTGCCAAGGCCGCCCTAAACCCTGTCCCTAAGTACCACAGCTACACACCTGCAAATACCCTCAGGGATGGTGCTCTCCCAGGCTGGAGGAACAGGTTAAGTTTGGCTCATGAAGGGACTCCTGAATAGCAAACTGCAGAATGTTGTCTTTACAAAACTAATCTGAAGCCTTTACTTTGGATGATTCTTAGAAGACAGTTCTCCAGGAATTTCAAGCCTCGCAGGCTGATTAGGGGGAAAATATTATTTTTCCATTTATTACAGTTTAAAGGCTAGTAGAACCTGCCACTATATGGGACTGCAGGATGGCATAAGCAAACAGCTCCTGTCTCAGAACAATACAATCCATAACAAGCAAACAGGAGCTGTGGATAGAAACACCGGGAAAGAGCAAAGGAAAAGCAAAAGGTCCTACATGGTTTGATGGGCAGACAAGTAGGTGGGTGTTTGACATTTAAATGCAGCCGCAACAGGACACAGTCCTCGTCTCTCCTGTTTAAAGCTCTGCCTGCTGCCTAACAGGCTATAAAGGGGTACTAATGGATGGTGCTTCAGACTCCTAACACCCATTTAAAATACCAGGCATTGTGTGCTACCCTTGTGGAAAGAGGTCAATGCACTGTCATTGCCCATTATCAGAGCTTTCTAGCTTTGGACTGCTTAAAATAAGGATATTGGTGTGCTCTGTTTATGTAAGCACTTCTTTTTCTTGTAATATTCAGAAACTAATACAACAGGAAGCTTTTTAAAAAACGTTCTAAGCTCACTAGTAATAGCTGAAATAGAGACCCCCAGCACACCATGGGCGTGCAGCATAAAATATGCATGTGCTAATATGCAGAGTCACGGGCTATGCTGCTGCTAAAGAGCTGCATCACTGGCTGCTCGTGCAGGTGGACCAGAAAGAGGAAGGTTGTTAAGAGCTCTCATTCCAGCTTTATAATTAAGTTGGGACCTACAAATCCATGCAGGGGCAGTGCCCACCTCAGCCAGACTGTGCAGCTGGAGGTTGAGCCTGCCACAGCTGGAGATTATGATCACCACAGCTGGAGGTTTAAACCACCACAGCTGGAGGTTTAGACTGCCACAGCTGGAGGCTGAGCCCTCAACCACATTGATGTGACAGCAGGACGCAGCCACCACCTGCGTGGGACCTCCAGACTGAGTGGCTCAGTCACACACACAACCCACAGGCTTTAACATCACTTCCTCAAACCCAGTATGTGCAAACCACAGACCTACCACCAGGCTTGTCCAAGATCTGAATGAAGCAGAGCACCTTGTAGCTATATATCATGGGAAAGTTGAGTGCTGGATGGTGGTTTCTACCTCAGTTAGTTTAGGCCACCTTCAGGGTGCATTTGGGTTTCAACCAAATTGGTGGCTTTGGCCCAGATTCATTCCGTGGTTTGGCTTAAAATTCCGAGCAAGGTTTAGAGGCAGCAGCCTGCCCAGAGCTTCCTGCAGCCCCAGAGCAGCACAGCCCTGATGTACACAAACAGAGCAAATGGACCTGGCTATGGGAACCAGCTGTGGGACAGGCAGATGACATTTGAGGTCCCCTCTAGGCCTGTTTCTCATACAGCCTGTGCTGGATAAAGGCATTTAAAACAAATTGAGGATCAAGCAGTACATGAGATGTGAATGATTGTGCCACAGGACAGAGCAGACAGTGACCAGCTGTCCCCACGCAGGTGTGACACTGCTTTGACAGCCCTGTGTAAAAGGCAATAGCCACACATACATTTGTTTGAGCCTTGAACCTTCAAATAAAAGCAAAACCTAGAATAAATTAGTGATGCTTTTTAAAAGCCACTGACTGGAAGCTAATGGCTTGATTTCACAGGAGTTGTCTCCTGGAGCACAAGCCAGCAGGACATGCAGAGGGCAGAGAAAGGGAGGTCAGGGCTGGACGTGGAAGTGGAGTGGATGGATGCTGCTAGAGCAAGCATGAGGAGGTGGTTTTTTATCCTGAGACTGTCTTGCTTCATCTCCTTCCCCTTCTCCACTCTCCACTCCCCACTATCAGCATTTAAAACACCCCTGAGTTTTCTTGAGCAGGTTTGCTGTGCTCATTAAAATACTGTGAGCACTTATTGGCCATAATGAGCATCATTAAATTCTGGTAAGCGCCAGGACTGTTCTGTGGAGTTGAACAGACTCAGGTTCTGGAAGGAGAGCTCAGGGGTGGGAAGATGCTGGAAACACTGCATTTTCCAGAAGAACAGAAACACAAACCTTCCTCTCCTTTCTGCTCTGCAAGCACTGGGGTAACTCAGACCTGTTAAGCAGCAGCTATTGCTTACTGACTACTCAGATCACTCCTCTGCCCCAGAAGGACTCTCAACTCTTATCAGGACAGGAACAAATTAAAGACTTTTCCATATTTGCATCTGCTCATTTGATAATTTCCCTACATTTGTTATTTAGAGATAAAAGTCTGCCTCTAAAAACTCACTTAGCCAAGTGGTTTTCTCAGCCTGAGGGAATGGTGCAGGAGGGATTGCAGAGCAGGATCCAAAGCAGCTGGCGAGGCTGCAGGAGCAGCAGGAGATCAGGAGATGAATGGGTGCATACTGGGGCAAGACTCACATTTTACATGCCCAGTTCCTGTATTTATTTCCAATTGGCTGTGCCAGAAACACTCAGCGTGGCCATGCCTACAACCATAAAGCTGCTCCCACTGCAGGACTCAGCAGCACCACCTGTGTTTTTATCACCAAATGCTGTTCATCATCCACCAGCATCAGCAGATATGAATTAACTAAGCTGTACACAAATATACTTTGCCCTGGAATAATCCCCAGTAATCCGAGGGCAAGTAAGGAAACAGAATCAGACAAGAAACTGAAGATCAGTGCATCCTCCCAAAAGCCAGTCTGTATCCTAGTGGGGAGGGGAGAGAGCTGCTGGGAATGGGAGGTTTCTGCACAAATCCCTAGGAGATGGCACTTCAGCACCTGGCCTGCAAAAGGCAGTGCATCATGAGAGGGCAGCGATGGAGAAAACAGCAGAGGTGTTCACCTGACTTCCCAAGCAATCTGTAGAGAGCTGAGTGACCACCACCAAATAGCAAAAACCCATGGGACCGAAGTTATGTTATTAGAAAGAAGTAAAGTTGCATTCCTGAAAAGGGATAACTTGAAATTGTTTTATTTTGTTCTTAGGCTGATCCCCACACCACTGCCTGTATGATGAGCACATGCCCAACTCTTCCATCCCCTCAGAAACATCTATTTCTCAACTCCATTAATCTAAAGACCATAGTTCAGCATGAAATGGGTATCAAAATGGCATCAATTTCACAAGATTAAATAACTGGTCTGGATAAGCATTAATTGGTCCACGTTGGCCACTCTTTGCCCACTCCCAGGAGCTTTTTGTGGATTACTGCTTCATAATTGCTTGCTCCCTATGCACACATGCACTGCAATCTTCTGCACACCTTGACAGCAACCTGGTTAAAGAAAATGAATGCTACACATTCCCCTGACACAGCATTTTATCTGCTGGGTACAGGAAGCCAAAGATTGTTTATTCAACTTCTCATGGCCCATTAATGACATAATGCTGGCCACAGCTGCTCAGGACTGCACAAGACCAAAGCAGAGAAAGAAATGCCAAAAGACTTCAAGCATGCTGCTCATATCAGAGGTGGCTGGGAAGGTCCTTGAGAGTTGTCTAGGGAAGTACAGCTTTACAGCTCCCTCAGGAAGTAAAACCAGGATTAAAGCCTCAAGCTTGGTTTCTCCTGAAGACTCAAACAATCTTAAAATTAATAACCTCATCTGAACAAGGTGGCAAGGACTACTTTTGAAGAGGAGGGGACTGATAATTTCATTTTCACTCTGCCTGGCCAAATTATCTACTGAAAAACAAGGATCTACCATATATAAAGGCCCATAAGCCCTGGAAGTGGAAAGCTAACCCTGGCCAGGGATCTGTGCAGCAAGGGAGAGCTGCTCCAGGACTGACATGCACCGAGCACAGCAATACAAGGATAAGGACATGCTCCACCTAAGTACCACAGCCAGGGAGACACCCTGTAAATTTGATTTCATGAAGCTTCCAGAACTACATCGTTACAGAAAAATATGAATTTTCCCAAAGTAAAAAGCAAATCAAGTTTCTTGTCTTCCCAGTCATGGAGAAAAAGTCTAAGAGAAAGGCTCAAACCCATTCCACACCCCAGTTCAAAATAACTGAGTTCATTAATTTTAAAACACTTTATAATTGAAAATTGGGGAAGGGTGGTGTATATTGCTTACATAAATACATGTATATATACATATATAGCAGATAAGAGTAATGTGATTTGCAATGCTGAGATGATTCCTCAGCTTGGCAATATCCAGCAGAAAGAGAGGATCATTGGGTAAATTTGTTCCTCTCTATAAAAGGACTGTCCATGGTAACAAAACACCCCATTACTGAAGCTGTATCTGAAGCCATGCTCAGAAGAAAGACCAGCACCCTCCCTCATCTTCCCCAGACCTTCCAGGGTAACCCCTACTTACAATTGTGAAGTTCATAACCTTCAGAATCCAGATGGTCATAGCAAGGTTCACCAGGATTAAAATCATTAGGAGCAGCACAAAGAAATAGAGGCACCTCTTCCTCCAGCCATAAATCCCCACTTTGTATACCTGGGGTCCTTCCGAGGTCTGCATGGTGCTCCGGTGCGCGTACTGTTCCTGAGGCATCTGAAATGACCACAAAGAGACAACCACGTGTATTCAGGGGCAGGAGAAAGCCAATGATAAAAACTGCTCCTGTCTCTGCCTCTTGGAGGGTTTGGTTTTTTTCAGAGTTTACCAGCTGGGCAGCAGCTCTTTGGATACCTTGGTTATTTTTCCTTCTGCTCGCTGTGCACAGTAACAGACCAAAAGAGAGTCTGATGTGTTAAATGTGTATGAATACACTTATAAATATACGCTGTCTAAAGGTATCCTATGGAAATCACTCTGGAGTGACTCTCTTCACCGCCCCAGGTTTTGCAAGGCAGGCACTCCAGGGCCTCTAAGGATCCTGAGGGGAAAATTTTGCATGCATTTGGTAAAAGCAGTTGAGTTCAGCAGTTTGTTTGGAAGATGCAATATGACATCTCAGAGGTTTCATTTAAAAAAAAAAAATCATCTCAAGTAAAATCATTCTTTCCAACCAAATAAAAAAATGAAAAAAATGCAAAGGGGAAATGTTTGCCTTTCCCCTTCCTACACCCCAATCTTGCCTAAGCTTAGTAAACCTGAAGCAAGGTTCTACAGCTGCCACATCCCTAAAAAATTGTCCCCAAGTATCTGTGCTGGGTGGGTGAGCAGGCTTGGGCAACATGGAAGGAGGGAGGGAGGGAGGGAGGGAGGGAGGGAGGGAGGAAGGAAGGAAGGAAGGAAGGAAGGAAGGAAGGAAGGAAGGAAGGAAGGAAGGAAGGAAGGAAGTGCCCTACAGTTCCCCATGTTGAGCACCACTCCCACTCCCACACCCTGGTACCCAGCTGGCTCAGGGCAGTCAGGGATTTGGCTGCCCCTGCCAAGGATGCAAAGGGATGAAAGCTTTTAAGGGGCATCCCAACCAGCTGGGACAGGGGTCTGAAGCACAGCCACCCCCTCAGGGGCTGCGTGCACACAGGAGGGGGTTGTGCAGTTATTTGCTGCCACAGGAACGAAAGTATTCATGTTCTCACCCTTCATATTCAGGTTGAGGAAAGCCAGTTCCACGGGCTTCCCCAGGGATCAGTTTCTTACATTTTCAGCTTATTTTGACACACAGACTGAGGAGATCATCTCTAGTAACACAGAGTCTGCTGAATGTTTTGCATTTTAGACTCTAGACAGGTAAGAAGCCACCAAACGTGTTCCTGCACTAGTGATTCAACACCATGAGTGTCTTCCTCAGGGTTGCTGGCACCGATGTTTGTGTGCAGCGAATCACAAAATCCCTGTCCCAGGAGGGAACAGTGCGAGCTCCCCTGTGGGAGTGCGATCTGCGAGCCTGGAATGAGGCAGTGGCAGGAATGAGATGCTCGTCACGGAGGGGAGCTGGGTCACCAGCAAACACAGACTTGGAGCAAAGCAGACCTTTTTACACTGCTACAACCACGCCAATCTGTACAAAGGGACAACCTGAACAACAATAAATTACAGAGTTTCTACTACCTGGGGGAAATTATAACCGCAACTACTGTACAGTCAAGGATTTTATTGCCTAATATTTTAACAGGGTATCCTGGAGAGCACATATTAAATGCAGCCTCTCCCTTGGAGAAAACGAATAAATTGCATTGCTAACCCTCTCAAACTATGGAAGAGGTTTGACCAAGGAGAAACAATATGAAATACCCAGCTAAAAATACCCCTTTATTGCAAAACTTGTTTATTCACTATATCTCTTTGCTGCTCTCACTACTTTTTTTTCTTTACTTGCAATTTCTAGGATGGAGAAAATAGCATATCCAGCTGAGGCAAAACTTTACAAACATCAAAAGAATTTATAGCAACAGAACACAACAACAAAGAGCAACCTGCATCCATACAGTACCCTGGTTTTGAGAATTTCTCCAGTTCTGATAAAATATTTAACTCACAGCTGCCCTAACAGAGATAGAGCAACTAAAGTACTACAGCATGTGTGACAAGCAGGACTCAGTAATACAGTATAAATTCATAGCAACAAAATAACATGGCAATTGTAGATAGCATGTTCTCTATATACAAACTCTCACACAGCCACACTTAAGCAATATATGGTTTCTAGCTAGCGTTTCCACCCAAAATGTAAATACTACCAAAAAAATTGCTCATGACTGTAGTTTTCCAGGAAGAGAAGACAGAATGATGGACATAGAGTGCTGAGGTGTGTTAAATGAGCAGAATAAGAAGGTCTGCAAGGCAACCACACTTGGAACCAGCTATGTCCACTATCAATAATCCGTACTGTGTGGGAGGGAGAAGTATGCTAGTCATAATCTACATTTTTGGCAACTTTTCCTGACTCAAACAGTAAAAAAAATTAAGGCACCAGAAAAAAAAAGTACTGCTGTGAAAGAATATCCAGTGGCTGCACTTGCTGGTGACACCTCCCCCCTTTCAATTACTGAACTAAGGGGAAAGGCTGCTGCTGCTGAATAGGATTTTTCACTTCTTCTTTAGGAGAATATTAGGAACCACCACTTAATTCTGTAACAGTGGAGAAAAGACAATACTGAAACAAATGCAGAAATTGGAAAAGAAGCACGCCTTCCAAAGGTCAAACTTTAAAGTGCCTGCCTGACCTGAGAGGGCTTAGAGACACAAGTGCACAGCACTGGATCACCACCAGCGCATGGAAAATCCCACCTACAACAGAAAAAAATGCAGCTGCCAAATCTTTGCAATTTAGCCACAGACACCATGACCATGACTACAAAAGTATAGCCTGGAACTTGGGTATTTCTCCAAGGATTTCTTGGCACTGCACAAAAAAAAACGTATTAAGCTTTTGCACAAGAGCTGCACACAAAGTCCTTATATACACCAACATTGCAAACAGGGCCTGAGACAAAATCCAGTCCACTTAGAAAAGCTATTCATCCTTTTGCTTTAGCATACCTTAGAGATAAGGTCCATGACAAGAAAGATTTGTTTTTTTAAGACCACTGGAAGAGCCCTGTCACCCTGCCCGCTGATCTGCACAGGCTGCTCGCAGAGTGCTCCTGCAAAGAAGCTTCAGCGCTTTCCTTCAGCAGAGCCGAAACCAGGCTTAGCTGAAAGGCACCAGAAAGCAGAACTGGCTCTGAGTTTTCAAAATTCATGCCAGACCTCACCAGTTAGGGCAAATCTTTGCTCCATGCCTCTCTCCCTCCTTCCACCACGTCCTTCTGCCCTGGCAGCAAGTTCCTCACTCAGGGTGTGCAACCCACATTAACAATTCCTCAGGCAGCAAAGTGTTTTACGTGCACAGGGATGAATTAACACCTTTCCCACACAAACACTGGCACTGTAACATTCCCTGGCCACACTGCCTTTGTAGGCTCAGTGAGGGCCATGAGTAGGGTGAGCTATTACATAAGGAATCAATAATGCTTTTCTGCCATGGGGGTTTCTTTGATCAGCACTTGAATGATGTATGTTCAGTAATAGAAAAATTTCAAGCTGAAAGAGGATGCAATCTGGGAAGGCGGCTTCTGTCCTATGGGCCCTCTTGAAATTTGCTGCTGGAAATGTCCTGGAGCTCATGGAATCAGCTCACTGCAGCAGGAACAGCCCTGAGCCTTGCACAGCCAACACAGCATCTCCCCTCTCTGCCTGCCTGCATATAACTGAGGTGTAACAGCCTCATCAGAAAAACCGGGAGCATCTGACCCCAGGCTGACCTGAAGCACGGTGATGGGAACACGTTTCTGGAGATGAGAGAGGGGTTCAAATTCCCCTATGTCTTGGACCTACATCTCCCACATCTGCCCTCTCTTTGTGTCCATATCACCAACATCCTCTTCTCCTTCTCTTTGTTTTCTGAAATAAAAACCTTTTCTTCTGGGCTGAAAGGAGGGGGAAAAAAAAGCCCTAAAAACCTTCAGAGGTGCTCTCTGCCATATCACTGGAAGGCACTGTACTTGTATTCGCCAGCTGTAAATGCTCTGCAGATTCATCCTCTTTAATTTCTCTGTCTTTTAAGTGCACAGTATCCACCAGGTTCAAAAGAACAGACATTTCTGGAGCGGGACTGAGAACAAAACCTGGCGTGAAGAAGAGTGTTTTGAGCCATCTATCAACAAGACATTTTGCGTCTCTGCTCCCCATAAAACTCTCTCAAGTTTGACACCCCCAGGTCTGTTAATCCACCAGCAGCATGATCCAAATTTGATTTATGGCCCTTCACATGGGTCAGACCACAGCCTGGGTCCCCATAAAAAGGATCAGGCTCTGGAAAATGACTTCTCACTTGCAGCATGGCCAGCAAGGGCCAAGTACTGGGGAACAGCCCATGGGATGAAATACTTGCTGGGATAGTTAAATCTCACAGCACTTTATCTCCAGGACCATCTAAGCCATGAAATTGCCCTCTGTGACTGTTATTGGTGTCTCCAAAGCCCAAATTCTTTGCTCTCTGCTTGTCCCTCTTTTCTGTCAACAGTGCCTATCCCTCCATATGGGGAACAGCTCTTCCACGAGTTGGGAACACCATCACCACTCAATGCCCATTTCTCGGGTATCACTGCTATCTGATACATGGCCAGAGGGACAAAAAGTGAAAGGAAACATCCTAAGGAATGTTCTTTTCTTTTATGAGTAGTCTCTATCAGTGGGGTACACCACATGTAGTGTTATTCGAACATCTGGCCTGATTCTGGCAAACATAAGCACATCAACAAGCTTTTTTTGATCTGTACTCCATCAGGGCATACTCTGCCCAGTCCACTGGAAAACACCTCTCTTCCCTCTCCTGTCTTATGGAAGCTGGACTCAGCACAGGCAGCTGGGGAGACCTTGGGGATTCATCTCCTGGTAAAGCATCTCATCCAGATCCCTCAATGCTCCGGGCTACTCCCCACCTCTAGCATCTTGAAAGCTCTTGTAATTTCCCCAGCTGTTTGGGCTGGCAGCATTTCGACAACAAACGTGCTTGAGGATAAGTGCACTGCAAGAACGTCAGTTTATAAACCAATAGCTTGGAGCAGATGGACTCAACCAAAACCTGACCATGGGACTGTCCTGCCCCTTCTCTGCATTCAAGGAGCACTCACAGTGAAACTCTAAACCTATCAGCGTTTGCCAGAACAAACCACAGTAACAGGCAGCTCCATCTCTGAATAGTATTTCCTAAGCCAAAAATGGTATTTTATTATGCTGCAAGAGCCTGTGAGCAATGTGGTGCCACTACTGCTTCTCTTCTATGAGAAGGACAGAAACACATCTGCTTTCTTACTTACAACAGTCTCTTCTAAATTTTACACTTTTTAGCTGATAGTCACCTTGTCTCAATACTTTTTTCAGAATTAAGAAGAAAATGGAAAGCTAGCAAGGAAGAAAGTACCTGCAGTGAGTCCTTTTCTACATCAAGCTAGTCAACAGAGAATGTCTTTCACAAAATGCCCCACAATTTGTGGCGATAAATTCACGCTGCATGCAAACACCACACCAGCTTTGCTGCATTCACACGCCGCTTCCTTTGCACCACTCAGATGATGTGGAGCACTCACAAGCCTCTGTCCATCGGTGCCAAGTTTAGAAAAGCTCTTTCCCACCAGAGTGTCTCAAAGCAGGATGAACAAATGTGAGAACTACACCGAAATAGCCAGCAGCAGGTGTGACTGCAGGAGGCTGTGGGAATAGCAAGAGGGATATAATCAACTGAGCTCGAATCAGAAAGAAAGACACAGGAGGTGACATTTTGCAGACTCCTGCCCCAACACACTCTCACCCCACGGCACCAAGAACAGAGATATGGCTTGTAGGAACGTGCAAAGCAGGATCGTAATATGGATTTATACGGCTGGAACCCAACCAGCAGGGCACACATGGAGAACTGTGGGCTTGAGCGTGTGCCAGGATCCAGAGCGCAGCCTCTGCAGAGATCCTGCTCACAAGTTAAAACTTGTTCTGCTGCATCTTCCCTCTACCATCTTCCCTCCACAAGAAGTGCCTTCTGTGCTAATCCATTTGTTCTTCAGCACAGACTCACTTGCTCTCTGGTTTGCTGCTGGGAAGGACCAGGAGAAGGGATACTCGTATTTAGGGTGTGCTAATCACTGTCCTATCTATCTGCTTCCAAAATCAAGAGGTTCTCTCCACTCTGCCCACACATGCACACATTCTTCAGTCCTGCTGGATTCAAAGCTTGAATGCTTGACCCAGGTGGAGCTGCACAAAGGTCACTGAGGAGGCTCAGGAGGAGCTGCCAAAGTTAGGGAGGAAACACCAACTCCCATGGCCCTGGCTGCTGCTGGCTAAGATGGACATATTCCAGCCTCTTCATATCTCTACCTCTTCGACACTGACAATCAGATTTGGGAGGGTGGATGCTGCATGAGCAGAGGCAGGAACTTGAATTTTATCCTATTTTATTTTTAAATAAGCTTGTAACTAGCAGTGAAGAAGATAATAGGCTGACTGGTTGCCTAAATTAACAGCTGCTGAGAAAAGCAATAGAGCTCCAAGTCCGCAGGGTAAGATGGCAGCCTGTGAAGGCTCAAAAAGTTCCAGATCACATAAGACCTTCATTCCACACAGCATTTTCACTGCAGGTGTATTTTATGCAAAGCAAATTCTGAGCTTATCAAGCCTCTTCATTTTCATCACACACTTCCCCCTTCCACAGCTCATCTTGGTCCTTCCTCTCATTCCCTTTGCCCCCATCAGCCTCCAGGAAGCCACAAGACATCCATGTCTCCTGTAGGATGCCCTTCCTGCACTCCAAACCCACAAAGTCCTCACTGGACTCAAACCAACTTAACACTCTTCAGCAGCATTACTGGGAGAAAGCTCTGGTCCTGCCACATTCTGGGTCTGTTGCCCTTTGGTGGGAAGCCTCCCCTTGTCCCTGAATTTTTGGGTTGCCAAGCTGAGTGGCTGTTTGAGCCCTGCGTGTGCAGCCCGGCTGGATGCAGGCAAAGCAAACCGTGAGCCTGCTCCCACGAACCGGTCGGAGATTCTTAGCACCGTCCCACTGTATGATTTAATATCCTTAATTCATTCCTTGCTGAAAGAAAAAAAAACCACCACCACCACCATAAAACACAGCTAAAAAGCATTTTCAACACATCAAATAACATTGCTCTGAGAAGCCAAGGCAGAGGCAGTGGTAGAGGCAGGGAAGTTTGTGAAGCGACGCGAGGCGGACTCCTCCTGACACCTCCATCCCTTGACGAACGCGCGTTCCCGAATCCTGAGCCCAAGCCTGCCATATAAGGTGCTGATATCTCTGCAAAGGCAAGACAAGCTTTAATGCTGCAACTAAAAGGATGAGAGAACGTTGCCTAAATCTGGCAGGTCCCTAAAGAGAGAGTGAGCTTTTCTTTATAAATGTTTCTTCAGTTATTTGGGGAAAGAAACGCAAATCGGAAGAGAAGTTGCAGATAGAACAGCCCCTAAATTAATGTTTTTCCTTCTAATCTGCTCTATGTGGCTCCTGACCATGCTGTCTGTTGCAGTTTGCTCATGCTTTATAAAATACAGGAAAAAAATATGCAGACAAATCACAAGGCAATGATTATTACTGAGTTACTGCCTCTCTTCACAAGCTCGCTGTACCAGGAATTGGCAAACAACCCCCAGACAAACATGCTTTCAACTCATTAAACAACTACAATACAATGCACTTATAAATGTATTTACTGTGACTGAGTTGCATTTTTCATCCAAATCTCTGAGTGACACGTGGTCCAGAGCCAACCTTTCAGTAGCTTCAGGTTATACACGTACTTACTCCCCAAAATGAGAAAGTTGGGGATAATTTGGGTGCAGCGTTCCCTCAGCCAGAGACGCGGCGCGGGCGTTGCTTTGCCTGCAGCTTTACTATCGACACAAATTTAGCCAGAAACCACCACCCAGCCTCAGACTGCACCCAAACCTTCGCAAATATGCCACAACTTCCCATTCTTGACTTTTTTTTTTTTTGCTCTAAGCAGCAGCCTGAAAGCAAGAAGCAAGAGGCACAAAAGGAAGGCAAATTCACGCGACGGAGCAGGGCAGCTCTTACCTTTCCCTTGGCGATGGATGAACGCCCGGAGGGTGCAGGAGGCTGGGGAAGATGCAGCAGCTCAGTGTTCGGAGCAGCACGAGGCCTGGCCTGTGCTCATGAGCTGCCCCTGTCAGATTTTCCAACAGCAGAACTGCAGCCAAGTCCCTGCCCATGCCTGAAGAATTTCCTGAACAGCATTCCCGTTCTTTTTCTAACTGCTTTGAAACCACACTGTCTGTACTTCAATAAGGCTTTGTCAGGCCAAGTTACAGCTACTGGGCTGGCTCCAGCAAGCAATTGAAAACACATGTGTTTTGCATTAAAAGCCCCCTTCTCCCTGCACACATTCAGACACAGACGTCCTCATCCGCACCCAGCCCCGGAGCCTGCCTGCCTTGCCTCGGCTGCTCTAGAGCCAGGCATTTCGGTTAAAAGGAGTAAAAGGATTATGCTGGTGGAGATTTTCTTTGGGAGAAGGAAAAATGGGGTGGGAGGGATCCCATAACACCTCGCCCTGCCTCCTGTGCTTTGGCAGTGTCAGCGGGTCATGGGTGCCCAGGTTAACAGCCAGCTTTGCCGAACCCCAACAAGCAAGGGAGCGCAGGAATCAAAATTTTAGTTCACCACTACTCTCCTCTTACCTTTGCCTCTGTCTCTTCTAAAACTGTGAGAAAAGAAAGCATATTTTTAGCATCTCTAGACTCAGTTCAGCACATCAGAACTGTATCCTAATCTTGACATATACTCCTGTATCTGCCTATACTAAAAATAATACAACTATTTTTGAGTACTTTCATCCCTTCTCTGCTTTCCAGCTGTCCTAACCCTTATAACCCAAAATATTTTAAGCACCTTGCACCTCTTTTTAAAGAGCATTAACACCGCTCTGGCATTGGCTTAAGGAAAAGAAACAGAAGATATAACGCTATACCTTTAATCAGAACGGGTCCCAGTTCTTAATATCTGTAATCATTTCCAGGCAGCACCATGGGTCAAGGCAGCGACCGTGGGCTCTGCAGCTGGGGATGCCCCGTGCCTGGCATGTGCCTGCGAAGCAGAGCTGGAGTAGATGTGGAAACGCACATGGATGTCCCCCTGATTCCACCACAGCTAAGTCCCACCAAAGATGAAACACAGCAGCAGAGTTGTCAAGGTAACAATATAGAAAAGAGACAGTTTAAAGAGAGAGAGAGATATTTTTCCCTCCTTTTCAAACCGTGCACTCCACTTCTCTGGGGTTATTCTGTTCTGTGGTTTGCAGAGGTGTGGTGGGCAGGTGGAGTGTTTACAAGGGATAAATGCAGTGGTGATCAGAAGCAATGAGAGCCCTGATCCAGCGCTCACTGAAGGCAGAGGAAGCCTGCTGCCTTCCATGGGCTGTGGCTTCAGTCCATGGCAAGGACTCAGTCACCCACAGGAATGCGAGATCTGCCTTTCACCCACCAGCAGGGAGATCTTACAAACCCCACGTGAGATGCCCATATGGAAAGCCTGCAGTTCATCCATCCAACCTCTTGTGAGAGCTGCTGTGGCCACACCATGCGTGGCTCTCACATGCACTTTGCCCTGCTACCAAAATGCTCCTTCCTTCCTCCTGCACAGAGCCACATGTTGGTCAGCAGTACTGCCCACATGCCCAGCCCAGACGTGGGCAGCCTGGACCAGCCCCCCACGCTGAAATCAGTGGGCATGGATCCAGACTATGATGCTATTTTGCAGAAGACAGCACAGGACGAAACCACACGTTCATCCTGCCTCAGTTTGCAAGAGTTTCAAACAAAAGGCAAGCACACACACACACAACCACTGGTGACAGCATTTCACATCTATTTGCACAGCTTGTGACGAGTCAGTTTGTGCCAGAGCAGAAACCACAGGCCTGTGGATCACATCTCAGAAGAACTGTCTGTGCAGCCGAGAGTCTCCTCAAGGAGCTGCCACAGCCATGATAATACTCTTTGGGTTGGCAACCAGCAACAGCTGAAACCAAAGGCGCCTAAAACCTTCAGAGTCTCTTGGTATAAATAGGCTGAAACAGAAAAATATGAACTGCAGACTCACATAATTAGATTTTCAGTTGTACAAGACGATCAGGCATATGCAGGGCTGGTTGCAAGATGATACCAGTCCGTGCCGTCTGTCTCAAATTTCCCCGTGGTCTTTATTCAGCAAACCAGTTACGGATGGGACAGGCGCTAACTTCAGTGGATCACCGTGTGTTTTGAGTTAAGCACATGCTTTAGTGCTTTGTGGTCCAGGGCTTTCTGTGGCAGCCTGGCTGTGGCAGGATCATTAGTCAAATCATTTACAACATGGCAGTACAGCACTTTGAGATTACGCAGTTCTTTACACAAATATGGTGTATCAGCGGGTTTCAAATTTTTCTCACTGTGTGGACCCCTAAATATTTGACAAAGGTGGTGCATACCCCTGTAATCACTTCACAGAGGGAGATTCCTACATACCTTACAAAAACCTCCCTTTACTTGTCATTTTTCCCTTGGGAATAGTCCCCAGGCCTCCCATATGTCTGTGGACCACATGCTGGAAACCGCTGCTGGAGATAACTTAATCCCTTATTAAAAATCTAAACGATCTCTTCTGTTTATGTGATGTACTTTCTATCTTCAGAATATTTATGCGAGCTAGCAGCACGCTGGCAGGTAGAGACATGGGGAGGTGACAGCATTAATACTGCATTTTTTCCACTGGCATAATTAGTAGGCCAAGTCTATAAATATTTACATTAAATCTGTCAGGCATCACACCAACCTCACTGATAACTTCAGGGGTGTCTTACTGTAAACTGCATTAATGCCTCACTATTTTGTCATCAAGTAACACATAAAATGCTCCTTCAAGCTAAGCCACTTTGAGTAGGTTGTTTTTATCTCCTTCTCATTTGGGTGCAGGGTTTAAAGACACTTCAAGCATCAGAACTGTGGCTCAGGGACTGTTCTATTTTTCTGTTATTGAGCTATCATTTGTATTAGTGCCAGCGCTACCAAAAATATATGAACCTTGCAAGCATAAACCTTAAGTTGATGTCGACATAACTATCTGCCTAACTGCTATTATTCCTCAGAACTGGCAGGGTTATGAGGATTAAAAAAACCTACTAGAGCTCTTTGTGAAGATGAAAACAAATTAACCCCCCTCAAAGCTTCAGTATCTTTGCAGCTGGAGACTGCAACATGTAGGGACTTCCATTTTGTGCAGGAGAGCCAATCCACCTCGATCCATGAACTTCTACATTAAGAAGAGACCTACAAAAGACAGGAAGGAAAGTTCCTTCTCTACCATTTATACCTGCCCTGACTTTTAACAGCATTTGCTAGAAGTAGCTGAAATTTATTTAGTATTTACTGCTGAATTATCAATATTCATAATTAATTTCGTTTAACAAATAATACCTATTTGCATACAAAATGAAACTTGAGATTTTCATGCTGTGCAGATTTCCAGGAACTCACTCAAGTATTTCCCAAACCTTCCTAAAAAATTCAGGTCAAACCAAATATGCAGAAAAATCAGCATGTAAATGCAGGTGTGGGTGCACCTGGAGTGGAGGAAGAAGTCAAAATGAAAATTTTATTATCTGAAATAATTAAGCAATCCCTTGGTTTGGGCTTTCCCTCCAAATGGCTTCTTTTAAAAACCATTAAATCTCTTGAAGTATCACAATAGAATAAATATAAATGTTTAAACATTTTTAATGTCTCAACTGAAAGAAATCATCTGCCGAATTATTATTTTAAATCGCCCTCAGCCTTAGAGTCTTTTAAGAGATCTCTCGAGTACCCGTGTGCAAAGGGAGAAGCCAAGACTCATTTCAGCTCCATCTCCTTAAATGCAGAATTGAGGGAGCTGATGGATTAGAAAGTTAACTATTTTGGGTCAGGAACAGCAAGCTGAGGGAAGGCAGCTATTGGCATTCCTGATGGATTCACCCAGCCCCGAGCACCCCAAGAGGATGAAGGGCAGTGTAATGAGACAAGGAGGGGGTTCCCCAAATTTTGTAGGTAGTGGCAGTAGTTGTAGGAGCAGAATGCTTCAGTGAAGGGAGAAAACCCTTTCCTCTGTGTGTGTGTGTGCAGGGAGTGAAGGTCTGACTTCAAACAGGGAGCAAAATCCTGTTTAAGTGCTGGGAGTGCTGAAGGCACACAGGTCATCAAGTGATCACACAGGGCTGAGATGGACTTGTCAGACAAGTGAAAAGGAAACCGGAGAAAATGAAATGTGTGTGTGTGTGTGCTGGAAGCAGCCAGACCTGCAGTGCCCACATCCCCTTACATCCTCACCCACTGCTCCAGTTTCTTCACAGGAGATAAATGTGGCTACATTCTAGGAAGAAGGATAAATACAGGGCCGGTCATGAGATGCAAGATCTGCTAATTATTGGAGACTAGAGAGAAAGAGGGGCAGAGCTGCTCTCGTAGACAGGCGTTGCAAGGATGCTCTGAATTTCATGCAGATGAGAAACTCCAGGAACAGCAGAGGTGACCCTGGAGACCTTGATTCACACGACACTGAGTTATTTAGATCTGAGTACTAAATTTTCCCCTTCTATTCATCCCAGACTTTGCAAACAGTACAATAACATAAACAAATCAAAGGAAACACAACAAAAAGGTCCTGGTTTCATGGTAATGTTACAGGTGAGCTGGGCAACAGCAGGTCAGGGCAGGAGTCAGTGTTACTTGCACAAGGTCAAAAACACAACTTGAGTTCAAGTGAAGGACTGAGCTTTTATGAGAGGCCAGACTCAGAGAGCTGCTGCTCAGGGTCTGGAGTTCAGAAACATCCACATCTCTGCTGCTGCTATGAGACAAGGATCAAAGTGGCAAAAAGTCATCACCAAAGGCACCTTCCACTGCACAGGCTCAGGAGAGCTGTAGGCAAGGGAGGGTGGAGGATGGAAGTACCCAGCATGCCAGAACAACAGCAGGCTCACACTTACCTGGGCACGCATTGATGTGCAACACCTACACTGAGAGCAGCCTTCTCCTAAGGCTCTTTTCTCCTTAGGGTCCAAACCTGCAGACTCCCTGAGCCCATTTGCAGACGGCAGTGTTCCCAACCCGAAAGCTCTGTGCTGCGCTCCTTTCTCCACAAAAGCTGCAGCAGTGTTTACCTGTCAGCCAAAAAGCCACAGTCAGGACCTCTCCCAGCCCACCCCTCTACCCCAACTGCTGCTTTGTAATTATTTTGATGATTTCAGCCATTTTCAGGCTCTTCTCAGGAATAATTTAAGGCCAGCAGAGCTTGTTAATAGGTAGAACGGAAAGTGTTCCTTTTCATTTCTCTGGCAACATTAATGTAATTATCCTGAATAATTCTTAAACTACGTGGGCTGTAATTTCAAGGCTATATTACCATTACAGAGCCCTGTTCTTCCAGCCAGCATGTGTCATACTTCCCATCCAGAGCTTATTTATCAATAATCAGAAAGGTCTTCATTTACAAACAATAGGGTCTCTTCATTTGCAGCACGACAAGGGGGCAGGATGGGTGTCACCAGGCAAAAAGATCTGCCATGTCTCTGGCTTCTACTCCTCTGGATAAGAAATGCAAGGGGAAAAAAAAAAAAAACCACTGCAAAGATTAATTCCATACAGATATGAGAGCAAATATTCAGTTGGCAAGGCCAATAATTGTTCTTCTATTAAAGTCTTACAGTATCCAAATTCATTACTCTTATCTGAGCAGCCTCAACCTTGGTTCTTTCAGAAATCAGGTTCAAGGCACAGAGCTGCTCTCTGAGCTTTGTTTAAATATGTGCCCTGACCACGACACATCGTCACCTCAGCCTGCAGTAATCATCTTCTGGGGGAACATTTCAGTTTCTGTGCTATGTCTGTTGTGGTGGAGAGATTTTGAGTATGGACATGCCACCCTCACATTTGATGCAGAGCAGTTTCTGGTCAGGCAGAGCTGTTCAGCAGCATGTGCTCATCACAGCCTTTCCCTTTCCACTCCTGACTATTTTTATTCTGTCAAGAAAGAAGCTCTGCTTGTTCTTACACTTAGGTATCCTATTATATCACAAAGTTTAACACCACCCAATGCACCCAAATTTGGCTCCACAGAACAATTTCTGTAGGCAGCAGATCTGTATTTTCTCAAAGCAATTAGCAGGACTCTTGCAGAACACTAACGAGGCGGCCTGTCAGTCCATCAGCAGCCCTGGACACAGCCATCTGTTTTAACGAGCTCTGGGGTGTCATTCTGGACAGCAACACTTCTGCATGATCCTGTGAGACTCCTGAGATGAGCAGCAGTGACCTTCATCCATAATAGCTGATCCAAAGGAGAACCCTTGCCCTCCTCCTCCCACGGCAGCACTAGTCTCTCACCATCAGGCTAAAACTATCCAGACCACACTAGACAGAGCTGAAGACATTTTTTACAATGAGGGTGGTGAGGCACCAAGACATGTTGCCCAGAGAGGTCCCTGCAAACATTCAAGGCCACGTTGGACAGGATTTTGACCAACCTGATCTACTTGAAGATGCCCCGATCATTGCAGGGAGGATGGCCCAGATGACCTTTAAAGGTCCCTCCCAACCCAAACCATTCTGTGATTCTAAAACCTGATGTACAACATCTGCTGTGGAATAAGCAGCAAGGAGACGACAGATCTGGTAGCCAAAATGGTGAGAAATCTTTGGCCAAATTCTGCAAATTCTTTGTTTATATTCTGCAAGAGGTGCTAAGGCACGTGGTGTTCGTAAAGCAGCTCCTGACAGAATGCAGATACTTGGAGCTGTAGCACATTAAAGAATGATTATGCTGATATATCAACAAACGCACACATACTCACATATTTTGAGTTTCAACAGAGAATACTGGGGAAGGTTTAAAAAGCAAATTGATAGGAAAATTAAGCTACGCTGAGATTGTGTCAGAGGCAAGGAAAAAAGATGCAATGGCTTGAGAAATAAATGCATGCTTGTATGTCAGTAATTACACCTGACCTTTGCCAGAGAACTCAGTGTGGAAGAGGCATATTGGTGAGGACATGTACCCCAAGAAACATGAAAAGGCCATTGAACAAAAATTCCAGATCTGGATTTATCTACAGAGACACACTCAAGGGCCTCTCAATCTCAGCATCTCTGCTTCAGTTATTTGCAGGATGTCTCAAAGGGTAAAAAGCCATTTAATTGGGAAATCCCTTTATTTCTGTAGCTATTACCTCTCAATTTCTGAGAGGATTGCTTGTGCTTTCCTATACCTAACCAGGTTTTGGAGCCTAGGCTAGGGGGATTTCCTGTGTGTTCAACAGCATCCATAAAGCCTGCAAGGTCCAAGAAAGTTGCTGAGACCATTTGCACTTGGTCTGCTCTCCTCTTCCAATTATTTATCTGATTCAGCAGCTGGTAAGGTTTAACCCTCGCTGCAGTGTCAGAGAGGGCTGCTGCTGCTGCTCCCAAATCTCTCTGTGACCCCAAGAGTCATGCTAAGGATGGCTGTAACAAAGTTTGGCCCCATTAGAGTGTAGAAGAAAGAATCAAATGTCCTGTCCCTTCCTCCACAGAGCCAGCACAGAATTTGGTTCCTGGTACTGTCTCTTTATCCTTTAATCTTACAGCTGTGGTCTTGGATTACTTGTGAGCACACCAACCCCAGCAGCCTCCACCAGCACTGCACTGCAGAAATCTTCGCTGCAGAAGTAGAGGAATGGAATGAAGTTCCTCTTGCAATACTCATTTCCACATGGCAGAAAAATAAGAGGCTCATTTTGTGACTCCTCTGCGTGAGCAAAACATCCTGTGGTTTGGCAGCAGCAGGATCTTCTTTTCATTAGTAGGACACAGGGAAAACCTTGCCACATGTGTATATTTTGAAGTGGAATTTCATCACTGCTGTGATTAATGTCAACATCATTTCTGCCCTAAATTCTCCATTCGCTCAGGCTAAAAATACCTTCCTGGATTTCCTGATATTATCCAATGAGAATCACAAAGGGAGAGAGGGCAAGGAGAGGAAAGGAGAGAGAGGTGCTTTTTGTCTTTCATCCAGACTTTCTTTTTGGGCAGAATAGCTGTCAGGGAGGTAAGAGAGATGTTCCAAAAATGTGAGGGATTTTACCTGTCCACATTTCTCCCCAAGTTATGACAAAAGTTTATGTGGATGCTTCTCAAGGAGTAGAAGAGTTTTCATGTTATGCCTCACTCAGAGATATATTTAAAATTATAGTTTAACTCTATGAAGTCACTAACTGGTAACTAAAAGAAGTTTATTTGCTTCTGCCTTTTTTTGAAGTGCCCTTGTGTCTTATTCTCATTTTCCAGATCTGTCCTGCCTTCTCCCTTTCTGTGGGTTAGGGACATACTCAAGCTGGAGTAAACTCTCCCTCCACAATAGCAGGAAACATGCAAAGTGAAAAACCCCTTTCCTACAAAACCTCTTTCCAAATGCAAAGACAAGGGTCTAGAGGGGAAGCCAGACGAGGAGCGGCTGAGGTCACTTGGTCTGGTCAGCCTGGAGAAGAGGAGACTGAGGGCAGAGCTCATCGGGGTCTGCAGCTCCTCCTGAGGGGCAGTGGAGGGGCAGCTCCGAGCTCTGCTCTGTGTGACAGGGACAGGACCCAGGGAACGGCCGGAGCTGTGTCAGGGAGGGTCAGGCTGGATTTCAGGGAAAGGTTCTTCCCCCAGAGGGTGCTGGGCACTGCCCAGGCTCCCCAGGGAATGGGCACGGCCCCGAGGCTGCCAGAGCTCCAGGAGCGTTTGGACAGCGCTCTCCAGCACCGGGTGGGATTTTTTGAGATTATCCTGTGCAGGGCCAGGAGTTGGACCTCGATGATCCTTGTGGGTCCCATACAACTCAGGACATTCTGTGATTCTACAGTTCTAATCAATGGCTGGGTGTTTTTGTAACCCCCCACCTCACAGGAGACCAGCACAAGAGAAATCAATGCAGAGATTTACTCTGAACTGTCCGTGGAAACATACACACGTATTTAGGAAGTGTGATACTTAAGTCACAAGAAATGCATTGCAGCAGTGGGGTTAGATGTGAATTCTGTAACAACTGTTTCTCAGTTCCAGAGCATCTGGCCCGAGCAGCACTGGGCTGTGTTCACATGAGCGCTGCTGAGCAGAGCCTCCTCCTCTCACCCCTGCAGCTATTTATCATCATCATCACACAAATCTGGGAGCAGCTTAGCACGGTGGCACACAAGTCTCCATCCTGACTGAGGTTAAACCGATCTCCCTGCAGCACAACAGCACAGCCAGAGCCTTTTTTTTAACCTAAATCACCCAGGTAGTTACTCGGCTTGACTGGGAGCAGGTGGGGGAACACATGTTGGGAGCAGAGTCTGGAACAGTCACAGAGTTTTATGGGTCCATCATCCCAACACATAAACTTTCTCCCAGTAGGGCTCCTTTTCACTTCCCTGTTTTTATTATTGTACAGCAAGACCTGAACGGCAAATCTCTCAAAGGTTAACAGGCCTGTCCAGAAAGTGCAAGAAACAGATGGGCTACAGTCTATGAATTTTAATGCTCTACATTACAACAACTTGCTATTTCTGTACTGGACAGCAGTCCACAATCAGCACTATTTCGGTAACTGTGAGAGATAGAGGCCAAGGAAAGGTGCAATAACAGTTGTAAGACAACCTGCCTGCAAATAACAGTAGAAGACCACCATAAAGATGGGATGGCAGAGAGGGGAAATAACACACCAGGGAGATTCAGAGAAACCCCAGCACGGACACCTCCACCTCCTAAAGCCTGGGGAACCAAAGGAATGTTGCTGTGCTGCAGCAGGTCAGCACATTTCAGACAGATGGTGAAATTAGTGTGAAATGAGTCCATCTTTGAGAGCAAGCCCTGCTGGTGTTCACCTAAGAGAAATGACACCTTAATGCTGGAAGTTACAGGTTGTTGCAAGCAAAAGGACAGAAATGCACCCACACACTTTCCTCATCCACTGGAAGTTGAAGCTGGACTTGTGTTTTGAAGCAAGCAATGCTTGCAGGCACTGAAAAATCTCTACCAACACATTTTAGAAGCTATTGAAAAGAAAAGAAAGGAAAGCTGGCTACCAGTGATGCCATGATGATTTTTTGCCTTTTCTTTTATACCCCTTTTATACCTTTTTATAACTTTTGTATTCTTAGTGGTTTTTAGCCTACATTCTTGGACTTGTTTGTCAAGCTGGGAGACTCAACATTCTAGAAGCTTCGTAGTCACGGATCAGTGTGCCCCAGACACCAAGGTCCTCTCCAGAACACATTTTGTAAACTGAGACAGAACCATCCAGGGGAAGGTTCCCTGGGGAGGGGGCTCACTCGAGTCTCTCATTGGGGAATTTTTGATAGATGTGCTAATTAGTAACACCCATAACGTGATACCAGATCTTTTTGGTACGTGCATTGCAGTGGGCATTGAGGTGCATTCGGCCCGGACGTGGTGCACCTAAAGATCCTTAAAATAAATACAAAGGTAAAATCCCTTTTTCCCTTCTAACCGTGTTTGATTCTTGATTTTAAGACCAGGAAAAGGCATCACCAGGACACGTGTTCAGCTCTTCACTCACTGCAGTGAGTCTGCACCACAATTGTGCCTCTTACATCAGGATCCAGAGAGAGCTTAGCCCTGCCTGTCCCAAATTATTTGCATTTCTATAGAAAGACAAACACAAGGATTCCTTAAAGATAAAATTTGTCACGATTAGGTGTTGGCATTTCTTCATAATTGCCTTAAATACTTCAATCTCAAGGAAATGTGCTTGAAAATGAAGGAAAATTATGCTGATTAGCTGCTCACAATTAGACAGATTCAATAAAACCTGGTGCTTAGCATGTTTTGCATTTATATAGTCTGTATACAAAATTAACCTCAAAGATATCTCTATCATTTTTTTAGTCCTTTGCTATCAAGCACATCTGATCTGGAAAGGATCATCTTCATGAAGAGAAAGCTCTTGAGGATTACTTAAAATCATTACTTTGCCCACAAAACTGTTCCCCCAGCACTCCACTTTTCCTTTCTGCTATCCATATTCAAAGATTGGAGAATTACAGATTTTAACTTTTTCTGAGAAGAAACCAATTATGGAACTGGTGATTTTTGTTGGAAGCCTGGTTATTTATGAAGGGAATAAGTCTTGTTTCTATGGTAGGGAGAATGCGGGAGGGAAAAAAAAAAAGGCAGTGTCCCACTGCTCCAAATGTCTCTCAACCAGCATTTAGCCAAAACATTTGCTCAAAATGTTACCTGCTTCTTGAATCTAAAAGCAAGGATGAATACGTACATCTCGGCACAAAAGATGTCTTACCCAGGGAGCACTGATGAAGCTAAAGCTACTGGCAGACTCATAAAACCCTACTGCCAAAGTTTACTTGTGGGTGCAACTTCCTTCTCCTGGTCCAGATAAAGAAAATCCTGAGGAGCTAATAAGCAATTGACTGTTTTCCTATGCAAAATGGCCCTTGTGTCATGGAAGTCCTATTAATTTTCTCGGAGCTCACAAAATTAGCTAAAAATGCTTATGTGGACTAAAAAAGACAAAAGATATTTATGGAGCTTCTTTGCAGAGCAGTCAAATATGTCTTCAACCCTATATATAAGCACCTCTATTTACTACTCTGAGTATCTGCATTTTTTTCTCTCTGTGTGAGAAATTTTTCTTCTTCCTTCACAGCACCATCCCCCTTTCTAAGGCAGGAGAATATGAAATAAATATGGTACTGCATATAAACAGTGCACAATGTAACAGAGCTTCTAAATTCAGAGTCAGCCGAAGATATCAAGCTTTTCTTTCTCAATGATTGATGCCCTCTAGAAGAAATAATAATTATATGGCACAAGGAGGAGGAAAAAAGGCATGTTGAATAATATAAGCATTTAGTCAAATCATAACTGAAACACTGAAGGGAAAAAATGCTTTAAAACTGCTTAGCCAGAAAAAGACAGCATTATCTGTAAAATGGATGAAAAATAAACCCCCTCCAACAAGAAAAGAACTTCAGAAATTTGTTATACGCTAATGCCATCTACCAGACATCAGTGGAAGTAGCAGAAAGAAGTGTCAAAGAAACCACAAATACAACAAGGATTAAGTACTTGTGCACAGCCCCAGGTCTTTATTTTCTTAGCAAGTACTGAATTCCGAACCTTGTTCTACCTTTTTTTTTTCCTTTCTTAGAGAAAGGACTCCAGGGCATCCATGAACGCAAATATTTATCACTTCTTTTAATTGGCAAGGCTGCAGAAAAATCTTTGAAATTCCCCTTCCAACACAACTTTGAGGCACAATATTTATCTACACAACTTCGAACTATCATTATTCTCCTCTTGCAAGCTGATGTTCTGTTATGCAATGAAAAAATCCCTTATTTTGTGTCAAATTCCACATTGTCTCAGGGCCTCTTCAGCCTGCTCTGTCTTTATCAGTGAGTCCAAACTCAAAGAGCTTTATAGGTGGTTACACTGATAATTTAATCCCAGTCTCTACCTGTATGTGGAGACCAGTTTCCAAGGACTGCCCGAGAACTGTAAAGGGGTTTCTACTTCTCTTCTTGTCCCAAATGACCCCTGATTTATAGCCACCTCCAAAACACAGCCCAAGGAGCTGTGCCAAACTTTTAACAACATGGTTGCTTTTCTAGGAGAAAGTTTTCCCCCACCACTTTTCGAGCCCAAAGCTTGGGTTTTACCAGTATCCATCAGTGTTCCTTTTGGACATCCACCAGAAATAAACAGCAGATGTCTGCTCAGTCTCAAAACTGAAAAATAAATGCAGTTGCAAAATCTGCCACTGCCATGCCATGGACACAGAGTCCATCTGCTGATGCAGAAAGCGGGAGACAGATAAAGCAATATCTGAAAGCAGCAGAGCACGATGTGGACCTGAACCATTTTGAGAGACTCGAGAACACTTCCATTTCAAAAGGAACATCATCTATACATGTCTTTGTTCTTTCAGACAAAACCTCCTTTCTTCCTAAACTGATCTACAACCTACCCCGAACTTCTATCTGAACGTACCCCAAACTAACAAAATTTGTTCTCCTTTCAGTCCCTAATAACTTTTCAGGAAAATATTCCAGAAATTCTGACAATTGGAAAGAATCTAATTTTCTGTTTAAATGTCTTCAGATCAACACCTCTCTGCATCAACTTTAGCTTTTTTTTCTTCCCCCCTCGAAAAAACTCCACAGTTTTCAGAAGTACTTACAGACACCAACTAACAGAGGCACTATCCAGAAATTCTGCCAGTATTTGTCTCTTTCTGTTCTTCCAGAAGGGCAGAAACAAAAGCTGTTTAGCTGCTACCCTTGGTCTGTGTCTACAATGGAAAGGTCCAGTGATGAAGCCACACTGAATAGCCACTGATTAAGAAATTGCAGCAGTTCTAGGAGCTGCTGTTGATTCAAGGTGAGAGGAATTGCACCAAGCTGGAGTTAGCTGGCAATGCACAAAGAGGAATTTCCATGTTGTCAAAAATCTTCCGCCACGTCTGATTCTGGCATTATTTCCTACTGGCTTGCTAAGAAAAAGCAAGCCCCCATCACACTCCTCCGGTGCTTTCTTTGCTCCTTGGATGAATATTCTGTGAGTGCAAATAAAACGTGCAACAGCAGCAATTTATTTTCTGCCTCTCACCGGGAGGACTGGAGGCAGCCAGGCTTTTGGATCAGGAGCTGGAAGCCTCCCTGCCAGCCCTCAGTTCCTCTCCTCCTCCTGCTCTTTGCTTTCTGCAAGATCACAGCCACGAGGCACGCCAAGGCCACACCAACGAGGTGCTGGTTCTCAGCTCCATCTCTACAGCCCTAAGAGCCTGTCTGACACTCAGGAAATCTAGCCATGAAGATCCAGACCCAGGTTCCTGAACCGCAGAGAGAGGATGCACACGCAGTCCCAAGCCGGCCAAAGAAACAGTACTGGGGAGGAATATCTCATTATTACTGCAATACAAGTCTAAGATTTAAATAGCCCATGTCAGAAGAGCTGAGACATGCCATCACAAAATTTTTATCAGCTATCCATGGGGCTTTTAAGCTTCCAGCTTCCCAGAGTAACAGTTACGCTTGAAACCATGAACTTTTTTTTCCTCTGCCTCCAAAATTGCAAACACACAGCGCAACAATGCTTAAACCTGTTGGCTCTCCTCTCTTACAGAGCAGTCACAGCCTCTGTTTTACCTTTCTTTTCTTTCCCAGGGTTCTGGCAGCACGTGGGTTAACGGGACAGTTATTTGAATGAAAGGCATTTCCAATAAATCAGCAGATAGCAAAAGGGAAAAAGCACTAGAGTAATTTCTTCTGCTCACAATTTCATTATGCTCTTGGCTTTGAGCCATTATCAGGTAAATCAGTCAAGTCATGTTGCACAGACATTTCTGAAAGAACAGTTTTTTAAATCACTTGGTAAGCCACACTCCTTGTTTTGAATGGAGGACCCTGCTTATTTTGTATGGCACTTTATGCCCATTGAGAAGTTGTGAAAAGGAGAGCTGCAGTCAGAGCTAGAGCTGTGATTTGGCTGCAGAGAGCACCTCATGGAACTGAACCCAGGGCTGTCCCCATAGCCTGTCCCTGTTACACCACGAACCGCGAAAAATAACGACACAAAGTCCAAGCCCAGGAGCAATAATGGCTAATTTAATTCATTATAAATCAGTTTATACAACCCGGTTCGCAAAGATGATAGAAAGCCATTGGTTCTTTTACCAACCACCCCTTGGTCTACTGGCTGAAACTCACAACACCCGTTTCATAATATTTGTCTCAATGTGATCCATAACAATTCTGCATAACAAACCCAGGTGCAAGACAAAGAGTTAGTTTACAAGAACCCGTAGCAATGTTTTTCATAGATTCTGTGGGAAACACAGAGCTTTCACAGAATGCTGCAGAAAGCTGGAAAATTTCTCTGCTAAAGCTTTTCAGCATCTACAATAGCCCACATCCTCCTTTCCCTGCTGCACCAGGCCTGACGACAGCACCCCAACAAATGGACATCCACTCCCTCTCCAGCTCCGTTTTGGCAACAAACCTCGGAATAATGCTGACCAAAGAAGGGATCACTGCTTGTAGTACCTTGGCCTGGGCAAGTCTGCTCAGCTGGTGGCATTCTCTAGGGCTCTCCCCAGCTTTTAATTTCCATCTGGTGTTCTCTCACCACTCACTGGCTCATGGCTCCTCGACAAACATGGAAAAATGCAAAAATGCCCTGCTTTCACCACAGAGAAGACTGTCCTGGGATGAAACTCCCAGAATAAGGAAATGGAGGCTGCTGGCAAAAATATTACAGTTTTGACAGTCTCTTCATTCTCTTTCTCCCCCCACAACACTGGTGTGATCAAGAGGAGGCAGAAGAGTGATGCAGCAGCAGCAGAACATCGTGGACAGAGAAATGGGGGATGCAGACAAGGCAAATACAACATAGCTGCAAATGGCCTTGAAAGCACCAGCCTGTCCCTGCACAAACTGTCTCCCAGCCATTTTAATGGCTTCAAACTTCACACAGCGTCATTAATGTTCAGTATTTTTCCTTTTACAACTCACAGCTTTCAACTAAATGTGTTCATCCTATTTCCCCCGTTCCCACATTGTACCCCCCCCCCCCCCCCAAGTCACTGAAAGTACCTTTACCTTAATGATTTGGAGTCTCATGCAATTTACTGAAATACTGAGCATCAGTTATAAAAGCCACACATAAAAGCCAACCACACTATAAGAATCTCAAGTTAACACAGCAAAAGCATCCTCACATGCACTCCAGCAGAGAGAAATCCCAATTAATGCCTTATACAGAAACACAAGCTCTTCATGCTTAACCCTCAGATTTTAAGTGGGACCTCAGTGTTTGCTGAAAGTAGCTGTGGCAAACTTTAAACATCTAATTTTTGACTGTTCAGAACAGAGTGATGGCTGCCTGCTTTTGCCCCCCAACCACCCACCAACCCCTCACTTGGCCTAGGTTAGCACAGCAAGCAGCTACTGCAGGAGGGAGAGATTCCTCACCAGTTTCTAAACTAGTTAACAGACACTTCCAGCTGCTTTTCAATGCATATTCCACTGTCAATCAAAATTACAGGGTATAATTAAGCAGGCAACAGCCAAGCAATGTCTGTCTTCTACCCAAAAACCCAATGAACAGATTAATTTACCAGTGAAATAGAGTAAGATGAATTCCTCTAAAAATAAACCCCTGAGAGACAAGGCACCATCAGTTTCTTTTCTATCTAGCAGCAGGTTAAATATTGTATTTTTTCTGCAAAGCACAGTTTCAAAAGTTGCCAAGAACTCAAACCTTTCTGTATCATCCCATATTAACACCGGTGATCTCTGTTCAACTTGCAAACTGCAAATTCAGCTCCTGGAGGCATCAATGGGTTCTTCAGCCTCATGACTGGGGTAACATAAATGACATCAGATGTCAGAAGGACGATGAGGTGCCACACAAACCATTGCAGAGTTGGCAGAACCTTCCCCAAGCTGTTGCAGGCTCCTGAGACCTTTTAAATACCTCGCTCTACCTGACATTTCTTTGTGCAGTAGGTATTATATTCACTTTGTGTCGCTGAATTTTAATTACTTTGACAACTTGCGGGGGACTTTTTAAATAATATTTTATTTAATCAACAGGTTTTTTTCATTGTAATGTTCGGTAGCAGCAACAGATCATGCTAAGATAATGAAAAGCATTGGAGCAGCTGAAAACTTAATTAAAACACGTAAAAATTAATTATACCGCTCATCATTGATTTTGTCTGAAGAAGCTGATATTGCAAATAGGAAATCAAAAGCAGGGAGGTCATGTAGAGAATTGCTGATGCGAAAGTGGTATATTACAGAAAAAATACACTCAGGCTGAGAGGAGCCATTCACTCCAGGTCGACGAGCCCGTGCTGAGCTGAATTCCATCCCACATCACTAAATTGCCAATCAAGCATCAACAAGGAGGCTGATTAAGGTGAAGCCAGAAGAATAGGGTACATGGAATATAACTTGTTATGTAGACTGTTGTATGTGAGATGAGAATCACATGATTAATAAAGTCAGCTTTTACAGGATCTTTTTCTGCCTCTGTGCCAAAAAAAAAAAAAAAAACAAAACCGGAAAAAGAGTTTAGTAGTGTAACTGTGAAATGTCACTCCTCAGGCTCTCCAGAAATGCCTCAGATGTGTGCCTGGATTAGGACTACACTACCTGGTGCTGCAAAAAGGGATTATAACATCACTTAATGTCCATAACTAACCAGGACCCTGCTCACGCCTGCACTCAGTCCCAGCGTTAGGGAGGAAATGGGAGCAGCCAGATGTTCTTACCCTTTCTGCTTTATTCTGCAAAAACATAATGTACTGTCCTCTAGTTTAAATAATAACTCTCGCTCCCTCTTGTCAGTTCCTGAACTTGTTTATAAAGCATATTACATCCTATTTTCACTTGAATCAGTAGAGCCAGCTAAGGTACCCTTTGAATAAAATACCACAGTACAGAAAGGCCAACTTGGTATCAGCATAAATTTTATCCAGAGCTCTACCACAGACTCCTTTGGGCAAGTCACTTAACTACTCCGGGCCTAAAGTCTGGAA
Source organism: Lycocorax pyrrhopterus obiensis (assembly GCA_014706295.1). Lineage (NCBI taxonomy): Eukaryota > Metazoa > Chordata > Aves > Passeriformes > Paradisaeidae > Lycocorax > Lycocorax pyrrhopterus. The sequence continues at coordinate 12,499,357 of JACSVZ010000018.1, forward strand.
TGAAGGAAATACTGCTTTATCAGACTCAGCAGAAAGACTATCTAATATTTATAAAGCACTTTCTGATCCTCCAGTAAAGACCATGGAAATGTAAAGAAGTACTGACCCAGATAAGGGTTAAGAGCAGAATCTTTTTTCCAGTGAGAGCTCTCAAATGACCTTGCAATGTTAGGATTTATTTTCAAGGCAAAGGAAGATCTATCAGGTCCAGGAGCTATGTTTTGCTTGAACTGCAGATGACTTGCTATCAACAAGGAAACAAGTTTAGTCACTGATCCAAATGTCGGGAGCTGCCAAATCAGCACTTTGATGAAATGTCAGGAACACTAACGTGGTTTCAGGGCTGCACTGATTTAACAGCCAAAATGGAATCTGGTCACATTCTTTTAATCCTCCAGGAAAATAACAAATAACCAGCAATATATACATTATATACTCTTCTTCAATTTCTTTGAAGTTGAACAAACTAAAAAAACCCATCTAAACCCATAAATAAACCACTTCTGTGGTTTAAAGGAGTCTGATCTCCACATGCTGGAACTTCAGGAGCGCAAAGATCCCATTTAATGAGAGAAATTAAAAATTCAAGGATTTTTCCACACCTGTAACTGCACCTTGTGCAGGAAGATACTCTGCGAAGGGAGTCCTCCAGTCATAAGGCTGCTCATGAGAATCAAAACATGGTATTTGACATAATAGAATGTTCAAAGGACAGGAAGAACAAAGCAGGCACACTCAGAAAAGATGGTTGTATACTTTCGGACTATTTTTTTTAGCCAACAAAAAAACCAAAACCAAACGACAACAACTAATAGCTTTTATTTAAATTCATGAACCTAATCTCAAAGAAATCTCTCTTTTGGTTAAAGCAACCAGATGTTTCTAAATAAAATATTTAAAATATTCATGTGCTATTGTCAGAAATACTCTGTGGAGAAAGAATGGCCATCAAACCTTTGTCATAGCAAGAAAAGTGCTGAAGAATTTCAGTGCTGGGAGAAACTGCAGATGCCTCACATGTTGGGCAACTGTAAGAAATTCTGCCCCAGCTATTAAACACAGAATAAAAAACCTGTGTAAGAACAATTCCGCGCTTTGTACTCCTGCTCATCGCATTGCCCACACAGGAAGCGTAACTAAACAGACCCAAAATCATCTCCTTTGTTAAGAAAGGAGCGTGCTGCACCTTCCCTTTCTGCACACCCAAGAACTGGAAACACCTGGAAAGGAGCAGCAGGTGCAGCCAGGGCTCTGCAGGAGCAGCAGGGATGATATTTCCCATGGGAAGTGTGTTGATAAAAGCTGGCTGGGTTATTGCAAAAACACAACTCTCACAGCTGACACCACCAGCCACCATCTCTGGGTGACACCCTGCAATGCACTCACCCCGTACTGACACAGACTCGAGTGCTTCTCACACAAAGGAGCCTTTATGTGCAACATATAATTGGTCTCAAGTTTTGGCACACAATTTAAGCTAATTACCTATCCTGCACTACACACCGAGGAACGCTGAGGAATTCCTACTGTGGAACTTGAAAACCCAAATAACATCCCGTTGCCAGCATGGCATTGATTCATTTTATAATTCAACCTGGACAGCACTTCCACAGGAGCGAATATAAAAGTATCTCCTGCCAGGAGAGCACTGCCAGGTCTTTTATAAATACTACAGAAGTTTCCCAAGCAGGTGGCCCATCAAACTCAAATAATTGATCCACATCAGTTAGACCTGGAAATTCAATAGTACAGCACATCATTACAGCAGTCAACATAAGAGGAAAGTCCTTGTGGTTTCCCCTCCAGCCAGCACTTGAAAGGAAACTGAAAAGCTCTGCTCTCTTTTCAGCTTGGCACATACCTCCTTTGAGGTTTTCAGGGAAAGAGCAAATACTAACAACCCCTGTGAGAGGCCCCTCCTCTAAGACTTACCTGCTTTTCTGAAACATAACTTCATGACAACATTCTCTTTTTCATTATTGGAAACAGTTCAATGTGGATAGAAGTAAATAAATACCCTTGGCAGGTTCAAGCAGTGCTGTTAAATGCCCCATTTCCTTATGGAATGCGGAGTTTTAACGGACAACTTTCCTCCCACCCAACAACGGCACAGTTCTCCTGGCGGCGCTGCTGCAACAGTGGGGGGTAGCGAAGGGCACTGATTCATCTGCACACGTAGATTTAACAGCTGAAAATCACTGCTGCCTCACAGCCACCTGCCAGAGGGACAAACAGCCCAGCAGGGACATCTCGGTGGATGGGGTCACCACTGCTCAGAGCCCGACTCCCACTTACAGTGGTTCTCCCTGGTCACACACAGACGTGGCTCTGCATCTCCTCCATCACTGCGCTCCCCTGGGTCAATCACAGCCTGATCAAGTTTGTTATAATTTTTGCTTAAGCATCCAAGCCTTAAATTTCCAGCAGTTTGGCTCCCTGTGAAGTAGTGAAGTCACTCACCAACTATGCATTAGGACTTAGAAAAGATAAAAGTGATGTCTGAACCATTGCAAGCACAGAAGAAAGTTCTATCAGCCTCAATCACTTCATGAATTATTTACTGAATTTGCACAGGAAAGTCAGAGGAAATACAGCTATTAAGGCAGTAGCCCACAACCTGTACTTTGCCTGTAAGATCTTTCAGTGCTACCAGCAGCCAGGGGAAATCAAGAAGTTTCCACCAAAACAGTGAAGAAAGGCAAAGCCTGATCCTGCCTATGGTGTTTGCTCCTTCAGTATCATATGCCCATGGCCCAGGAAAGGTTGCAGACCACTCCACTGAGGAGACACCACTATAAACTATCATCTACCAAACCTATTTCTTCTCTCATGACAAGCATTTCTGTTCTTAGGGGTTTTTATACTCATATGGAAACTCCATCAGCAGCTATACACATAACGCTTCCACAGATGCCTACACAAGTTGTTTCAAAACACTGCAAACAGTGCAGCAAGCTGGGTAGGGTGGGTGCTGCCTGCCAGGCAGGAGAGGAGGGCTGGAGATGCCAAACTCTGTGCCACCAAATACCCACCACAGCACTGCCTGAGATTCCTGGCTGAAAAACAGCTTCTCCACGTGTGCTGAAGTCAGCCCAGGGACTCCAGCATGAACTGCAGAATGAACAAGATCTGTGGCACCCACAGGGATCCTTTGCTGCTCACAGCCAGATCTCGGCTGACAGGCACAGAAATGCTGGCACTCCAGAGAGCAAGGAGTGAGAGAATTCTCTCTTCCCATCTCCTCGTTCTCACTCCACTGAAGGACTCAAGATGCAACCCCAAAATGCTGCAGTGGATGAGGAGCCCTGTCACAGGCCTCTGACAAACCCCTGGGTGCGATGGCTTCGTTCCTAACCAGGCAGATCGCCTGCAATGCAAGTGGACCCTGCAAGTGTTGGGACCTTTTCCAGCTGAGAAGGATGCTAAAGACAACCCGGACACGGGACCACTGCTAGAAACAAGTTTGGGAGCTTTGCTGATTTGACTTTGGGTTTTTTCTCCCCTCTGCCAAATTTTAGGCAGTGGTGACAGTGAGATCAGACCTAACATCCCAGTGCTCCCATGAGTGATCCCAGAGCAGCTCTTCACAGAGCTCATGTGGGTTAAATCACCTCCTCTGCTCCCTCAAGGGGAATTTTGGGTGCCTATACTCCCACCTAAACCCTCCAGTCAATCTAATCAATGTCAAAGAAAGTCAGGGAAGGTCAAAGAACATCAGCTAAAATGACATCAAGCCTTTATTTTTCAGTTCCCACCTTCATAAAATAGGTATAATCATACTTACTTACTTTCAAGGAGAATTGTAAGGCTTAATTAGATAATTAACATGAAAGTGCCTTTCAAAAGCCTATGTACACACAAAGCACTACTGTATTATTAGTGTAGGCAGGCATGGGGAGCTCTTAGAGATTTTCTAACAGGTTATTTGTTATTCTGGGAGAAGTCTTTAGCTGCATACAGCAGTAGTATAATTATTATCATCAGATTCACTTCCTAAAGATATTTATGAAACACTATGAAAAAAAAAAAAAAGCATCCAGCTAAGTAGCACGGAGCTGAGGTTCTGTTTTGTTGCACATGCTGATTAGGAACGCTGTTAAAGTGTTGTTTTGCCACAGTGGAAATGCTGGTGCCAGGAAATGTAGTTATATGCTTGTTACTTGAATCATCATTATTTGGATATAATTGCTAGGTATCAGTGATTTCAACTCCTTTTTGTTTTTATCTGTGTTTCTTTGCAACGGGATTTTTTTCTTTTTCTGGAGTCTGCTGGATCATGACAAGAAATGTGCAAAAGCAGGAGCCAGACTTGCGCTGTTGCACAGCTGATTTTGACTGTACCACACACCCAGGAATTTCTCTCTTCTGTGCATTGCATAAATATGGTATATATATAAAAAATCATTGAATTATGACCATGAAAGCAGGGATTTCCACCAGGCAAGAACTATGCTATTCTACCTTCATTAAAATATACAAATTACAAGTACTCCATCTTAATTGTAGTACTAGGGATGGGAATAAGCAGGCCAAATTTACTCTCTTACATCATATAAATACTTCTGTAGTCCATAAAACTTCCCTTAAGAGCTGTGTGAGGAGGATTTCACCCTAAAACTCTATTTCTTTGCTTCCTTTTCAACCAAATGTCATGGTAAACTATGCAGTGATCAGGTTCAGTGATCACATGAGTCTTATACAGCTACCCTCAGCAAATTGCTCTTGACTGATTCCCATATAAAGTAAAATCAGATATAGTCTTATTGCAGATACGTCTGCACAGCTCAGAGCTGGGCCCTGAAATACTGCATCAGATTTGTTTCTTCAGAATTTTCAGGACAGCCCAACTGTTGGACCCAGCACAGCTGCTCTTCAGTACCCAAAAATCAGGCAAACCCGAGACAGCTTTTCCATTAAAAAAAAAAAAAAAAATCTCTTTAGAGAGAATTTTGTACTGTCCATTCTGTTACGGCTAAAGGAATGAAGATGTCAATTCAACCATCAAGTTACAGAGGCTTTCATCTTTACTTTGTATCAGCAAGAACAAGAATTAGCTGAACAAATTCTTTTCAGAGTGATGGAATAATAAAATTGTCAGGAATTGGATTCACCACCTTGCAGCTTCTAATAGTCCATATCATTATTTGTTAGTTTGTAGAAATCAATACAGCAACATATTCCCCAAAGAGAAAATATCTATAAATCTCATTTGCAATAACAAATTTAATTTTTAAATCTGTTCATTTTGATCATTCTCCATGATTCTGGTACAAAACTGGGCAGAAAATGTGTTTCCACCCAACTCTAATTGAGTAGAAAACCTTCCATAAAAGAACAGGAAAGGAATCTAAACAACATCAAATATTTATATCATGGGAAAACATCAAGAGATCTTTTTTGCAGCTTGTACTGTATATATTTTACATGTAAATTAAGCTGAGTGGTTCCTCTTCATAGCTTCAAGCTGCTGCTAATGCTTCATAGATTTTTCAGGCAGACAAATATTGGTGAAAAGAGTTTTATAACCTTCACACTGAAGATTTACGATTAGATGTGAACTAGAAGCCTAATGCACTGACATGTGGCCTTGGCTCAGTCTCATTATAAAGTAATCTGTATCCCTGGTATAATTGCAGTTGTTTGATTGTAAATCATCCCTCCTTCCATGCAGCTCTGCCACTTTTGATGTTGGTGAAACACACGGGATCTGCTGGAGTTTTCACGGCTTACACCAGAATTAGTGTCAGCTTGCACTAAAACTCTTGCGGCTTTGGAAAATGTTCAAAACCCTCTGGTTTTTGCTCTCCCTCCCAATGCAAACTGGCAGTGCTTCGTCCTGCCCTGGCTCCACTTGCAAAAATAATCTGTCTGCTATTTTTCAATGCTTTCAGTTGCTTCAGTTCAGCCCTTGTACTGCTCCTGCTCAAGCAGCACAGCCACACCAACACGGGGAGAACTGCAGTTCCTCCAGCAGCTGGCGAGCCCCACGTCAGCGATTCACTGAGATTCCCAAACAGCATTACACTAAATTAATGCTTGTGATGGAAATGGGCCAATGCAATTAGAACACGGTGCTTACACTGTGACATTTTCTATTAGCCAGAAATGGACGCCAGGACTGCCAGGTATTGTGCTGCTACGAGGGGCCATTAATGCACTGAACGGCCACTTACCCAAAACAACAGACTTCAGCAGGAGCAGATGGCAAAGCCCTGCATTTCTCCTACCTGCTTTCAGCCTCCAGTCTCTGGCTGGCTACAAAAGCAACCGTGCTGGTTTAAAACGAAGCGACCATTGTAATTAGCAAAGCCATCATCCCAGCGGATGTCTTTCAAGCTCATGAACTATTGAAAGTTTAAATGGTTTTCAAAGGGAGTTAAACACAATCTTAGAGGGCAGGTCCGTGGTGGTCTAAACAGGATTGCTGGCTCAGAAAGTCTTTGCAAAGTACAAACTGTCAGAAATGAGGAGCATATGGCTTGGGATGGATCACTCCATCCATCCTGCTTGCTGCTCGGATGTCAGCATCCTCTACCAGTGACAGATGAAGCAGAAACGTTCTGCACTTTATCCAGACTGGCACCATGGTTCTTACGCCTCTAGGAATAATCCCTCCATGAACAGAGCAGGTTAGTGGGTGTTCCAGAGAGCCAAACAGGAGCCAGGATGTGGGACAGTGCTACGAGGCCAACCTCACACATCCACACCAAGTGTCTGAGAAGACAGAGCTGCCTGTGAGATGCTTTCCACCATCCTAATGGGAGAAGGGGGAGAAGACCCTTTAACCTGGACCCATAAAGCCACATCTGCTTTGAGATGCTTGCTTAAGGCTCATTAATGTTCCCAATGGCAAAGTTGTACTTAAGCACCTTACTGAATTCACATGGATTTATCGAAGCAACTCAATAATTTATGGGACCAAAGCCTAAAAGCGAGAGTTTTTCTCGTTTAACCCAAAGGTGCAATTTTTGGCTAGCAGCTGTGGAAGGCTGATCCTCTTTTACAGCTCAGCCACCAGGGAAGGAAAAAGGCACATTGTCCTTGCATGATACCCAACAGGCGCATACAATTTCTTTGCTCACTGTTTCAACCAAGTAATGACCTTCACCTGTGTTTGATACTGCTAAGTTTAGGAAAAGATATAAATACGGAGAAGATTGTCTTTTTTTAAGAGCCAGCTGTGCTGTCTCTAGCTGGGATTTGTTTCCCTCTTGAGGATTCTTGGTCCAGTTGCATTCCCTCACAGTTTCCTCTGCATAAATCTCTCGTACACAGGCTGGTGCAGTGGGATGGATCGTGCCATCAATGCAGTATAACCTCAAGGAATTTTTGCAGCACATGTGGACTGGACTCTGTGCTCTCTACAAGATATCTTCAGAGGAAAAAAAAAAATCAGCAAGGATTTTTGGCAAGTTTATGACAGAATTCTGAGCTGGGGAGAAAGGAGCCTCAAAAAAACCCCCAAAATTAGAACTGGGCTTTTTTGAGTCATGGCTGCAATTCTGAGATGCTGTTAAAGGTGACGGCAGCCACTGGGCATTTTTTTTTTTGCAGCTCTCTTCTTCCTCAGACTGGGTTAAAGTCCAGTTAACCCTGGGCATCCAGCCCCAGCTTTCCTGAAAAGACCCCATGACAAAAGCCAGGGATACTGACCTGACCTGTTCCCTCTGGCTCAGTACATGCTCTTGATGCTGTTTTGCCATCAGATTCACTCTGGAATATCAAGTCTAGAATGACAACAATGTACGACTACACCACCTCACTGAAGATCAAACCCATGCTTTTCTAACCCTACTAGAACTCAAACCATTAAAGAAGCAAATCACCTACTACCACAATAGCCCCATTATGACTATACAAATTAATTTTAACTGGAATATATATTTACTGTGGAGAACATGTGTATATACACACTCAGAAAGCTATTATGTATATGGAAATACATTTGAAAATATTTGCACTACGCTTATTTCTTTAGCTTCTACATTTATCTCTTAAAAATGAATAATACATTTGCAAGGTACTTTTTCTTTTCAAAGCAGGAATATTATGCTTTGCTTCTGACAAAGAGTAAGCAGCAGGAATTGCACCTGATCTATCCCCAGAGAGCAAATCGCTGTTCTGATGTTAAATCCTGCAGATGGAGAGAGCAAAAAACCACCCAGTTCCACATCACCTGCAGCGATGGCTTTCCTAAAACTTCCCAGTTAACCAGTATGTCCAATCTGCTCCACTTTATCTTGCAGAACCTCGAGTTACTCTCCTTAGTTACAGTCTCTAAGGCAGCTACGATATATTGGAAGGTGACCCTGGACAGCTTCATCCTGCACCGTGCTCTTCCCATACCAATTATTTGTACTGAGGAGCTGGAGCACGTGGAAGATCCAGCAACAAGAGGCAGGTGAATGCCAGCAGCAGCAGGGTGAAGAGAGAAGGTAAGCAAAATAAAGTCTTATTCCATGTGAGTTGGAGGTCCTGGGGGTACTGTGTGCTCAGAAGTGCCAGGAGCAGATATGCAATGACAGATTCTTTGTCTTGGTTTTCCCTTTTTTTTTCTTGCTTCCCTTAAGAGCAGCTTCACAGAGCTCCACGTTTACCCCAGACCTCAAGACTGCCCCAAGAACTGCCCCTTCATCCTGCCAGAACTGCAGTTTTTTGACTTTGTTGTTGTTGCGTGGGGGATGTCCATGAGAGCAGTCTGGAGAATATTCCTGTGTTTTTTCTCCCCCTCCAACTTGCTCAAAACCTTTCAAAAGAACAAAATCCCCATCAGCCTCGCAGCTTCAGAACTAACAGCATTCATTTCAACACTACCTCCTTCCTTGTGTGCTTGGTCAAATGGAAAAGGAGAGGAAAATCCCATATGAGAATCAACCCAAACTGCCACCACCTCACATTTGGTGGGAAGAACCAGGAAAAATTAGGAGGGAATTTTCAACATTTTACCTATGGATTTTATCTTCCCTTTCCAAATCTCTTGTGTTTGCTTTATGGTTTAAGCCTATGCACAAGGAACAGCCCGAGGGAAGGACCAAAGGCTGGTATTGCAGGAAAACACTTCACCCTCTTCCTTCAAGCACCACCACTATCCCTTCAGCAGAGTTTCCACCACTGGGTCCATCATCCTGAGCACAATGAATGCTTAAAGCATTTGAAAACAGGACTGCCACAGCCCGGGAAACGTAGAGGATTTAATGTCTGCAGAAGCACAAAAGCACTGTCTCCAGAGCACGGACCATATTGACAAACTGTGTGAAAAGGGAACGTTTTTCTCCAAGTTTCCAGTTATTTCTGTTCCTCCGAGGAAAGCATCTCTATCACAAGATCCCACACAGACAGGGCCCCTTGCTGCTTCAACAGCCCCAGATGCTGCAAGTCCTCCCAGTGCCCTTTATATTAAAACAATCACACCGATTAATCTAAACTGTGAAAGGAAATACAAACTTTAGGCAGGCAAGTCTGTTAAACACAGCAGAATATTTTCCAGGGAAGAGCTTATACACAGCAAAGGATTTCACTTCCAAGCTTTTGGTTTAATAATTTGAAAATGAAAAAAAAAAGCAATCATGCAAGCAAGTGGCACTCTCCTTAATTAAGGAAGTAAATTCAGAATCAATAAAAGGGCAATTAATCTGTGGGTGTCACTGGCTCTGAATTATGTTGATAGCCCTGAAGAGGGGACCCTGTGACCTCCAACACTTCTCCCAGGGTCTGAAGGTCTTCACACCCTGATCTGTTATTTTAAGACAGACACAGTGTTAGAAAATACACTGACAGATGTCAGGAAACACTGAAGGAGGAGGGAACTGAAAAGCCTGTGCGTCCTTTGCAAAATTATTGCGGCTAAATTTGTCATTGCTTTGGATCCTTTTAAAGACACAAAAGCTCTTTGGAGGGAAAAAGGGGATTGAGTAGAGGGGCTCATGTGCTGTCCTGGGGACTGAGAATGCCCACACAGCCCCCACAGCAGGAGCTGGTGTTGCTTTGAGCCTTCCCTTCCTCAGGGTTTTCCAATGGGTCTCTGGCAGGCTTTGGAGAGGAGGAGCACACAATTCAGCACAGTTCCCTGTCCCTTTCTTTCCATTCTCTGGGTAAAAAAGGGCAGTGCAGGTTTTTGAAGGGGAAAAGGCAGAGCACTGCACACTATCAATCCCCTGGCTCGCTCCCTCCCACATCTGGGCACAGATCACCGTGGCACACGGGGATTTACGTTATTGGTGACACACACAGATTGGCACTAAAAGGAATTAGTTGGCTTGTTTAGGGCTGGAGTTTAGCAGCTTATGAGACATCTCAGTGCCGTGGAAGGGAAATGCAATGAAATCCAACTGCAGAGAAGAGTGGGTTGCGTGCAGTGACTCCCTCCTCAAAAGACAATCCCTCCAACTCCACCGGCACTTCATTACTTACGGAAAACGGGGCTACCAGAGCATGATAAAATATCACACTCTGAGCCCTTGTAGAAGTATTATATTAAAGAATATGTAGATCCAGGGTAAGCAGAGGTACCACTAAGCTGCCATCCAGGGGTGGCTTAAGAAGCTTATCTGCATTATTCTGCACCACTCTCCACTGACAACTTTAACAGTCACTCAAAGAAACATCTTATTTCCTCCACTGTGTCCCAAGCATCTCTAGCTAATACCACATCCAGCAGAGACTTCATTACAGGTGTTTTTTTCCCAGCCCATACCCTGGGAAGCTCAGATTTGACTGACATAGCCCCAAATCTGAGAACTCAGACTCGATCTGCCTCTTTGTTTCTATTCCTTTCCTGGTCCAGGGTTACAGCTGGTCTTTTGGTGCCTCCCTTCGCCTCTTCTTCATTACCAATCCCCTGTCATCAATTCTAAGTTAGACATTTCACCTTCTTTGGCAGGAGTTCTCCAGTGTGAGATGACTAACAGACATTAAATTGTTAGTCTTACGTTCCCTTTAAAATGTGCTCAGAGCAAATGCTAATAGCAGCACATCTCAAAAGACTCCTACCAGCATTTGTCTTGATCTTTCATTACCCATCTGTCAAAACCCTGGTGACAGTTACAAGTTTAAATCAAAGTTCAGAGGCACCTGTTAGTTTCAAAAAACTTTTGCCTCCAAGGCCTACATTTCAAGAAGCTGGGTGTGCTTGCCAAGTCCCAGCATTTGAAATGTTGGCAGGAAACGAAGTACGTGGGCATTGAACATGGTGAGAAAAGCGAGGCAATTTTCCATTTAATAAACACATGGGGACAAATAAATCACAGCCCCTGGGCAGAGCTTCCAATAAGTTTACTCTGTACCTCCTCAGAGGGGCTCACATTGCTTTGACTTGACAAGCCAGGCAGGGTAAAGTGACAAAGAAGAAAGGAAAAGAGGCACCGGCGAAGCAGCTGGAGTCCCCAAAAGTCAGGAGGCTGCTGTTTTGAGAGGCTGGAGCTAATTAACCTGTGCTAATCTGATCAGAGCGGGGGCTACAGAGGCACACCTCTGCTCCTGGAGCTGGGAACAGAGGTTGTGGTTAGGTGTGAGGGAGGATCATGGAGAAAGACAACCCAAGAAGGCTCTCAATGCTCTTCAGAAACTCCCTCTTCTCCACTGGAGCCCCAGCTCTTTGGATCTGACCTACAGTTTTAGGCTTTGATTTATGAATTCAGCTCTCCAGATGGCTTTGAACAGAAATCAGGCTGAAAAGTAAACTCAGAACCAAGTAAGAAAGCCCTCCCCAAAGGTCTGGCAAGACTTTGGTGGAAAAGTGACCTTTGTTCAAACAACTGGCAGCTGTTAATCACAAATTCATCGGCCACAGCCTGACACTGTTTATTTTGCCAACTGTTTGTAGTGCCTGCTGCAGACTATTACTCTCACACATTTCCAACAGTTGCAGCACACTTGCCACTTTTTTGAATGGTTTATTTTAATTTGAATGTCTCACATCTATTGAAAAACACTTGGAAACACATGACTGCCCACATCTTCCTGGTCATTTCTGGATACTGATGAATTCCAGTGCGTGCCACAGTGTGTCCTTCAGAAAGGACAAAGTTGGACTGCTGCTTTACCAGATACCCTAAAGGTTTGCTGGATTATACACAATTTACTTTTTCTTATAAGCATAATTTTTACATAAAAACATTAGCTCTGGATTTCTATGTCCATTTTCCTATTTTTTTCAGAAAACTCCTACCTATACCAAACAAAATAATTCATGGTCATCACATCCCAGCTTTGTATTGAAATGGCTACAGAAAATAGTTTGCAACACAGCCAAGCAGTACATTCCTGTGCAGAAACCATTTTTGCAGCTCCGTTATTTGCAATCAACCAGCAATGCTATGCTTCAAGGGTTGATTTTGATGCCCTGAATAGAAATTCTGTTCCCACTTCTCTGTCTCGTTAGAGGAGACTCGGCTCAGCGTGTGCCTTGTTACTAATCCTGTGGTTTCCTCCACAGCACCTGGGGGTCACATCAGAGCTGGAGCTGCCAACCTCAGTGACCTGTGCATGTCCATGTCCTGACCAACCCCTCCTCAGCTTAACCTTCATCTTGTCTGCACACTCCAAGCAGCTTTAAAAAACAGCCTGGAATTTTGTTCTAAGCAATGAGAAGCTCACAAAAAAAACCTCCCCACATGCAGCTTAAAGGTACCAGTGTCTCTGTGCAACAGGTCCTGCAGGGATCTGACTCACTTTTTGTGCCAGTCTCTGAAATTAGACCTAATAAATCAAGACCAGGCTATAAGCCAAGCAATGCATCTTTTTCAGTGGGTGGCAGAATACAAATGCAATAATTCGTTCTGATTATGGTGTTTGATTACTGAGTGTGAGACAAGGCTCAAACAGAATGTAACTTTTAATTACACCATTCTGTGGCAGTTCACTGCGAAGCCAGCAGCTCTTTCAGGGCCGTGCAAATGTCTGCCTCATTCCTGATAAAGCCTGAAATATGTCTTGGTGCCTTCCATAGCCTCTGGGCACAGTCTGTATTCATTCTTGCAGATCTCACTGTTGATTTGCTATATTTTACTACTGCTACCCTGGCAACCCTATGAAACATAAAAAGCTGACTTCTCTGTCTCTCATTTATATTAAAAAAACGTATTTAGATACTTCTAAATAAACAACACGTGCTATCCAATGCAAACTGACGCAAGAGTGCAACATGGATTTCGTTATGCAAATTATGGTTGACCAAGACTAGCAAATAAATGCACCCCAGAAACTCTGCACTTTCTCTGCACACATTACACTGAGCACTGCACATGTCTCTGTGGGAAATCCTTGACATAAATATGGTGGCCTAAGGCTGTAGGAATAAGGTAGCATTTGAATTGAATATGCTACGGCTATTTGAATATGTTCTATGTGTGTAATTGAGGGCAGAAACACTCCCAGTCAGTTTTTTGGTTGTGGTTTTGTTTTTTTTTTTACTTAAATATCTCAAAGATTAATTGATTCATCCACACAAACCCTTCAAGCCCCCCCAGCAGGCAGCAATATCCATTCGTGAACTTCAGGACAAACTTAGAGCAACTCACATTTCTCTATCTCCCATATTCTGCTAAAAACCTGCACCAATTTCTCAGTGTCTGTCACTGAAGTGAAACAAAAGCATGAAGAACCCAGGAAATCTCAAGTTTGAATTAATACAAAAGCCTGTGCTCCTCTGGGGATAACAAGAAGAGTATTATGGTCTTCTGAAATTAAGATCAATTCCCTTTTTCCTTACTGCCTGTTTCTCCCCTTACCCAGCACCAGTCCATGGGCCGCAGAAATGTGGAAAGGGGAGAGAAACGCAGGTTGGGGTAGATCCTCCCAACTTCACGTATGGAGACACAATGCAGAGCCAGGAAAGCCGCAGAGGGGGATGCTAAGGTTTGTGTCAGTGGCAGAAACAAAGGAGAGAAGGTACATGCAGAGATGCTGCACAAATAAGCACAGGCGTTTCACAAAACCTCAGAGAGGGAGGAGAGTGAGAAGTGCCACCGCTGCTGTGAGCCCGTGGGACACGGCGTGGTGGTGGAGCTGTCAGCATCAACGGGAAAAGGAGGCGGCTGGGAGGGTTTTGAAGGATAGGTAAGAGCTCGGGGTTTGAGCTGTTGGCTTCAGTTGTCAACAGGACATCCAGGATCTGCCAAGGAAAAGGGAATGGGAAGAGAGAAGCCTATGAATCATCAGCTCTGGATGGCAATTAAAACCTCCAAGCCATGAGCTGCTCTGTCAGCAAGCCCCTCCTGAAGCATGGGTGGAAGCTGCTCAAAACTTGGCATTTTCTACCCAGTTTGCCAGAGGAATACATTCAACCTGTTATTTGTGGCCACCTCCTAATTATGCTCACATGGAAATTAGGCATATAGAGGCTAGAGAGGCTGGCATGGACTGTCCCAAGACACCAACCTGGTCTCCTGGTTTTAGTTCACGAGGCACTGGAGAGAAGTTGCCAAAAGAGAAGGATACACATGAAAGAAGCAGTTTTTAGACAGTCACTCCTTCATGGTAATTAGAAGGAAGCAGTTGATTAGGCTCATGGTTAAATGAGCCAGCCTGCCTTTGAGCATTTGAGAGAGCTGGGGCAGCTCTCCTCTCAGAGCAGTCAAACTTATCACTTTATTTAGCACTGATCTTTTAGGACCACACTATGTTATCATCATTTCCAGCATCTGCTTTGATCATTTTCTTGCTTTCTCATCCTCAGAACGGCCACGGACTTGGAACACTTCAACACTCACGTCAAAGAGGAAAAAAAAAAGCAAGATGGGGGGGTGGTGTGGTGTGTGTAACTTCCCATGATTCACTCCAAGGCAGCGTTCTAGATACAAACTACACCTAGTCAGACTGAACCCCCTCACCACGTTCATCCAAAGCAAAGACAGTTATTACAGGAGCTTGAAGCAGGTATTGTCCCCACTTTTCTACCTTTCTGACTGCCAGGATCTCTGAAAAAAACACCCCCCACAGCCCACACCAAGCCCTGAATCTGTCTGTGCTTTGTGTTTTTGTGGGGCCCCTGCCACACAGCAGGACCGTGTGTTGTCTTTATCAGAGCTGCCAGGGCATGGACTGCTTTGGGTTGGTTCTGCATTGCACAGCAGGGTCAGGAGAAGCCCCAGTGTCTTGAATAGAACATCTACTCCCCATGTCAGCAACTGCAGGATCTTTATTTTAATGTAGGCTTCACCCTCACATCTTTAAAGGGATTCTCAGGCAATTTCACATATCTTTAATTTCAAATCTTGCAAAAGATTTAAATGCAAACATTTTGTTCTCAGAGCCCATGAATGCAAATGTGATTCCAGCAGCACCACTAATGAGGTCATAAATTAGGCATTTATGTCCCTTCCCCCTGGACAAATGGCATGACCTTGAAGTATAATGGAATGTGCAGCCCACACCTCTTCCCCAGGAAAGTCCCCCTGCCCCACTCTCCAGCACCCTGGGAAGAAGGCTACACCCAGTTCCCACCATAACTGCCCTGCTTAGGCCCAGGTGAGCCTGTCCTTTATCTCCAAGGTGATACAGAGCCCTACAAAGACCTCCAGAAGGAAATCAGCCCTATACACAGGGCTTCCAAAATCCTTGAGAAAGCCTCATTGCCGAGCTTTTCCCCAGAAATCCTCACTGTAATCACTTCACAACCACACTTGTCCACGTAAGCTGGGCTTAAGAAGCAGCTCAGGCTCCATCAAACTTTCCTGCCTGTAAAAATGTCACCCTCCTGCTCTCAGTCATACAAAATGGGCAATCGTCCCTCCCCAGTCCCAGCTTTTCTCCCAGGGAAAGGAATGCCCCTGAGGCAGTGTTGGCCAGGTTTTCAGCTTTGTATTTCTCTTTGGGTTCTCAGAAGCATCTTTCTACAGCCTGGCCAAGGAATGCCCCCAGGGAGAGTCACATCTGGACCAGCACATAAAGTTAAGTCAGCTCCTCTGAAGTACAAAACAAGCAAACAGCCCCTTGACACACAGCTGAGGGTTGTGGGTGCAGATTTTGGATAGAAGTCAGAATTCAAAGCAAAGTTTAATGGCATTTAGTGTTCAGAGACAAGCCTGTCTTATTATTATTTTTAGTACATTTCTCAGACTTGTCATTATGTACCTCTGATTTACAGTTTTAATGCCAGGCAACTGTGTTACCTTTATCCTTCCCCGCAGGATTACGTGAGAATATTCTTTAGAGAGAATATCACACTGGGCTAAGGTTAAAAAACAAGACATGCAGCAAGCTCCAAGGTGCCTTCCCGTATCTCTGAAATATAAATGATTCCCTGGCATAAAAGATTCTGAAATACATAGCCATAAAGTCAAAGCTCTGCTAAGCAAATAACAAATACAAGAGGAAGCTCTGCTTCCAAAGGCTCTGAATCACAGCGACAGCTACAGTACGCATGTAGCTAAAATATTTCCAAGAAAGCCAAAAGCTGTCAGCAGAAGGTAGCAAAACATTGGCCAGTTCTTAGACTTTGATTATAATTCACACAGAAATACACGCTGGGGGCATGGACCTACAGCTTAGAAAAAGTGCAGTCTGTGTTTCTTGGAGACTTTTATGCCCAGGCGTTAAAGACTGAGGGTCTTGCACCCTGCTGCAATGACACTCAGTAACTAACAGGTAACAGCTAAATACGAGCAGGTACCAGAATATCAAACGGGCTGGGAATTTCTTCCTGCCTCCTGAGAGCCAATACCACTGCTGGATGCAATCAGTCAAAGCACACACTTTCGCTTTGCCTCAAAAAATTCCCATTAACAAGGGAGGAATAAAGTCAAGCACATTGAAGAAATTGGCCACTGTCTATGTCATGGCATGTTCATGAGCACACCTTTAGGACTCAAGGCCACAAGCCTCATTTTGATTTGACAAAAAACATTTTTCTTTCGCCAAAAAAATGCAAGAAAACCTGTTTTTAAAAGCCCAGCTGGACAAACCACCTCCTAAAGATTTAACAAAGCTTCTCCCACTGGCACACAGCACACCTAAACATAGCTGGTTCTGCTGTTCAAGATGAGCCTTCCAAACACATCTCCAGCCATGGGCCAAACACAGTCATTTGGATTTCTCATGCACATGTGAATGCCTCCATCCACAAAGAAGACCCTCAGTGGGCAGCTACCAGATCAGGGAAAGTGGATAAATTCACTGCTCCAAAGGTTTCCCTGGCTGCTTCAAAGGAAAATTAAGGAGCACAGAAAATTACTCCAGAAGACAACAGTATAAAAACCCCAAGAGTTTAACAAGAAACCCTTAAGACCAGGGGAGCAAGGCTCAAGTTCTTTGCAGGCAAGGTCACGCAGGTTTTTGGCCATCTCAGCTGCATCTCCACCCAAAGCTGCAGGGAGGAGCAGTCCCTCAGCCAGGTTTGCTGCACCTGCATGACCAGTTCGCAACCAGGGATTTCCCAAAGTTTCTAAAGGCACGAACAGCCAGTGGGGATGAAACACAGCAGAAGTGGGCATGTTGGGGTTTTCATTTCCAGCCACAAGGATGAAGTTCTGAGCTGTCCCAGTCACAACAACGGACGTGCAGAGGAATTCAGCACTTGGGTGTGCACAGGGCTGGGAGGGGAAATCCGCTGAAGAACAGCAATATTGATCCAATGGGCCATAGTCCAGGCAGGAATCATTGCTACACAGAAGAGTAAACACTTCTACACCTTCTCTAAGCCCTACTCTCTATTAGTTTAACCTGTGTCACTGCAATTGTCTTTTTCCCTCATTCTTTCTTTTTTTCTTTTTTTTTTCCCTAGGCATATAAGCCTTTTTGAATGTGAAATACTTGCCAGGAGACACAAAGGATTAATGTCAGAGGCCTGACATACAGCACGAAAGACAATGAGCCAGACTTTTCCTAAATTCTGAAACACAGCCTGCAAGGTATGTGCAACAATTCTTCTTCTTATTCCAGATTCCAGGAGTTACTCAATTTTTTATCACAGTGAATTTTTATTTTTTAATGACCGAGGATACAGAGAGTTATGTATTGAGCAACTCAAGCTAAAGGTGTGCAGCCGTGTCTGCTAAAAGCATATATATGAGATTACGCAGATCACTAGCCAGCTAACTTCAAGCACTGTAACATGCTACACGCTGAAACACCCTGTAATCTGCTCCACAAAAGAAGCCATAGTCAGTAGCGATCAACCTGATTTGCCCGACAAAACCCTACGAAATTTCCTTAGAAACTGCAGACCTAAGGATTGTACGGAGAAATCCCGACAGAAGCCTTGTTTTCCCTACTTACTCTCCGTAATCCCCTACAAGGGAGCAGAAGCTGCTGGAGGTGCAGGTACACGAGGCTGAAAGGCACTTCCACCACCCCAGCACAAAACCCTGGCACACTGGCTGTCCACATCCCACAGGTAATCATCCATCAAGCCCAGGATAAAAATCTGGCGAGTTTCATATTAAAAGCGCCAGAATGAAATAAGCAATATCCTGAATGCACATGCAAGTGTTTCAGCGCAAAGCAAGTAAAAAAATGAAAAAGAAAATACCCCTGTTTGCAGGACTAATCCTTATAATCATGTGCAACCTCAAAAGATTGAGTAAGAACACGCAGGCACCAACATCATTTGTCACCAGCAGGTCGAGCAGCTCATGGTTATATTGCATAGAAAATTAATGTTACATATAACTCTAAATTCAAGTTTGCTTTCCTAGCTCCTATTTATTTATGACAAAGACAGAGCTTTGGGAAGCGGAGATGAAAATATCCTTTGTAAGCAAGATCCCAGTTCAGCAGAGTGCTTCAAATTTGCCTGGTATTGTTCAGGCACCCAAACTACAAGTGAAAACCACCAAAATTTTCAGAATGCAAGAGCAGCTTTCTCTAAACAAGTAATCCTACTGTAGATGGATCTTTTCAATTCAATTTCCAAGCAAAGCAATGTTTTGTGATTTAGTCCCACTAAACCTTAAGAAAACAGCACGAGGAACGAATCTTAAACTCAACTGCTGATACGGTCTATCAATATTAAAATAATCTGGCATGGACTGGCGTGCTAATAAGCCAGCATTTCAGAGATGTTGCAAAACAAAACTGTCTTAAATGTGTGATTTGTGGAGGATATAAAACATAAAAACTACTAAGCAAAAAAATGCTGTCATTGGCACAGCAAGATTAAAAAAAACAATTACAAGGCTGAGTACATTAAATTAAACTTGGTGCAGTCATTCCTGACAGAATTCCTACTGTTGGTAATTACACATATTTGGACTTCTAATTGTTAAAAATATCATGCTACAAATGTTTGATGCATCCCAGATTCTGCTGATGAAAAGCCATACAAAATTCCCTATAGAAATCTCAGGTTTTGTTTTAGCATGAGCCTCTGTAACATTTGACTCTTTGCTGCTTGCTCTTTTACTGTTTATTGCCTTGGGATCAAGGATCCATTTTGTAGTGGAAACAAATCCCAAATCATTGTTTGTGTGCTCCTTTACCATGGGAGACACAGGAGCTAGTGCCAGAGTGATTGAATCCCATTCTTTTCCCCAAATTCTTGATCCTCTGGGGATTCCAGAGCCACAATGTCAGATCTCAGTTGTTTAATAGGGCTGCTGTTGTCTAACTACCCTGGCTTTATTTTCCAGTCCCCAAAACCCCAACTGAACAAATCTGCCCAGCAAAGGCTAGCAGACAGATCCCGGGTGAGGCTCTCTCAGCAGGTACTACATTAAATTGCACCTCGAAATGGATGTGGTGTTAAAGTGCTACAAATCAGCTGTCATGAAATTCCAAAACAAAGCCATGCACCACCATTTAATTAATCAACCAGCCAGAGACCTAATTTTACAAAGCAGGATAGAATCTAGAAAGTCCTGCTTGTGTACTTTTAGATCAAGCTGATTTACCTGAAGTAAGAGAGTACAGATCAAGCAGGCTGGGGCAAAGGGATGTCTCATTGTTCAGTTAGTAAAAATATCCTTGCTGGTTTATACACAGCTCACTGGTATTTGCACACTCTTATCTTACAGTGAGGTCTCCAGACATTTTAATAGGTTTACCAAGAGTTGCATGGCCACTGCCACATTCACAAGGTGACACTTGTGAGACACAAACCCATTTGTGCTGCTGTTTCCTAGAGTGAACCTCCTGTCTAAACCACACCCATGCCTTGCACAGCAAGCACTCAGGAAAGTCCTGTTTTCTCTTGGGGAAAATACATTTTAGTAACACAGTTTTCTACTATAAGCACCAGCAGAGTTTCTGCTTGACACCTGCCATTTCCAAAATCCGTGAAGAACATAAGCACCCAATTTCTAGGCAGTGAAAAGTGGCATTCTAGGGCTTGAGCAAAGTGGTTTCCTAATCTGCACATCTGAATTGCTGCAGAGGACCCTTTATGTTCCCTTCAAACACAGGCGCTGTTTCTTCTGAGCTTCTCAGGATCACTGGAGACAGATGTCAGCAGAGGTTTGGGGAGCTGGACATTGGTGTCACCATTGACCACAACTCAGCCCAAAACCTTTGAAGCAGATAAATTAAAGCTCATGTGAAGTGTTTTTGAACTCAAGGAAATTATTTGTGTGTCAAGTTAAGACTTGGCCTTCTGTGTGCTGCTGAACCAGGAAACTGCTTGGCCCTTTCACAGCTGTAGTTTGGAGGGAAGAAACTTGTCATCAGTATATGCCTATGGCACACCAGGAAAAAGTTACTATTCTTGTTCAGTATCTTCAACAAAACAGTTTTGCCAGACTCCAGTGCAAATCAGTTACTCAGGCATGTGAATGGCAGCTGGTGGGATCTCCTGTAACAACCCTCCTGCTCCTCTTAAATACACTGTGGAAATTTTTAATCACCGCTCTTAAAAAAGCAAACTCCTCAGTGAGCCTTAAAAGAGCTGCATGTTTATGAAACTTCAAAAAAAAAGTTGTCCAGGAAAACTTATCACATTTCATGTGAATTTAGGCACTTCACGGTTTTGGTGACTGCTGATGTCAGATGTGTGCTGGTGTCACATTGCTTACGTGGTTTAATTTGGATTAAAACCTTCACAAAGATTCAAAAAAGCCAACAAAGCTTCTGCCCCAGCTGCAGTGCCCACATGGCCCCTCCAAGTGCTTTGCTCTGGTTACCTCACCCTGCTCTGATGAAACGTGAATGCAGCAGACAGGACAACCAGCAAAACCTCAAGGCATCATCCCCACGTCCTGAGAGTCAGGACAGAAAGGGGTGAGCACAACTCTGCTGTGCACCACAAAAACATTCCCGTGATGGGAATGCCAGATATTGTCATTAATTAGGGTTGGCAGTTTGTTGGCCATCACATCTCAGACGCCTCCTCCCTCTCCAGAGGCTCGATGCAGCAGGGCCACCACCCCGGGCTGCTCGGCAGTGGCTCTCTGGTGGCCTCATTAGCCGAGCTCTCGCAAGAGAAGCAGCCAAGCAGTGTCCCAGATTTTCAGGCACCAACTCTGACATTTATAAAGGACTTTCAGTCGTGACAAGATCAAAACCTCAGCATTCTTTCAAATCTCACAATAACTCTCAAACACCCTCAGCACAAGGCTTGGGAAAAAAAACCCCACCAACAACCCACAACCGAAAATGATAAAGCTCTTGTGAGATGAAACTGGAGGAATTATGTGATTTCTCCCCTACCTCCACCTCACTCCAGGCTTCATTTAATTTCTGCAACGCGGTTTGCTCTTAGAGAACACTAATCACATTACCTCCTGGTCAGGCCTCATTTGCAATCACTGCAGTCCTTCCCATCAGCTCCTCTGCCAGCAACTTATCCAGCTGCTCGTGGCTCTTGCTGGACTCTCAACCATCCACTCCTATGATTATATTTAAATGTCAGTGCAATACACATCCACTTTGCATGTTACAGCATCACCCTCCAGCCAAGCTTAAACAGAAATTGTCTCAGGGCTTGTAGTCTGAATTATGTGTTCTGAGTCGTATAAAGGGTCTGTTTTGTTTTATGGATTTTACCACAAAAACTATTGATTGAAACTAGGTTTTTCATGTGCTTACACTCAAGAATTGCTTAAACTGGGAGTCTCTCCTGGTCACAGCAAATCTTATAAATAGTACCAGTAAAGAAAGACGCATGAGAAGTTGTATATTTGTATATGTTGAATTCTCAAGCTGTTCTTCATTAATACTTATCTATAAGAGACACGATGCCCTATGGTTCTCTCCCTTCCCCGTAACCACACATTTCCTGCTAAATGAGTATTAAATGCTGCTTTTGCAGCCTAAGATGTTCTTTTATTCTAAACACTGCTCTTATAAAATCTGGATAACTTTATCCCTGAGTAACATGCTGCAGCTTATCTACTGGCAGTATTTTAGAAAAAAACCCAAACAGCTGAATACTTGAGACAGGCTGTGTTTCTTCTGTCTTGTAATAGCTCTATTGATAGTTCCCACCCAGAGTAAGCATCAAAGTCCCTGAAGTACACATGAATCAAAGCAAAATGGTAACATGAGTGTACACATGGACAAAAGGACTGATGAATTTTCTGGGTTAAAAGGTATACAGCCTTGCTACTTACTTCTCTAAAGACTTTGTTTTTATTTTCCTTTGGTTGATCCATGGCCCTTTACTATTTTTTTCAAACTTGTTTATTCCAAACATAAACCAGCTATTAAACCCAAGCTGTTCAGAAAATATACAATTGAGAACATTTCAACTATAAACAATACTTGCAGATTTACTCTATGAAAACCATAAATGAAAAGCAAAGAGTGACTCCTCAACACAACGAAATCACAGACAAAATAGGCAGGAAACAATTTTAAGAAGAAACAATAAACCACACATCACCATTCCAGATCTGCTTAATAGCATTCCAGGGCTTCATAAAAAGAAACGAGAACCAACCATAAGAGCAGATTTTTAATTAGCAAACTGATGTGTTCTATAGAACAGAGAGTCACGTTACATTGTGTTCAGAGTCTCAGGTGTGTTTCTATGACTTACAAAAATGAAATCTTTCATTCAGCCTCAGCTGGACAACCGTGTGCAGCATGAAATGCAAGTTTGTGTTTACACAGCTCAGTTGCGATTAATGTGCACGATATGGAAGCAGGGGCCAGCCCCGGTGAACACTGTGTCTGCACAGGAACTCAGAAGGGCTTTGTAAAACAGGCAAAGTGGAGCTTGCTAGGGCATGGCAAAAAGGATTAAACCAGAATATCCACCAATGGGTTGGCAGCTTCTAAAATAGCAACACTGGCAATTAGGATAAATACAAAACCAAACATTAACCAGGCAAAATAATTCTGCAAGCAGCGCTTATGAACGCGCTAGATAATCGGGACAGGTACTTAGGGCATGGGGATTATTTGTGGGTTTTCATTACTTGAAAGAATGCAAGCGATATTTCATGGAGCAAACTGCATAACCAAACTGAAAGATTAAGCTTGTAAATTAATGGGAACCAGGAATGCACAGGAATGGATAATTAATGCCTCGTTCAGGCAGCTCCTGGCATGACACAGAGCCAGTGAGCAGATCCTCGGGAGGTGTCTGTAACCCAGCACAGCTCTGGAACAACCCCCAGGGCTGAAAATAACTCTCCCTGCCGCCCAAAGGCAGCTCCCATCTCAGCACACTCTTCCTGTGTGCCTGGCCACGGGGTTGGCACAGACAAGTGCAATAAAGGTATTCCCTGAAGGCAGCAATGGCATTTAACCAATACTACCCAGATTCTTAGTAGTCCTTGTGGCTTTGCTCCACTTTTGCCTATTTGGTCCTGATGCTGGAGCAGATGCAAATTTCTGGATTCCTGCTAAGTCTCACTAATTTGAAATAAATGATGTATAAACAGGATTGAAACAGCAGAGCCACAGACCATAGAATCTTCACCTCTGCTGTGTATCACAGAGAGGAGACCAACTCCAGTCTAGCAGCTCAAAAAGATTATTTTCTTTTCTTTAGAGATGTTAGACAGAGAAGAGACAATGAAATTGTCACTTGCCAGAAAAATGGAAGCTGTCCTGCCTAACACCAGCACACAGGTCTTCCCTGTAACCATTCCATACAGGGCAATCACAGTTTGCAGCTGCTGACTTCAAGACTGAATACATCCTACTGTATAATATGCCTAAAGCAACTGCTTTTGGTGGAGGTTTTTTATTTGTTATTTTTTTAGTAAGATAGGCAGAATAAAAGATAATGACAAAGAACTAAATAATGAATAACTTCACTTTTCCAGCATTTCACGTGCAAAAGTTTTAAGTATATTAATCCCAAAAGAAGAGGAAAGTCCATGGCTTGCAGTCCTGAGAAGTTTATGTTTGTAAGAGTCCAGCCCCAAGGGCTGTAAGTGAATCGTGTTGAGTTGGGCCAAGTTTTACTTTTTGTAAAACCACACAAGTTCCAACTTTCCTGTCTCTTTTATAGCCCTAATCACAGGTACAGAGCTGCTAAAAGCTGGATCAAAACCACAGGCACAGTATTTGACACAAGATCACTCAGCTTTTGGAGCTTAAAACCCTACTTGACCTGAGACTGAACCCCCCTTTTTCTGCAGAACGTTCAATTTCTGCCAGACTTGGCCACTTGAAATGGTGTTACACACAGATGCACCATTACCAGTTTACTTATACAACACTTAAAAAAAAACCACCCCAAACCCACCAAGAACAAGAAGCAAGCTCTAAAAAATACGCACAAACAGCTGACGTTCATCTTGAAGGAATCTGCTTCCACCTGTAAGTCTCAATAAAATCTTTAAAACAGACTAAATTTCTAGAAGCTGGAACAGCCTGATGGGTGATGCCCCTGCCTGATTTTCTGCAGAGTAGCTAAAGATTTCTTTTCAAACACTGGTACCTGTGCAGGACTGGGTACCTGAGGCACGAGTGCACACCTGGGGAGCACTGATGCCTCCGTGTCTCACTTCACCAGGACATCCCAGTACCTGTGTCAGGTTTGATCATCAGGCAGATATTCTTCCAAGGGAGCTGCAGAAACAAGAGCCTGGCTGGCACATCCTGCCCAACCTGGGTTTGAATTATTCGTCCTGGACTAAATGAGCAGGTCCCCCGAACAGGAGCTCTGTGCAAAGGGACTGCTGAAGTTTCTGCTGTGGGCTACTCTTTGACATCAGCCATAGAGAAATAGGCCAAAAGGGCTCTGGCAATGGAAAAGACCTGGCAGCGAATGCAGGAGACATCTGAAGTCCATGGGAAGTGGGGGATTGCAAGAGCCCCTTGATGACAGAAGCCATCAACACCATCTGAATTGCACCAACAGAAAACTCGCCCATTTTGTCACAACTTCTATTTCAAACCAGTCCGCCAATTTCTTTTGCCAATGCAAAATATTATAGCAAAAATATACAGCTCTCTCTTCTCTAAACATGAATATTTGGGCAGAAGCAAAATTACGACACCCAACACCGTGAGACCCCTGTGGAAACAACACCCGTGGGGTGCAGGGAAGATCTTGTATTACCCAAATGCAGAGACGTAGAGAGGAAATAACTTGTGAAGAGGAGTTTCACCCAACAGAACCAGTATTTTCTCATCTGCATTCAGGAAATGGAGCCTGATTTTTTTAGTAGGGCAAGTCATGGTGGGGTACTGAGTGGAGCTCAACACAGTGGGACAGACCGTGGTGTTCTCGAGCCTTTGCAAAGGGTTTCGCTCTGCCGAGCACAGATTTGAGCGCGACCCCGAGCTCAGGGCAGAGCACGTTGCTCACTTGGCTGCTGCTGCCTCCTCCACAGCCCTCTGGAAGCGGGCAGGGAACAAGGCATCCCACATGGTTCACCTGCCAGCTGCTGAACCACCTTCTGCTCAGTCCCACAGCTGCTCTCAGGTGCTGCTGCCAAGCAGACTTACCCAACGCGGTGCTCGCAGGACTGTACAGTAATGAGAGCAAAACAGGCTCTTCGTTTCAGGGATGTTTGTATGCTGAGGAGGGTGTAAAAGCATAAATCAGGCCAACAGACCTGAAAAAGTCTGCTCTGTATTCCTTCAATTCTCCTCGCCTCATTTTCTTCCCTTGCATATTTTTACCTTCTTTACCCTGCTCTGTTTGGAGCTCATCTAATTGTCACTTGAGATGACAAATGTCCTCTGCCTCAACGCCCCTTCCTCGGTAACGGATGTTTCCTTTCTGTATCACTCTGCTTGTAGAATTAATTTTCTTCATTAAGTGATGTCTGCATTTATCACTTCCTAACTTTTACTTTGCAGTTTTCTACCTCTTTTTCCTTGGCAAACATGCTTAAAAACCACTCCTCATGCTCTTTTTTTTTTTTTAAATAAATCAAGGTTTAAACATCATTAATCCTCCCTTTTAAAAAGGCCCAACTTCTGGTACCATTGTTGGCTTTTACTTTAACCTGCTGGTTTTTCTATTTCCCATAAAATATAAACATCCATTCAGCCAGTCTTGGAAGAAAAATGAAGAATCTGTATTGATAAAAAGGTTTGAGGCCAAAAAGATCTATTCTGATCATTAGTGTGACAGCCCATTCAACACAAAACAAACATTTGTCCCTGGGATTTCTGGCACATGCAAATTCCATTTAGGAGCCACTTGGCTGCTTTTAGGTATGGATTTTCAGTCTGCTGATCTGAAGTTGTCCATGTTAGAACTAAAAGAAACCAGCAAGTATTACATTCTTCACTGTCTTTTGGTCTGTTTGTTCTTTTCGCTTTCACTGCACCACTGTACCACTTGAGTCAATGAAGAAAAACACCTAATTCTCAGCAATGATTGTGATTTATTCTTCTACTTTTGTTGTCAAAACTGTAACCAAACATTTCGCCCACCATTTGATTTTAAAAGAGGCCAAAGACAATAAGCTGCCTCCTACAGCAAGAATTAGTGAAGGTGAAGTCTTCTTAACTGAATTAGAAAAAAGAATATTCTAGGATTCAACAGCATCTGCCAAAGGTTTTACCCTGCTACCTCCTGTGACCTCTCTGAGCACCTGAACCCTGTTATAAATAGAACTTTCTTCTGCAGCAAGAAAACATTTACCTAGGGCATGAAAACAATGGCTTTTTTAACTCTTTTAAGTCTCTCTCTCCCTTTCCTTTCCTTCTCCAATTTTCAGCCATCAATACAGCAATGTTAGAAAAGCAGCAGATAGCAAACATTTCAGTGGCACAATACTTGGTGTAGGGGAAGCAAAATGCCATTTGCATTGATGGTACTTGGGATTTCTTGGGAGTCTCCCCTATAAAAGCCAACCAGGGTCAACACTACTTAACCTATAAATTAAAATTAAACAGAACACATTCAATCCATTCGATTTACAGACCTTATAATATCTGACATCATCCATGCTAAAAGGGGTGTCTAATTAAATTAAGAGAGTCATTGTTTTAAGTCTGAGGAACGAGCAATCCATACTCTGGGAAAAAGGAGACAGAGCACACTCTCTGCAGAGAGCCAGCCCCTCAGGTTCATCCCTCTGTGTGTCACAGCACTCAGATCAGAGAGTCCCTTGGAACTTCTCCAAATCCGGGAGATGGGACCATGGACAGCTCCCTCAGCCTCCCACCCCACCGCGGGACAGAAATGGACAGACCTCCTGTGGCAGCGACAAAGATTTAAGATTCATCTTGCAGCTTATCTCCCTCTAGGTCTGTAATGAAAATATCTCTGTTTGGACAAGTTATTTAAACATCAATGGAGACAAAGAAGCCCTTCTAGGAGATGAGTCATCTGTCCATGGGGATTTATACCTTGAAATAGAAGTTTTGTGCCTAAAGGAAGGATCCATTTCCACCCCTTGATTACGAAGGGGATCTCCGTGAATAGGTCAAACATAAAGATCCATAATTTAATGATATACCTAAATTAATAAAATGAATCAAAGTCAGTATCCAAGCTGCTCACATATATTCAAAACAAACAACTAAATCGCCCCAGAAACACGAAATAATGATTGGTTTAGTTATTCAGCCCACTTGGCTCACAGCTTTACTCTATTTCCTGGGGGAAAAAAATAACAGTAAAATATGATTCAATACCTACTCCTACAGCCTTGGTGTGTGGTGGGCCTCTGTGCTAACAGGGTAGGTCACAGTACACCCAAAATGTCACAGCAAATGATCTCATGAGGAAATTACATGGGTCACAGAAGGCAAAAAAGCCAAGAAAGGAATTTTATACCTGTCACTCCCCGTGTAAAAACTTCAGACAGAGCAGACAGTGTGCTACATACCCAGAAAAGAGAAGGAAATGAAAGGGAAAGGAGGGAAGAGGAAGCAAAGGGAGACTTTTTAGTCTTCTATGAAGTACAAGATGATTAAATACTGCCAGGCTTTAATCCCTGCTGACAAGCAGAGCTGTGTGAGAGATATGGGCTGATTAATTATATGGAAAAAAGGCTGTGACACAGGCATATGAGGCAGAAAGACCAAAAAGGAGGGATTTCTAAGTTATTTATTTATTTATTGCTAAATAAAAGGCATTAGCTAATGAAAGGAGAGTTGCTCGTCTGGATCTAAAACTTTCAGCCCTTCTTCTAAATCCTAATCCAGACTCCCAGCAAATACTGGGGAAAAAAAGAGATCTCATAGCTGAATTTGCTTTTCATAAAGGAATTGAAAGCAGGCCCTGTGTAAACCTTTCTGGTTTGTGCACGGGAATTTATTCCTAGTGGCAGCAAAAGACGACTCTGGAAAGATTGGATCAACAGAGCGCACTGGCCAGTGGCCCAATGGCCAAAGGGACTGATGCAGGACAGCCCTCGGAGCCTGGAGATGGAAGAGAGGAGCAAGTGAAAGCTTTGACAAGCCAAAGTGTCAGGAGAGATGTAGCTCAGCACGTATTGTCAAGGAACGAACAACTCTGATGGTCTTCTCCCTGTTTCACATGACTACTCAGTGCTCAGGGCTATTACAGATTATTTGCTGTAGTACGAGAATTTGATCACAACATGATTTTCCTTTTTCTTTTCTTTTTTGTGTAACCACCTCTCCTCCAAATACAAAGTGTAGCATATTCTTTTTCTTAAAGAAAAAAAAAAAGGTCAGAAAACTGTTGCTTTGCTTGCAATCCTAAGCCACGTGCTCTGGCCACAGCTCCACCAAGAATTGTCTCCTGGAGGCTTTTCTCACCTCTGTTTGAGGCTCCACTTTGTCTGAGACTTGGTTCTCATTTCACCCAGACAAACCCTGATGAAACTCAATCTCTTGTTCCAACATCCACAATTGATCTTTGGAAAGCAGATTCTGTTGGTTTAGCACTTGCTAAATAAATGGGGATTTAATTCTGGGCTTTCTGGAAAATAGGTCAGCCTAGGTCTGGTGTGGCACTGCTGAGGTGAGTTTTTGGCTTGTGACTTTGGAAAGATATGAGAAAACAGATTAAAAAAAGGGAAAAAAAATCAAAATAAAAAGGAAAGCACAGTTTTGTTCAAGGGTACAATATGGTATATATTTTTTCAATATTCCCAGATATTCTAGCAAGAGTCATAGCTCATTTGAAGTGTTACAGCTGAAAAAATGTAGGAGGCATTCCCATAGTTTGGGGAGAAGGAGAACTGACTGAGACAGTATCTGCTACTGGCCCAACCTGGATGCTCCAAAAAACTTCCCTGAATTAAAGCTAAAACCTTCAAGCAATTTTGGCTTCTGAGAGAGGCACTGGAATCAGGCATGTTATCAGGAAAGGAACACATCCTAAAACAAGAAGCTGAGTAAGCTCTATGGTACAGCAGGCAAAAAAAAAATCCTATATGGTGTTAAAATCTGAGGAGGAAGAAGCAGCTGTGCACGCTCTCACTCACAATTTTCAAATGGGAATTTGTCCTGTCTGCAGACCCAGCATGGAGGTCCCAAGGATTTCAATGCATCCAAAACTCCCTCTCCTCCTGTGACAGAGGGATCACTGCATTCCTCCCCTACATTTCAGGGGCTCTCTGGCACTGCCTGTAAGAGGTGCCCTACTCTGCTGAGGATTTCGGTTTGCTTTTTAAACAAGAGGTTTGCTTCAACATAATTTAGCCAGCAGAGATGACCAGGAAACCAAGAGGTAAAGAGTTCAAAACAGATTAAAAATTCCTAATTTTCCTGAATCACAACTTCAGCTTTCCTCACTAAACCACTTAAAACTTTTCAGACACCAACTCCAACTTTTCAGACACCAATTCCAATACCGAGGAATAAGACAAGAAGGAAAAGCAAAGAGAAAAAAAGACAGAATAGAGGTAAGAGAGAGGAAAACAGAGACAAGCCATTAAAGCCCCGTAATTTCATCCCGCAAAATTTCAGTCTGCATGCACCACCGATTCAATTACTGTACACAGCTTTACCCTTCAGCAGAACCAGAATTACAGAAAACTCCATTTTCAAAGGTTAGTGACAGAGTTTTTCATTGACAGTGACCTGCTTCAATAGGGGCAGGCAATGTAAGGCAGGAATTCATTTGCCTCACTCCTCCAACACAGGCATTTAAACTTGTTTTGGGCTGCAACTGAAAGACGTCTGATGATCTTAATCTACTCCCCAGAGAGAGCAAAGCCAAGCAACAAACTCACTTGATTACCAGGTTCTGTACAAGATACTGAAACTGGTATTACAAAGCACATTTTCCTGTACAGAGGAGCTGACTCCTCTGGCATATTTAGGAGTACATAGAAAATTAGGATTCACAGCCACAGGGCTGGCAGATCTAAAAGGGTGAATTTTAAAGCTCCCAGCATTTGGAACTCCACTCAAGGGGTCTCAAAAGCTGTTTCTCCCAGCATTTCTTCATTGTTATTTTGGCAAATTGTGTTTATTTCAAGGCAGGTATTCTGGGCTGTGTTGAACAACCCCAGTGCTGGATGACAAATACACAACTAAACCATGTCCCCAAGTTCCACATCTACACTGTTTCCAGATACCTCCAGGGATGGTGACTCAACCACATCCCTGGGCAGCCTGTTCCAGTGCTTGACAACCCTTGTGGTGAGGGAATTTTTCCTAAATCCCAACCTGAATCTCCTTTGGCACAGATTGAGGCCCTTTCCTCTCATCTCATCACTTGTTACCCAGAACAGACTGATACCCCCAATCTCCCCCCAGTCTCCTTCCAGGCAGTTGTAGGCAGCAATAAGGTCCTCCAATAAGGTCCTCCCTCAGTCTCCTTTTCTCCAGGATAAACACCCCCAGCTCTACTAAATATATTTACAGTTCCTGTTACTCATGAAAAAAGTTTTGAAAGTTTAAAATGCTCTAGAGGAGCTCTCCAAAGGGAGCAGCAAAAGCATCTCTGGTAAAACAGCAGCCATGTGGCTGCACTGAGCCTGGAAAGGGCTGAGCGCACAGGATGCCACTGATGCCAAGAAAAGATGGAATTATTATCAGTATTTACATAATCAGCTATGCTGAGAGAAGACACTGCAAAAGCAGCAAAAGCACTAGTAATTGCATTATTCTAAACTTAAGTGTTCTCAACCCAACATGGAGATCTCCAGGGGAATTTTCCTGATTTTTTTTTTTTTAATCAGCTAAATTATAGCCTTCCAAAAAACTCTGGGCAAGTAACAGCTTATTCTTCAAGAAGACTACTGTACAACTGGATGGGTGAAATATCAAGATCATTTCCATGGAATTCATTCCCATTTCCCATCCTAATTACTGACGGATTAGTCAGTGTCACTGGAATTACAGTAATTCGCCTAAGTAGCAGGTTTTTAAATAACGATGGAAATTGCATTCAGAAGCTGCTCTTCCACACATTATTTATACACAGCGTGTGTCTGTTTACGCTCCACGCATGAGTGGCTATTTTGTCCCTGAAGATCCACGATAACACGATAACAAGGATCCTACAAGCACATACACACGCTCATCTCTTCACACTCGCAAGCACTTCCCTTCACAGGGCTACCACCACGTCTGCCAGCCGGTGCCCTGCTGCGTTTCACACTCCCTCTCGCCCTGCGCAGGCACCTGCACGGCCCCTGCGAGGGGCTGGCTCATTGCAGCAGCGTCAGTTCCCTCTCCACCTTCAGAAAAAACAGAAAAAAAACCTCCTTCCACCTGCGGCAAAGGCGGGCTGGGTGCTTGAAGCCCAGCTCTGAGGCCCGAGCAAACACTTCTCACGACGCCCTTGATGCCTTGTTGGGACTACCTAAAAACAGAGGCTAGACAAAATTAAGAGAATAAAAGAAGTTGTATTTATTGAAGGGCCTTCAGGTACATTAGGGAAGTCAAAGCCCTCAGGGCCTACGCTCAAAATGGAATCCTCTGCATTCAGGTCACAGGTTTTCATACTTTTGTAAGTTTGGTCCATTTACATATCAGGGGTTAATCCTCCAATTACACCTTCAGGTAATGAAGTCATTTACTCCAAGTTTGCTCCCCCACAACTCACTGCTGTTTACACTTCTCAGGGCCTGAGACAGTAAGATGTCCTTGAGTTTCAGGCCTAGAGAGGAACTGACAGAGGCCTAGAGAGGAATTGTTTTGTCTGACCAAAATGGGAGAACAGTACCTAACAGTCTATGTGGAGTTCAGAGTCACACACCCAAGAACTGCAGAACTACAAATACACGAAAAATATAAAAGCTAAAATCCTAAGGCATCACCCCGCAAGCCACTGCTTCTCCCCAGGTGATACCATGAACCATTTCAACTGTTTTGGGATATTTTCCTCCTTCCCTCTTTGGCTGTTTCAGTCTCAGCATGGCTTCCAAAAGGCTTTGAGCTTTTTTCTTTTTTAGTAATTCATTTGCACAAACAGAAACACTTTGTACTACACACAAGGAAGCCTTCTGGAATAGGCCAGGCATCACCAGCTTGTCATGGCTATGCTGTTTTTAGCTGCCTGATTGCTTTTCCCCCTTCAAAAATAAACAGAAATTATCTGGAGGAGAGAGAGGGAGATTTGTTTTCAAACGAAACCAATTTCTCCAAATCTTTGCCATCTGCAATCTCCCACTGCACCAGGGTAAGAGAGCAATGCTCAGGCTGTGCCCAACAGGCTCCAAAAGCCATGTGGGGACAGATCCAGGTGAGACCTTGGGCTCTCTGCCCATCCCCTCATCTCCACCAGCACTGGACCAGACTGTCAGACCAAACTCCTGCAAGAAGACCAACCCTTGCCTGCCCTGAGCTCACCCCTGCCAGCAATATCCTCTCTATGTGACCAAATACTCAGCCTTTTGAAGCTTTCCCCAAGTTCTGAAGTGTTCACTTTCACATCCATTTTGGCCAGTGTAAAAATCTCATTTTAACTCTAGCAGGAGCGCAAAATAACAACTGAACCTTAAATTAAGCCATTTTCCCTCCTCACAGACTAAAAAAAGCTCAACTGTAACACTCCTGCTCAGCCCAGAATGGTTCATTGAGCCTTAAAACCACGTTGGTGCCACGGTTGGGGCTGTCCATGGCCCCCACCCTGGAACTGGGAGAGGCTGGATGTGTAACCCTTGGGTCTGCTTGGGAGATGAGGTCAAGGAGAGATTAACAGTAAAGCCACAAAGGGAAATCAGCCACTAAATTCCTGCCAAAAGCCACAGGGAACTGGGTGATTAATGCTTTGAAAATCCTCCTTACCAATCAGGGGCTATTCTGAGGAACAAGATGGGTTCAAAACACCTGCAATTAGAGGGAAATTTATATTCAGTTATTTGGGAAGCAGGTTTGTACTTGTTGAAAGCTCAGAAAATGATCTATTTTTACTGTTCTTGTATTACTTCCCTTATTTTCCTTGGAAAATGGGCCCATTTTGAACAGCAGCAACGCATTGTTCCAGGATGGAGCAATATGAAAGAACAACATCACTGCTCCCATTTCACAGGGGCCACAACAGGAGGCAGTGAGGGCTCTGAGGGCACCTTTCCTGCAGTGGGAGAGAGGATTACATCCTGGGAACACAGAGCCCCTGTTCCAGCCGCAGCTAATAAATAATACTCTTACATATGCTGGCAGCAGGTACAAAATCCTGGCAGGAGTCCTGCTGTGGTAATGCCCAAGTGTGACAGGAAACCTGAACAATCACTTAGCTTGGGATATAGAAGCAACAGGTCCCCAGTTCAGTGCAATATTCCAACAAGTTTGGTAAAAACACCAGAGACTGCTTGAAAATAATTTTGCCTGTCTCCAGAAAAAAACCAAACCAAAAGAAAAAACCCCTTTTGAAGTTTGTGCATGTGATGTCAGTTCATTTTTTTTCAGAGGGGCAACATGACTGCTGTGCTGGAGATGATCAAGAAACCTAGGGGCAATTATGTTTTAATGCTGTGACACTGCATTATCAGCCTCCTCCTTACAGCCACAAGTTTCTTGGCAAAGTGTTCGATAATAAGGAACATGGGCTATAATCATTTTTTTGGAGAATATTTTTATGGGTTTTTTTTCTGTTGCTTGAAACAACAGCACCCTATTCAATGTGAAGCAACTGTTATTGCAATTATAAGCTACATCAGGTAGAAAAAAGGGAGTTTTGCAGACACTTCTGCCTTATACAAACTAAAGAACAAGCATGACAGCAGGGACTGCTACAGAGGGCACTCTGATTTCTCTGCCTGATGTTCTTTAGTGTCTCCAGAGTGGCCCCTGACTACCTCACATCTGGCAAATTACCAGTCTTCCCCAAATCCCAAGTAAGGGTGAGGGGTGCCCCTGGAAAGACAGAAAATCTGAAGCACAGAGAAGCCAGGAAATTATGCACAGAAAATATGTTCCAGAAACAGATACTCAACCTAGGACTGGTTTTTCCACTCTCTTATTTTCTTCTGTTGGGACACTACAACTTCCTGTTTGTTCACAAATATTTATGAGTGTGTCCTCTGTGAAAATTGAACATTCAAGGTCTGCTTGGAGCTCATTCTTGTCCTGAGGCAAGACTGTAGCTTGGGCTGCTACAACATCAAGAATGCAATGGACTTCAGTACATCACATCTCACCTGTGAGCTACTCCCTGAGCCTAAAAGCTCACCTAAGAATTATTAAAGTCATTAAAAGAAGAAAGTACATAATGAAATGTACTTTCATGCTACCCCAGAGCAGCTCAGCAAAGGAAAGGTTTGGGCATTCTGACAGCTCCTGACATGCTGCTCATGAGAATGGCACAGCTGAGGGCAGAACTGCCATCCACCCACTCCCTGCACGCTTGTGCTCCTGGTGCAAAATCACATGGTCTTGCCCTCCTTCTTACACATTTCCTTCTCCAGTTCCACGAGAACTACTTGAATCCTTGATCATTTCTCACAGTGGTCTTGCAGAGAGAGAAACTGGAAGAACGCGAGTTACTGGTCAGGGGGATTGTGCCCGAGCGATGTGCTGGGGAGCAGGGAGGGGGGAGCACCCCAGCCCTGCCCACTGTAACCCCCCTTGCTCCCCATCCCTTCCCAACTGTGGGAGTTCAAAATCAGCTTTAGCAAGTCTATGCTGTGGAATATAAAGCAGAGCAGGATCAGCTTCAGCTAAAGGTCTACAGCACCCAGCAAAGCACCAAGGGCACAGAATCCTACCAGCATACCTCACCTGCTCCAGTGGCCTGTGACTTCCAGATCCAGAGCCCCAGCGAGCCCCAAGGGCTTCCAGCTCTCTTCCTTTCTCCCTGAAGGGCCCCCCACAGCAGCACAGAATGCAAGCTCCAGCCAGTGCTGTTTTACATTCAATTTGTAAGTTGACTACTCAAGGCAGAGGAGACTCAGCTTTCTTTAGCAACCAAAGGTGAAGTGATGCTCCATTTCCAGGTGTGCAGCCTTCTTCTCTTGAAGCTGCCCATGCCACACCAGCCTGCTCTCCTTTGCCCTCCCTTCCCATGAAGCAGATTACACATCCCCATACCACAGCCTGCACTGCCTCAACACAGACAGCACCAGATTTCCTGCAACTGAGGGAAGGGGAGAAAAGAAGGACCTCATGTTCTCAGTCTTCCCTCCTGGTTCTGTGCTCAGACTTTGTGCCTGACATAGTCTGGTTTTATATGCAGGTCACTCAGTCATTCTTCTCACATGTACATCAGGTGCTGCTGGAAAATGTGGCCATTATCCATCAAGTCCTTAAGCTTCAGTCAGCTTCCAGAGGAAGAGTAATAGATGCACTTGTGTTGTCACATCATTGTCCGAAATGTCAGGGTAAAAAGCCCTGAGCATTAACAACTCCCTAAGGAAATCAGCTCTTAAAAAAAAAGTAGAAGAGAGAGAAAAAAAGAATGAGAGGGACAGAAGAAAAGTGCAGAGCTTCCCTTTTCATCAGTGACAACTTATACAGGAGAGTGCCCTGTGCTGACCTGCTGTATGCCAGCCAAGCACCCACACTGTGGTCTGACTTCCACTGAAGTTTACATTTCGTCTGGATAAAGCAACATGTGCACATGTTGGTTTCAATTTCCAGGATCCAGGAACGGTCTTCTCTTTGGACATCACACATTAAAAGAGACGTATCAGTTTGAAGGGTGAGAGTAATCTCGTCCCAGGGCACTTGCATTAAGATTCAAGCAGCGTGGAGAGGTGATAGCATCAGGCAGTGCAAATCTTCATAGACAGTAAAGGGAAAGGGGGGAAAACAGAAAAGAGAAAGATGAAATCAAAGATGACAAGAAGCAGTAGTCAAAGTTAGGAGGAAGAGGAGGTCAGGCACCCAAACTAATCAAGGTGACATGATGATATTTTCCTGGTGTGGTAAATCTCTGTGATCTGCTTTTAAAGGATTTGCTAAAGTTAAGTGAGAACTAAGCAAAGATTCAAAGCTTTTAAAGGCAGGTAAAATACAGACATGAACCGAGATATTTCCTTGCTGAAATGTGAGGAAGAAAAGGGAAGTGAAATGGGAAGGAAAGCATACCCTGTCCTGAACAGCCTGAAGCTGAATTTTTTGACCTCTACTCACCAATTCCTAAAAAAACCCTGACCTGGGACTACAAACCCTGCGGAGGAGTTGCTGCCATGCCTGGAAGGCTTACGAAACTTATGGTTCATATTTTTGCATTTGCAGCTGCCAGTACACAATATCAACACCTTGAATGACAAATACAAGGTGCAGTATATCCAAGAGTGCTTTGCCCATTCCATTCTCCTTGAGTGCCCCTTTTACACAACCCCTCATCGCAGCACAGTCAATACATCCAAGAAAGATGCTCATAAAAAAATAGGAAATTAAGCCAAAGTTAGACAAGACTGCAGGAATCTGTCTCAGAGATAACAGCACCCGTTCAGCCACCTGCACGAGATGCATCCCTTCCCTCTCCAGACTCCGACAGGAGAGGCATGGCCACACTCTCACCATCACACCCTACCTCCAGTTCCTTAACTGGGCTTGTGGATTACTAATAAGTAATTGATACACAGGAAATGAATGTGAAGCCACCCCTGCGTCTGCTTCTGCATACAAATACCGGCAGCTGAATGCGCAGCGGCAGCAAACGCTGCAGCCCTGCCATTCCTATGGCATTTCCAGTAGGAACGTGCTTAAAATATCTCAGCATAAAGTGTGTTTCACTTTGTACAAATGATGCTGGCGTGATTGCTCAATGCCTTTTCAGTGAGGAAACTGCAGAGGGCTGAGGGGGTCAGATAAAAACCAAAGATAGCGTGTTATGCAGACACTCCTCTGGATAAATATCAGGAGAAGAGAGAGAGTTTAAGGGGCAACACAATAAGAAATCAAGATAAAGATTTATTTTGCAGCGCACAAAGCCGAGTACACAGCTCTCCACACATTCAGTCTTCAGGAACAATCTTCCTATTTTTTTCCCTGGGAGCCAAAAGAAGTCCCCAAATTAATCTCTGTGCACAGCCTAAATTCGTACTTAGTGCCAACTTTGCGTCTGTATCGAATTCCTCCACAACGTAAGATGCAACACTGCAAATAGGCTCATTTTCGCTATTTTATCAAATTGCGTTAACTTTCTCTCTGCAGCATCCTCCGGGGCTGGCAACACAGAGACGTGCAGGAAATGTAAATCACTCCCCTTTTGATATGATAACCGTGGCAGTGAATTGCATCCCAGAAATCAGCTCAGGATTGTAGCCGAGAACTCGCTGAAAGCACTCGGCCGTGGCATGGAGCCAGGAGGGGAAACTTCAGCTGGCAGGTCAGTGTGACACGGGCTGAGGGCTCGGGAAAGAGGAGCAATACCCAACACCCAGCTACCTGGGGCTGCACAAACCCCAAAGGCAGCAGCCCCAGGGTCAATCTAGAATTAAAAGATGCAAACAGGTGCTAAAAACAAGTGTGCATTTATGTATGCAAATACATGGGGGAGCTGGATTAAATATGAATAAGCACCTAGGAAAGCAACAGCCAGAGGCTGTAAGATAAAATCTACCTGCCAGACAAATAGAGATGTGTGTATATATATATATATAAACAACCACACACCATAAAAATTGCATTTCCTGCGCTGACCTATTTGTGGTTACAGAACATTATGACAATAATTATAATCATGTATCTTTCATTTAAATAATGTTTTCAGTTTCAAAGATTCAGAAGATGTTGGAATGCAAATAAAGATAATCAGGATGTGAAAATAATTGTTTTCCTAGTACCTTATTTTTTATGTGCAAATGCCACTGCTAACAGCTTCCAGCATTAACCCTGAGCCAGAGCCCCATGGAATTTGGTAGTGCACAAACACTAAAAGAAAAAGCTGCCTGAACCCTAAGGAATTTGCAGCTCTAACAGCAAAGAGGCAGCAGATGGATATAGACAGAAATAATCAAGAGGTAGTCGTTAACAAGGCAGGAGTTAGTCTCAGCAAACCAAATCCCTGATTGCTGGGAGCCTTGTAGAGGCACCACAACAAAGAGGAGTTTTGATCATCAGTGCCCTGCAACACATCCTTCATCTCCACCACTGTGCTCCATCTGTTGCCTCCACACTTGCTGGCAATCCGTGTCTCCTTCTCCCACTATACTTAGATTTTTCATACAAGAGCTCCCTGGGCCAAGCACTGTCATGTACGACCTCGCTCCCCAGCACCGAGCATAGCAGGGCTCAAACCAGGGCCACAGAAACAGATAAAACCATTTAGGAATGAAATTAATAAAAATTTTTATTAATAAGCAGTCCAACAGAGTATGAGCACGCACGCGCACAAGCCTAAAGTCACAATTAACACACACAAGCTCCATGTAAAACAATGAAGGCATCTGAGCAGCAGTGCCTTCTGATGGCTCTTACTGAGTCCTCACACCTCTTGCTCTCAGTATGAACCATGCAGAGGAGAGGAAGAGCAGCTGGCACATAATGGTCCTGTGAAACCGAGACACACCATCAGTAAACGCATGGACTACGCCCAGTCTCAGCTGGGATCTCCAGAGGCACCACACTGCACTCCACAATCATCAGAACCAGCCCAACAGACAGATAGCCGGGTGGTTATGACAAACAAGTGCCACAAAAATATGTGAAATGTTCTAAAGCAGTTCTTTGTAACAGAGAAAATGTCTGCAGCATTCCTGCCAGGCGGTTTTATTTCAGCAGGTCTGACTCAATGGCCTGCTTATTACAACACCTTTCAGACTAACTTTAAGGCAATGAAGTATTTCATTTGTATAACCAAACCTGTCTTTCATGACACAAGACCACTCCACATGGCTTTCAGGTTCCTAAATTAAATGCTTAAAAGTCATGAGGTGGGGAAATAAAAGCCTGCTCTACAGCACCAATCCATCCCTTCCTCATGCCCAGCCAGACCTGAATTGCAGGGAAGTGCTGCTCTTCCAGCCTTCACTTCCACACTGATCTCCAAGGGTTAAACAGACATATCTATTGTTTATTGTTTTGTGTGTTTGTTTGTTTATTGCACATTCTGTTTTCCTCCTTGGGCACCTCCCAAAGATCAAAAGCAACAAACAGCAAATCCTGTTTGGAGTCTGAGTTCACGGAGCCTTCCCTCTGCACAGTTAGGTGTGTTCCACATCTATTAATTACATTATGTTTTCAGTAAGATACAGTGAAGTGTAGGGCAGGAAGGCAGCTCCTACATAAAGACATGCTCAACAAAGTGTCAGTTTCCACTTCCATGCTTTAATGTCCAATGTGACACATTTTCCAATGCAATTCAAACCTCAAAAGTGGGAAAGAAATGGCATGTAAATGGACCTTGCTTGCACTTTAAATCACTGTTAGCAAATCTTAATCTCTTTAAGGCTGGTCATTTAAAATCAGGCCTATTTAACTTGCAAAGGTAGGTCAGGTTTTATTGATCACCCCTAATGCACTCTTAAAAAAATGAGAGCAGTGAGATCCACAGCTCAGTTGATAAAGGCTCACTGGAAAAATATCCGATATTTACAGCCTTCAAGCTCTGCTGTTGTAAATGTGACTTCTATATGCAGCAGAATGCAGATTACAGGCTTGCCATTTCATACTGGAAAGGGAAAAGAAAAGCCCCACCACAGAGGAGGTGGATTACTCTTTGCATTGACTGAAAGCACAACTATAAACTTCCAGAACATAGGCACAGCAGCCCAAGCCCATTTAGTTCTCAGTTATCATTCCTCAATCTTTTTTCAGTGCACTATTTCGTACCTGGATTTCCTACTCTGAGTCCATGCTATGCCCTGAGCTTTGAACTACAAACAACTGATGGCATTTTTCCAGCTGCTACAGAAATAAGGTGGGCTATTGTTACTTATATTATGGCATCGCCTAGAGGTGCTCACAATTAAGAGTTCCTTCTTCTACACTTCTCAGAGAAAGACCAGAGAAGAATCAAGTTTTTAATAAAGAAGTGCAGCGTTTTCCACCCACATGGACAAGCTCAGATCAAGCACATTGCAAGGTCTAGATAGTTCTACTTGAGACAGTTTTTTGCTTCCCTACTCTGGCTATTTGTAAAGGATTTCACTTATGAACCACCACTCAGAAAAATGGGAAGTATTTTTCCATGCAAAACTAAACATGATTTTCACTTTTTTTATTTTGCACGCCATGCTAAAATAAAACCACAATAGGTTTCCAATTGAAACCTGATATACCACTCTCACTGCAACTATTAAACACTCATTTTTGTGGCCTGAAAGAGATTCTAAATGCATTTACAGACACATAAACAACAAACTGCAGTTAATATAAAGGACAGAGGATTTCCAGGGTTTATTCTACTGCAGACTTCTTGTGCAACTCAGACAAGTTCCTTAACCAACCTTTGCACCAGGCTTCCTCCTCCACCTAATGAACAGGTGAGCTGCAGAAATGGATCACTGCCTAGGACGTGCTCTGGAGCTGTGCTGTCAAACAGAAGACCTAAATAGGCTAAATCCCCACCAACGACTTGAGGCAATTATCAAATGTTTATTAGCCTCCAAAGTGAAGGCTAATAAACCTGCTTATTTTAGCAGATAAAGTCAAATTACCTTGACTGAAGTTGGTAAGTGTTCGAAGATTAACAGCTCTGGCCTCACATGCTTTTAGTTATTGGTGATGAAACGTCAGCTCAAAAAAACTGAAAGATACTTCCTAGTTATTTAGGCAATGTGAAAATTGGGCAGTTATTTTCCAGGAAACATGGCCTGCCTGACAGGTTTTAAATGAAGAAAAGTGATATTATTACAATTATCATTAGAAGAAGATGTCCCTCATCAAAATGTGTCTGGATTTTAATTGACAAGGTCCAGGTTAAT
The DNA here is from genome assembly GCA_014706295.1 of Lycocorax pyrrhopterus obiensis. Taxonomy (NCBI): domain Eukaryota; kingdom Metazoa; phylum Chordata; class Aves; order Passeriformes; family Paradisaeidae; genus Lycocorax; species Lycocorax pyrrhopterus. The sequence goes on from JACSVZ010000018.1 coordinate 12,540,828, forward strand.
GCTGTGAAAATGCCAATGAAAGCAAAGCCTGTGGCTCAAACTAATTGTCAGCACTGAGCAACCTCCACCTCTAACCCACCACAGATTTATCACTCTGTGCAGACTGTACTCATGACAAGAAACGTTTGAATTAATCATTAACAACTAGAAATTCCTCCCAGACAGAAAGCAAGCAGAGTGGAGTGCTGAGCCCACCCCCTTGCTCCCGTGTTCCTGAGCTAAGGAGAGGTGCCAACAAGCCTTCCTAAGGAGAAACACTTTTTTTTGTTGTTGTTTTGCCCCATTTTAAGAGCATTCCAAGGGGAAACTCCCAGTGATCCTCTGGGTTTTGGTGTCACCCCCGAGGGCAGCACAACAGTGCAGAGAAGGACTTACAACCTCCCTACCTCAGTCATAAACTCAAGGACGCTTTGGGAGGTGTTACCCTGCAGTGCCAGTCAAGCACCACCTCTCCCACCCAACTTAACACATAAAATGCAAAGGGGTTTGTAGAAAACGTCCTGAATTCTCTTTATTTTATTTATGTTTCTCCTATCCCAGCATGCTGGTGCAGACCCACCAGAATACGACTGGGCAGAAGGAGAGAAGCTGAGAACTTCCAGTACCTGACAGAGGCATGAGGTCTGCCAGGGCAATGGCACAGTCCTAACCCTCATGGTGCCTTCTCATTCAGAATGCTTTGATTTTCAGCTTCTCCATCCATGTGGGTGATGGCATCACAACACAGCTCGAGTGCACATCAGTTTGATGGTTCCCCAAGCCCAAGTCTTTATACAACATCTAAGATAAAACTCCAGTGTTCCTTCTCACACGGCATTGAGACTGGAAAGCACAACAGCACTGGGAAGAAAGGAAGAGGGGAATCTCCACAAAGATCAGGAACCACTTCCTGAGGTGGACAAAAAGGCATCTGGCCACTAATGTCAAAAGCATCAAGCTTGTCTGGAGAGACATACACGGAGCTACCTTACCCCACCTAGTAGAGAGAGAAAAAAAAAGTAAAAAAAATTCTCCCTGGTTTTTCCTGGAGAGTCAGGAGTAAAAAACAGATGGTATTTGGTGTTGTGAAGAAATAAGACACAACTTTGTCTAGAGGAGGCCAGTGCAGCAGGGTCTCTGCTGGCCCCTTCCCAGTAACTGGGAAGCAAAGACTGAGGAGGTGTCAACCCATCATCAGAAACGCTGCTCACTTCACTGTCCTTCTTCCCAAGAGGTAAAAGGCTCCTTCCATTTGCCTCCAGCAACTCTGCCTTTTTGGTTTTGCTGTTATCTATATATTCACCACAGAAACTACAAGCTGGAAAGTTCCCATTAAACAATGCCAACAAGAACTCTCCATTCACAGCTAACACTTGGCTGCACACGTTCCCTCTTTATTTCCAAACATTTTCAGTATGTTTTGGCTTCCCTTCATTAGATATTCTTAATTATTTGCAGCACATCTAAACCTGTGCAACGGGTTTGTGCTTCCAAATACAGTCCCCTGGCTGCAAAAAATCAGCATGACAGCACTAGAAAGAAAGTAGAATTTGTGTCAGTCAGGAGGTAGAGCTCAGGAAGAGAAAAATAGAAGCCACACCATCATGACTTGAGTCAGTGACTTCCACCAGGCAGCAATTTGGCCCTTTACAAAATCCTAGGTATTTCTTAGAGATCACCCCTCAGTTAACCATTAAATCAGTCAGCAACTGTGATAATGGATTTCATAACAGAAATGTACAAAGTGGAGACTTCTGGTACCTTAACTGAAAACTTGAGCAGCCGAAAGGGTTTTTCTGGTCTGAAGAGACACTATTACAGATAAAAGTCTCTCCACAGCACCTCACACCAGTTACTGTCGTGGCTTTGCAAGGCTGTTCCCATCACACCCTCAAATAACCACTGGACTAAACAAAGGCTTCAACGAGGAAAGTTACACCAAATGTTCATTTCTTTAGCTCAGCCCCAAAGAGCCACTTAGTAATTCGTCAGGGCTTTCCAAAACCCCACCTCTTTCAGACTCTTTCATATATCCTAAAGGGCTCCCTAAGGAAGGGCATCTTTGGCACTCAGACTGGGCAGTGCTCAGCTCAAGGTAGTAGGACCCAGCGTTCATTTATGAGACCAGAACAGCTCCTGAACTACACACGGTGCTGGGGATTCCAGCAATTGCCTCTGTGATCCTCAGGACAGAGGCTGTCCAGGGACAGAACTGCTCCTACAGGTAATTACATTCCCAGGGCTGCCTGGTGCCTGTCAAACTCTCCCCCCTCCATGTAAGAGGCCAGTTTTTGAGGATCACTATGAACTAAATACGTCATCCTGAAGCATGAAAATATAACAACCTGCAGCTCATCTGAACCTGAACTTTACCAAGCCACCACTACACTGAAACACAAAAATGTTGCTCTCTGACTGCACAGGGGACATGGGTGACTTCCCCACCACACACACAAATCTTTATCAACTTGGATGCACAATTAAGCTAAACATTCATCCAACAAAAGGTAAAAAATTACTCCTTGGGCAGTGTCACAGCTGAAAGCAGAGCAGCAAGGGCTCCAGAGCATCCTGAGTGATCAGTCCCATATGAGACATTCTCCACTAAGCTTTGTTCTGGCAGCATTCCCACTATTTGAGGAAGGAAATGCGCAGCTGGATGTAAAGCTTGGAATGCAGAGCTGTCTTAACTACATGGCAGGAGGATGGCAGTTCATAATTAATTTTCCACATCAACTGTTGGCTGCCCTCCTCTTCCTCTCTGCTAGGCTGCAAACTGTCAGCGGATACTTATCCAAAAAGCAGGCCTGCCACAGAGCAAAATGCATGATTATTATTAGCTAGTATTTTACAGTGCATGCCAGCCAAAAATCAGAGGTAAGTGAGCCTGGGCGGAGTGAGAGCAGTACCAGTGCAAAGGCAGCCCTGCCAGAAGCTGCTTGTCCTCTGAGAGATGCAAAACCGAAGGGGATAGAAAAGCAGGATGAAGAGAGCAAGACAGAGAGGAGAGGGTTGTAAAAAGACAGAGAAAATATGTTCTCAGACAAAGGTTTTGAGCCAGCTAATTTCAAAACATCTGCAGCCCAAAGAAACATAGGCCCTTTTCCACCCTGGTTGGACTCTGCCTAAGACACGGCCCATGGGCTGCCAAGCAGCAGCTCTGCAGAGGACAAGGGGCTCCAAACTGCTTTGTCTTCTGACAGAAAGAACGTGTGCTCCACGCAGAGCCAGCATTTCCCACTCCTCAGTCTCCAAATCTGTGCGTGACTTGGAGTGCAAAGTTATCACAAGGAGGTTGCTGGTCCTCGCAGGGGAAAGGTCTCCAGAAGAAAACAAACCCCAACTTCATCACGCTCTCTGAAGCACCACTACAAACATCAGAAGGCAGAAGGCAGAGCCTCAGGCTGCCAGCGCAGGAGCAAGGCCATTTGTATGACTTCAGACAAACCCACAGACGTCTCAGTACTTCAGGAGCACAGGTAAAGGACTATTATATTAGTGTTCTGTGATTGGTATCTTCAGAATCTCATGTTAGTTTTGGAGTTTCTTATTTTCTTTCAGAAATTCAACTCGGTTCTGCTGCTGCTATCAGCTTTTTAATTCATTTTACAACAAGATATTTGTTATCAGAAATTGTGCTTTGATATGTGTCAGGTTGATGGATTCAATAAAAGCCCTGTCAGGAGAAGCTGAGTGAATGGGGCTGCAGAAGTGGTGTCATCAAGGGAATTGATACCTTAACAGCCAGTCTGCTGATCTTGCAACAAAAACATGCAAATATAATAGCTGTTTTATTTCCTTACCCTGGCAAAACAGTCCAGAGAAACACTAGAAAACATTTGCATAAATGTTACTCATGCAAACAAGCTCAGCCTGCTCGCTGATAAAAAAACATATGTAAAACACGATGCTGCATGCTGTCCTCTTGTCCTGTTTGGTGTGCAAAATTCAGTCCAGGGGAACAAAGGCTTTAATCAAAATAAAGCTTTTAATTTAATTTTGGGAATTCAAGCAGAAATCCCATGATGCTCCAACCAGAATTTTTCCTCGATAACGTTGGAGGACAATTCTACTGACAAATTTTCAGACACAGCCACCTGCACCCCTCAGCAAAGACACTGAAAAGTTGCACTAGGGTCTTACTGTGACAGCCAAACCCACAGGCATATAAAATCAGAGGGGTTTTTTGATTTAATAAATGAAATCATATAAGAAACAAAAAAAAATCGGAAGAAAGAAATAATAAGTTTTTATCAGACCACGTAATATAATGAATGAGAGGAGGAGGCCTGCCCACTGCTCTGCTGTAGGTCGAGCAGGGCTTGAAGTCTCTGCTTCACCTGATCAGAGCATCACAGCTGCAACACCACCCCTGCACTGGCCTGTAGCATAAAGAGATTTTTTTTAACTGGAACTGATTTACAGAACATCCGGAAAAGGTAAAAAATGTGATGTTGAGATTCAACTTTTAGAAAAGAGAAATAATATTACCAGTCTAAACAAAGCAAAGGGAAAATTTCCACAGCAATTAATCTGAAAAAGGTGAATTACATTGAGGATTTATGTTCATGTAATGAAGACAATTAATTGCTACGAGAGCCATAAAACACATTACATGAACAGGTTTTTTTCCAATTCTACTTGCAAGATAAAATTTATTAACTACGTTTAATGGCTACTTAAAAATTTCTCTTACGTATTTATTAAATGTGCCTTTTCAGGTGAACAGAGCATTTTACTAACCGGATTCTACTAATCTAAAAATGAGTGATTTCAGAAAAAAAATATTACCCTGCATGTTATCTGCAGATCCATTTAAACTAACTCCTCATCTAATAAGATTAGCATCAGCACAATTTCATAAATGTTGCTAAAAGGGAATCTGCTCATCTCACGTGAGCAAACACTCTGCTGCAAAGATGAATTCAGCTCACGTTATTTGAACAGATGTTTCAGTTTTCAGTAGAGATAGGGAGGGAGCGTTGAGTTCTGATGTCATTTAGCATTACTGTAATCACTTAATTAAAACCTTCTCTACCTGGGAGAGCAGGGCACGTGGAAGAAACTGGACTAGGTGGGAGCAGTGACCTCAGAAGGAACCACATCCAAATCTTGTGCTCAGCCAGGGCTGTTTGCCTCCAGCTGGGGGCACTGGATGCAGCTTGTGCACTTAGACTGCCTGAAAATCAGGGACAGATGTTTGCCACCTAAAAGTGACCTAGAAGTGACTCTGTTTCTTATTCACCATTTGCAAAATGGGGACAAGTAGCACTTCTGTCTTACAAGGGTGTCGTGGGAACAGATGAAGTTGACGGCAGTCAAGCACCCTGGGAATCACGAGTCCCTGAGACGAAGAGAATCGATAAAGAAAGGCCTCAGCTACTTAGGTGAGCAGCAACAGTTTGGCCAAATCTTTACATTTTAGCACAACCTTCTCAACCTGCAATGTTCTTCTTAAAGATGAAGTTTCCATAAGCATGAGATTTAAATAAGAACCAAGTTTTAGATCGGATGGCCACGAAGTAAAATGCAAAAGTATAACCAAAGTCCAGCCTAGAGTTTAATGCTTAAATAACAGTTTCACACAAATCGATTGTATAGATCTTAGAGTGAGAGTTGGACTGACTCAGAAATGACAGGGGAACTCATTTACCACCCCCCTCCCCAAGGCAGGAGCAACACCACGGTCACACCAGCAACCAACATCTCTGGAGCAGATCCTCACATGCCCTGGGGCCCCCTGGGTACCCAGCAAAACTCACACCCTCATTGCGAGGAAGATTTACATGTTTCAACTCAGAAATCTCAAACCCAAACAAGGAATAAACAAAACTGCTGTGATTTCTCCACTTTAACCGTGGCAAATTTTTCTCTGCGAGAGTCAAGAAGCTCTCTTGATTATGAAATACCTCTCCTACAACCTTCCCTTTTAAGTGTTATAATCACAAGAGCAGTAGCTTGGAAATAAACAGAAGTGAAGAGGATAATAAAGGCAGGAGCAATGTTTAACAAGCTCTTCTTCCAGAAACCAGGCGCCACCAGAGCAGGCAGGCAAGCAGAGCTGTGCTGTGCTGTAATGACGGGAACCTTGCCCTGGCAACCGCGTTGTTTTCTTGAAATTCCTGTACAAATTAACAGCACATGCTGAGGTTGGAACAGACCTTTCTTGACCCTCAACATTTAAAAGTTAAGCACCCAATTTAAGCTATTCCAACCAACTTTTTCCCTGCAATTGCCAGATGCCGGCAGAGCTCTGCTGGAGCATGAGAGTTTTGAGCCTACAGTTTCCAGAGGTGACATGACAAGTGCAACCAGATCAAAAGCAGGAGAACTAATGCACACTCACCTGGATACATCACAGTTTATTTTAGAGGCTTTTAAGAAAGTCTTGACTTCTTTTCCCTGCTCCTCCACTAACACCAAGTGCAGGTGTTATATTGCTGCTGCACTTTTCTCAACAAGATTATAGTGCTGGTTCAGTCATATAAAGGAAGTCAATACCCATGTGTTAAATGAAAAAGGATAATATCATCTCATACCATTCTACTGAGATCTGGGAACCATTGCTTTAAATTTGTTGGCTTTTTTTTTTTAATCAGAAAACTTTGCCTTCACAGAAATAACTTGGCCTAGGTAAAAGAAGCCATAGAAGCAGAGACCATATTACCCTAAAATCTCATACAGCACAATCTTCATCAACAATATGTCCTGGCCTTCAGTTTCTTGGGAGAAAATGGTTGCTTATTGCCTTGCTACAGCTCCAGCACAGATGTTTGTGTGGGTATGAGAATCTCCACACAGGCAAAAATTTTAAGTGCTACACAACAAAGGGGGAATTGATTATGCAGGAAATCAGTAGTGGTATTTCCATCCTTTGCAAACAGTGAGAACATACAAAGCACAAAGGAAAGCACAGGGCTGAATTACAAATGGGCTACTTAATTTCCCTTTTTTTTCTTCCATCTCTGACCCTCAGAACTGCAGTCATTAGTCCCACACAACAAGTGGGATTTTCAAAACATGGATTCTTATCACCAAGTATCCATCACCAGCAGCAACACACAACCATCAGCAAGCATTTCGTTCAATAAAGAACTTCACATAAACAGACATCCCCTCAAGCCCAAGACAATAAAAACATTTCACTCCTGATGAATGCTTTCTAAATTCAGGGAGAGCAAAGCTTATTTACAGACACAGTATGAGCATGGCATGAATACAGCAATAAACTCAAAGGCTGCTAATGTTCTGTTTTCCTCCCTACGTAGACATTCAGAAAACAGCAAAAATACAAGAGCAGGGGAAAAAATACATACCTTACCAAACCTGACTGTTGGATACGACTCGTTTCAGAGCAACATTGGGGTGAAGGTAAGTTCCTCAGGCGACCACCACCCACAACTCCTTTCCGAGCCCCCCAGAGGCTCCAGCTCTCCCTTGCCCGCGTCCCTGAGGAAGATGCAGTGTCCTCCAGTATTTCAGAGCCTCAGCTGCAGAAGATGCTGCTCAGAAAAAGAAAAGAGAAGAAGGTGTGGCATTAAATTCTAGGGTCAGTTGTTTGGCAGATTCAGAGCAGAACACAAGACAACATTGGATAGGAATGAAATGTCAAGGCAGGACAGGGAGTCTGTGACAATCCATCATGTGTGGCACCTTCGGAGGGCAATCATTGAATTCAAGAACTGTGGTGCGAAGCTATTCTTGCTTTACAGTACTTTTATAGTGTCCCTAGACCAGGAAATGAATGACAGCCTGGCTGCTTTTTATTCCAGTCCAATATCATAATACAAAAGTAAGTAATGCACTTCTCCATAGGGAATGTTTTAATTCATTACAGCATTTCTGAAGAATAACAGGACTTTCATATTAAAAGCAGAGACAGCACGTCAGTCTTAATACTCTGCACGTTAAAATGGCTCTTACTCAAGAAATTCAAAGCTTAGGAGCTCACACCAGATGGGAAGTCGTGACTGCCAGCCCAACATGCAGCAATTCCCAAAGTTCTGCCTCCAACGCATTGTCAGAGACCAGTAAATGTATTGGGGTTTTCTAGGAGCAGGGGGCTCGGCATCACCACGTTTTCCAGCTCACTATCACTGCTAGATGTGCTCAGAGTTTTCAAGAGGTCAGACCCTGGCACTGAGCAGGGCCTCAATGCAGACACCAGGTGAGAGACAGTGATGGAGGCGACCACCAGCAGCAGCACTGCCAGCAACCAGAAACCTCAGAGCAGCACTGAGAAGTTCAAATGCTCGTCCCTAATCCCCGGCATATGGGAAACACCCAAAGGATCATCCTTCCCCCACCCAGATAACACAGCCTGTGAAGCAGAGCTGGGCACAGCAGCACAAAACAGGTGGGGACTGAGGGAAGAGCAGGATCTGAGCTCCCTATGTCAGATGTATCCATGGCTTATGTCCTTAAACCACATCCAGAGATGCTTCTCTAAGATTAACTCAGCAGCCACAAAGATATTCTAACTTTGCCTAGGAATGCAAAAAAAGGCAAAGGGAAAAAACCCCAGAGATATAAAAGAGGTTTCCCTCAGAGGAGAAAGCCTGTGGCAGCTCAAAGTACCACAAAATCCCACTACATCTTCACAAGAAACCCTGCACCCACAAACAAGTTACACCTATCTGGAAAACGCATGAGGTTTTGGGCTTGCAAGAAGGAAGATTTCAGTAGCCAGCACATGAAACTGTGCATACTGGAAGTTAGCATCATAGTGCCTTTTATATATATATACACAGACACACACACAAATGTACATAACGGGGTTTTTTCTTTTTTTGCTGAAAGTCTACACAGCACACATAGTCACATAGATCAGCACAATCAAATATATTCACCTTATTTAGCACTTATTACTTTACTGGACCTCATGTGTTACATACACCCCTAAAGGCTCCACAACATCTCGCGAGACACCCACAACAGGAGTCAGGATGGCAGACCTCAGCCCTGTAACTGTCATACACATTTTCAGCCTCTCTTGAACTCAGACATGAAGGACAAAAGGGGACCTTCACAGGTCCTGTCCTCTTCCAGGCCAACCATGAAAAATCAGACTGCCAAATGAAATGGCTGCCGAGTGACTTACGGGCATAGGAAAGGCTGATGCTGCAGTAGTTTGATCTGCAGGCAGCAGTAAGACCTAATTCTACTGCTTTCAAGGGATCTTATCTCTGGAGACCATAGCTACAATTACTTTTTCATTTCTACTCCTAAACTGTAACACAGAATAGTCACTAAAGAAAATCAGGGCTACATTTTTGTGCATTAACCACAGCATCAGCCGAGTTGAGTAGTGGAAGTAACAGCAATGGGACCAGATCATCACTGCAACCTGAGTGCAGGGGCCTGGGCTCAGGCTGGGAAAGGGGTGGCTGTGGAAGCTCCTGTCTAGTACAGTTTGCCAATGAATGTGCAGCAATGTGAAGGAGGAGAAGTAACAGGAGGTGTGGACATGGAGGTGAAAACAACTTAAGTCATGACAAAATGCAGTGAGTGTGCATGATTCCCATCTCTCATGATACAACAGAGATGGGGCAACTTAATGAAATTAAATAAGTGGCCAGATTTCCAGCAAGCAGCCAAGCCTAGATGCTCCAGTCTATGTGGAGGGCACTGTGCTTCCTCCACACTCTGCTGATGTGCATCACACAACACAGAGAGAGGGAGCCATGCCAGGGACCATTCTAGGCAGCAACAGAGTAAAGTAAAAGGCTACAAAAGATAAATGCACGGAAATCCTCACAAGCTATAATTTGTGATGGCTCAAAACCTTACAAGGGAAAAAAAAAAAGGAAAAAAAAATTTAGAAAAGAATGTATGCCATTTGTGTTACCCAAACCTGCACAATTTTGCATAAAAACCCCTTCACATTCAGTAAGTCACTCCTGACTTGATGGTCAGTGCCCAGCTGGTTTCCCTCTCACACTCAAGGACCCTGGAGAGCCCATCACAGAGCTGCCAAGATGCTTCTTGGACCTCCTTGGCTTTGGGCAGTTCTTGCCAAGCCCAGAGCCTCAGGAGCATCCCATGGCTGCAGAGTGAGAACAGGGTGCCCAGACAAGCTGCAGCTGCCCCATCCCTGGAAGTGTCCAAGGCCAGGTTGGACGGGGCTTGAAGAAACCGGGGATAGTGGAAGCTGTCCCTGCCCATGGCAGGGGGTGGGACTGGATGGTCTTTAAGATCCCTTCCAACCCAAATCCATATGATCTCCAACACAAAAATCATCCATTTCAGCCTACAGCTGCTATAGGAGCTGGCACTGTTCCTATCTGAAAAAAACCAAGTCTGAACTTGCAAAAATGCCCCATGTCCTGGAAAGCCCACAATTTTATTGTGTTGTTTCTAAGTTGCTGTGCTCCCCCACTCGTCTTTGATCACAGGGAACACGCTGACAAACTGCAAATTACTTTCATTATCCCACCACTTCACATTTTTACATTCGGTTAACATAGCTAAGTGGTATCAGATCCGTCTTCCACTCACAAAAGCCGGGATATGGATGTTCTCATTAATCAGAAAAGGCAGACAAGACATTTTTCCAGTAAAAAGAGAGTATTTCCCTTGGACGAGTCTCAGTCCTTTGCTGATGGAAAGCATGAATTATACAAAATAACTATATACTTTAGACGTAACAAATAAGATCAAATATTAAATTTGAAGACACCATTTGTATCTTGGGATGTTTCCAGGCCACAAATCAATGAGGTCTGGGAGACTCTCCCTCTCTCAGGAAGCCTTGCTGTACCTTTGCCCTGTTCTCAATCCTTGTCTTTAGGCACCAACTATTGATCCTTGTCGGGGTGAGGACAGGAGCTGGCTGGACCCTTCTGTGACCCAGCACACTCATCCTTGTATTTGTGTGTCACACAGCTTAAGGGGCAGCTTGGGCCTTGTGGCAACATTGGTGAGCATTTGCAACTTCAGCAAGGGCAAAAAAAGAGGTATGTAGAAGCTAAACAACACATTTGCAAGCAAATATTACCGTGTAGTAGATATTCAAATTAGTATTAGTTTGTCTCATCAAAAATTAATTACAATCTACCTAACTGCAATTGAATAAATTAGTTGGGCGTAGAAAAGATTAAATATTTAAAGTGGCTGGTGACTGAAAAATAATTGAAAACATAATTCCTTGCTTAAATATTAAATTTCTTTTATTTTTACTGCTAGTGTGGCCATTAAGAAATCAGAATTCCATATGTGTGTGCATTCACGTAGATGTGTATGACACATACGGAACTTGTTCATGTATATGCTTCTAACTTCCCTCTTTCCCTAGAACTAAACTTGGGTAAATATTTTCAGTTAATAGAGAAGAGCTCCACTGGCAGAGCCAGAAGAAAGGCTGTGAAACAGGCAAGGGAAAACACATTTTTACTGCTAAGTATTTAGCAAGGTCACCTGCCTCTGCAAAGGCAGGAAAAGAGATCCCCCAGCAGACTCTGCACTCGGCAGGGGATTACACCAATTCATTAGCAGGTATATCTTCTAATTACAGCCTCGGACATGAGTCCCCACACAGCTGAGCAAGGAACAACTGCTGCTTTTTGCCATATCCTCGGGATCAAGCTCAGTGTTTCCTGCTGAGCTCCAGGACAGCACTGGCACAGCCCCACCGCAGGCTCCGGCTCCAAGCCCAGCTCTCCGTTATCTCAAAGGATGCTCCCGACTCCTCACGGCTCCAGCCCCGGGGGAAGCTGTGGGATCGACAGCTCACCCTGTCAGCTCCATCTCTGGTGAAGATCTCATATTAATTTACTGTAAAGGTGACACAGGTGAAGAAGGGAATAAAATGAGACTTTGAATCCCTCCTTCCAGAAGGCTAATGGTAAAAAATCGGTAGCAATGCAACTCTGGCACCTTTCCAACTAAAACACTTAAGAGTGTTGCCCACAGCCGTGTCCCAGACATACTTTATCATTCACCGTGGCCCAGTGCAAAACATAAATAAAACAGAAGTCATCAGTACTACTGGCACTCAGCTGTTTTGAGGCTTGGGGTTTTTTTCCCTTCCCTGCCAACAAAACAAACAGTGAAACAGGAGAGCTGCAATTCAAGTCTTAACACCCACCATTAGAAACTTGGTGGGGGCTGGTGGTGTGATGGGAAATGAACTCAATTAGAGAATGCAGGCAATAATAAAATGAAGAACACGTTGGCTGAGATTAATATAATAGAATACTGTGATGCTGCTGAAGATCAGCATTGATTTTTGTTATCCAAGTACAAACTAATGGTATCCAGGAAAAAGGAAATAAGTGGTTAATCATGCTTGTTGAAGGAACTATTCCCATCACAATAGCATCAATGTTACATTATGAGGTTCAAGAGTGTAATTAATATCTTGCTGGGCTAAAAAATGCTATGACACTGCACAGGTTTTGCTGCTGTTGCACACAAGTAAACACTTTCTGAAAATGAACCCAAGAAATGCCATGGAAATACTTCCAATTTGAAATAATACAAACTCCTTTCTTCAGCAGGCATTTGGTTTTAAGCAAAGCTGCTTCTCAAGCTCAAAAGCATTAAGTTGCAGGCTACTGTCTAACTCTCCAGCTACCAACGCTGCATTACACTATTAAGTGTTTTTATTATTATTACTCCTACTATTAGAGTCTGCTTAGACTATAAAATAAGATCTCTTGGGCTCCTTAGACTCAGACATTTACATCTGCCCTTGTACTGAAGCTCTTTCAGGAGATTATTGTTTCTTCTGCCAGTTCAGTTGAAAGCAACGATGGAGTTACTGCAATGCATATGTCCTTGTCAAATAATGCTTTCAAAGGGATGGAAGCACATTTGTGGGGGGAAAAAAGCAATTCTGAACTCGCTTCAGCAGTGAGCAGCAACCAGCTTCCATTTAACTGGACAGATCGTCACAATAATCGAGTAATGAAATGAACCCAGTTCTCCCAACAAGAGCTGACAGGTTTGTACCAGAGGCAGCTGTGTGATACAACCTCTGCTGATGGAACAGTATCTAAGTGGATGTCCTCTTACTCTAACTTAAAATGGGGATCTAACGAGGAAACAATCCCGTCACTCATCTTAGGGTCACAGTTAAGCTACAGGTCTCGCTGTGACACTGAGTGGGGAGTAACTGGTTCCGTCAGGTCTATCTTCATCACAAATTTGAAACAAGTTTCTCCAGCCTCAAGTGCTCGGCATCAACATGAACTTGTTTCCCAGCTCCCTAAAAGGCTTCATTCCAAATTTAGGATGGCAGAGTGTCGCCCTGAAATTTGCAGTCTTTTGATGTTTTCATTTCTGTGATGAAGTTTCTCACGCACTTTCTGTAAACACAGTTATGTTTGGCCAACCGTTCCTTTTTGTTTTCATTCCTTCTCCTGAGGCGGAGAGGTTTGATGGACTTTTCGTCTGACCGGTGTGGTTGGAGAGGTGGTAACCTCATCCTCCAACCCACGGTCATTCCTAAGAACATATATATATGAAGTAAAATAAACAGCCTGGGGCTTTTCCTGGCTTCTTTCTGTCCTGAACTAAGCTGGGTCTGTGGTTCTTTTGTGTCCAAGTACGACAGCAGAGTCCCTAACTCATTGGTAAGGTAAAGTCAGTACCTTTCTTTTCCTTTATCCACTTCACCCCTTTTACACTGAACCAGGGACACATGTTTTGCAAAAGTTGGGACAGATCATCTCTTTTCCAGCTTCCCCTTTCCTCCTGTGGCTCACATATCCACACACCTCTGCCAGGGTGCTCCCAGGGGGAGGGCTCCACTCTGCAACCACAGCGCTGCAGAGGTGGGATGTGCTGTGCAAACCTCAGCTGACCCAAGGGAAACAAAATTTATCAACATGTGCAAAAACACCAAATAAATTATGCTAACCAGGGAAAAAACAGTTTTTGATCCATCCCAACATAAACTGCAGTGCAAAGTAAATGCACTGAAATTATCCTGGGATATATTTTCTATGTTCTGTAATCCAAGTACATTCCAGGTTGAAGAATGCTGTTTATTACTAGAAGGTTCCAGTACCTTTCCATCTCTTTACCACAGCTGATAGCACATAAGTGGATCCTATTACAGGACCAGGATGTTAGAGCATAAGCTTTTTATACACATACTGTACTTCTCTATCAAAGGTATTAACTTGACCACTGTTAACTTTAATCTCATTTGAACTCAGCACATTTCTATTTTGCCACCCAAAACTGATTGACTTCTCTGTATCTTCTTCAGATGTGCTTTTGCCTTTTTTCTTTTTTTTTCCTCCCCTTCTGTTTTTTTTAAATTTAATTTGGTTTGGTTCAGGGACTCTCTGTTTGGAACACTTCAGATAAGACCTCCCAACCTTTCTGGCACTGGCTGCACTCTACTCTTGCTGGAATCAGTGAGCTTTATGATGGGCCTGCATTAACACTGACCAGAAAGAACAACTGCCTTTGCTGTCCTCATCTGTCACTGCTCAGAGATTTTTGTTTTGTGTTACTGTCACTTCTAACCCATTTCCTGTGGGAAAATTAATAAGTAAATGCATGTACCTCCATCTACTATTGAATGTCATTGCTAAGATTGGCATTGCTTAAGTTACTTATCTCCAAAGTCACTTAACTCTGTAATGTTAGTGTTTATCTCTGTGGAACATATCGGGATAAGCTGGTACCCCAAATGTTAGAGAAAATACATGTATTGGATTCTGTGGCACCCGGAGGACACACAGCTGTCAGCCAGGTGTCGGGCCAGAAACTGAGCAGGGTTTTCCATTATAAATTCAGATTATTATTTTCAAGCTTTTGATTCTATAAGCCACACATAGCATCAAACTCTGCTGCACCTCCTGAGAATCTAAAATGTGATTCTCCTTCGACGCTTTAAGCCAACTTTAGGTGTATTAGGAAAAACAGCTGGTTTAGTAATTTTGCAAACTTTGAAAAGCTTGGAAAAATTTGTTGTTTATCAAGTCCCACTCATTGTTGCAGCTTTACACTCTTACAGCCCCAGGGAAGGTAGGAGTCAACGAAGCCCACGACTGACACAGGAAGGCCCCTCACTCAGTGCAGAGATCTGTTGGCCTGGAGAGTCTCAAATTCAATGACTTGAGAAACACCAACCTGACTTCCAAAATGTCCTTTTTTCCTATGTGGATCGTACAATTGACGAAAAAGAAAACTAAACTTGAGCTGGTAACCAGCACAGAAGCCTGGTAAAGCCCTAGAGCCTTTAAGTGCTTTAATTTCAGCAGAAAGGACAGAGCAGGAGGACAGAGGAGAGGGCACAGGGTGATCTGGCAGAGCATCAGGGATTGGAAAACGGTGAGCAGGTGACTGCACCAGCCCACGAGGACTGTAAGGGCCAGGTGAGTGCACTGGGGAGCCAAGAAGAGGCCAGAGCAGACCTGGGGCTGTGGGAGGATGCTGAAGCTTTCCAGGAAAAGTGTCAGGAGCTTGGAGAACGCTGATGCAAGATGAAAAGGACCACAAGGAAAGGGAAGCACTTGCAAGCCCCAGAAGTTGGCCTTTCACAGCCCCAATGCAGCACCTGCATTTGCAAATCACAACTCCCTTAATGCTCTCTCCCCTTTCCAAACACACACACACATCCCTCTTCAGCCTCCACATGGGAGAGATTTCGAGCTCACCCATGCAAATACCTCCTGCTGCCTGCTCTCAGAGAAAGGAAGACTTTGACAAAGTCAGCAAATACCTGAAATACTCCAATCCACCCATAAAGTAAGGCAGTGTCACAGTGTTTCCGTGGGGAAACGCTGCCTTAAAGTGCTGTAAATCCTAAAGAATGGAGCAGAAATACAGCAGCCGGCAGAGCCAGCCTGAACAGCAGTGCCTGAACTGCCTTCAGGTGCTCAGGAGCCTCAGAGCAATCTTTGATTTGTGCTGAAAACCAAAACAGCTAAAAGGGGACCGTGGAACATAAGGGAGTTTAGGATACCCTTGTTACAAAACAGGCTGGATTCCTGTCACACATGGCTCAAGGCTGCTGACTCCAGGGTCAGACCCCAGCCAGAAAAATGTCATCAAACCCAGGCAGAGCTTGGCATGAAATGAAAAGACTCATTTGGCCACCACTGGCAAAGAAACCATCCAGGGCACCTCAACCCCATCTAAATCTAGACACAGCTAAAGCACAATAATTAAATACAGATTAGAACTATTTCTGACAGGGCAGCGTTTGAGAGAGAAATTGGCCTTTTCACTGATGAAAATTTGTATCCCCTACAGGTGCACACTGACACACAGAGCTAGCAGTGCTTACAGGAGAAGTGCCTGTGCCATCAGGTGCTTGCATGGCTGCTCCCCCACCCACAGCTCATCACACCAGCACGTAACTGCGCCCAATTAAAATCCCTTTGGAAATATGAACCCACAGATACCATGCAAGAGAGTTTAGTGTGCTTTTCTTCTTTTTAAAGTGCTCCTAGAACTCCAGATAATATTGTTGTCAAAAACACACTGCAGTTATGCATGTATTCAAGCCAATTAGCACAAACTCAGCTCAAAGGTAATTTTTTTTTTTTAGTTAAATCTTAAACAATTGTATACTCCAAAAAAGCCTATAGTCATCTATCTGCACAGCAGTGCAAACAGTTTGAACACCACTAAAACAAAATTCATTGACTTGAATTTATCTTTGGTGTGACTTCAGTGACTTCAGTGGGCCTTTGCCAGGGATAAATTTGCCCACTGGATTCTGGGACACAAAAGGACTACGAAATCACAGCTTGTAGAAATGTCAATGAGCAGGTCTGGATGTGGGCAAGCCTGTGCATCGAGGAACCCTTCTCATTACAAATCTGCAAACCTTTGGCAATTTGCAAAATGCTGCTCTTAGAAACATTTTGAGGAGCCATAAATAGACTGTTCAGCCCATGATAAATAATAATCTGTGAGGGCTGCAAGACTAGAAATGTCTATAGCTCTGGTTCTCAGCACAAGCTTTCAGGACTCCTCTGACCAAATTTTCAGGCTTCAAGTTTTCATCTGTGTGTGTCCTTGTCGATAGATGAATGTCAGAGTCACTTCTGAGTTTCTCCCACTTCTGACAAAATGTAGTCTTTTTAAGAGTCACAAACTGACACCACTCGTGCAAACTGAAATGTTCTTGTGACATCCCCAGTTTAAAAAAAAAGATACAGAAAGGCTCAAGTCCCTACAGCATGATGTCCCTGAAGCTTCTAATTCTCAGAAGCCATACGGTTTCAGACACCCCTTAACTGCCTCTCACAAGAAAATTCAGGAATTTTGATGCAATCCCCTGAACCCTTGAGCCAGCCTGAAGTTACAGCCACACACTCTGCTCCTGGGGATCAGCTACCGAGAGGGCTGAAATGCACCAGCTCCGAGCTGCGTTCAGAGTAGAAATGGTTACGTGTTCCTCCTCACTCATCTCCTCTCACCAAGGAAAGCTTTACTGCTCTGATTGCTCCCCAAGCTGGAATGCTGACATGGGAGGACAGCACATGCTCATCAGAAAAAATATCAAACAATAAGCAGAGGAGGAAAAGTGTATGATCAAATTTTCAGTCTGTGTAACTCAGACTGGAGTTTTTTAAGTTAATAACTACAGAGTAGCTTTTTCCTTTTCAGAGCCAACACTGTGCATTGTGGTTTTCCAATCAATCCAAAGAGACGTGACAGGCACTCTGCAGTGACAGCCATTGCACAGTGGCCATTGCAATTATACACTGGCAAGTATTGCTGGGCCAGAGACTCATGGGAAATGTGCTTTCCCCTTCCTATTTCACTGTCAAAGGACAACAAAAAGTAGTTAAAGTGTATATTAATGGTTTTTCAAATAATATACTTGATTACATCTACTGCAGAATATTTTTTCTTCATGTTTCTGTAATGAATCTAACCATGAAAAACAAATTTATGCCCACAGTTTGTATCGTTATAAACTCAACTCATTTGATGTGAAAAACCTACAGTTTAATTGCTTGATTTAGATTTTGGCTGGTAAAATGCGTACTGAAACATTACTATTTTAATTATGTTAATTTATAACTGAAAAGCTAAATTTACAAAGGCAATAACATTAATTATTTACTTGCCCATTAAAGCTGAATATTTATTACCACGATAATTGGCTTCATAAGTCTGCCAAAAAATTAAAAACGAGTTTATGTACTGACTTACAGAGGAGTGAGTGATACTGTAGCATCTCTCAGCAGGTTGTGTGTTTTATGGATTGCTCTGATATACAATTACATTTCTTTCATTTATAGTCTGTTACATACAGTTTTTTCCAAAGATTTTATTTTTTTTCCTTTATAAAGATGCCAGTTGTGACTCAGAGCAAGCTCCTTTACTGCTCTGCAGCCAAAATCCTTTGTGCAGTGTGAGGGACTTCCACTGGTCTTACCAATTTATGAAGATTGCATCTCACCTGGTCATCTAAATGCTCACTGAATGTAGGACTGCACTTGTTTAAATCAACTGAAAAGGGAAACAGTGACTCAAACTAATCCAGCTCACAGCCAGGACAGGAGGGTTAAGAAACACCAGTAGTGAGGAGTCTCCACCTTTGCTGGTATTTTAGCTTCATTTCCATTTGCAAGATAGCAAATACATTCAATGCTTATTTATGCATGCATCCTCAAAGTAATACAATTAACTTACTAAAGCTTACAGAACAATTTGTATATTACCTTGATGTAGGATGAAAGGCTAATTTTGATTGCTGTCTAGAGACACAAATCCTAATTCCATTTGGCAATGTCTTTCACCAAGCAGACACCTGCCCTTCCTGCTTATGGTCCTTAAATATGTGACTTTCCCAGCAGGTACAGGATCACTAAAGAGCTGCAGCACCATGGCCATCAGCAGGAGACAGGATGGACTTCTGTCACCTTCATTTTTCCTCAGGCTTGGGTGAAAGCCCCCTTTGACCGAGGTCTGCAGAGTGCACAAGTTAAACCAAAGAGCCAGTAACTAGCATTTCAATCAATATTTATTTATTCAGGCGTCCTCAAAACAGGATGATTACAGTCCAGATTACAGTCTGAACTTCCAACCATGCTGTAATTGTTCTGCCAAGGAAGGACAGAAGCACTAAAGAAAGAGAGGCAGTAGGTCAGTGGATTTGGAATCTCATCTTAAGCGAGAAGGAATGGGTTGAACCACAAATTATAACATTGCTGTCTTTATTTTTTTTTCCTGCATCTCCTCTGCTGCTTCCTGCAGCCCAGAAACATGGAATGTCTGAACCTCAGCCTTGGGGGAACAATAATCTGGCTTTAAATATCAACATCTCACACTGCCACCTCACATGGCTGGATTGAGGACATACATTATTTTTATTATTATTGTTGTTGTTGATATTACTGTTATAAAACTGATAAAGGGGAAGGAAAAAACAAACCCCAAAACTTGTAATTGAAAACCTGAGGTTTCTTTGTCCATGTGTAGCTCTCACACTACAGCAGATTCTGTCTTTTCTCAAACTGTGCAGGACACTGATCCTTTTGCCAACAGGGCAGACATGCCAGCCAGCATCCCTCAGTGCCAATTTCCTCTGACTACAAAAGCAGCACAGCTCAGTATAACCCAGCACCGCTTGGGTACAAGACACCAAAGTGGCAAAAGCCAGAAGAATTTGCTAACACCCACACCCAACCTGTGATGCTGAAGACACATTTTTTGACAGGATAATTCAGTGCCCCTGGAATGACAAGGAGTGACATTTCGAGTGAGAATGTCAAATCAGGTTGGAGCTGGAGCTGTTCCGTGCACACATCCAGGACATCCCAGGGGCTGCAGGGCAGGATGCTGCAGGCTGGAGGTGATGCAGGTGAAGGCTCCTACCCTCAGGCTCCACAATTCCCACGGCCACCAGCACAGAGTGCAAGGCTCCCCACTAATTCTTGGAGTTAAATCAGAGCTGGAGCTTTCCCTGCTGCCTGCTCTGCTCAAGGCTGCAATCAGCTCACACACACAAACAGTGATGGAAGCAACCGTGGCTCCTGTCGTGTATCTGGGAGCTTGGTGCAACACTTCCTTCACTGACAGCCTGAGCAGATCAGAAACGATCCATATGCTGACACTCACTCAGACACAACGATGCTACTTTCAAGGCTTTCCCTCAGAAATATCTGACTTGCCTAAATACATCTGCGGCTTCTTCCTCTCAGCAAAGCACAGCCCAATGAGGTAATAGCTAAGAATCACTAAGCAGGGCAGAGTAAGAAATTTTTCTACCTTTAAAAATTTGTTACTTAGACCCAAGGTCAAAGTTTCAGAAATGCTAATTATTCAGAAAGCTATTATGAGTTCAAGTCCATATAAAACTCATTTATTTGTAAAATGCTTCATTGAAATTTAAGGTTTTTTTAAGAACTTTGTTAGCGCCAAAGTAAAAATATTTCTTAAGGAAAATACAATATTCCAAACTAAAACCTAAGCATTTTTAATTAAAAAACTAACTCAGAAGTTTTGTGCTGTTCCATTTTGGTTTCAGCCCAGTGTTTGCTGAACCTGGCCTCTCCCTTGCTGTTATCAAGGTATTAATGGTTTGGCACCAACCAGTGCCAACACATCAGACTGTGAATTCCAGATCAGCTCTGGCATGAAGCTGCAAACCTCGCAGATAAAGACCTGGTGTGAGGCAGGGGTGGTAAACAAGGATAATACTGCATGACAGACAACTAGCAGGAGAGAGGATGGCAAACAGAAGATAATTGTCAAGCATGTGGTATTTTTAGCAACAATCAACCAAAATGCTTTAGACATCAATTTCAAGCCACTTAATCCTCTTAATGACATGCTATGGCATTTGTTTGTGATTAGGGTTTCACTTTGTTTTCTATAGAAGATTCCCCTCAGACTCCTGCATTCAATGTGCTTTGTAAATAGTTCTGCCAGTATGCTGAGTATTAGGTTAGAGTTTACTTATCACAGTGCTAAATTATTCCAGCTGGGTCATTATTAATTCTCCTAATTTTACTGTCATTTGCTATCATTACAACAACGCAGCACCCTATGGATACATTTATTACAGAGCATAAATCCAGGGCTCGTCTAAGCTGCTGGAATGCCTACTCTGCAATCTTTATGCAAAAGCCTGAGGAGTGTTTAAAAAGAATTAGGAATTTTTCTTCAGGAAAACTTTTTACAGGCTTACCTCTAGCTCCCCATCCTCCACCCACCCGTCACATTTCTGCACGATGTTAGGTAAGTTTTCAGCATGTGATACTCCACTGCAATACAGGCTGTGGCCCACGGCAAAGCTCTTTCATAGTAAATACACTGGGGAAAGGGATGCTGGAGAGAGAGCAAAGAGGACAGTACTGCAGTCTATGCAATTTCCATTGAGAGAAAGCATTTATAAAAATAGACATTTAAAAATATCCTAATGTATATTCCTCCTCCCCTTCAGAGAATTTATGCACTGCATATATCCTTTGCCTAACACAGGCATATGCTTGATTGGGTCTCGATTCAGCAAAGCAATTCATTCAGGGAAGAGCTTTCAGCACCTGTTAAAACCTGTCAGACAAAAAGTTAAGCAGATGCTTCAGTGTTTTTCTAAATCAGGACTGTAACTGGATTTACCAGTGCATAAATTGCTCCATGTCATACAGATTGTGAAATTCTGGTTCTGCTATCAAGGCAACTCTCTACCTGTTTTGAGCCTGGTAACAAGAGGCCATAATTCAGTTTTAAGCAGCTGCTCTGAAATAGTCCTGAATGTGTCTGTCCACTTCCCCACATTACCTCCCCTCAGTAAAGTTGCAGCATTTTCTCAGTACAACAGACCCCAGACTAATAGTAGAGGCACGAGACCCGGTTTTGTTGCTTCCCTCCAAAGTTGTCCACATCCTTAGGGAACACCATGTCACAGCAGCCACCCCTCCGTTCTGGGTCCACAGCAACACCCCCTGAGCTCACCTGAAGCTGTGGTCCCTACACAACAATTCTGTGTGTACAGCTAGGTTTCATTTTTGAAGATTGGCCCTCACCCACACTTGGGGTGTTTACTTTCTGGTCCATCATTCAAACGATTGATCGAAATTATTAAAGTAGGTACTTCTCACACCCCATGGATAAAATGTCCAGTAACATCTGAGTTAAACATTAATAAACTGCTTTTAAGACTTTGTTAAAGCCAGGTGTATAGCCAGTGGTAGTTGTTGTGCAGTAAAATCCTTGCTACCTGGGCACATGAAGCTCTGCTAAAAGAGATTTAGTGATCCACTGATCAAGAACTTTGACAGTCACAAGTCTGAGCTTTCTCTCAGGTATGAGAACATGGTGCTCATGTGAGCATCACACTCCTGGCTACAGACAAAGTGCTTTTGCTTTCCTCTTCTCTTGGGTATTAGTCACACAATCAGAAAAAGGAATCGGGTTAGTTCGGGCTTAAAGCATGTCAGTTATTATGTGCTGCTCACAGGTATGTGCTCACAGGTAATTTGCTCTGCATCTTCTTGGGTATTTACAAAGCTCCATTTCCCTTGTAGTGTCCTCTGTGATGACAGGTACTATGTTTGCCTTCCTCCAGAATTCTGACAATTGCCCTACTCTCCATAAGCTTCTGAGAATTGTAAATAATTCAGTGGGTACATTTCATAAGGCCACGCTGACCCAAATATATCACAGTTACCTAAATACTCCTTATCTTGTCCTTGCCTTTGCTCGTAACCCCTTTTACAGGGAACACTGTTACAGATCTGACACAGTTATTAACCTTTCTGTGAAGAGCAGCGCAAAATAATGGCATTTTGTATTTCTGCCTTCTCTGTCGAGTCCATTTATTTGCTTCCCTTTCTTTCTGATGGACTTCTGCCTTCCTCCTACTTCCAGTGCGTTTGTAAGTCATTTTCTTCATAACCCTTTATAGCTGTAACTGATTTTGCCTCTGTGTCCTTCTGATTTTAGCCTATGTGGCTGCACGGCTGGTGGTGTTGACCACACATCTTTGGTTTGTCAGGTTTGTACTACTACAGATTCCTCAAAAGCTTTCTTTGCTGTGCTACTGCCCCAGAATTATCTGTCTTTGTGCACAGAGCCCCCCAAAGCCTCTATCCTACAGTAGTGCTTTAGTTAACAAGTTCGCACAAAGCATTTTCCGTATGAAAAGTGGGACTTCCCCTCTTCCAACATTTGGCACCCCAGCTCATTATTCCACACAAGCTCAGAAGGTGAATACTCTCTGCCCAAACCCAACCCACTCAGACATTCCAAAAAGAGGTGACATGATGTATCCTATAATTCTGGCCAACAACAGATCTGTGTCCTAAGTTGTCTGCCTAGAGCTCCCTGATCAGCACAAGTTATTCTCCTCACCAAGAGCAACACCCTTGAAAAAATGTCCCACAACCAATTCCAATCAAAATGCCAGCTGCTCTCCACTTACCCCTGTCCTAACAGCTTCTCTCTTAAATATTCTGGTGGCATCATGTTTTCTTCAATACTTTTTGGATTTTGTACACCTTGGTCACGACCCCTCTTAATCTCTTCTATTCTAATGAATATAAACATCATTTTCTTAACCTCGCCTCCTGTTTTATAGCCCCTGAGGCCCTTTATCATCTTTGTCAAGACTGTATCCATAATTAGGGTATGTAAAAAGATCAAAAGGAACGAACAAGAAAGTGCCTACTTGACACAAATTGTTACATGAATAACCAACATCTCCCGCCCAGACTCGCCCTTTCCCATCCCAACCCGGTGTCAGAGGCCAAGTGGCCGCTGATTCCTGCACATCAGGTGGTGCAGCCAGGACAGGATTTGTCACTGCAGGGTGCAGCACCCCCCCCGAGGGCATTCTGCAGCAGTCACCTCTTCTGCTGTTTGTGCTAACTCATTACAGCTGCACACGCAGACCCGTGCATTTATATTCCACACAGGTAACCGAAAATGGGGCATCAGGCAGGCTGCCCTCCATCCTCTGTGCACACACACAGCCATGCATGGTCTCACAGCTCCCTGAGGGACTCACAGCTACACATGCACACAGGTGTCGGGGCATTTTCAATACTGCTGTTACCAAGGGAAGAGAACACTGACCATTCTTCATACAAGAATTGCAGATGAAGGTAACACACCAACTTCAGTGCTCACAGTGACCAGCATTCCTTAGCTGGACAGATCCTTGAATATTTCACTGATTAGCAGCGTAGAAGTCTCAAAGGGATGCACGTAAAACCACAAAAATGCCCAGGGCCTGGAAGTTAAACACCTTACAGGAAATATCACTGTTTACTTATGGATTATTCTGTATGATATTCGGAATTTGGAATTTGCCATAGCAGATCAGACAAGTGCTCTGTTTAGACCATAAACCTGAATCAGACAGCAGCAAAAGCAGATGCTCCAGGGAAGGGTTTGAGAAACCTTTGCAAACAGTTACACAACAACTGAACCACCTGGGCTGTTTTCTTCCTCATCTTGATTCACCAGAGAGTTGGCAGATAACCTGAAAAGGAAGAATTTCTCTACCTCTCTCAAGCATCTCCCTTTCAGTCCTTACCATTGATGCTGAATGGTCTCACTGCTGTGAAATCAGGTCCAACCCTCTGGACTTCAGCTCCTGAGCTTTTGTCCTTGGTGGCACCTTGTTGCTGTTTGTCCCCCAGCCTCAGCAACTCCACAGCTCGTCCTACGCCCACAAAATACGAAATCACAACCTCGTGACCAATTGTGCCGCTCTTCCAAGAGGTTCCTTGCAAAATTTGCTCACACACTAGTGAATCACTCCCAATCTGTTTTGCATAAGCAAATCTAAGGTGTTTTATCATGGAAATGCACGCCAAAACATCTTCCCACGGAGCGTGGCACTCCGTGGTGTGACGCAGTTACACAGGGCCGACACCGCAGTACGTTTTACACAACACAAGGCTGCAACCTGTTTGTAGTGAGGCAGCAGGCATAAAAGGTGAAAATGAATTTATTTGTCCTTGGCACGCTTTGTAACTACGTATCTGCTACTCAGCAGGTACAGCCAGTAGTAACAACCTGCAGAAGGAAATGGTACTAAAACTGCAGCCCACGCCAAACTTACGACTCTATTTTTCTTCGCCATTATTAGCTATCAGATGGTTACTATGAAACATTATCTGCGTATTTCATCATGCCTACATTTATGCTACACACGAGCGAATCAGCAGCTGAAAATAGCTTTGCACTCCTCCAAGAAACCTCGCTGCCTTTACAAGATCTAAAGTTGGTAGTTCTTTTTAGCACCTTATTTACCGAGGCAATTCCCACGCTGCTGAGCTTCATCCTTACGGAGGGTGGGAGACCTGCACTGCTGTTA
This sequence comes from Lycocorax pyrrhopterus obiensis, assembly GCA_014706295.1. Classification (NCBI taxonomy): domain Eukaryota; kingdom Metazoa; phylum Chordata; class Aves; order Passeriformes; family Paradisaeidae; genus Lycocorax; species Lycocorax pyrrhopterus. The sequence goes on from JACSVZ010000018.1 coordinate 12,566,056, forward strand.
ATGCCACTGATCTTTGCAAAGAAAATGCAGCTCCAGCTTGGAAGAGCCAGGGCACTCAGCTGCTTGACTGGGTTAGGGCTGAAGGATGCAACAAACACTTAGAACTCAGCTATTTAGTGCCAAAATATCACCTGTCAGCTTTGATACATTAAGAAAATGATTCCATGACATTTGCTTTGTGGGTTTCTTTGTTTTATCTGAGTTTCAAAAAGGTTTTTCAATCCCCTCAGATAAAGCAACAACCTGCTCTTCTCCTCCCACCAACTGCCTGCAAATTTTGACTTTAAATCAACTCCTTGTGGACCACTGAGTAGCTGCCACATTCCAATACTCTGGATCAGATTTTCACACTGGTATGAGCTTAATGTAACAGTGAAGTTCATATTTCTTCACCAGGTACACGTTTGTAGAAGAATTCTGCTCATAATTCTACTCTCCTCCTGAAGATGCAAAGTAGAGGAGCTTGTACCTACTCCACATCTACTACCTGGGCAGCAGTGATAGAGCTCAGCCTAGACAGGACTATTATTAAGCCAGAGCAGGTCCACCACGTTTTGGCCTCTAAACCAAGCAAATAATTCCATGAGCTCTCCTCTAGTTCTTGAACCAAAAATAATAGGTGGGGGAAAAGCAGTTCACAGAGTTCCTGGCTGAAACATGGCAAACACTGACTAAGATTAACACATGCTCTAACTCCTGCCTTTAGGATCTAACTGGTTAGGGAAAGTCTACATACAGGTGTAACTGGGCACTTACACAGCCACAAAGGTCTATGAATGTCATTAAAAGTCTAGGTGATATAAGAAAATTGCAAAGTGCAGGCCTGGGAATACAAAAGCACAAAAAAAAAAAAAAGGTAAGAGCTTCTTTTAGACTTGGTTGCTGGTTAAAAAATAGAAAAGGAAAAAAAAAAGATATCTTATTGCTTCCTACTGGCAAAGGTGCTGGTTTGACAGCCCTGAAGAGAGATCTATTTATTCAAAGTAATGCTGGCAGCAATGGCACATTTCTTCCAATATGCCCAACCCTGTATCTATTTTCAGTTCCATCAGTAAGCTAAAGGTTAAAGCTATTTATTTAAACCCACACCCACATGCCATTTAAATTGACCCAAATTATTGTCTGAGTTGTAACCTCTCTGTATTAAAGTCCCCCTTAGGGGCTGCTTCTTCATTTCAGGCTCAAAAATTCCTCCCTCGCAGGATAAAAGCAGATAAGGAGCACTTCCAAAAAGAAATGGAGAAGGAAACGGGGAGGAGTTCAAAGAATGCCTCTTGGTGTTGTGGATACTGCAGAAAACTTCAGTTTCATTAGATAACTAACTAGAGAGGTTAGCTCCAGTCAAATTAAAACATGTCACTGCCATTCCTGTTTTAAGGATTTCTTAAAAAAATAAATATGAGAGAAAAATAAAAGAAAAAGCACTATATATTCTGCTTGCCTTTATGATGCAAGTGGAGTGAAGCCCACCAAAATCTCCCAAAGTGAAAAAGGAAAAGTGGTTCCACACAATCAGCCCACAACAGAAATGATCCTCTGCCAAGGGTCCTCCCTGGGCCAGGGGACAAGGAGGACCGAGGAGGAACAGGAGCCTCTTGCAGTCAGGCACCAGTTACCAGGAGCAAAGTGCCATCCCAGGAGTGAAATTATTCTCTAGGCTGATAAAAGGCAAAGGGAAAGCAGCATCTGGCCTATAATATTTAGCCTTTTCTACACATTTTAATGCTGTGTGAAGCATGGTAAAAGCAAAGCTTCCTCAGCCCCGGGAAGACAGCTGGCGATGAAACGCAGCAGGGACACCATATGATGGAAGGCTCCTAATTACAAAATCTCTGTCTTGCCTGTCAGAGCAACTGCACAGTGGTACAGGGGAGCTCACAGAGGAGCTGGGGAAAAATCAAGCATAGATAAGACTTGAAATCCATCTCCAGATGCAAACTTTCCCTGCCTTTGAGTGCAGCTGGCTCTTGGATCTACCTCCAGCCAAAAAGATGCAGTTCAGAGAAGTGAATACATTCCCAAAGCCCAGGGCTTGTCCAACTTTAGTTTCTGCTGGTGAGTCAGTCTTACAAAGAGATATTCAGTGGAGATTTCTGTGCTGATGGACCACAGATACCTAATTCCATCAGCAAGAGTGATAATCCCTGGATACCAAGATTCACAAACACCAAGAAAAAGCACAAGAGTGGGGGAAAAAACAGCCACCCAAGAGATTTGAATTTCATTTGATGCTCTCTAGACACATAAATGGAAAAGAAGGACTTTCAACATATAGAGAGTATCTCATTATGTACTGATATTGTTAATTGCTATTCAAGTGCCCAGAGGCAAAGACACACTACAGTTCTAACAAGCTGAAAAGTATTGTTAAATACATCAGCATTACAGAATCAGAACTCCAGAATGGTTTGGGTTGGAAAGGATCTTAACATCATCTCATTCCAACCTCCCTGCCATGGGCAGGGACACCTTCCACTATCCCAGGTTGCTCCAAGCCCTGTCCAACCTGGCCTTGGACACTTCCAGGGACGGGGCAGCCACAGCTTCTCTGGGTACCCTGTGCCAGGGCCTCCCCACCCTCACAGTAAAGATCAAGATGAATAAAATAATAAAGAACAAGGTAAATGCCACCAATACCATGAAAACAAACCCAGAGAGAGCCAAGGGAGGTGACTCCATGCTGATGGAGTCTGGGACTGGTATCCACTATATCTAATTTACCATGCTCCACTTCAGCCCCCACTGTGACCACACAAACCCTCCCAGTCCCCAGATAGCAGCACCTCACTGAGGTCATTGCAGGGACATGAAGGGCCACACATCAATGAACTTCTAAACCTGGGCTTTCCCTCCTCCCCTCTTCCTTGGTGGCTGAAGCTCTCCTATATTAAGAGCATCAGCACATTGGAATCGTAAGGGCACCACTGTCTGCTGGGAAGGAACTGAGCAGGGATATTTTCAGCTGCTCTGCCAGCACGTTTCTGCAGCGCCATCAGGGGAAAAAACCCACTGGAAGAGCTGGCTGAACTCATCAGTAAATGTAATTAAGCTCCTGCTAAACCATATGACTTTTGCTAAATTTGAAGCACAAACAACAAAACTGGTTTATCAGCCTTATGCTGAGTAAGAGACGGATAAAGAATTAGATTTTTACAATGCAGTGTGAGCAAACTGCAGCCCTGCAGAATCTGCATCATCCGGACTGTGCGCGGGTGGCAGAGCTGGGTGCTTAATTTTTGAGACAACAGCAGACAGATATTTAAAGCTATTGCTCAAAGGGCTTAAATAATGAGTTGTAAATTAATTCATTACCATTTGCTGTATAGCTGATGGAAAACAAGTCAGATCTCATATGCTGTACAAGCTTTCCTGAAAACTGACAGGTGAAGCTTCTGGCCAAGAAACAGAAGCTCCCAATGCTTGAGGCTTAGTTTGCTTCAAATCTAAGCATTTGTTTCCCACCAGAGTCAAGTTTTCATGAATTGAGGGTAAATTTGACTAATCTTGGTTAAAGTTTCAAAGTTGACAAGTAAGTGTGTAGAAGAGAGACTGACAAAACCTTTCAGTCAGCAGCTTTGATAGATGTTTCTTAATTATGCTAAAGCACTGTGAGATCCAAACAGCTCAAACTAAAACCAAGAAAAAAATTAGTGCTGCTGTTTCAAAAAGAACAAACAGTAACAAGGAAAATCTGTTAAAAAATAGTAACACGGATTAGTAAACACAAAAGTCAGGCAGAACAGTACGCAGACTTTCATTTCAAAGAACGAAAACGGTCCCAGAAATTGTCAACTAGTAAAACAAGACTGATAAGCACTAACTCTCCACAAAATTAAATTACACTTAAAAAAAGAAGTAAAAAGCAGGAGCAAGAGCCCTAGTAGAAAAAAATGACTGAATTAACATATCAAAGGAAGAAGATAGGAAAGTAATCCAGAGGGTAATACAAAAGAAAAGTTTAAGGGACACCTTGGGATAAGTTTTCTTTGAAGTACTGCACTTCCTAAAATAATAGGAGGGTTATCTAAACACGCCCATCATGCATCACAATTATTGTACTACACTTTTACTTACAGAAAATTCATTGCATAAGTGGAGAGTAAGTGCTCCTGTGGAACAGGCCTAATTAAGAAGTTCTCATTATGTGTGGAATAACTATCAGAGACACAGGAGCCAAGTCTGTATTTCAGACCCTGGGCATGCACCTTGGGCACACAGAATCCCCCAAGGCACAGCAGCCTGCGGGTGAAATCTTTCCAGCCAGTGTGTTTTATTAAGCTAAAAATGATGTCACTGTCCTGTATCTCACCTCTTCCCTCCCCATTTCCCATCTCCACAGACTCTGCCGGCCTCTGACATCAGATGCAGATCACCAACACCTGTTACCTCACATGCAGTTGGCAATGTTTCATTTTCCACCTATGCCGTAGTGAAAAGCCTTGCAGGACATTAAAACAGCACAAACCAGCCTAAAATGTGAAGAGGATTAATCAACCATCACTTTGCAATCACTGCAGCAGATGCTGCGGGGGCATGTCCTTTGTGGAGATATCCCATTTGTTTGTCACAGAGAAGAACCAGACTTCTTTAGAGATTTACATCACACTTAAGAGTTCAAGGAATAATTTAATTTTTGGGAAGACTAGAAGTAGTGGCACCAGCTGGAGAAATGTCCAGTTTCTACACAGCAAGAGGTTACTTGCATCTGTAAATGACCAAAGGGTTGATCACAGCAGAACCCTACCAAAGCAGTTCATTTGTTGCTTTTTTGAATCACTGGAAATGCAGGGACTGAAGAGTTTACAAGGAAATATGTACACAGTGTATTTCCTGAGGGACTCCATAGGGCTTTGAGAAGGATAATCCTGCTTCCTTTCCTAAGATCATCCATATCTCATCACAATGACGTACGAATTTGGAACGTGCTTTTAGTTTTGGATTTAATATCTGGAAATAATTTATCCTTTGTAACTGTTTTTAACTTTAAAATGGAGCTCATTTTGCCTCAAGTTGCTCTCCTTTCCCAGCCCAGTTCCATGACCACGGAGCAGTGGGGCATCCAGAGTGGATTTACTTTCCTGAGCTGTACTGCTCCCGAATGGGATAACTCCGAATCAGCAGCAAACACTAATTTCTGAATGTTATTTTCCAGCGTATGTGACAGATGAAACAAATATCTCCATGTGATTGATCTACATCCAATAATCAAATACACAGGAGATATGATCTTTAGATGAAAATCATTCTGAAAGTTTAAATGGAAAAGCAAATCAGATAATTAAACCCCTGCCCTTAGTGGTACATTTGTTAAAGTGACAAAATCTATAAAAACCTAAGGCAGAAACAAAGTGCAGCTGAAAGAGAATCACTGAAAAACAAATTAATGTTTTAATTCTGTCAACATGGAAAAAAGTCTCTAAATGAGATGAAGTTTAGAATGAGTACCAAGCACAGTGATTTATTACCTTTTCCCTGTAATTTAAATTACTGTTTCTTTAATATTCACTAAATTCTTCCCACAGAGTTTTAGCCTTAGCTGATCACCAAAAAAAAAAAAAAAAAAGAAAGAAAAAAGAGAAAAGGAAAAAAAAGGAAAAGGAAAAAAGAAAGAAGCTGAAGGAACAGTGAATTAAGAAAAAGCCAGTGGTTTTCCAGTAGCCATGTCAAAAATCAATGAGTCTGAAGGACCAGAGGTGGGATTAATAAAGCTTTTTTCAACTCTGTAGCTCTGCACTTACTCCCTAAGCAGTAGGAATGGGCTTGTCTGCCAGACAGTCTCTGTGAACAAGAAGTTTCAAAGAATAAAACTAAAGATTCTTGTGTACTTGTAATGCAGCACGATGCTTTCAAAGCCACATCAGTTGGTCAGGACAGTATTTTAGCTACACACACACTTCAAACGATTTATCCAGCCTTTACCTTACAATGTGCTGCCCTGAAACATGTCCTCTCAAAAAGCAGTGAAAATAAATAAATAAACACATAAATATATAGAGAAATAAATCACAAGCATTTGGTTTGACTGCTTAAGAGAGTCTACAACAATCCCTAAACGATAGGCTGTCAAAACTGCAGCGTTAATTAAATGAAGATTAATTGTTAAATTCACTTAAATTTAATACAATTAGGGGACGCATCATGTTTATATGAACTGATCAGAAGCAGTTAGCAGCTCGCACAGATCCATCTTTAATAATATGATTTTAATGTTCAGTTGACACCACACAGCCACTTTTATGAAGCACACACAACAATTAGCGTGGCACTGTCGGGCCCTTCCAACATTCTGTCACTAAACAAATGAGAATTTACAGATGCTGTTCCCTACCACCAAATATCTACGCTTTGATACAATTACACCAGTACATGAAGCACCCTGAACAGCAGCATTCCATGGCAAGGGGATGGGAGAGAGTCCTGCTTTTAAAATAACGTGGCCGTCAGCCCTGAGCTCTCCCTTTGGGGGTCAGGGCTGGAATGCAAAGCTCCAGCGGGCTAAGCCTGGTCCCTGACGAGCAGCAGAGCCCACCCCACTGTCCCACAACAGCCACCACGTCTCCCCCACTTCCCAGCTACACAACCCTCCCTGTGGCACATCACAAACGAGCACCAAGGACCCCTGCCCGAACCAGAAAGGGTCTCATGAAGGGTACAGACACCAGCAGAAGGAAGAAAATGCCCAAATCATCCCAGAAGACAGAAGGTCCTATGCACAAAACAAAGACAAAAGGAACCTGAAAACAGTCCTTGCCTCTGATCTAAAGAAAAATTTCTTTTTCACCTTAAGCCTTGCGAGGAAATGAATTCTGGTTAATCTCTGGCTGTTCTTAGAGCAGCACCTCTGCCAGGCAGCCGAGGTTCCCAGGAGAACCAGGAGCAGTTCCAAACACTACACACCACCTTGCCAGGCAATCTCATTAACAAGTCAACATGAGGTTAAAGGATAGGCAGAATGGAAATTGTGCATTAATGGGAGCAAATGAGCAGCGGTCCCGAGGCACCACAGAATGTATGGCCAGCAAAATGGCAATTGCAGTAGGCACTAAAAGGCATCCAGAGCCTTAATGGCCACTGACGAGTTTGATTTTGCCAATTAGAGCCAGATATCTTACGACACAGACAGGTTCAAAGCCTCCATTCCCAGTATCCTCTGTAGCCTCTAACACACGCATTTTATAGAAGATTATTTATCCTCATCTTTAAAATATACTTATTCCCATCTTTTAAAGAATATACAAATATAAAAGTCTTTCATGGGCTTGCCTTTAGAAATTAGAAAGCTTTTTTGAGTATCATGCTTGAGGTAAAATTTAGATTATTTCTGGTGAAAAATCTCAGTGCAAGATAAAGAACCATTCCCATACAAACGAACACCAATTCTGGTGACTTCAGCAAGGGTTTTACTGAACAGAAGCATTTCATAGAGCCTTGCTGTTGTTCTACATGAAAATAATTTCTATTTCATGCACAAATATCAGGTCTTAACCTCAGTGCAGCAATTGCATCTACCATCCCATTAATTTTATTCTGACAGGCAACATTTTTAGAAAATGTCTTAATAATTCAGTATTTTCTTAGTCAACATACAGCATCCCTTTCCAGAAACAATCAACACCGTGGGACTCATTCTGCTGTGCTTACTCATGTCCAAGTGGATCACAAGAATATGGGAATAAGATGAACAAAAATAACCATTCCTAAAGCAGGAATTAAACTTTATCTATGACTGCCTTTAAAGTTAAACTCAAATTAGCTTCAAATATTGAGAATTCCCAAAGGGCCAGATCTCAGCTCACCTTAATTACATCACCCCACTGAAGGGAACAAATCCAGGTGGATTTCTACCACCTAAGAAGTGCAGAAGCAGGATTTTCAGCAAGAAGCCACCCAGGTGTATCTGAAGGCAGCACATAAACCTCGTAAGGAAATGAAGCAACTTTCACACCAAAGCCCAGAAGAGCAGCACTGGAGCCGTTCGCTTCCTTCAAGCTGCACGAGGAGAATCAGCCAAGGCCATGCTCCTGCCCCTCAGAGACGGGAATTGCTGAGTGTGGGCTCCAAAGAACTAAAAGTGAGCCATAACTGGCCAACAAGTGAGGTCTTTGAATATTACTGAAATATTTGGGTGTCATACCTTTCAGCTCCTCACCAGCTTTTTGTCCCTTCCTTACGAACTTTCAGTGATGTTCCACTTGGGACTCTTGATTTTGCTCACTTAAGTGCTCTCCAAATAGTTGCTTTGTTTGGATATTCATGTAAATTCTTTCCGTACATCAAGCAGATGCATTGTTACGCTGGGCACCAGGATTTGAGAAGAAACACCACAGCAGTGCCCTGGGACTCTCTAACTAAACAATAATTCACTCCATTTGCAACCAGCCGATGGAGCCGTGTCCTGCCAGCTCTGTCCCTCACCAGCCCTCACTTTTGGGCTTTGATCTACCAGCTCCAGCTCACACTTCATTTTCAGGATGTGAATTGTTTCAAAGCTCATGTTACAGACCTGATTTTCAGTGCTAACAGTTGTTCTTTAATACCGACAAAAATAAATGAATGGATTTAAGGAATCATCTCGGTTTGGAGGAGGAGAAGCATCCCAGCAAACGGATTTTGCCTTTGGGATATGCCCCACTGTGCCTCCCTCCAGCAGCACTCGGTGTTTGCCCAGCAGTCATCCCAACACCTCGATTCCACAGCTGCAGCAAAAGCTGTTGGTATTCAAGGCACACCCCAAGTTAAGGCTCCCACCATATGCTGGGAAAATATCTCGTATTAGATCCTAGGACAGCTGTTTCGCTACCACCTCGTACAGCATAAGGTGAGAGCAAGAGGAAATTACAGGTAGGAGAAGAATTAAAAAACCCAAACAGCTCAGACATCAATCACTTCTACTATCCTGCTCGGGCGTGGGGGGTCTTCGTGCACAAAGCTGGACCCTGCTCTCAAAAAGTGCCTCTGCTGCACAGATTTACTCCTACAGGTGCTCAGGAAAAATTATTTCTAATTTAAGTCATTAACAATGCTTTTTCAGGACTGCCAGGGGAAATACAAAGCACCTTCCCACCCTGTAAGAATAATGCAGCAATCTGGAAATCTTACAGCAATGTGTCACTTTCACTCATTCTAAATAAAAAGAAGGAAATAAAAATTTAGTGTCATTAAATACAAATGCTATTTCATTCCAGATATCTAAAAGGCATTCATTTTAGAGTGCAGTGCATCTAGATGTCTCATTATTTTAAAAAATGAATTTAGCTGTGAAATAATATTAATTTGCTCAGTGAAATTTGATCTCACTTTACAGCTTTTCTAACTTCATTAGAAACCTCTTAGTGAAGCGTGAGCTGCCACAAACTGTCCTGAAAACTGGACAATAATTTCAATCAGAGATCCATTAGAAAGAGAAAGGGAAGACAGAGAAAGTGTCACTAACAAAATACCTGTGAGTGTTTGAACTGCTGTTTTCGTGTAGTGAGCAGCATTGGCAGCTTCCTCTGCCATTGTCCCTGGAACAATTTGGGCAAATAAAATTACAGTCTGAATGCACTGCTAAAATGGTAGGTGAAAACTATTACATGCACAATCTTTGCACAAAGGAAATCTACTCTCCTCGGACTTATTTGTTTAAAAAAAGATTATTCTATTTATATACAAATATTTACACAACATTAAAGAGCACTGTGTTGATCTCTTCTTGCATGGAATATGTTATATTTTAAAAACAGAACTATTCTACTGCTTTCAACAATCTTTAAGAATATCTATCACAAAAATATCCCTTGCACTACGAACATAAAGATTAAAAGACACTTGATTTGGTGTTTATAACCTACTCACACAATGAAATGGAGATCTAAAACAGTTCCACAAACCCTTGAAGCTACTTGGCCTAGAAAACGTTGATATTAAAAAGGTATTCGTGATTACAAATATTTTCCTAAACCTAAGTCAAGCAGCCTTGAGCTACCTCGTGTTTACCCACAGTCAGCCACTGTGGATTAAGTGGGATCCAGCAGCTCGTTATCCCCGAGCCCACACACACCTGCTGACCCCACAGTAGCTTAGACTTAAGAGGTGAATCAATAGGGTAGAGCTCCAAGATGTCATCCCTAAAGAACAGAAAAAGGTCTTCCCGGATGCGAGCAGCGTAGTTAATGATATTCTCATGGCACAGATACTAATTTCTCACACATCTTGTGTCTGTCAGGGAACAGAGATCCTGATCTAGCATGGACAACCACACTCAAGAAATCCCCGTGGAGATCAGGCAAGCACCAGCAATTCCAAGCGAGACTTTGTTATAAATCACCCTTTTTTTCTAAATTGAAAAATATCACAAGGAAATGCTGGAATTTTTAGCCTACCGTGCTTTTCTTTTCCCCAATGACTTTTAAATAAAACAGTACTGGAAACAGAGTCAAAACTTTTCCTTTATCATAAAACTTTTTTTTCCCAGTCAATCCAATTTCTAACATCCATTTGCAAAACAGCTTAAAAACGTTGTGGAGAAAAACAACAGGCAGAAATAGTGAGGGCAGGGGGGAAGGGAAGGTCTAATTTCAAATAAAACTAACAATAAAATAACTAACCAGGCTTACACTTAGCAAATAAACACCAATTGAATACATCTGGCCCACAGTTCCTATTGACCAAGTGACATTAGGGAACCAGATACCCCATCATGAGGCAAGATTAAATCTGGATATCTTTACCACTTTCATTCACCTTATAAAAGGCAGGAAAATTTTTTAAAAAAATATTTAATCTCAAGCCAGGGGGTATTCTCACAGAAATAAGAAGCCACCACTACACACTAGACCATCACCAGAGGCATTTCCAAGGGAAAGCATCCGTGTGAAATGGATCTGCCCTGGCTCACACGGCTGCCCTGGGAGGCTGCGGAGAGGCGAGAAATTCAAACGTGAATGTTTTCCTTGCCCTGTCCGGTGTAACTCCTCAAGATGCCTGGCTGGCGTTAGAGAATTGTCTGCTTCGGCACAACACTTGCCAGAAATTATTAACACTCAGATTTCTCACGGAGAAAGATTGGCTCCTCTGCAGGGCCGAGGTGGCGGCTGGAGGAACGAGCGGCGGCACGAGGCAGTCGGCAAAATTCAGGGCTTGATTTCCCCGAGACACAGACACAGGGCAGTGCTGAAGGAGCAGGAACAATTTTGTCAGATGAGATGGGCAGCAATTTTAATCTCGTTGTGTGGGTACAAACTGCCTACATGCAAATTTCAGCTGCTAGCAGAAAAAAAAAAGTCACTTTCCAGGCGCTGCTCCCAGCCCCTTCCCACCTCCCTGTCTGAAGAGCCTTGTTTGGCCCTGTTTCTGCTGCATCCAGAAGTGCCTCATCATCATCAGCCTGATTCTCACAAATCCCCAGGAGGCAGAGAACCACAGTCGTGTCATTTTTGCAGATGGCTGTGATGTGCCACTTTCCCAGGCATTTGGTCCAAGTCAGCAGTGCCAGGCAGGGCGAGGGAAGGACTGGTACCCACCCCACTGGGATGCAGCTGCATCCCCTCACCAATCACTCTGTCCTCAACAGGAATAGCCCATCCTTTCCCCTTAATTCCTCTTGAAGCTTTTCAGCATCTTGAGTATTATCTAAAATGCCAGACAATATTATCTGCCTGCCTCTCATTAAACATTTGGGACTTTAATTGCAGTGAGCTTCTGACTGCGGCAGGTTCAGAACAGCCCATACACAACAGGTACCTCAGCCTGCAGGGTGAGGGCCAGGCTGCTGTTGCCTTTCACTGAGCCAATATGATCCACAAAGTACTCACTATTATTTGAATTGCTGGAAGCACAAACTTTTCTTCAAGTTCAAGATTTTTTCGGCATGTTTCCACACACTAAATGTGTTCAAATCACACACCTAACAAGATCCGGTGTCAGCTCAGAGACCAATCCTAACATAATTTACAAGCTGTGCAGGTGAAATGATTTTAAAGTCTCCGTTTTTCAGGGTGCAGGAAAAGAAGATGCAGTAAAACTCAGAACAGGCAGGTACCTCAAGCAACCCAGGGTCAGGACAGTCACTGCACTGCCTGGGAAGGAACGAGCTTGTGGACTGACCAAATGCACCTCAGCAAGTTTGCTGTGTAAAAACACACACAAAAAGATCTTTTTGTTGTTCGCTGGGGTTTGTTTTGTTTTTTTTTTTTTTTGAGGGTAAACTGGAGAAACAGAAAGCTCACATTCATAATAGATGGAAGCAATGTTTTACCACAGTGCACCTGCCCGTTATCTGGTCACACTGAGGCAGAAGTTTGGCATTATTTCTAGGCAGCTCTGAAGATGCAAAATATGACGTGTGCTAAACACCACCACTGCTGCTGGACCACAACAGGCTGCTCTGGCCAAATGCTGGGCAACGAGGAAGGGAAACAAAAGCCCAAATGTGGTATTTTCCCCTCAGAAAAGGATAAACTTCAGCTAATTAGAGACTTTGGAACGAAGAGAAATTTAAAGCACGTTTGCCCCCTCACAGCCAGTATTTATGCTAATAAAGAAAACAGCTACTAGAATACATCTCCAACTGAAAAGCAGCCCGTTTTATACCTTTTAATGGATTACAACAGTATTAAACCTAATAAATAAAACAAGTGTGGATGCCACCAGTTGAGACATGCTTTAAACACGTCAGATGTTTTTGCATGATACAATGTTTTACCCAATTAATCATCCTGCTCTCAGGAGGTTTTCTTCCCTTTTCACCCCTACAGAAGTCACTGGATAGTGATGCTAATTTGTGAAAGTTCTCATGCACTTCTCTGCTTATTAAAAAGTGAGGAATCACACTGCAAATTTCAAAATCTATATTACACAAGGCAACTTCAGTGCCAGAGTCCCTTTGTGACCTCTCTCTGCTGATAGAAGAAAAATTAAGTCTTTGTCCCTTGCTTCATCAGACACTACAGCTTCCTTTCCAGGCATATTTTGTCAGTGGTTTTGCTTTGTTTTTTAAGTACATACACCAAAAGAGGAAATAACACCAGGTTTGTAATTCCAATGCAATTTCCTTCTGACCACACAATTTAATTACATAAAGATGGAAAATCAATTTTATTTTAAAATAGCATTCAAATGTCTCCTGAAATGAAAATTCTTTATTTATCAAGAAAGGATGGAAATTATCACTCAAAGGTATATGTGAAATGAGGAGAATTAGGAGAGAAAGTGCAATTCTTTGCTGTGAAAGATTCAGCCACAAGGGAGAAAAGAAAATTAAACAGGCTCTTCCCTCTAATTTTGAATTTAAAAAATGAGAGAAAGAAAATGTAAATGCCCTTAATTTCATATATCCTTTTCAGAATATGGTATTTTTGGATGCTTAAAAACCAACAAAAACCTCAACCAACCAAACAAAAAAAACAACCCAACATTTGGACCACTTCAGGCTCCCCAAGGAATATATTTCAGTTACTAAAAAAGATCTTAAGCTCAGATGCTTCCACGTGCAGTGCAGTGAGCTGGCCCAACACACAACAGCGGGCTCAGCACTTGCTGGAGCTGCCCATAAATCTTCACATGCTCCAAAAAAGAGGCTTCAGACAGAGGCTGCTGGCCACCAGCCCTGCAATAATTCACTGCTACAAAATCATTTTCTACTACTCAAACAGAGCCAGTGGCCAGCCTGGTCTTTGAAACGAATGGGACAAATCCAGCAGGAGGCACAAGGCACAGTTTTTTTGCGGGTGTTTGGTTTTGGGGTTTTTTTTTGCTACAACAGAGGAGGTCTGAGACTGGCAGAGGCCAGGACTGGGTTTGGAGGAAGAGGGGAAGACTGAGAAACAACAGAGCTTCCCACCCATGGCCAGGTCCAGGTTTTATATTCCCAGGAGAAGAGAAACTGCAGATGCAAGAGCCTAAAATTATCCAAAAGTTACATTTTGATGGGAGCGTGGGGCCTGCTCATGGCGTGCCCTGCAGAGAAGTCGGAAGGCAGAAAGACAAATCTGCTCAAGGCAGACCTGGTTAAATGGAGCTTGGCAAGAACAGATAAGAGGGTCCTGTCAAGAAGATTAAAATAAAGTAGATGGTTGCAGAGGAAGGACAGAGGGAAGATCGGAAACCAAGCAGTGTGAAATGGGAGGAAACCACAAAACACGGCAGAGTGAAAGGTGAGTCCACCTGAAAGACAGTGATGGGAAACTGCTGCCTTGATTTATGACCTTTCCAACAGGTCAAAACGAAGCCCTTAGACAAACAGAAAAGGTGAAAGCCTTGGGATCTGATCTAGGCTTAATATTTAAATTTATGGGGTTAGGAGGAGGATTACCTGCCCAGCTGAGAGAAGAAACACAGAAACACTAAGTATTTCGGTCCTAACTCCCCAGTTCATTTGCAGTTGTGGTGTGCTAAATATTACAAATGCCCAAACTGTCAGTAGCAGATTATACGGATACTGGATTATATTTCCATCTCTTTAAAATTTATTAGTAAAAAAATGTTATTAATAACTCAAAACTTATTCGTTTGAGCAGGTTTGAACCCAAAGCTCAGATTCCAGCCACACCAAACTTAGAATCAGTTCAGAAATTTATCTTATGCATAATTCTTGTCCTTAACACAAGTGAAATCCAAATCCTAACATGATCTGAGAGGGTGAATCACAGCTTCAAGAGCCTTTGTATTACTCAGTGTTCTGCCCTGCCTCTTACAAGACAGGAATTCCAAGTCATCCCCCCAATCAGCAGCAATTGCATCTTCAAAGGCAAAAGAAACTAAACTGGAAAGAAACTTAGAAGCAAAATGAGCTCTTCATCACAGCTGTGATTAAATTAATCAACTGTCTCACACGAGGACAAACACTGTATTTTATTACATTTTATCCAGGCAAAGCTAATTATAAAACCATGAGATAATTTGCAATTATGCACTAGAACCATCACATTTTTCAAATGGCATTCAAATGTAATATTGTCCACACACCAACACGTGACATGTGCCATCATGATTTTTGGTTTTACCGCAGTGAGACTGCCAGGCTAACTGAAAAAATAAACTACATCCCCTACATTCAGAACATCAGAAGTTTTTCCAGGTGTTCCTCCTCCCTTCACAAACTTGCAAAGGGACTCTCAAGGCTGAAAGCTTCAAGCTTGGCAATGAAACACAAAACTCTGCAAACCATGTTTGTGGGACATTGTTCACATGCCATTTTCAATAAAACACACAGAAGTGGGAGTCCTTCAGCATTCTCAAAAAATCCCATCATGCTCCAATTCCAGGAAATTGAGAAGGACCATTACATTCACGCATACATTTCTAAGCTACGTGGGAGAGAGAAGCACCAACCTCCTCTTGCACTTCTGATAAATTAATTCCCCAATATGATAGAACAGTCCAGCAAAATAAGCCTCTCATTGAGGTTTATGATGTACTTAAGCTTAACTCTGAATTCCTTGGATTTGCAACGTTTCTTTTGGTAAAATTATTATATGCCTGTAAAACTGTGGGAAGGCTGGGAAAAGCGGCACATAAAAGGCAGTCTCAGATTGATCCTGGATGTGCAGAGGGTTATTTCTGGAGATATACATAATAGCAGCCAGAGCTTCTCTGAAGGCTGAGCCTGCCTTGCACAGTGTCCCTACAGAAAATACAAAGTTAGCAAGCACAGTGACAAGACAGAGCAGGGTGATCCACTGTGTCCAGGGGGATGCAGGTCCAGCAGATGCACCTTGCTGCTCCATTCAGCTGCTCCCCACATCTCATGAGCCCTTGTCCACAATCCCACAACCATGCAGGGATGGAAGAGGGGTGAAGGGAGCCTGGAAGAAGCTGCAGGTGCTTTGCCTCTCTTCTAGATTTGCATCTCCAACTCTACTCCTCTCCCTCTCAAATTCCCCCTTTTCTGGTTATTTTCCATCACTGAAGACGTCACCAAGTTTTCTCATGAGCGTGAAATGTTCACTCGAACGAGTCAAGTTTATTTTGCTCAATGTGTTTGTGCCAGATAAGCGTTTGGGAATCGTTATTTGTCTTGCAGAAGTCCTGTTTCCTCTCGATACAGGCCGGTACCCTGCAAGCCCATTTCTGTAGCGTTCTACTGAATTTTGAGTTCACTTCAGTCTTCATGGTTACAGTCAAGTACTGCCCTGTCCTGATATGCATGCAGCTGCAACTTCTGTCAGATGTATTTATATTCAAATACTACAGGCCTTTGTCAGGTGCAATTTTATTTTTCCTCTCCAAAACCAGGGATGTTTTATGCTGGTGCTTGGTGCACAGCAACTCCCCCAGAGTGCTGAAATAGTCCCCAAGAGCTTCTCCTGCAGGAACAGAAAGCAGGCTCAGAATCCACAGCGAATCTGGAGCCAAAGGCAGCGGCATCACTTATTTTCAGGCTTCTCATCCTCACATTACTGACCAGGGGTGGCGAGAAAGCAAGTTCTCCTTGCCAAGTGGCCACGAGGGATGGTCTGTCTGTCTCCTCACAGAAATAACACCCCGCCAGCAATGGGCACTGCTCCAGACAGACAGACTGCAGCAGAGCACACATCAGCTCATCAACCTGTGTCAAAACTCATTTGTTAAGCATCTCCCAACAACTTCTGTGTTTTGAAACACACTGCCAACAGGATAAAAAAGGAAGGTCGCTCACTTCATGGCCTGGCCATCCCCCTTGTTAGAAGAACCTCATCGTAGTCAAGAAAATTCCCATAAATTTAAATTAGTCTTCTGATAAAAGTATGCCAGAAGAAAGGACAGAGATTTAAATGCTGGAGAACCACCCTCCTGATGGAACTATCTGCTCTGGACCACAGAGCTGGAAGGAGAAAGCCCAAAGGCACTGCAGCCAAGAGCATCACCCATAGCACAACCCTCCTGGCACCACGGCACCTCAGTGCCCCTGGGAAACGTGAACATGGGGCAGTTGCCTTTGCTGCAAAGCTTGCAAGACAGCAGTGAAAGAGAAAGAAAAATGCATTAACAGGCTCAAGGCAGCCCTTTCCCTGAGCACTGCAGTTTCTGTTGAGTCAGAGCTGTCATCTGCCCTGCAAACTTATCTTCACTGGCCATTTTGCAAGTAAGATTCAATCAGGGCTCCCTGGCTCCTGAGGGAACCAGCACTTTAGCATGAACTGCTTCCACTCAAACGTAATGGAGTGAGATTGCTCATGCCATTATTTTAAATGGTTGGAGGCCACACGGTCCCCAATTTCATTAGCTGCATTTATCAACAGACCTTACACTTAACACCGTGGAACAGAGAGACATGTACACATGACATGTCATCTTCCCGCCACACACACAAAAAAACAGGGAAAAAGGAAAAAGTGAAAACCAGAGCACCAGTTTAAGTGTCTCCATCTGATACATCATCTGTGTGGAGAGGGTATTTTTGCAGATCTATATAAGCAATAGCTGATTGAACTATTCCATCAACTGTCTGCAAGTGGAAGACACAGAATGGGTCTCCTGTTCTGCTTCACAAATTAGAAAAATTACAGTCAGTCAGACCAGGCACACACTGATGTCAGCAGAGCAAAAAACTGGGAGTTCCAGATTTTACCTGTGCACATGAGATCGTCTAAGTTCAGGTGGTATATTTGAGCTAATTAGCTAAATTACTGCCAGAGGCAAGACAGGAGTCAGACCTGTGAGCTTGCAACCACGTCCTTCCACAGCAGAGCAAGGGGTCTGGGAATATGCGTGAGGAGCTGCCTCCATCGTTCATTTAAGCCAACCTTAGGCCAGTTTACACTGATTTGAAACAGCTTTAAACCTAAACACAGGGGCTGATACGATATTGAACCATAATAACTCAAAGAACATGTCTGTAGCCATGTGCAAGTGAGAAATAAGAAAATAATAATACAGAGATCCCAAATTGAAGAGCATGACAGGAGTGAGATACGGAGCCCTCAAACACCAAATCATGAGCAATTAAGCAATTTAGTGGCTGAACAGGTGGGAGTCTAATCATTGCTCATATAACTTTTTCCTGTGTTATAATTTTGTATCAATTTGTTTAAGAAAAATTATCCATCAACAGACTTTGCACAAAATTATAAGCTTATCTATTTGTCTATTCATTTATTAAGTACTGTTAGTATCTTTTGTACTTTTGCAGAACCCACTTGAAAGCATAATAAAGTAATATAAAAAAAAGAAATAAAATTAATGGAGCTGAACACTGATGTGTTATTACAGTTTGTTGTTAATTGCAACATGGATACAGTTAAACAACAGATGCTGCAAGTACATTTTAGCTACTGGTAATTTTTGAGTTGTTCTGTTTTTCTTACAAAACAGATTTTTCATTTAAACAGCTGCTGGCTGATTTTCAGCATGGAAAATTTAAACCTTCTTCATCACCTTACAAAGAAACAGTGATTTGCTGTTAATCCAAAGAAGGGGGGAAAAAAAAAAAAAGGAAAAAGCACATTTTTATCCACACACTGGTTATGCCCAGAAGTGAGAAGAGAGATGGTGTTCAACAGACACAGCATCTGCAGCCACCTCTGCCCACTCACTGAGTGGGACACCCAGACAAGCAGTTTAGGCTGGACTGTTAAATTCTACACATTTAAGTCCACAGAACATGAATCCCAGTAAAAGCCAGCAGCAGGATCCACACTGTATCCCCACTTTGCTCCCAAAACTCAGAGCTGTGCATAAGATGGCAGGACCCAAATGTCTCCAGACATCTCAAGGACAGAGGCTGCAGGTGTTTCTGGAAGAGCACTGGGAATCATGAAGGGCCTTTTAGAGGCAAGTCAAGATCAGCAGAGTACTGGGAATGGGTAACACCATCACAGGGAAAAAAAATAAAAAAAGAAGCAACTTTAGGGGGCTTTAAAATGTGTCCCACAACCCTGTCAGTACTATCCTGGCATGCAAGTATTATAAACAATGAAAAAGGTCAGCACACAACCACCTAGGCAGGCCCAGAACAACAGTGATGTGAGATGGGAAGTGCAGGCACTGAGGCCATAAATTTAGGGGATGAGAAGAGAAGCCTCCTAAGCACAATATTTACTGCCTGCTCAGGATTCCTTTTCATTTTCCTATGTGTGCTTGTCCTTGGGCACTCCCTGTTTGGTATTCTCTGAGCAGTGCAGGGCTCCCTTTCAGGAGCCACAAGCCTTGGCCCTTCCAGGCTCACAGGGTGAGGTGTTTTACCCTGCCCAACATCGGACACCAAACACGGGAGCTGCCTCCTCTCTCTAATGCCTAAGATAAGGCTGCAGTGACAGGCTGTAAAGCCCTCCACACACACACACAACTGATGAATATTCATTAAAAGTCAACGCACAGCATTCATATCACTCCAGCCACACAGGGAGGATGAAGAGCCTCCCCCAGGTAGCAACACCTCCCTCAATTCACAATGGGCCACTTTGTACCGTGTTAGATAAAACCCACAGCCACTCACATCCTTTGCATTTCAAGCCAGTTTTTCTCCTTCATAAACAGCATTCAGAAAGGAGACTGAGGCACGCAGGGTGACCCTGCCAGCACTGCAGAACACATCACCTTTTTCACACACATACCCCAAGGTATTTTTCCGTGAGATAATAGTTTCCAGGCTCTTTTGGACTTGGAGAAGAAGGGCTTCAGTGAAATAAAAACATCTCTTATCTTAAAACAACTGTCAGTTTAGGAAACAACTGAGCAGCACATCCTGGGTATGTACATTGTTTTATAGGAAGGCACTCCTCAAAACAGAATCCCAGAAGTCCAATTAGTTTGTGAGCATCCACCTCCTGCTGACGTCTCCTAGCGCCATGAGCATACATCCCAAAGCTGTTCTCATGCTTTCCAGGATTGCATCTGGACTAGAAACACCATATAATTATCTTTAACACCGCAGCCACGAGTATTCCAGGCCTTTTCTGACTTCTGTACATTCATCATATTCAGCATAGAGAGCCTCCCAGATTAATACAGAGATACTGGAATGGTGATGGGGAGACAAATAGCAGGAATTGAACAAACTGGAGATTAGGAGGCTTTTAGGCACATTCCTGCTTCATCCTTACACACAGCCCACATCACCTCAACATCCATTTGCACTTAATCATCTGTTGTACACGGCACAGATAAAGTCACATGGACAGATCCTCAGCCTCAGTTATACTGAACTGTGCCCATTTACAACAGCTGAGAATTGAGCCCTGGAGCTTTGGAGAGACTCCCTTAGGTTTATTTCACCTCCTGGATGAAGACCAAACTCCCTGCTCATCCTCCCTCTCCACTTCACTCCTGAATTCCTGCCTCTGACCATTCACACTGGATGGAAACCAGCCACTGGGGCTGAGCCTGGGGGTCCCAAGAGACAAACACACATTCACCCTCTGAGCTCTGTCATCAGAACATAAAAACAGATTACAATTAAAATCTAAACATTTGTCAATTTTCAGAGGTGATCAGACATCCCAATCTGACTCGCCGAAGCCCTGTTTTTACAATCCCAGCTGCTGAGCAGCTTCAGCAGGGTGTTTATTTGTCACGTCTCCTCACCCCACGATTCTTGAATTGTTAAATGTTACAGAGTAGTAATTCAGCATTGTTCCATTGCTTATGAAAGCTGTGCAGAAAAAAAAAACCATCACAAATAATCTAGGCCAGTTCATTTGAAGTGTAAATGACTTTTGCATGCAATACAAAACGCAACAAGTGCCTTTCAAGCTGTCTCATTTATGATAACATAGAAGTTGCTGATGGAATGAGAATTCCCAGGTAGTTATCAGGGAATTTTGCATATCATTTGTACTTCAGACTGCATTAGCAACTCTCACATCATGTCAGCAGCTTGAAAAAAATAAAACAATGAATTACATCCCTCCCAGTTTTTATTCTACTTTGACTGAGTAATCTCATCACTTATCTCAAATGATTTTGCATTCAATGCAAAATGCTTTGTTCTATTCTAAAGGAAAAAGAAACTTAAGACTTCCCCTGAATTATTCCAGTTTACTCAGATGAGCAATCAGCCATCAGCAGAAGTATCTGGTTATCACATCTCTGAGGTACAGAGGCTGCACAAGACTATCAGGTATCTCACTATTTGCAAAATTATAGAACCAAAGCTAAGGCTGTTTCATCCTTGACCTGTACAAACTAAAGGAGAAGGAATAACCAGCATCCCAAAGGTAAGACAGACATGATTATACAGATGGATTTTAGGAGTAGAAAGTGACACCGGTAAGAAAAATACATTTTTACACTTTTGCTTGAATTCTTGGCAAAAGCCAAGGGGAAAAAACCCAAACATTCCTCAGTTTTTTGGTTATAGTTCATTGCTCTGGCTAGAGCTGCGTGAACATTTTATCAGCTTGACACCACAGTTGGCAGCTTTTATGGGTCAGGAAGAGCAGGCAGCGAGAAAGTAAGCACTCCTCTGTAAAAAACTGCATTTTTACCTTTCTTTTATCGGCAACCAGCTCTGGTTTTGCTGTCCCATCAAAACCCCTTTGCCCTTTTAGGACAATCACCCTGCAGCGCAGCAGCTGCTCCAAATGCTTCCCTGGCTGCCAGCAGGAGCCCAGGCAGCATCTCCCTCATGGGCTGGGGAAGTTGGAGCTGTGCCATCACTTAGGCACCAGTTTGCCTCCCACAGCAAAAAATCAAGGCTGTGCTGGGCAAGGGAACCTGCATCTCTGGTACTGCACCATGTCGCTTCTCTCGTGTCATCCCACACGTTCATTCCCTACCTCGCCCACTGCAACCTCCTCCAGCAGCGCAGTTCAGAGCCTGGAAAGGTTCCTGTCAGCACATGGCACCACCTCACCGAGCCCCAGCACGGGCTGGAGCCACGCAGGGGCTTTGTGGCTGCTGGGGCTGGCACCAGGCACAGCACGCTGCCAGCACATCTGAATCCTGAGCCGACACCGCAGCTCTGGAGAGCCCTAAGAGCAGAGCTGCATGCAAGGGACAGTGCTCTGTAATCTGGGCAATTTGCAATTTTGCATCATTAGGCTTATGTCCCCTCATTAGGCTGTGCAGTCTATGCCCCTCATTTCTCCTCTCTTAATTCTTTTAGTACCAGCAGCACTTCGCTGAATTTCTGAAACAGTCCTTACTGGGTATTTGGTTTCCCTTAAAATAAAATTTGCAGAAAATAAAAAAAGTAACATTTAAATGCCCTCCAGTGATCTATCTTCTAAATTACAGTACACATTAATTTTTCACAGAACTCTGTGAAGCAGTTTTGTTTTCTCATATCACATTTCAAGAGACAACAGAAAAGGATTTACTAAGAGCTCTGATACAAGGTTTATCAGCAAAAATACACATTCAAAAGAACTCACTCCAAAAATTGCCCCACTCCCTTTTTTATTCTTAAAGATTGCCATGAAATTGAAATTTCTGAAGTATTAGGGAACTTGCACACTACCTTCAGCCAAGTGGGCAGAGCATCAGAGGCCTAACACAAACTGGCTAAAAGATGTTGAAAAACCACATTTCCGATCAGGAGAGGAGCAGGAAAGGGGAAAATAAAACAAAAACACGTGCAAAAAACATGTATATAAAAAAACCCTGAAACAAGCAAGAAAACTGATCCTAATTGCTAATGGAACACGGGCAAAATAAGACCATTGAAGCAGATTTAATTGGCTTTCCACAAGTGACACCTCGAAGCAAGTAAGCAAATCTCGATGGCTGAGGAATTTTAAGGACACGTTAGACAGCCATCTGTCAAGGATAAAGCAGGACCTGGAAGAACAGGTCCTGCCTTCAGGCAAGGGATGGACAAACTGACCTCTCCCTGTCCTTCCTAACCTCATTTTCTCTGTGAAATCTGTGAAATTGGAGGAATACACTTCACCAGATCTCTAGACTAGTAACAGGTTGGAACACAGGAAACTGATACAGCTTGTTCTGAGCCACATGACACAGCAGGGTTTGCTTTGGAATTTCAGTACAGAGTATCTTTTGTAGATTAATATAGACCTGGATAGGAAGCAGGGGAAGCAAGGTTAATTTTCAAGCCCAAGATCTCTGCAAGCATCCCTTTTCTGTTGGAGTTACCCTGTTTCCAAGCCAAATGCAGCAATTCACGTACATTAATCTCCACGGTGAACTGCAAAGCGCATCCAAGAAAAGGCTACTGGGCATGAGTGGGCTGGGGAGGAAGCAGCACACAGAGCAGCAATTAGGAATCTAAACCTAGACAAAATGATTTTAAATTCTGGCCCAAACCAATAATTGCTTTCAGCACTGAGAGATATTTTTAAAAATTTCCTGAAGGATCTTTTAAAAACCTATTCCATGAAAACCTGGGAAGTTTTAGGTTGAGCAACCATGTACTTAATTTCAGCAAACTGAAAGTGAATGAAGTGAAACATCTGACCACATCCAGTGCCACCATTTGATGTAGCAGAGTTGTGTCAAAGTTACATATGAATGACCATATTGCCCTGACTAATCTAAAAACCTACAGGGGTTTGTTTCACACATCGAAAAATATAAAAACAAACTTGGATGCCATGAGGGAACCGTTTTCCTTTTCCATTCACTGCACATGCATTTTTACAAAGACGACACATGGTAAATGGATAAGAACAATTTTCCATCATTAAGGAAGCCTTAAACAACCCCTGACTGCTAATACCATCATCTCTTAGGCTCCTACTAAATTGCAGTTATTTGTTCCAAACAAAACGATAAGGCCTGTGATATAATAGAGCAATTTCAGCAATGAAGAATACAACACCTATAATTCAATTTCATGGCAACTGCTTTCACAACATGTTTCTATAACAGTTAAGATATAGGAAACTTCTCTCAGTGTAGCAATTCTTTTTTAAGTAAGCCAGGCTCTCAAGAGAGAAGTGGGCTTTAAGCAGACTAATACTACAAACAATAAGCAGTTTGTATCTCCATGCCAGTCCTTTCAGGTCTATCTCCAGATCGTTGCCACTCTTCTATTTCAGTTTCTATTTCATATTGAGAGGCTGTTGTCAGAAAAGGTAACAATAAAAGTCACCCGAGATCTCTAACCTTGAGAAAGTTTTCAGGCACAGGAACATAACAGAGCTTCCCCTCCCATTCATCTTTGCTGCAACAGTCACCATACACCAAAAAGAGCTGTAAATCCCAGGCGTATGACCCTCCCAAGGAGTCAAGGAGGGAGCAGGGGGAAGATGGGGATATCAATAATGACTAGTACAACGCAGGAAGTACAGCAAGCACATTGTCCCAAAAGGAGAAATCTAGTATTAGCTCAAAACCCCGTAGCTGAACTGCATCCAACAGCAAATCTTTCTCATCCTTCACAACAAATGATGAGGCCACTTGCTATCCTGGTGGGAAGTTCTTTAGAGTACAAACTCATGCAGACATCAAAATCAAGGTTTGTAAGGAGCAATAGTGATGTCCTCCTTCGTTCAGTATTGAAGCATGCCCCTATGTTCACTTTATAGACTGAAATTAGAAAGAAATCATACACCCAATCAGGGATTTCCTTCAGGGTTTGATGGCTGGAACAAACACCAGAGCAATAGTTTCAGGAAGTCTTTGCAATGGCATAGAAAAGCCCTGAAGATGAAAATCTTCCCATCTTTTCTCCCCAGCTTTCTGTTCCTTACAAGCCTCCCTCCTCTGCACAGGGACAAGGACTTGGGCAGAGATCTGGATGGAGGAGCTGTGCCAGGCTGAAATGCCTGTGGCAATGAAAGCTGTCCATGCAGAACAGAATGGGATTCCCCATGAAGAAAAGGCAAGACACTTGTCACGGACTAGATCTGGTGGAAAAGATCAAGGGCACCCACCTCTAACCTTGATGAAATGCATGTGCAACAGGGACACGTTGTGTCCCAGTGACTGTAGGCTGTAGAAATGTTCCTCTTCTCAAGAAGAAATATTCCTACTGATGAAATGTGTATCTGGTCATAAATCATTCCTCGTCAATCAGCTCTGCTTGAACCCCAGAGAAGCAGGAGAAGAAATCCACCACAAGTCCCATTCTATGCTACCCTCTCTGCCCTCAAAGCAGAAAATCAGTATAATCAAAATGGTTTAGTAGCTCCTGCTGCATTTCCTGTCTGTTCATACTTTTATGCCATTTTAAACAGAAAAGCTACTGCTTTGAGCATGAACCATTCAATTCTGAAATTCTTCTTCAACAACTATTCCACCAACATGAAAGGAAAAGAGCTAAAACCATTTGATCTCTAAGTGTGTTACTATTAGGAACCCCATAAAAGAATGGCTCTTCAGTTCTCCCTGCTTAATTTCTACACTGCAAGGCATCAAAACAGGTTGCTATGCTGAAACGACAAGATTCCAATATTTCCATCCACTTCAAGAAAACATTGAATGAGATAATGAAAGTTGTTGTACTGACCTCTATAATTAGGGAGCAAAAAATTAAGCACCTCTGTATTTAGATTAGCTACCTGCTAGGTAATAGCAATTTCTGGAGTGTATACATAGAAAATAAGAGTCAACTGAACTAATTTCATTCCCTCTAACCCTTGATTTGGTTGCTTCTACATGCTGCATCTGGTTGCATACCAAAAGTTCAGTAGGGCTGTTCTTTAAACTCAACAGGAGACCCACAGCTCTTTTTATCTGAAGATATTCAGTCTATATTCATCAGTGACTTCTTCCTGTACCCCATTAATTAGCTCTGCATGCTGCCTGCTGTTAGAAACACGACGGAAACTCCAAATGAACATGTGCCCTGCTCCTGACAAAACGAGACAGACACAAGTGGCACCTCTCTGCACTGCGGATGCAAAATACTAAGTAGGACTAAAACTGGCTGTTTTGGGGAGGAAAATGTGACTTCACAGAGGTAAGACTTTTGCAAGTTCCAACAGCACACCTGGTGTTCAAATCATTTTGGTAATAAAATGTGCACGTTGTTAAGAGCGTCAGAGTGCAGTAAAGGAGTGTGATGTATACTGGGAACTCACGAGGAAACTGGAGCCCTTTCTCTGTTCTGCTTAAGATGGGGCTCATCACACATTTACCCACCTACAAGGGTCACAGAATGATTGAATGTCCTGGGTTGGAAGGACATTTAGTTCTGACCCCCCTGCCATGCACAGGGACACCTTCCCCCAGACCAGGTTTCTCAGAGCTCCATCCAAAGTGATTACTGAGGCTCCTTCAGGAGTCAGTGGAGAGAAACCATCATGTCTAATGTGCATTTCATTTCATCCTCAGACAGAAGTCAATCAATTGCATGGAGGTGCCTTTATTTTCAACGTTTACAGTGGGAATTTATAAAAAAAAAAGACTAGGCAGATTTTGTTGGCTAAAGCTAAGCTAAGTTTGGTTTTACTGCAAACACCTCAGTGACCATAAGCTGGCCACAGACCCCTCTGCATCTCAAATCTGCAGGCAGAAGGCAGGGATGCCACATCTTCCTTCATGATTCACAATGACCATGGTCACCTTGGATTGAAATATGGAAAAAAAGACATCCTTCAACAGTGTATGGCATAATAAAGATTTAATTTCAAGTAGAGCTTCACATTACTGATGCAATAACAACAAAAAAATATTCTGTAACTCCTGATGTTTTTAGCAACCAATCCTCTCACATAAGCACAGTGATTTAAAGAAAGTCACCATGCAGCCCCATCATTTCTGAGCACTATGACAAAAGCATATCAAAAAGCCAAAATAGAACAAGGCATTTCTGATCTTGGTTGTGAAA
Source organism: Lycocorax pyrrhopterus obiensis (assembly GCA_014706295.1). Taxonomy (NCBI): domain Eukaryota; kingdom Metazoa; phylum Chordata; class Aves; order Passeriformes; family Paradisaeidae; genus Lycocorax; species Lycocorax pyrrhopterus. Next base: position 12,592,691 of record JACSVZ010000018.1, read on the forward strand.
AAAAAGAGCAGCAAAGCCACAGCTTCAGCAACTGCTACAGCATTACACAAAATATAGCATTTACTGAATATTTCACCATTTCGGGACTCTCAATCATTCAGCTGGTTGTGATGTTAGTTGATTGTCAGGCCTGATGCTGATTAAAAATCTCTATCCCAATCCAATTCCCCTCGCCACGCTCCTATGGCATATTTGTCTTTTACAGGGGACCTTGATGTCAACAGAGTTTATCCTTCTTCCAGCAGCGTGAAGGACCTGACCTGACTAAGGCAGGACAATGGAGTTACCTTCTATTATTTCCCCACCAGCTTCTTCAGCTGAAAAACAGTTTTTGCTGGGAGCAAAAACATCTCAGGCACCCCAAATTCTGAATGTTTTAAAAGCACCTCTCAGGGTTTGGTCCTTCTGCTGCCACATTTCTTCTCTTTGCCCAGAGAAGCTGTGGCTGCCCCACCCCTGGAGGTGTTCAAAGCCAGGATGGAGTTCTGAGTGACCCGGTCTAGTGGAAGGTGTCCCTGCCCATGGCAAGGGGCTGGAACTAGATAACCTTCAAGACACCTTTCAGCCCAAACCATTCTATGATTTTATGATTCTCTTTAAGAAGAGGTGTGAGACAAAACGCCCTCCAAAGCCCAGCAAGGCTCTGCCAGCGCTGCCAGAAGGAGGTGGGCAGAGAGCAGGACCTCTCACAATTAATTCAGTAGAAGCTGAAAAATATTTACAACTGCTGCCTTTGCTGAAGAAAGCACAGGCAGAATTTTTCTCCACTGAAAACACGAAGGGATGGGCCAGGGTCCTACTACACAAGCGTGGATTTCAAATGATGAGCTTATACAGTTACTTTTTGTTCACTTAAAGCATCCCTAATTTATAAAGTACCAAAGAGATTACTTGTCACACAAACTCTCATCTTAATGCTGCATCTGTCCTTGACTAATATTAAAAGGGGGGGCTGGGGAGGAGGCATCTATGTTTTTTGGGCTTGAGGGTAAGATAAAGGTGGAAGATTGGTAATAGGAAGGCAGAGATCACTGTAGCACACATTTCACAGCATCTACCTCAGCTGGCCTTTCTTTATAGTCAACACTTCCCTAGCTACAACACATAAAATAGACAAAACAGAGTAGGAAAGGCTGAGCACACGAATTTTACAGATGGAGAACCAAAGGTCAGGGAAGTTAAAACACGTGCCAGGGCTCTCCAGTAAGTACATGCCGCAGGTCTACACCAAGAGCAGCCACCCAGGACCTGAGCAGGATACAGCTCACAGGGGTATTTTTCTTCAAGGTAGTTTCCCAAGTCTCTTTCCTTACATATTACAAAACATAAGGAAAATTAACTCCTAAAATTCCCATACTGAAAGAAATCTCATGCAATGTTTACTTTCAAGTTTCAATTGAGGCAATTTTCTCTCCCCACTGCTGAGGTTCCTCATACAAAGGACTTTATACCTATTGATTGATAACTTTTGCAAACACTTTATTCTTATAAACCAACCACGGCCAGAGAAAATGTTCAGGCAGGGTCTGTATTACTTATTCAAAGTCATTAGCTCAATCAGCCTTCTCAACTTCTTATGTTCGAGTAAGTCTCATCTCCCACAAACTGATTAAATCTAGCCAGCCTCTTTAAATTATTATTCCTCATCGGTCCAGTAGTGCTAAATGTTTCTAAATGTGACAGTAATCTGGTTTTAAACAAACCAGCTGCAGAGCCTATAAAATCATGCTTAGCAAGCTGGTCATTGCTTTGATAGATTCACCAGCAGCAATGAGTGGATGTGAGTCCTGTCCAGCACAGACGAGCCACGTAAGGCCGGAGGAGCCCGGAGCGCACGCACCAGTAATTCAACAAATTTTGCTCTGCACACACAAAAGCCCAAAGTAGAAGACCTAAAGGCCAAATGTTAAAAGGAAAGCAGCACATCAGAAATACAGAAATTCGTGCGAAGCTCCCGAGCCTCCCATTCAGGGGCTGCTGACCCAAACACACTGGATGCGTATCTCAGCTTCAGCTGCTCTGCTTGCACATGTACACTTCTAAAAGTCTCTTTTTTAAAATTATTAACTCTTTTTCTTTAAATAGTAAGCAAGATCCCGGCTGTCCTTTTAACACCAAAAAAAATTCCCTGCATAATCACCTGCCTGGCAGTGGGAGGAAGTGAACACGCCACTGCCTGAAATGGAGTTTATGGATAAAAGACCATCAAGTCTGATGTTATCTAAGGACCTTGGACCCCAAATTCATTTTTAGAAACGAGATCATTCTTAGGCAGGTGAGTTTGCATCCACTTGCACAAATGAGGAGCCCCTGCCACTCTCTTCCCTACATGCAGCATAGTCTCTCTGACTAAATGTTCTGATCATTTCAGCAAATTAATGAGAACAAGATGGCTTTTTTCTTTTTGAACCATTGCTCTCCAACTTGTACAGGGCCACTCGCGGTTCTAAGTAGTACCACAACAAATATTAGAAACACAGAGAAATATTTCAGTGCTGTGTCAAGCTGGGATGACAAATGTGAGAGAAATCTCTTGAAAAGTCTTCCACTGGCCAAATGAAGGATGACTTTGCAGCAAAGAAAACTCCTGATATAAAGTGTTCTTTTGCAAACACCATTTTTCTAGATTGACCTCTTGTAACAAATATATAAACAAGCATATGTGCAAAGAGAAGTTTTTTCCTCCAGGGGTTTGTGCTCCTCAGCAATTGGGGAATCTCGGGGGAAAAAAAATTATGAGCAGGTCACAGGAGATTGCTCTTTGCGTTGCTGAGCTGAGCTTTCTGTCTTCCAAAGGTAAACAGCCTTTTCAGCCACAGCAGTAACACGATGCAGGCAATCACCAGTCATGTTGAATTGCCATCAAATCGCTGACGTTCAGTAAATTAAAGTCCCCAAGCCATCAGCTGTGCTCAGGGCCCGTTTCAACCTGAGGATGTTCCATTACATTTTTTTCAAAGGAACTTCTTTTTTTTCAACCTGGGAAATTGCAAGTGATTGCATTCAGCAAGCAAATAATAGAAAATTCATACATGCTGGAGAATAGGAATGAGAAGCCCAGAAAACATCGAGTGAGGATGAGGATCTCGTGACGATAGTAGGAGAAAAAAACTTGATATAGATGTACAAGGGCAAACTGCTGCACTTGGAACCACTGGAACCCAGAACAGCAGCAGACTGACTCTGTGAAAACACTTTAAGTCGCTGACTGTGTATCAGTCTGGGGGTTACAGCATCAACAGAAACTTCTTATTTTGCCTTGAAATGCCCATTTCCATTGTAAAAGCCTGACTGCCCATATAAGCCTCTTACACCTACAGGCTCCTCAGCCTGACATGCTCAAGATCTGGAGTCCTCAAGGCTTAAGGATGCAGAAGTATCCCTGCCCATGGATCTGAAAATCACTTGAAACGACTTGCTCACCCCTTTTTGGTGTGCCTGTCATACATGGAGATTTTTCGGGTGTGCAGCAGCAATTGAACCCCAGCTAAGTGCTTAGAGCCTTAGCAGGTAGGGCTGGAGCCACACTCTCCACAGCTGCACACTGAAACTCTGTTATTAGAATTAATATAATTAAGTATATAAGTATATATAAATAATTAAGTGTTTTATTCAAATTCCAATTCAATTCTAGTGAGCATCTTTATAATATATTTTCTCACAAAACTGACTCTTTCTCTCCACGTCCTCTTTGGCACACCCAACAGACATCAACAGAAATGACACAAATTCTCAGTGGGCTGGTGGATCCATGAACCACACACCTCACTGAGAGGTTACAAACTTTGATCAAACCAAGCAGGACAAGTCAGCTGCACCCTCAGCAACATCTCCTGCTGTCACAGGCCCTTATGGTGGTGTCTCACAACTGGGGAGTGTAAACCCCTAGGCTTGGATTTCTTGTTACAGATGTGTTGCCCTGAGTTTGCAGCTCTTCGATGTTTTCATTTTCTGTAACAGTTTCTCACGCACTTTCTGTAAACATAGCCATGTTTTGTTAACCGTACTTTATTGTTTTTCATTCCATTCTCCTAGGCGGAGACATTTGATGGACTTTTCCTTTGACCAGTGTGATTGAGGGGTGGTAATTTCTCCCTCCAATCCACGGTGGTCTTTAAAAACATATATAATAAAGCTCGGGGTCTCTGACCCCCTCTTTTTTCTGCTTCTCTCCTGACAAAGTGTCTGCGTGGTTCTTTCGTGTCCAAGAGCGACATAGATGTACTGCTTTGTCCATTAGCCTGTAATTTGTTCATTCTCCTTTCTCCAAACTGAAACTCAAAAGGGACTGTCAGGACAGACAACTCAATCTAACCAGGTTGCCTAAATACACTCATCCTGGGGCAGGCCCAGTGGTTATTTGAGGCTGGCAGCTGGCACCCGTGGCCTTCGGCGCGGCACTTTCGGACGCTGATGGAAGAGGACAGCTGGCTGGGCTGGCACGAGGCGCCAGGTTTGACGGATGGAGTGGTCCGAGTGTCACAGGCTCGTGGGCTGTCATTAACAGCCTGCGCTTCCTCCGAGCGGGAGGCTCGCACCACGCGGCAAAGCACCGGAGCTCGGGTCGCTCCAAGAGCGGGGCCTGCCTGTGCGCCATCCTACCTCCCACAGACACACAGCCTCAATCAACTGCTTCTTTTCACGCATAAACACGTGTATTTCTGCAGGTAAGGGGTACAGAGCATGGCAGCACACAACTGCTGGAAAGTCACTCCCTTTTGCGCGGAAAATTCGGCGGTTTTTATGGACAAACGAGTCGTGAAACGTTTTGTTCAGGCTATTTAATTCATCAACTAGCTGGACAGCAAATATGCTAGGATGTTAATTTAACAGAATTATTCCCCTCTCAATAAGGTAAATGTTAGATGAAGATCATTAGGCAGGCTGGCAGCCCTGTCATCCTCCTTCTGCCAAACCCACAACGCGAAGGAGCTGCTAAAGAGGCTCTGGCAATGTGAAGCTTTATCATCTTCCCTGAGTGGACCCTCCTGCTGCCACGTTTCCTGTATTTTTGGAGCTGGTTTAGGTTTGTTCCTTTACTCTGCAGTTTCATTTGTCTTTCAGAATACCAAAGCTATGATTTCAAAAGTCAAACATCCGCATGAAAATCCATCAATACATTCATAGGAAAAACAAAGCCTTCTGCCTAAATGCTGCTCTGTGTGTCACAGCACAGCCAGGAACCCTCTTCCTGATGTGCTATCGAGTTTATTTGACCATCAAATAAAATAACTTTCACAAATTGGGTTAGTGTTTTTCCCCACGGGAAGTGCCATTACTTGTAAGTAAATCTTGACCTTACAAATGAACTTCATCCTGCCTTAGATAGTTTAAAAACGGGACGGAGTTTCTGGAAGTTGTGTGATTGAGGGCTGCATTCCTCTTTGGGGAAAAAAAAAGGGGAAGAAAAAAAGAAAAAAAGTAACTCTGTAACTTTTTCAGATCTTTAAACTGAAAAATCTTTATGATAAAAATATTTCATTTGTTTTTCCCCACTCTCAACTCACTACAATGCCTTAAGGAAAACAAAAGTCTAAACAGAGGAGAACAAATACTGCAAATTGCAACAAGGAACAGTGTTAAGAGAACTCTTGCATTAAACCCTCCTAAAATGATTTGGCCTGCTCCTGGCTACAGAAAAATACAAAGTCCTAATAAGAGAACCACCTGAATTTTGGGGGTTTTCCCACCCCCCCCCCCAGAAACTATAAAACAAATCAGAACTGTTAATGATTCTATGACAAGGTAACAGTGCACTATTTTTTCTTGTTCTAGTAGATGATAGGCATTGAAAAGCATCCCAGACTTCCAGGTTGGAAACACTGTAATTCAACTGAATTGGATCTCATTTCTCATGGCTCAGTCCCTCATTTCTAGACGTTTTCCTTTGTCTTAACTTTTTAAAGTTTGATAAATTCTTACAGCAGGGGTTTTATTTTCCGGGGCATTCGTACAGCACCAGCCCAGCACAGCCTGCAGCACCAACACGCCCCCCCAGTTAGTGTGTGGGAAGGGGGTGAAAGGATACAGGATAAGCTACATTTATTGCCTTTTCCTGACATTTTTACCCATTCAAATATCTGTGGGTTCTCAAGTCGCACTCATCACTGTCAGATTCATTCCTAAATGCACATAAAGCAACAGGATGAACATCTGGGTTGTTATTCATCTACGTTCTGCCCCAACATTAGGAATTCTTCTATCTAATGTGGCAGAGCCGAAGCCAACACAGCTCCCTTGTGTTTACTTATCTTCATGAAAAAGCTACTGAAGCATCTCAAAACTCTGCCCCCTCTGGGTCCTGAACAGGCTGACACATCTCTCCCTTGTTCCCATTCCATTTTTGTTCAACTGAGGCTGCATTACGTGGTTATTGTCTCACGTCTGAGCCCACAACTGTTCAAAGCCTGCCTCTTCCATGTGGATAGTGCTTTTGTAGAAAAGATAATAAAATTTATTCAGCAGCTCTTAAAAGTCTCCTCACATAGGAAGGCATGTGGGAAAAAAAGGCTTTCAAAGCTTTGAAGCTCTATACCAAAACATCTGTTCGGGTTTCAAGGAGTTTGCAGCCCAGTTCCCAGAGCTCAGAGCTGGAGGTAGAAGAATGCTTCAGAGCTCTGGGAGAGCTTTTTTCAAACATCTCCCTGCAATCAAACATAGAGGCTTGAGCTTAAATACAAACTGCAATACCTCTTCCCCTCTCCACGTTTTCAGGGCTCTTTATCTAATTCTTCCAGCAGTTTTTCTTATAAAATCTATTATGATGTCTCAGCAAGAAAGATTTGGATTTCCTGGGCATCTTCAGTTGGAAAGACAAGGGCCAACTTGCATGCTGGACAACAAATCCCACAGCAGCATTTAAATGGACCTGTTAACCAACATAATCATCCTAGTATTTACCACTGGCAAAGGTGAAAAGTGTACAAGACATACAAGAGCATAAAATACGTACAGAACCACTTTAAGAACAGCTGGAGCTGACGAGCTCAAAGGTTCACTGAACTTAAATCAATTGACCTAAATCATTGAACTAAAACAGCTACTGTTTGACCACGGAAAAACAGAACAGGATACAAGCACCACACTCTTCCAAAATAATCCCAACTTGTGGCCCCAGGGCTTCTTGAGCCAGCAGAGGTCGGCTCTGCACATGAGAACCACCGGTGTATTTCTCCCAGCCACATCCTGAACCTGCAGAAAGCTTCAGCTACCAGATTATCCTGCACAGAGATTTCCAGAAGCAGGTTGTGTGTGAGGAATAATCTTGCTCTGTATATTTTTGAAGTAATTAAAAGTTTTTATACTATGCTTTCTGATTCTTCAGTTATGAAAGAGAATGAACAGTATCCCCTATTAGCTTTTCCCATATCATGATTAGCAGACTTTCACCATCGTCCCCTCAGTCACCTCTTTTCAAGCTGTTTTTCCACGTACTAAATTGTTCAGTCATTCCATCCTTTTCTTTAAGTTTAAACCTATTTGTTCAGTTATTTCATCCTTTTCTTTAAATTTAAAGCTATTATCACCTGCCTGGCAAAGAACAGTCTGAAATTTAACTTCTCATTGACCAGAAGAAAGAAATACGCAGCTACAGCACATCTACAGGGCATATCTTTAAAGAGATAAAACCTTGAGCAGAGCTGGTAAAGAGAGAGCACAGATTCTTTTGGATCACACCAAAATACCAAAAACCCTTTTCGTGAGGAACATCTCTGCCTCAAGGTCTACAATGACACCTCATACCACCATGTCCAGCAGAATTTTCTACAATTCCTCCCAAAATTACTTGTGCCACAGGAGAAATACTTTCCCAATTCTCTCCTCTTTGACTTTTTCCTTACGGAACCTCTAGGATGAAAACCCCTATGGCCCTCATATTGCTGAGCTTGGAAGTTATCAGCAGCCACGGCTTCAATGAAACAAAAAAACTGATGACATTCTTTACAAAGACCACAAAACAGAAGTTTAAAAGATTCTCAGTTTAGCTGTCCTTTAAAGTTTCCTCTGCCTTTCTCTCTTTAGAGCTTTAGCAATCGCTGAGAAGAATTCCTCATGTGGGTAATTTGATTTTTATCTCTGGAGTGGGTGGAAAGGACTAAGAGGATGATTGCTGGCCTGACCAAAGAAGGCTGGGAAGAGTTCAGTTTCTGAATACACCAGACAAGCAAACACCCAGGGGGAAAAAGCCGATTTACACCAAAGGACAGTGCTGGCATAGAAACAAGGGGGTGCAAGCCAGCTGTGAATAAATACCTGCAGGAGATCAGACAACGAGGTTCTATACCAGTCTTCCAGGGGAAGTAGTGGGGGCAAAAAGTGTTCACACTTCTGAAATGGAGTCTGATCAGTTCATGAAAGGACTCGTGTGATGTGATTGCTTACGATGGCAGGAAAATGGACCTAATGACCCAGGAGGTCCCTTCCCAGACATAGATTCTCCTGGTGAGGGGTCAGCCTGCACAATGAGTAGGAAGAACAGGTAATAGTAGACCTTCTGTGAAATTCTAGTACATTTTCTAAGTTTTGTCCAGAACTGCAGGAAAGGCGCATTTTCAGTCCAGGTACACAAGTGAGGCTACTACAGTTTTATATAAAACCCTACCAAGATACTCTTTTTTACACCATTTGAAAAAGACAAATTCAGCACTGCTAAAAAGCACACAAATACTAAAAAAATAAAATAAAACTTAAAAAAAAGGGCGATGACTTCGGAGCCAGGAAATATAAATCCCTGCAAAATTTGGTTTCCTCACTCAGAACCATCCCCCTTTGCAGCCAGGGGATGCTTTGCTTTTTTTATTTTCCATCCATTGTACACCAAAAAAAATATAAAAGCTTTAATTAATAAGCCTCTATTTAGCTTTAATACAAACAGCTTCTTTTTCACAAAACCAAGACTTCTCTTACAGTGTGGAATTACATTTTGAAAGGACTGCATAAACCATCTCAGAAAGACATTCACTAGCTTGTCAAAGGGTGTGGAATATTGCACCATCAGCAGCAAGCTAGCTTGCACTGGATGTCAGGGGTTTCGAAAACTAGAACACACCATTAGCTGATTTAATTTGATCAGTCACACAAGGCAGTCTCCCACAGTACCCCTGTATATTAAGGCCATACCTTCAGCCCCACCAAAAGTCTCCCAGAAAGTCATTTAGTCATGATTTGAGCACATCAAAAGCAAGAAAATGTACGATCAACACATAGTTTGGCCTTCTCTACCGTGAAGTGTCTAACTTTTGATTTTCCTGTCCTTAATCTGGAGCTGTTGGTTATTCACGTGCCTTTCTCCACTAAACTAAAGGCCTGTTATCTGGCCCAGTGAAATGCAAAACGGAGCAAAGCCCAGTTGTGCAATTCAGTCTGACAAAGAGAGGTAACTTTCCCTTGTCCAACTGGAGCAGCTTCCAAGACTAGTGGAAAATCACACTTCTAATTCAGCTACACCAATTTATACCACTAAGAAATACGACCCCCACAGCCGCAGCAGCAGTTTTCAATAAGGTGCTAAAGGATAATGATTTCCAAGAATATTTATTAATAAAATGCAAATTATAACAAAGCTGATGTCTAGCACTAATCTCACATTGCTTTTTCTCACCTATCCTGGCTATGTTCACAGTAATGAAACAAATGTTCATTCTCGTGTTTATGCTCTGTTCAAAATTTCTGTGCTTCCCTACACCTCTAGTCAGCTGTATCTGAATGATGGCAACCAGATAAAGATAACATGATTATGAAAATAAATCAGAACAGTGCAGAAATGTTCTTTTGGGGTTTTTTTTCTCAGTCTGCAAAATTAGTCCCTTCTCTTTGCTTCATCTCCAGTCACCACAGTTAATAAACTGTGCTCTCTCATAAGCAAAGTGATTTTTCTCAGTAGAGAAAGCAGACTATTTCTGCTTTAAAGAGCAAACATTTACACAATCCTCATGGCTCCTAGGATTCCTCACATCACAAGTTTCCTATTTAGAAACCTCCTCCCACATACACACCCCACCAGCCTGTGTTGGTGGAAGGGCTCAAAATACAGATTGCCTCCTTCTTTACACAGTCCTACCCTAACCCTTGCACAATTCTTAGAGACAAAAGAAACCAGGATTGCTATTTAAATTACACAGCATGCAACACACTGGAGAAAAGCTAGGAATTTTAGCCTCTAAGAAGTGATATGGACTTCCCGTAAAGGTGTGAAGTTTAACTGTGAACGCATCCCACAAGGAAAAGGGAGAGCACAAATAAATCTCTGTTTGGGCACTTTAGAGGAAATTACAACTGTAACCCAACTTGGAAATGAAAGAGCAGTCTGAGGAAAGCCACCCTCACATCAGGACACCAGAAACATCAGGACAATTCAACACAAGCTCTCTCCAGTCCCTGCTGGTCAGCGAGGTCCATTTTTACTGCTGTAAGAATACCTAAGCCAGCAGATGAAGCCAGTATTTGCAACAATAATTAAAGCATCACAAATTACAAAGGAACTCCCAGTAACTGCAGGCTTTATAGGCTGTACAGCAGCATCTCAGGGCAGATGCCTGAGCAGCCTGAGCCATCCTTCTCTCACTCCTTTTGGGATGAGAACATTAAATGACAGAGTGCTGCAAACATCAGTGTATTAAAACTGCCCGCTGCAACAGAAATGAACAATTGCAAAGAGCCTTTGTCAAGCCATGTGGAGCACTTTCTATCACTCTAACTGCGTCAGAGGAGCTGACCTGCTTGCATTCCAGGAGGAGTTTTGAGCCGACTTCAAGTCGCACGCAGGAGTTAAGAGAATGAAGAGAAGCGCTGGAGTTGTTTTACAAAAGCAGCCAGCAGCGAGGTCTGCTTTTGTTAATATAATCATTATATGAAAAAGATGTCAAATGCTAGCTTTTATGCCAACTGAAACTTCGTCTTGGGAAAAATGCTCTTTGAAAGTTGCAATCACTCTGGCTGCCTTCAAACCAAGCATTTTAGACCAAAAGAATAATTTTAGTTTCTTTTTATCTTCCCCTTCACACAAAGCCCAATTATTTCCTTGCTATAATATGATGGTTTCACCTCTCCATTTGCTGGAGGATGTCCAGCCCACCCAGTATCCACAGTTCTCACCAGACACCCAACCAATACTTCAACTTCCATCCAAACCCATCCTTGAAATACCTTCCCAGGCTCCCAGCAGGAATTTCCCCATCCAATACCCAGTTCCTACCATCTTCTAAAATCCTCTCGCTCTACAGCCCCAATCCCTCCTCCTGCACCCAGTAAGGTTCCTGCCTCACAAATTACTCCCCTAGACCCATCTTACCTAGAAAGCCTTTAAGTCCAAACTCACCTAAAGCATTTTGATAATAGAAAAGCATCTAGGCGTGGATTATTTTATACCTAAGTGAAATGCACAGGGAGATACAGCCAGACGACCCCAAGCATAACTTATCTTTAAGCCAGTGTGACAATCAGAAGAAACAGCACAATCACAATCCCCCGTGGCCCCTCCATCAATACGAGCCTTTGCCTACAGCAGCCGTGGAGAATTGCACCGAGGTTTGTATGGTATTTCATATCAGCTGTGGGAGTGATACTGAAGGTCACAGCAAAAGCACTGCACCTGCCTGAAGTTTTATTCAGAGCAGCAGAGGAAGAAGCAGCCAAGAAGTTTGTCCAGAAAAGTTTAAAGCAAGCTGCAAGGGATGGAAGAGATCTCCGGAGGAGACTTTAAGCAAGGTGAGGTGTATATGGCAATAAACCCACAGCTCAAAAATCACTCACAGGCATAAGCACTCAGCTTCTCTCTCCTCCCCGTTAAATCACACTTCCCTCCCACAGATGAGAGTTGTTGGGAGAGCTCTGCGCCAGCCAGGGGAACAGACTGGGATGAGTGGGGAGAGATTAATTGAAAACTGAGAAAGAGGAGGATGCTCAAGATAGCAAGCAGCAGCTCTGCAGGGCAAACAGGGAAGAGAAACTGTGCTCAAAAAGCAGATTTAGAGAACTGGGTGGCAAATGTCTAGAGTCACTGGGGCTTGGGACTGCAAACAGATTTCCTAATGATGGAAGCAAAGAGACACTCATTTTTTAGCCACACAAGCCTTGCTTCTGGGGTGATGAGTCCTCTTCCCCTGGAGCCTCTGGCTTCCACAACCCTGAAAACTGGAATTTTCTCTGAGCTTCATTTCTCATCCATAAATCAGATAATGATGCCATGTCTAGCTCCTGGGGTCTTCCTGCAAGCAGTACTTTACCTGTTGTGAAAACTATGCAAATAGCACTCATGTTACCACAGAGGATACCAAGACAGTCACAACAAGAGATGGTTCTGGTCTTAGCATCTTCAGAAGAAATTAAGCCATCTGACACTAAGAATGAAGCACCTCTTTATTTTTCTGCTTCGAACTAAGAAAGTCAAGTAACTTCAAATCTTTGCCAACAGAACAGTTCTTATAGGTTAGGAAAAAATACGTAAATAACTAACAAAATTTCACTGGTGCCAGCCCAGACAGAACCAGACCCACCCCTGATTGCTCTGCCCTGAGAGGTGGGACCTACAGGGACTCCTCGTGGATACCACATATCTAAGAAATAGGAGCAGGCAATGCCCATTGCCTCTCTTGACTGCTTTAAAACAGCTCCTCCAGTTTAACCCAGAAGGGTCCTCACACCCCATTTAAAACAACTCATATGTGTCTTCACAGTAGATAATTCTTCTCTTTTAAAGAGGGAAGTAAATTAAACTCTGAACCCTAATCACATTAATAGCTCCGCCTGACACTGTAAATCACCGATGTAGCATTTTGTTCATGCCCATAAATTACTGACACCATGTCCTCCTGCAGAAGATTCCTTCTCCTTAAAAGCATATTAATATGTTTGCACCCACTCTCCTTTTTAAATACACTGGCTCACACTGTCAGCTTTCCTAGTGCTCTAGGCACCAATTTCAAATTTCATAATCAATGATATCATTTTCCTTCACGGCAGTAATTTGATTACTGCTCTTGGGTGTGACAGGCATTTGTGACCATTTCTGCCTGTCTTCATCTGAAATTCCTAATCTTCCTTCCTTCCCTCCTCCCTGCAAAACCTGTGCAAAATTGATAAAATAACATCAATAAATCAAGGCTCTTGCGTTTTCCCTGAAGTGATTGTATTTCAGATTTCTTCTCTGAAACACAAACAAGGACATAGTTCATCTAGTTCAACAGCACAACCAAAAGGAGTATAAAATGATGATGATGTTTTGTGGCAGTTGCTGCCAGTTTAGTTAATATGACTGACTGCCTTTCCTGTGCAAGCTGTCTCTTCTAGATTACCCTATCTTTGAAATAATCACCACTACCACCTAACATTTAGTAATAATTTACTCCACAGCAATTGATATGACAGAGCCCACATGAGCTGAAACAAAATTGCAACATTCAAGGAAAAAAAAATTAATTCACATTTGTTTCTGAGAATTCAGAGTTCCTGTTGACCAACCTGTACACTGCACTGTTGAAGTACAGTACATTTAGAACTTTTCTTATGCAGCATCAAAGGAACAGAGTTCCAACTGAAGTTGCCACTTTATTCCCACTGATTTCAGAAGTTTTAATGAGAGCGAGAACAGGAGGCAATAAATCTGTGTATTAATCAAGTTCTAAAACAAGCTGCAGAAAGATGCCTGCCCATCCCTGAATTCAGCTGATTTCATCAACCACACAATTTTAAGGACAGTCAAATCCACTTCCATTTCCACAAACAGCTGGAGAGACTGAAAGTGGAATGCAGCTGATAGCATCTACTGCCTTTTCTTTCAGGGAAAGAGGTTTTTTTCAGGGTTAAGTAACAGATTTCTCTCTCCTCTTACCCCCCATTAATATAAAGCCCTCCAGAGGCAGGCTGGGGATCATACACACATTCTCTTAGCCAGGGTTGAGTAAAACAGAACTTCTTTGAACTTCTTTGATTTTTTCCTCTCACCCATAATTCTTAGGTGATATAAAATACTGCATGTGTGATATACAGATTTAGACTATGGAAGCTTAGAACAGGTGACCTAATTCAAAAGAAAGATTTCCATGAAACAGATAATTCAATTTTTTTCTCCTAACTGCTTTTTAAAAATACCTGATTCAAGATACTTAAAAGTAACTTGTGACCTCAGATTCCATGAAGTATTCTGTTCTCCCTTGAGCTATCTCAGAGCAATCCAATTTTTTTTCTGTTGGGCAACCACACTGACATAAGAATTTTCATTAAACTTTTATCTGCAAACATGATGCAATGGTGCTCATTTACAACTGCACAAGTCCATAACCGAGACAAAAGTAAATGGACGACATCAGCAAAAGAATTTTCAACTCTAAGTCAGATGTTGAATTAGGGCAAAACAATTGTTCCAACAGTCATATTTAATCACTATTAATTATTTATCCCATGGGAGAAAAATATGTCAAGAGCTTGTTAGGTAGAACAAACCATTAACATGAGGAACCCCCATAAATCGGATGCAGTTTTTTATTTACTAGAGTTGTTAATCTCTTCCAGGAGTTCAAGCCCAAACGCTCACATGCAAATTTTGAAAAGGCTGAAGCAGGAGAACATAACTGAACCAAAACTTTTCTTTGAAAAGAGCAATGCACATTCCTGAAATGAAGAATTCCTTCTTGTCTGTTTTATTAATTCCTTCTTCTTGACATTCCTATTTCTATCATACATTAGCTGCAATTTTCTCTTCCCACAAGATGAAAGCTATGCTAGTAGACAAGTTTATATTCACTGTGACTTACTGAAACATCCATGTAACTTTTTTTTTCTTGCAGATTATTTTCACAGAAATTCCTTTTAAGCAAGGCAGAAGCAAGTTCTTTTACAATGCCATGGCAGCAGCAATTTGTTTTGCTCGTGTAGGTTCTATTTACTGAACTAATAAAGACACTCATAAATTAAACACAAAAGTGATTTTAAATTTAAAATTATCATTCTGACTTCAAGCTACATATATGAAGCTGACATGTTGCTTTTGCTCCCAGATGGAGCTGTAAAGGAATATCAGATCTGATGTACAAAGCTGCTTGGAGGAACTATAGCAGAAAAGTGGCTTCACATTTTGCTGCTCTTCAATACCATCTCTTTGTTCACGGTCCCTTTCAGACTGAAAAGATTTTACCCTTTTTCTTACAGCTAACGTGTGAGGAATTAAAAAATAAAATAAGAAAATAATATCTCAAACCGTGGTGTGGATAGATCCTATTGCAAAAATCTATATCCACACATCCCTATTTGCCAGCGTCACAGTTTATGGAACAGAGAACAATTCCGTATTTCAAAGGAAGCCAATAACCATCATGAGAGCTCCCATGGGTGACGTTACTTAATCTGCAGTTTCATCTTCCAGAGCAAAAAGGAGACTACAAGGAAAAACTATTTCCATAAACAAGGGTCTTAAAAAGCCAAAGAGGAAAAAGGTTTTGGGCAAGTTTCAAAATTCAGGCACTTCTGTCTAACAATCCTGGTCATGCCCTTCCTCCCCTCAAAGCTGGGGAATAATTTAAAGCCAGTGAAAGCTCAAGACTTTGGGAAATGCAGATCTTGGGGAAGAAGGAATTTCTTCATTTCTGCATCAGACTCCCTGTGGCTCTATCAAAGCAGCAGCAGTAACACTTTACACCTTCCAGAGCACGTGCCCCACAACACACCTCACACGAGCGACTCCATCCCTGCAGAACAAATGTTAAAGCAGTTTGTTACTCCTCATCCTCCTCTTTGATCATTTCAAAGCTTTGAACAGTAACAGACTGCTGAGGAGAGCTACCAGCACCGACAGGGAGAGCGGATCTGCTACAGCTGATATGCGGCGCACAGAGACAGCGTGCAAGGGATCTCCAGGGGAGGAAAAACAGAAGGAATTGCAGGCACTTCATCCTACAAGGATCAACAAATCCCACAGACAGACTGCGACTACATGAAATTGTTTTGCAAAAGGAAATATGAGAGGAACAGAAGTTACCTTCAATTTCATCGTTCTCACTGAAATGCAACCGACATTTTTAGGAGACTGAGGAAAAAGGGCATTATTTATGTCTATTTGGAGGACATAGAGAAAGCAAGAAGGGAAGGGAGGAAGATTCTCTTCTGCCAGTTTTGAGACCAGGCAAGTGGCTTAGCTAAATAAACAAGGTCTTCTAAAGTATACCAATAATAATTTAAAACTAAAAGCGAAATCTGCATTCCGCTGGCAAAGCTGTAAAACTTGCCTGGAGACTACACACGGTGCTCTAATCACACGGGCTCCTCAGAGCTGACCCATAAAAGCAAGAGCAATGACTGACAGATGCGCTAAAAGTTTCTGACTTGCTTTTTGAGGGAACAAGCCACTGATTCGTATGTGGAAGCTATTCCAAACTGTTCAGAGTCATGTAGAATAAGCAGCCTTTTGCTCAGCTGCCAACATACCAGCCCGAAAGCTCGATGAGATGACTTCAGACAGAAACATAAAGCCTCTGTGTTTCCACCTACTACAGCTTGCACTAAATTCCCCTCTCTGACACAGAGGATCTCGGTGCCAGGGAACAACAATGAATTCACAGGCCAAAGGCTCACATCTGCTGCTTGGCTTTGAAATCCTTCCTTGCTTTTACAGATTTAAACCACAAAGGAAGCCAGAGCCCAGTGCCACTCGGAGGACCCCACTGACCACTCTGTGGCCATACAGACCAGCCTAGAGACCTTCATCACTCAACAGCTTCAGGTTTTGAAGCGCTGCTTCCCACACATGGTTACATCACTGATTCAAGACCCGAGTCTCCAGAAATGTCTTGTTGGTGCACATCTGCTGGGATTAGAAGCTTCAAAGTGCCTCCAAATGTTAATCAGGAAAATAGGAAGACGGGTCCTTCCACAATCCACAGACGTAGAATCGTAAGAACCACAGAATGGTCTAGGTTGGAAGGGACCATAAAGATCATCACACCCTAGCATGGCAAGGAAACCTTCTGCTAGACCAGGTTGCTCAAAGCCCCATCCAGCTTGGCCTTGAACACTTCCTGGGTTGGGATAACATGCTGCTTTTCTTATTGAAAAGGAGATTCCATACAAAAGTATCTCCGGTGTAAGACTACAAAACTATCTCCTGTGTTAGTCTGCCCAGCAGCTTCTGGCAGAAACGTGTTTCAGTCTCGGTCATTACTTCACCAAACCAAGCACCAGCCTTTACAGCTGAGACACTGTCCTCCACAGACTGCTCAGGAGCTCCCTCTGAAATGGAACCATCAGCTCTAAGGTCTCCCCTCTGCTCCCAGATTTCAGGACCAGGAACACTCAGTTACCAAATGAAACGCTATCTGTGAGCAAGCATGAGCAGCCTTTCAGCTGTGACAGGAAACCAGACACAGGGTAATTCTTGTCTTTATTCACACATCATAGACTGACTGCAGTGATGTCAAACACTTGCCTTTTTTTCTCTGCAATGCATACCATATCATTACCCACTGAGAGGCCACTTTACACTTGGCTCTCCTGCCTCCTTTCTCCTGCTTTGTTGTATAAAGTTATATGGAAAATAATGCCTAAGTGGCTCCGCATCCTGCAGGGAAGTAGCTTAAAACATCACTCAGTTTTTCTGAAAATTTTCATGCCACTGCAAACAAAAAAAAAAGTCAGTCATTATACCTCAAACTTGACAGTTTCTTTTGGATTGAAAACCGTAAATTAAGTAAAAAACATTTATTTATTCAAACACATGGGTTTGCTTTCCACCAAAACACTTCTGACAGTTGCAAAGATGACAGTAACCTGTGATACCTGCTCTGCATCACCCTTGTGGCTGTCTTGTTATTTCTGGAAACCCAAAAGGTACCTCCTGAAAAATCAAATCATTCTGTCCTAATTAGAAGCTTCTGAAGACAAACTTCAATTGGGATGTACACTTCCCACACATTAAACACCAATTCAGAAAGTAGAAAGCCCTTCTCAGCTTGTCCTTCAGATGAGAGGTTGCAGGCTTAAAAACACCAGGTTTAAAACCCAAGCTGAAAACTCTGCTGTTTAATAATGAAACACAGCAGTTGCATTTCAGCTTCTAGAGTTCTTCTAGTAGTAAGTAAAACCCTGACTGCAGCAAGACGGGTTTTGGGAAGCTTCCTCACAGTCACCAAGTTTTACAGCACTGGAATTTGCCCTCTCGATGCAAACGTGGCGGTGATAAACTCTTTTTCCTCACACAACTGGTATGGCAGTAAGGGGGTATAACTGCATTAAAGCCATCACAGTCCCTCTCCAGGGATGACACTGTCTTCTAGTCCGGTGGTCAAACACAGAGTTTGTGAACAATCAGGTCAAAATACCTCAAGTGCCACAGGTTCCCCGTGTGCATCCTTGTTGGTGGAAAACTGGAATATTAACCGGGCTGATTTAGCCTTTCTGCAGCAAACTCTCGCCACTTAAAAGCACCTCACAGTCAAGGTCATTCCAAACAATGCAGGTGCATTATTGCTGGAGAAGCAGAAGTGCATGAAGGGGAAGTGAGCACTTCAGATCTTGGCACTCTTCTCTGATCATGTAATGCTGCTCATACTGCTAATCTGAACATTTGTCAGCCATGTGAGACAGTCCAATGTCCATTCTTGCTAGGCAAGGCAGGGACTACCAGCAGCCAAAACACAAATTTAAGGACCATTAATAACTTAATTTCCAAAGGCAGTTAGTATTTTTATTTGTGGTGAAGATTTAGTTGCTTTGTACACTTTTCTGCAAGAACAGAACTTGTCTGTAGTAGGCTAGGAACTAGATATGACCTCATTTGGGCTCTAAATTACAGATGCAAACTTTTCAGGGCAGATATCCAGTGATTCAAGATCAACAATCTGACATTATTTTTGCCTGAGTGCTACCAAAAGCCAAAACACACTTTGGGACTTTTTGACAGCGTGTGTGGTTTAGGCAGCCCAAGCGCTGTGCCCTGAAACCAACAGCATTAACAGCTACATCACAGAAGCACACTGTTTCTTGGAAACACTTGCACTCTCAATTTTCACCTACTTAAGGGGAAGTGGCAAGGCTGTAAGTCTCACAATCAAAGTACTGGTTCATCTCCTGAGGACAATTTATTTTTTGCTTTCTGTACAAGTGCATAAAATAAGGCACCTCCAACATGTACTTTTATTTAATTAAACATAATCTACTGGTAACAAAATGTAAGACCTCTTTAAAATATTCTTCCAGCAGCATGCAGCTGGAGTTATACAAATGACTGCATCCCCTCCGTGCTACTTTCTGACGTGGTGTAAATTGGCATAATTCTTCTGACTCCTGTTGGTTTACACCAAAGGGTGGCTGATCCACACAGTTTCAAGCTTTGAAAATGAGACACAAAAATATATTTGATATGCCCCACCTGAGTAACATCTGAGGCCAACTAGTGTCATTTGGGCAGCACATCCTCTCGCAGTCCCCTCTCCCTGCCTGCCAGCCAAGCCCAGCACCAGAGGGGTCCCTTTGGGCACCTAAACCCTGCTTCACAGGAAGAACTAACTGCTTCATTAAGGGCTTTAATCACTTAAAAATTGCTAAAAGTAGCAAAGGGAAAAAGCATGTAAGTTCCTCTCTTAAATGTAATTAGCGTGTGATGTTCTGCTCTTGGCTAGAACAATTACACAGGTAGGACTTGAAGTTTCAAGGCCCTCCTTGTCCTGCTGCCTCAGAGCATTCCAGCTGAATACTGTGTTGTTTACTCTAACTTTTAACTGAGAAGCCTTGAAATATAATCAATGCTCACTTTTGAAACCCTACAATTTTAATTACCATTTTCAGAAACCCTCTATCACATGTTTTATGTACAATCAATGCCGACCCATAAAGGGAAAGCACTCTCACATTTTGGTTGTACAAGGAGTTTGCTCTTTAAGAAGAAAACAATCAATTACTGATCATCTAACTGCTTCTGTGTGCATATCTATTGCTCTTCTATTATTGCAGATTAGACATGATTACGTCCCAAGAAAGCAAAAATGCTATAAAACTCCACTTCTGGTTTGTTCAGTATAAGAATTTATTTATGTTGTTACTTACAATGATAGATTTATTTTTTTTAAAACCTAAACAAAGCACTGTTCCCTGTGTAGCAGCTAAGGGGGCAAAAAAATAATTAAATCTTGAAACAGCACAATTTGATCAATGTGTTTTGACACTGCTTCCTTCTAAATCATTCTTAATATGCTGAGATCTGAATGCATGTTGACACATCAAGATAGCATTGTGTGAGAGTTGTCATGCATTGAAAGAAAACTCTTCATACACATAACTCTGGTTTTAATATGTTGTAGCAGATCATGCCATAAGAAGCTTGTCACTCCCAGATTTTGTGTTGGAGTGTTTCTTTTTGTTTCATCTGAGGTGGGGGGTCAACCTGCAATCTTTTCAAAGAGGCATTGCAAAGTGTCACTGAGAAAATTACTGGCTTTAAACACGCAAGAATAATGCTTTCCTAATTAGCAAGCATAAATAAGAGGCATAAAAAGCCCAGTGACAGACATTGAGAGAGAAGACGTGCCAGGACATCCACATTCTCTACTTTTAGTTCCTCAGGGATAGGCTGATAAAACGCTAAAGAAAAAGCCTACCTTAAATTTCTGTTCAAAATCATCAGTTGAAGTAGAAAAAGTAGTGTATTTTTACATAAATTGGTGTATCAGGTACATCTCAGCCAACCTGCTAAAACCAATAGCATTTACACTGGCCACTCAGAAAAGATGAACTAATAGGTTTATATTTGGGACTAAAGACTTGAATATAATAAGAATAAGCCCAGCTCTTTATTACTCCCTCTTCAAAGGGCCTAAACCTGCTCATCACACGCAGACACGTGTCTGGATCCTGTGGTAACGTGCAAACCAGAGATTTGCACAAATATGGCCAGCTAAATTCAGAAACAGAAGGGATGTGTGAGTACATACATGCTATGGAACACTAAGGTGAGCACAGAATTTGCACAAATCTTATTACTTAAAATAATCAGGTCACAAAAGCCAGGGTATTCTCAGAAACAAGGCACAGCTCATAGTAAATACTTCAGTATTTTTTGCTGCCCAAATGATACCCAGCTGTGTTTGAAGTCCCATTACTCCCTATCCCTAGGAAGCCAAGTACAGCTCAACCAAAGCAGGAGAAAAAGTCATTTCTCTTCAGAGGAGAAAAGAAAGAAGAAAAAGGAGAAGAGAGCTTTGAAGGAAGTTTAAGAGTGAAGAGAAGGCAGAAATGAGGTCTTGGGCTGCCTGATCAGCAGGCAGGCATTAGCTCCTACCAGGAAAGGAGCACAGCACTCCTGGAGCCACAGCAGCCTGGCTTGGCTCTGCAGTAATATTCCACTCTTTGCCTTCTCCTCTTGCTCCAGCACTGAACCTTGCATGCTAATCCCTAGAATCCTCCTTATTTAATAAATGCATTAAAGTCTATTGATTTTCAGTGGCTATGAAAGGTCAAGTCAAAACAAAGCAGGAACATTTTGCAATGCACAGGGCTGTAAAGAGAAAAAAAAAATCCTAATGAGAGTAAGTGGTTACTGTGCAGATTGAAGAGAAACTTCACCCAGCCAAATTCATGTTTAGTTACATGGATATAAGCAGAGAGTAATTCCACGTGGGCCAAACTTCAAACAATAGTCTCTGTGCTCTTATCCTGAGCTTGTATTTGCATGCTCAGGAGACAGATTTTAATCTCAAAACCTCAGACATTATTAGTATTTGTTTAAAGGCCAGGAAAGGCTGCTCTCATCTTTCATTGTGACCTCCTGTTCAATACGGACTAGAATATGGAAGCCCAAAGCTTCACCACCCATCTCACAGGGGAAGGGAGATGAAAACTGATCCCTTTCCGTACTCAGGGTATCCCAGGTCAAAAGAGGCGATGGCAGGGAAAGGAGAAGCAAGCATGTGCCTAATGTTTAATATCTGTGATATGAAATCTTTCATTACAAGGTAATTTATGGAATAGTCACATTTTCTTTTTCCAGACTTTCTCATTCCACCCAAACCTACCCACAATGAAAAATGATGCTGTGATTAGAGGCATGCTTAATTACTTTCCAGCAACAAAATTTTATGAACCAAATTTTTATCCTAGCCTGAGTATTTTCTTATTTATTTTTATATATTCATAAATATGCAAAGCCATTAAGATGATTATTAATTGCAGCAGAATGCAATTAGGTGGCTTTCCACAATAGCAGTCTTTGAAATTGCAATGTGTATTCACAGTTTTTCCAGCACCTGGCATCAATTATTTAGCTCTTTGAGGATCTCTGTTATCATGATATAATGAATGTTCTACTTAAACAGCACCGCTACCTGAAAGAAAGAACACTGATCTATTACTACATTAAGCTCAGCCGTGTAGTGAGTTGTGTCATGTAATGAAACCTTCACAAAACTGATCACCTGCAGAGCCTCACACTGTCCACAATGTTAGCAAGTCACATACTCCTTTTGGCCACAAAGTTGTCACCTTTTCCTTCCCCCAAATAATTCCTCTTTAATCTTTTCATAGACTTTTACACTGTTACTTAATTTTCAAACTAATATTTTAAAAGGTGCTGATCCAACTCTCCCATGCGCACGGGATGAAAAAGGGTGTGCCTGCAGCAGGGAGAAACCATTTATAAAATTATGGACGCTGCACACTATAAAACACCAAAAATCTCATTAGCAGACTGCCTTTCCAGGAGTTACTCCTCCAGAAGGAAAAACTCTGAAGGTCAGCAGCCTGACCTCGCCGGTGTTTACAGCACTGACTTCCCCAGCAGCCACTTACAGGATGCTTTCAGCATCTCGCTTCAGTAAGTGGCGGCAGCCTTCATAAAGGGCAGGATATTGTTACAGCTTGCAAGAACTGACATTAACTTTTAGCCTAAGTGGTACATTTTACCTCCAAAATGATCATTTGTTTAAATCATTTTAGCTTCACCTGACCTTACTCCCATTCCATGCTCCTCCCTGCCACGCGCTCCTGCAGGCATCAGTGCCCACCCCTCCCTCACAGGCCTATTACAAGAACCGAAATACTAATTTGGGAAAGTTTTGCCCAATTATATTGTTATCCTCTTTATTCAGCTTGCTAATGGAGAGGCAAAACTCAAGGTGATGAGGAGAGCAAAGCACAGTTATAGGGCAACACGGAGGCTGCTGAAGTGAACGCTGAGCATGGCAGCACACAGAGCAGGGTGGCTCCCAGGAGGGCAAGAAAGGAAGGCAATTGCCAGCCCTGCATCAAGCCAGCAGCAGCAGCAAGGCACAGGCATTTAGCCTGCACCATTCCCACAATGTGACTGCGTGGGAGACATGAAACGTGGCAAGTGCTCCTAGAAATCTCCTCAAGTCTCTCTCGGGATTTGGCAGAGTTTTATTGGTTTCTGCTCGGGTAACAGCAAAGCCAGATGAAGGCACACCTGGGCAGTGGGGAGCATCAGACTTCAAAAGTTTACAGCATCAGGGGTGGTGCTGCTCCCTGCACGCAAAACACAGCTCTAATTTCTTACAGGAATTCTCAGACATTTTTCAGCCTGAGCTGCGTAAGAAGCCCTTTAAGCAGCTCACCTACCACTGGTATTCCCTCTGTGAAAAACTGAGATGTTCCCAAAATAGTATCCTGTTATACTGCAGTGCTATCCAACTTTGATCCTGTAATCCCCTCCGAGAGAGGGGACCCTGGCACAGTGCTGGCAGCCCGCTGACAGCGCAGGAGCCACCCACAGAGCTGCAATTTCAGGATGAAGGATTGAAGGAGGCGGTTTGGAGAGCCCTGTGCACGTACAGCAGGAGAGGGGACTTGTGGTGGTTCCCTCTGACTTGAGATGTAAATACGCTTTTTTCCTTGTTGTTCAAATTATACTGATGCAGACCCACTACCTCGCCTGAGACTACACTTTAATTATTAAAAACTCATCATATTCCAGTCAACTTTTCTCTTACTAATGCTCCTCGCATTATTAAAGAAGAAATTAAACAAGAATAAAATCTTAAAGAAATTTTAAAAAAGGAGTAGAAAGAAATTCATAGTCTTATCTGGCTTGCCCTAAAGGCTCGTTTACTCATCTGCCTCGTGTTTGGGACAAATACCTATTCCACAGAAACCAGCCTTCAGAAGGGGCAAAAGGCATTCCAGTCACTATTGTATCAAGCTGGAGTTCATCCAGCCAAAATGCATGACATGAATAAATGCAGTGATTAGCTAAAGGGAGACAAGTGAATTAGCAAACAGCATCCCTACTGCAACAACTATTTTTTGCTGTGTAATACCAAGTTTACTTTCCAATTTGATTTATAACTTCAGAACTAATGCAGCAATTAACTAGAAAATTGACAAGTACATTTTACTAGCAGCCAAGATTTTAACTTCAAAAAAAAGTAAGTAAACACAAAGCTCTCAAAGTACTTTGAGAAATAACGCTCTAGTAAGAGGTTAATACTGTTACAATTTTTTGCATAGGCATATGAAAATTTAACACATTAGGAAAGAACTAAGCTGAAACTGAATGCTTTAATCAAATCCTGGTGACATCATTTTTGCTGAAACAATTTGGAAAATCAGAGAGATTAAAGCTGAGATCCATTAGTAAGATAGCAAGTGAATATCAACAGAATTTCTGCAATTTCTGCTGATTCAATTTTGAAAAGCTATGAGATTAAAACTAAGACCTACTTATAAGATGGCAAGTGAGCACAAAGTTATTACTCTTCAAATCACAGAACTTTTATATGAAAATAATCAATGAGAAATCACATTAAAGCTGCTTTTCACATTCATCAAATTATTTGGTAAAGATGCTAACAAAATTAAATCCCTCCTGGTATGATAATACAATCAATATGCTATTGAAATGTTATTAATAATGTTATTAAAATATAACATTATCCAGATCACAAAAAACTACATTCCAAGATACCCAGTCAAAACCCAGAATCAAACTTGTAATGCAATTCAACAAAGTATTATTAAATTAGGCCCAACTGTGGAACAAGGGACTCTGTCCTGTGTGCTGGCTGTTCCATACCCTGGCAGGTCGGGCTGCTGCTGGGAAACCAGCCAGGCCGATTACTGTTATAAGAAATCTTTTATTTGGCCCTTCAAACTGCTGATGTCAGCTCCTTCCAATCCTAAAAGAACCCATGTTAGATTACAAATAAAGAGCACAAAATGAAGGATTGCAAGCAGGAACGAAGGAGAAATAAACCTATTAGCCTAGTAGGAGTCCGCACAAATTTTTCAGTTAAGTGTAATTTTTCAATTAAGTGTATCAGATGATACAGAGCAAGAGAAAGTTGGGGAACTTCCTCTGGGATCATCAGCAGAGGGTGGGAATGGGCCACTGAGGTCTCAAATTCAGCTTCTCCCCCTGCCCACCAGGCACAGCCAGCAGTGCAATAATCCCTAACCCAGACCCCACACAACTCCTGCTTCCCCCCTTTACCTTGCTGCAGAGCAAAAATCCAAATATACAGCAGCGGGGAGCCTGAACAGCCAGGTACAAATCACCTGGAAAGATACACCACCTAACAGCTAAGGTAAAAATGTGATCCTGACTTCTCAGCAAGCAAAGGAAAGCAGCTGCTTCAGGCCCCAGAGCAGCAATCAGATCCCCACCAGTGGAGCCCAGAGCTTACAGCAGTGCCTGAGCAGTCTTCCTGCTGCCCAGGGATCCTTCTGCTCACCTCAGACCACAGCAGCAATTTGCAACGAGAGCATATTCTGCAGTTTATAAAGTGCCTGATAATTCCACCGCTCCCTGCCCTCCAGCCTGAGATCGCGGATTTTATTTTTCTGTGATTCTAATAGCACTGAATTAAGACACAGGTTCTGGCTGGCAGCCTTGAGTGACCTTTTTAAAGGCCTGAAATAGATTTAAACTCAAAGTCCCTGGCAAAGGAAGCCTGGCAGGCTGCTTTTACGTGGCCAAACAGGGCTCAGTCACAGCAACACCCCCACAGACCAGATAGGATGAAAAGGGCAAGTCTCTTAAAATGTGGCTCTGACTTTGAAATTCAGATGACAGGGCTTCTGTACATACAGTATTTGACAGTTCTGTAACACAGCAGCTCTGGTCACCCCTTGAAAAAAATTAATCAAAGTTTCCACAAAGACAAGCTTTTCCAATTCTGCCTTCATAACTTTGCTGTGGGTCCACGGGTTCCAGAGCCTTCAGAGGGAGCAGGCAGACTGAAGCAAACGTGTCAACTCCTGCAGCCCAGAGCTAACAAAGTGAGTTTTCTCCTCCTTTTTTGTTTTTAAAGTGCATAATAGAATACATCAAATCCAGCCATGAAGCAAATAGAACTCAGAATGTATAGCTGAGCACAGAATAATTAGTTATAAAAAAGTCAGCTCCTCAGAAAAGTAACATAACTGGATTAGGCAACTTTATTAAAACTCCAGAGGAGGAAGGGTTGATATGATGATTTAAATATTATTGCCCAAGTTAAACTTGAAAACCCTGCAGCACGTAGCAGAGATGAGCAGTGACCAGCACGGGTGTCACAGGGCAGTTCTGTGCCTGTCAGACCCCTGCATGGCACTGCACCTCTGCTCCATCACTGTTCCATCACTGCTCCACCTCTGCTCCATCACTGTTCCATCACTGCTCCACTGCTGCAAATGCACAGTCATTTAAGGACATAAAATATTCAGGGGAACGTAAAACATCCAAGTGAACCACTGCACTGTGCAGCCCTGTGCAGAAAGCCCCCAGGGATTTCTCATCTTCTGACTGTCAGTTTAAGCCACAGAGGAAGATGAAGAAAGCCAGCGAAAAGGCCAAGAAAGTCGTGGGCAGCTGTGGAAAGGAGCACAATGTCCTGAGCATGGTGCTTCTCTCTAACCACAGAGCAGGGAGCCACCACAGCAGGGGCTGCTCCAAGCACCTTCCTCTCCCCAGCGTGACTGGAGCAATGACACCCAGACACAGGCAGAATTAGCACAGCTGTTTCACAGATCAAGGCACCCTGGAGCTGAACTGGAGAACTACAATGATATAAAACAGGACGTTTGATTACCTCGAGCCTGACACCTTGCTTTGGCTGTGCAATCTTCCACTTTACCAACCCAAATTGAGAGCTGAGGAAGCCCTAAAACAAATCTGCAAGGAAACCACCGAAAAACCCATCACACACCAATAACAGAACAAATTTAATTCTGTGTCGGGAAGAGATGAGAAAGGGCAAATATAATGGGAACCTACTGTTTCACACCAGCTTGTGAAACACCCAGCTGTGTCACGGAGAGAGGACTGTGCAGCTGTGTGGGGTATTTACTGCCACTATGACACCTGAATAAAAACCCATCACTTACAGGACCACACTGTTCTGGTTATCTTTTCATTTACTGTGTTTTTAAATCACCCCTAAATCACCACGTTATCACTTCAAAGCACAAACCTCAGTTCTTTCATACCTTACAGCAGCAGCACGTGCACACTGTACACATGTACCTGGTCCCTTGAGTGCTTCCCATCATAAATAAGGTTATTAGAGCAGCTCTTCACTCACAGCTCAGGGCCACACTGTACCAAGCCCTGGACAAACAAGCAGAATAGCCTCTGTCCTGGGCAGCTCCCCACCTCATCATCTGCTCCTGTCCACATTCACCTTACTTTAACAAGGCAAAACCAGTTCCTATTCCTGTGTCTGTTGCAGCACTGAACGTGACACTGGTACTTAACAGCAACTTTAACTCATTTTGTCTAATTTGAAATCTCAGATTAAGAAAAATTTAAAAAAAATCTAAGTTTTCAGCAACTTTTGCTTTCAGAAAGTTTTGAAGTGAGTGAAATCTATTTACAAAACACAGAGAAGGCCTAGAGGGCATGGACTGAAAAAAATTTAATAAATAGAAGCTGTGACAGAATCACATGACAAATGTAACTGAAGCCAGCACCACTGAATGAGTAAAAACTATCCAGCAAAAAAGATTGTGTAAGGGTAAAAATGAAGTGTGATAGTCCTGTCACCTTTGGGGCTTCAAGGGATGAGTAATGAAAAGTCCTGGATTAGAATTCATAGAAAACAGGGCTGAAAGGGACCTCCAGAGGTCATCTAGTCCATCCCCATACCCCAAGGCAGGAGCAGCTCTACAGGTATCATTCCTGACAGATGTTTTTCTAACATATTCTTAAAGACCTGCAATGATGGAGTTGCCACAACCCCCATAAGCAATCAACTGGAGGATTTCATCCTAGAAAGTTTTTGTCATGAAAGTAAATCTCACCTGCTGCAATTGAAGCCCATCATTTCTCACCTCATCCCCCACGGACAAGGAGTGTGTTCCCTTCCCCGTGCAGCAGGAGAACAAGGCAGGAATGCCCTGAGGGACCCAACCACAGGGTTCTCATGTTTGCCACTGCTGCTCCCTTTACTCTATTTGGTTTGTAAGCCTGATTTTTTGCACAGCATATTGAAAGCAACATCATGGTAACGGGGCAGAAATTTTAACTCATCTGTCCTGTCTGCAGATGGTTACTCTTGCACATAGGAGGACATGGACTTGTTGGAGTCAGTCCAGAGGAGGCCATGAAGATGATCATGGGGTTGGAGCACCTCTGCTGCAAAAACAGGCTGACAGAGTTGAGGTTGTTCAGGCTGGAGAAGAAAAGGCTCTGGGGAGACCTTCGAGCCCCTTCCAGTGCCTAAAGGGACTCAGAGAGCTGGAGGAGGACTTTGTAAAAGGGCAAACAGCGATGGGACTACGTAATGGCTTTCAGCTGAAAGAGGGTAGGTTTAGCTGAGATAGGAAGAAATCCTTCCCTGTGAGGGTGGGGAGGCCCTGGCACAGGGTGCCCAGAGAAGCTGTGGCTGCCCCATCCCTGGCAGTGTTCAAGGCCAGGCTGGAGAGGGCTTGGAGCAACCTGGGATAGTGGAAGGTGTCCCTGCCCATGGCATGGGAGTTGGAATAAGATGAGCTATAAGATCCCTTTCAGCCCAAACCATTTTCTGGCTCTGTGTGGATCCTCTCTTCTCTGTAAAGATAAAGGGAGAAATCATGATTCTTCCTCCCGTGCCCACAGTGCTGGTAATTCTGTGAGGATATTGAGTCCAGCAATTCTCATCTCTCTGGCCCTTTCCCTTTCAAGTCACAGGCTCTTGCCAGGAGACAACATTAAAAAATGGGAGGAGGGAGGAAATAATAAACAAAAGAGAGAGGCAGCTGTTGACCATGTTTTCAAGGGACAAGTCTCTAGGTAAACACAGGAAAAAAACCCAAGTTCTCCAGGCAACTGAAAGCTGTTGGCTGGATGCAGATACTGCCTGGGAAATTACAACGGATTGTATTATACAGGATCTCTTGTTTGACCTGTAATATCATGGCATTAAGAATGAGTTAAGCAGGCTTTTGAGAGCAAGGAAGCGGGAGCTGGTGAAAGATATATTCTCTTAATAAACACAAAATTATAAGCCAGTGCTTTCTGGGTATTTATACAAGACAGCGACACCACGGGAATGAAAGCTGCGGTGGTCTTTTTATTTGTTTGGTGAGGTTTC
The DNA here is from genome assembly GCA_014706295.1 of Lycocorax pyrrhopterus obiensis. Classification (NCBI taxonomy): domain Eukaryota; kingdom Metazoa; phylum Chordata; class Aves; order Passeriformes; family Paradisaeidae; genus Lycocorax; species Lycocorax pyrrhopterus. The sequence goes on from JACSVZ010000018.1 coordinate 12,622,171, forward strand.
TTTGTGCATTCAAATCCGAAGCTTCACATCTTCAGGCGGTTCTCCCCAAATATGTGGGCAAGCATCTTTTCTAGGATGAGAGCTCAGGTTTTTGCTTTATCACATCACTCTGACAGCTAGGCTATTTCTAAAACCATGGAATATCTTGGAATTCGTAACATCAGTACAAACACTACCAACAGGAGACTTCCTAAGGGTATCTCTGACTCAAACAGTACTTTTTTTTTTTGTTTATTAATCCAATGACCTGCTCTGTTTCCTAATGCCAATTAAATATCCAAGAAAAGAGAAGAAGGAGGGATGTAAAAGTTGTTACACTTCCCTTATGCCTTCCAGCCAAAAGCTTGTCCCCTTTTCTGAGCCTTTTATAGTCCAGGCAGGTCTCACCACCATCACCAGCCAAGGGAGAGCTCTTGCCTAAGGAACTGTCTGCCTAAACTCCTCAATTTATTAGAGCTTACAGACATCAGGGAGCAAAGAGGTGCAGTCAGCAAAGATAAGTTGAAGAAAGAAAATAAAACCCATCCATTATACACACAAGCCTTGACTGCACAACTGAAAGTTATGCAAAATGAAGGGCCCTGATTAATCCCTAATTATACCACGTATCTCTTAAAAGCCATGCATTCACTTTACCAACCTGAAAGTCACAGCCAAGATGATGTGGTCACTCAATCCCACAGCTTCAAAGCACACAATAACAAGTGTCCCCCCTCCTGGATCAGTTCCTTTCTCTGATCTCTTTAGGTACATTGGCTTAGTGCAATTAGGAATACACACTTACCAGAATCCAAATTAATGGACCTCCATAAAAGAAGTGCCTGGCTCTCTAAGCAATGCCAATGCCAAACTCCTTAGTAAGGAAAAATTTCCATTCAAAGTAATGGGAACACAAAACACTTTAGTCTTGGTCCTTTGGGATGGATTTTTTAGAAGAAAGCTGCTTCTATTTCAGTACCAAAGCAAGTAGCCAGACTTTGCTAAGCAGTAACTCTACTTCTGTGCTCACCGGGTGCTAAGCCCTCACAAAAGGTGTAAAAGGAAGTGGGTTTAAATGTGCTGCCAGACCTGTGGTGTTTAACGACTGATCTTGAGTCTTCTGGGGGAAAAAAGGGGAGAAAGGAAACAAAAACCTAACTACTTCTAGTCTGCTTTCCTTGGTTCAAAGTGGACTTCATTCACTCATCCAAAAATCAGACCTGACCAACTGTTCCACTGTTCCAGCTAAGAAAAAGAGATAAAATGCCGCTGCCATGAAGACATCTATGGGAGCTTGCATCCCACTCATCAAAATTTTAACTGGATATTGACATGCTCAAAATTAGATGTTGCTTTCAAAATAATTAAAAAACCCCAAAACACAAGACTCCTACCATGTTCTCTGACCTCTTTTCAGTCAAGACTTGCCTTTGAGTCAGTTATGTCTCTTAATTAACAACTAGTCTTTCGAAAATTAACAAAGGAAAGCAGTACTAAAGGCTATGGATGTTACAAAGAGAAACAAGAATAATGTTGTTAGGTTTTTGCTATGCTAGATGAGACATTACTGTGCCAGAGGCACAAGTAATGGAAATGTACTTTTATATAAATCTCCTTTCTTTGCTTGGATTATTTTAAATGACTCCACTACAGTGTATATTAACCTAGCCACCAACCTTCCTGCAGTCAGCTTTCTTTTTACAGTTTATTAGGAACACAACCACCGTGGAATCGCCAAAGGATGGTGAATATCATCACACTCTCCCTTTGTTTGTTACACATGCAGAATGGCCATGCAAGAAATTGAACAAAAACAAATTCTGGGAGGCAAATCTTCTGTCCTTGTCACCATAAATTCAACCCTTTGTGTCAGATGTGACATACGAGCAGAGCTCAGCACGGCAGCAGCTCCCTTGGCCTTGGCCAGAGGTTACAATGGACAAGCACCTGAGACCTGCAGCTGTTTTCTTCCCCTCTCCTCGCTGAATTGACTTCTAAATGCCTTTTTTCAGAAGCTGGAGTTTACACTGTGACTGGTCAAGCTAAAACAGATCAGGGGTCAAGTCAGAAACACACTCCGTATTTCTCAAAAACGCTTTTTACCGTTCCTTCCTGATTTTACCCATTTGTTCCTGCTCTACCCCAAAGCTGTGCCCAGCACTGACCAACCACACAGTTACACTGCTAAAGGGGTAAATACTGCCCTTCATTTTCCCATATTAAAGTTACATCTTGCAAGGCTTCACTCTCCCCGAAAAGTGTGACTGTGCGAACACATGACAATATTCCAAACCAACAGCTAAATATCTTATCACTTTCTCTTCCAGTATGCTGCATTCAACACTTTTCTTAATTTCCCTACCCTAGAGCACAGATAGCAGCATCCTACTTACTCGGCGAGGGTACAGGGGAAGTTCAGCATTTAGCAATGGTGAGAAAATTGGTTTAGATCCCTGAGGGAAGGTGCTATAGAAGTGCATTCAATTGAGTTGTAATTCAATCCAGTTTGCTGGAGCTGAAAGAAAACAAAACACTTTCAAAGTTAAAGGGAAAGCCATCATTTATTTTATTTTTATACGTGTGTGTACATATACATACATAAAAATAGTTTTATATAAACATATGTAGGTTTATATAATGTCTTTTGGTTTTATGTGTTGGCATACATACATACACACACATCTATACATACTAATACACACAGAGCCTTAACATTTTGGGAAGTGAAATTTCTAAGGAGAGCACTAGAAGGGAAAGGTTAGCATAAGGCAAGTTCTGCCAGGCATACAGAAGCATACACTGCATGGAAAAGAACAGTTAAAGGGATTTTATTCTACTATCATAATTTTTTTTTCCTAAGGATATGAACAAAACAAAATCAAAGCAATTAAATCATTACCTTGAGGAAAAAACCCTCAATAATTTTGCTTAATCCTCTGAGTTGCTATAATGAAAACACCTAATTTACTTTGACTAAGAGAAAATGTATTTTTTCCCCCCAAAGCTGACAAAGGTCGAATTCAAAGAAACCAAACTGACTCCCACAGTACTTTCCTTAAAAGAGAGGAAAAAAATAGCCCCTGCTGTGTAATTATCTACAGGTAAACAACCAGGAAGGCCCATTGCAAGGTGTACCCGGGATTTGTAATGCTGAAGAGCTTCCAAAGGGCAGAGCCTGCAACAAGTGCTCCCCACCCTTTATCTCAGACTTCTGCATAAGGCGAACTGCAGGGTGGGGAGCGCCATTCTCCCATTTCAATCCTGCAGTATCGATACTTTGTCCCTGGAGGTTCGGTTCACAGTGTGAAAACTCGCCAGCTACACTAAACAAGGCAGAAGAACTGGTTCAGACAAGCAAATCACGTATCTGCTCCTCTCTGACCTCCAGTACCTCGGAAAAATTGGGTGGATGAAACAGCCGCTGGTGCCAGCGGATCTCCCTGAGCTCCTCAGCCTTGGCAGAACTGTAGGGGTGACTTTACGCATGGATGAACTGTTCTGGAGCAATCTTTCTAATGCAGCTGACACAAATAGGCTTTCCTCCAACACCAGGGAAGCGCGTCCCAGATGTTTGTTTCTCCTGAATACGATTCTTGCCAACAGCCCAGCGACGTTTCTGGATGGGAGCTTCTGTCCGAGAGTGGTGCAGGGGTCAGTTCAGTCTTGGGAAAACATGAGTGGGTGGGGAGCACCCAGAACCAATTTCCAGGCCAGACTCTCTCAGGGGCACTGCTGTAGAAATGTGGGCACGTCTCTGTGGGACACCAAAGAGCTGAGGAAGCAAGAGACTCCTCTGTCTCTGGGAGAGATTGCTGGGCTAGGACCCTTCCAGACTTCTTGGTTTAACATTTCAACACTTAGTGATGCCCGTTTCCTCGTTGATAAAAATAAAGACAAGCACTTTCACCATTTTTTACATGTACCAACTAAACACGTATCTTCCCTGGTTTCAGAGCAAAATGGCATCAGTGTTTGTACCCAGGAATTCAGCAAAGGACAGGACAGATGTGAAGTAAGGGCAAAAGCTGCCAAAGGTTAATCTCTGAGATCAAAGGGAACGGTGCCATAGGGAACATCTCTGCTCAATCCCTGAAATCTCAGCACTTTGCACTGAGATTTAGTGCCATATGTACTCAGCAGTACATACAGTGTTGACAAAGCTTTTATTTTTAAACAAATAAACGCCAGAAAGTACAGATTTCCTTAACTCTCATGGGGCTTCAATTATGCAGTGCTACATCTACCATGTAAGCATACTTCCAGAGCTTTAGCACTTGACATTTTGAGATAAAATGTCATGAATAGTATTTGTGAACCTCTCTCCATCTTTGCCCCTCCACCCCTCCACTTCGACTTCAAATCTTTCAAGGCATCAGACCACTGCTTCAAACTATCTCTTTCCTTTTCTTTTCTCAAATTCAGGATCAAAGACCAGACAGACTTAAATGGTATCTTGCAAACAGTTTGCTCTAAGTCTTATTTCAAGAGCTTTTCTTCTCTAGTCTGCCACTACTAAGCTAATCAATGATTTTTCTGCTCATTAAGCACTGCTGGCGCAATTGCTCTTGCCTATCAGGAAGACTCTCTGCTGGCTGTTTGCTTCTCCTGCCTTTCCTTTTTCCAGCCCAGGACCACAACAGTGTCTGAAAGACATCAATGGCCCCTGCTCAGGTCAGAGCATTTTGGACTTTACACTGTGCCAAACCTCAGTCTCCCAACTGGCGACTCCAACTTTCAGCTCCCCGTGCTTTCACTCTGATCTCCTTACACTCATCCTCCTCAAATCTATCCTCATTTGCTATGCCCTGAGCAAGAAATGTGAGGCAAACAGGAGGCACAAAATTGAATAACAATTTTCAGGGAACTTCTGTGAACTTCTGGATTGCCTTGGATGTGAAGCAGGGACATAGGAAACTGTTCTGCCAAGTTAAGCCAGTAAGAAGAGGCAGTTTAATGGTGGCGTGTGCGTGACTGGTTTCTCCACTGGTATGTGGATTTATCATCAAACTGAAGGAGGACAGTCATTAATTTTATCACACTTTTCTGTGGATACAGTTGTGGTGAACCCACCTCCTGAGAAGTAGATTTCAGATGCATTTTCTCCACCTGAAGATGGAGAGAACCAAAGTCCCAGCATCCTCTTGCTCTTATCTGACGCAAATATGCTGCTTTCCAATTTCACTCTACCTTGTCTGTACTTTTATCTAGTTTGCCTCTAATTGTACAGCTCTTCCTGAAAGGTCAATTGTTCTTCATCCAGCTGATGGCCTCCCAATGGAGTCTGAACCCATCATTAGCCCCTGCCCACTTATAAGAGCTACGGTGAAGATGATGTTTGGCATTATTAAGATGTGATGTCCTGTCAAGGATGCCTTCACAACTGGAAGAGCTAATGTGACAGCTCTGAGCTGGAAGGTAGTAATAAATTTAAAATAATAATAATAATAATGAAAAGATGCTTTTCTTCTTCTCTAGTATTTGCCCTGGGCTGTCAGGCTGCACGAGGAGGCCATGCTGGCATCTGTTATCCAAGCCCCTGAAGGAGTCCTTCACAAGAGTGACTCTGCCTGGAAAGCAAACAGGAGGATTTTGAAGAGGGCATTTGAAAAGTTGCCATAGGTCTTCCAGAAGTCTTGGCTGTAAATCTCCTGAGAGCTGACCTGGGGCATACGAAACCACAGCGCCTGTGAAACACAAAGCAGTCACACTGAACTCTCTTTCAGCCATTTGCATTTTCAACAATTTCTCTTCAGAGAGACGCCCTGTGCCTACGGGAATATTTGCCTCTATTCGCAGCTGACTTTTAATCTAAGTTAGAATCTGTTGGCTCTTCTTTTATAGTTGACAGTGAAGTTGTGGCTCTGTTAGATAAGTGTTCTTTTCTGTTGCTTCTTGTACAAAATTCCTGGAAGATGTGGCCTTAAACACCAAGTTGTGGTCCCAGAACACCAGGGCAGAAATAAAATAGTGTCGCTATTATTGAAAGTGCTCAGCAAATCCCACTCTGACAGAAGTTGTTGAATAAAGATGCACAGTGTGGCCAGAAAAAAAAAGTACCAAATAACCTACAAATGTTGAATTGCAAAGCTTAAAATTCAGAAATATGTATTAATCCTTCAGATTTGTTACCCTGATGTCTAGGATTAGTTCTCTGGGTTTTGTTTTGGTGGTTTTTTTATCACAGGGGGACTTTAGTAAAGTGAACAATTTTAAATATGAAAAATAGTTTAGGACATGTGTAGAAGTACAGCAAAAGGAACATTTTCTACATGGCAAAGGCAAGGCTTTGTGGTTTTGATGATGGGTTTTTTTTCCATTGGGGGGGCAGTTCATGGGATTTGTACTTCAGCTCCTTCTAGGTATTTAGGCTCATAAATACAATTGAATATATTAACAACCTCAAAGCTGCTGGCCCCCAGAACTGATGTAATTAACCACTGAAAGTCTTTGCTATTACAAATTAAATCAGATCGTGTCAAACAGAGTTCACAGGAGGAGGCAAACCTCAAAAAAGCTGATCTGTCCTCTCTGAGGTGTAACTGAGAACTTGTCTCCATGTAGGGATGTTATTAATAGATGTACAGCCCACTGCTTTATTGAGAGAAGCACTTTTAAAAGTAAAAATGGGGCAGTCGAAAAATCATTTCCTTTCTTAATGACCCTTAGCCCTCACATCCAGCAAGGCTCTGTGAAAGGTGAAAAACCACTTGGAACTTCACCTAAAAGCCTCCTGTCTTATCACCACTCCAGTCACTACAGCAAAATACTTTTCAAACATCTCAGCAGATGAAAGTTTATAAATACAGATGAAGGGATTACACAATACTGGAAGAGGGTCACTAATAAAGTTGTTTCTCATAATAGGGCAGTTTTCATCAAAATGAGAATTAAGGGGCAAACAGCTAGCCTAGAAAGTCTTGGGATTTGTAAGAGTTTGTGTCCCAACATCACCTGTTCTCAGAGAAGCAGCTCATTTTGGTGCATACTAAAAATCCACATTGTCAAGCACAAATGTAACCCTTTAAATTCCTCTTCACACTTGTGTGCTGCAGGGTCAGTAGATCTGAATGTGTGTAAACAACACTCAAGCCCAGAGCCCCTGAGGTAGCATCTGCTCCCAGCAGGGTGAGAGCTGCCAGGGCTCTCTGCTAAGTGACCTCACCCAGCAGAAAACATCCCATATTTAAGGGAAGATCTTAGAAAACAAAGGAGAACTTCAAAATCCAAAGAAATTAAAGGAGAATTGGGGCAGCCGGAAAAGTAACAGTAACCCAGCTAAAGCAAGTCATACCAAGTCACAGCAATAAAACCAACGTAAATTCTGCTTTCAAGAAGAAAAAAATTTCACTTGCTACTTCATGGGACTGGGCTGTCCCACCACAAACGCTGAGGATGAGTGAAAGGAGTCTGGACTCCTCCACTCAACTCTGCCATTGCTGCAGATGGGAGCTTGAGAAAATTCACATCTACATCTAGTAGATAAGCTGAATTATTCAAAAAGTAAAGTGCTAGATCTGGGTCAAGGAAACAGGACCAGAGGCCAGGTGTCAGTGCTGTGTGTCAGCAGAGCACAGAATGGTGACAGCCACAGCAGAGCCTGCAGTGTAGGCATGCAGCAAGGCTTCAGAAATCAAAGTGTCTTTGCAAATGGGGTTAGGAGCCTAATTCTCCTTGAATGAATTGCATTTCTAAATGCAGCAATGTTTTTTTTGCTCATCCTAAATATTACAAGTTGCACCCAAACCCCCACCCTCTGTGCCAAAGCAGTTAGCTATCATATTTCTTTCTCCAGAAATACAGAAATACATCAAAATGAGAAAATAAGAAAAAAATAAAACCACCCACAGTTGATGCAATTTGTTCAAATAGTCGGACAGTTTCTTACTAATGTGGTGTTTTAAGCTTTGTGCAAGAGGAGTTCCTCAAACTCCAGCACTTAGAGTGTGCAGGTAATAGCAGGAATGTGTCTTCTGTTAGTCTCCCAGTCAAGAAAATCTGCTCGACACAAACGATGACTTAGTGTCACAAGAATCAAATTTCCTTTTTGCCGTTTTATAGCCACTCGTCTCGAGCTGACACTGTACAGGCTCTTCACTGCTGGCGTCAGATGGGGCATCAGCATCCAGAGCAGCCTCAGCAGCTGCTGGATGAAGAGTTTCTATGATTAACTTTAAAAATGTCAATCGTTCGCCACGTTCAGCATTCAGGTTTGTTCATCAGTTAGTAATAACATCCCTAGCTGAGCTGAAAACATGTTCTGAGTGAGGGCTGGGGAAAGGAAAGCTTAAACATTTGACAGCAGTTAGAGACGAAGCAGACTATGCTGTTCTTTTCTGAAATGAGGATGCAGTGATTCCAGCAGGCTTCTGAAACAGAAGAAGCCACAAGATTATAGAAACAGACCTTTTCTTCTAGTTTTTCTGACAGCTACAATTCTACATTCCTCAGCTCTGTCCCGCAATTAAAAGGGGTAGATAGCAGAAATAGCTGAAGAAGCAAGAAAACAAGAAAAGAAAAATAAGCTGATTCCAGCTACTCCTCTCTTCTCCATGTGTGCTATACACATTTCATTATTAGATTAGAAGCATCTTCCAGCACCATCTCCACAGGCTTTGAAATTGGTACATCACAGAAGTTATTTTTAAACTGTGGATTTTGTTACAGAGAGAATCTCATTTTTAAAAATTTAATGGAGGAAAAGCATTTATTAGAAGACTATGACAGCTGAGGGGAAAAAATATTCATCATATTCAGAGAATACAGAAGAGAAAACCAAGTTGGAATGTGTTCTTGCTCTCTCAGCCTGAATACCTCTCTCTTCCCTGACTGGTGTCAAATATGATCAATCAAACTAATTCTGCACATACTAAAAAAGAGTTTCTCCAACTCATTTGGCTCTGAAGTCACAGCCTCCCCTCATCCACACTGAAGCTAAGACTGCCACCTAAATGAAAAGGTGCTGGTTCCATATGCTGGAATGCAGGTGGATCTCCAAGAAGTCAATCAATCCAATGTTCAGGGGTGTACCAGTGCCTGCAACGTGCATTGGTCACGAGGCCAAAAAGAAAATAACAGATCTCTTGTGAAGGCAGGGCCTGCATCCACAGCCCCTTCCCACTTTCACTGGTTAGATGCTCTTCAATCAGCTCCGTTCCTTTGTGGGGGAACATCTGTCCCTCCCTTGTGCTGCCCAACACCGCCACAGCGGTTCAGTGCCCTCAACAACAGGTTAAGATGAAAAGCTGTGCATCAAGCCAAATTCAGGAAGGAGCAAAACACGGAAAATCCTCCTGATTGGCAAAAGCAAGTGAATGCATGTCCTGCTCAGGTGCACAAAAAAGAGGAGAGGAAAAAGGGCCCCGTGCATGAGAAAAGACAAGACCAGTGTTGAAGGGGAAGTGAAGATCCCTCCCACACACAAGCAAATAAACTTTCATGTATTATTCATGGCCTGTGCAGTCAGGGATGGGTACACCTCTTCTAGAAAAGAAAAAACATTCAACGTTCTCTTAGATTCAAAACTGCAGCATTGCCTCAGGGTAAAGATCCAGGGAAGCAGCTGAGGGGTGAGGTCAGTTTACATGTTAAACAGCACAAGAGGGGTTTGAGATTTTATTTTTTTTTACTTTAGAGGCCAGATACTTATCCAAGGAATTGCTACACTGAACTGGGTCTAGGTTCGAAAATTGTGCTCCGTATCTATAATGACAACTAAAATAAAAAAAAGGAGGGGGAGGGAAGAATTCTTAGTGTAACGAGTTACCACAGCCACATTTAAAAGAAAGCAATCCACAACTCAAGAATTATTCCACTTCTCAATACTGTCCCATTAAACCAAACCTTTGCTGGACTCTATTACTGCAGCTTATTAATCCCACCCCCCCTCAAAGAACACTCTGCAGTTTCTTCATGCACCCAAGCAACACTAACAAGAACCTGTAAAGGGTCAGGAGAAAGCCCTAAGCCAGAGCTCTGGCAGAGATCCAAGCTGGAAAAGACACTGACTATGCACAACAGCAAGTGAAGACAGACAGCTTTTCCCCAAAGTGATATTTTAATTCAGAAAAGAACCTTCACTAATCTCAGGGTTTATTATTATCTGTGTAGCAAATGGGACTGCAGTTGGTCTACATAAAGCATTAGTTTCCTACGGGGGATTTTAGACTGTAAATGATGAAGGACCAGACCTAAACCAGAAGTCTGCTGGAACTCTGCTCTTGCCTTTAATTTGATTTAAGCGTGCCAAACGGCAGGGAATGAAAGTGCAGGACTAACAAAAAGACCTTGGTGGAACACAGGGCATGGGAGGGATCCTCTCGGGCTGGGATCTACACGAGGACCCACATCTGCACCACACCTCCCCCCTTCCCTCGCTGGGACTGATCCCTGAGCAGTGACTGGGACTCTGGGAGATGCAGCAGTCGCACCTTCACCAAGCTGAAAGCACAGTACACTGCCAGTGGAGCTGTCAGGCTGAAGGACAGCTGTGCATCCAACACATCTCATGGGGAATCAGTGACTCACTCAATAAAGGGGCTTTACTGCCTGGCCATGATGTTTTTCCTCGTGTTCCCACAGTCACCAGCATGGGTGAATTCCCTAATGGAGGGGGTTTGGCTTTGCCAATAACCAGCTTTGGGCAAGGCCTCTTCTCCACAACTCCTCCCACGGACTTTGTAAGGGAGTGAGCATCTCTCAGCGTGCACCAGGACAAGACTTGGCACAAGGAAACAAAGATCTTGGTCATGGATGCCAGTAAGACAGAACGAGCAGTAACTGCACTGGGATGAGTGCTCCACCATACAATCATAAATAAGTATAATGAGCAATGACCTTCCAGTAGAGAATTTCCAACCTCTCACAGGCTGAGACATTAAATAGAAGCATGACATCCACATGCACCGAGTTGTGAAACCCAGTACCTCACAGGGCTAAAAAGGACTGCAAGCTTGGTATGAACCCAGAGCTGATCTTCCACTATGGCACACACCCCACAGCACTTCCCTCCCAGCCCTCAAAGATCTACATTACAAAAGAGACTTCCTCCAAAGCTCTTCCTGTGATGAGCTTTACTGAAGAAAAGAGGAGAATCTAAAAGAAAGATAAGAGCACAGGGATGTGGGTTAGAAGAGGTCAAAACCAGACACCACGTACTGTCACTGGGTTCACAGGAATCTTTCATTATCAGGTATTTTTCTTCTCTGCCCCATCTGCACTATAGAGAAAATCCTTTTCCAGAATGCTCAAAGGTACCAATAATCAATTTAAAACATATGAAATATAGTTAAAATGCATTTTTTGAGCCCTGTGCATTTTGGAACTGAAAGCAGAGTGCCGTAGAGTAGCCAGCAGGAGGAAAATGGTCTGCTTAAAGAAATTTCCTCACATACGAAGAGCACTGTGAAGTCTTTAAGAGTCTAAAAATATTTTTATAGAACTTGCCAGATAGGAACAGTTAGGTGGGAATTTTACAAAACCTGCTCTTTCAACCTGAAATGTGTGAGTTGTACCTACAGGCTCCTCAGTTATCTAATGTTCTCATCAACTGAACCAGAATTAAATCCATACACTGATACCTACTGGCTGAAGTGGAGGTGAACTGCAAATACTGTTCCTCTCTGGGCTGATGATGGCTAACACAAAAGCTGATTATCCTTCCTAAAGATTACCACTCTGCCTTCAGGGTCTGCAATTCTCCTTTCTTCAGGACAGTAAAGTTGTTCTGTTTGGGATTCCAGTGCATGAGCAGATTCCCTGTATTTCTGACCATCCTTTTTAATGATGGGACAGAACTGCAGCAAACTCCCTGAGCATTCAACACACTTCCCCAGTGAAGACATGGGAAACTTTGCCAGGATTCAGCCCTCTTGCTCTGGAGGAGATCCAGCCAGGTGTCTCATGCTCATGCAATCTGCTCAGCTCCACTGACTCAGGGAGCAAGCTCACTCAGAATTTTGCAGAAGAACGCACCCAGGCAAACCGGTGGGATTTAGAGCTTTGCAGAACCACTGTGAATTTGGAAATAGATTTAAGCAGCAGCTTGGAGCCAATTTTTCAGCTTGTGACATGTGCGTCATGACTGGAGCTGCCTTCCAGTTAATCCCAGAGCAGCATCCCTAAACCAGCCTGCAAGTGCCCTGCACAGAAACACCCTCCAACACCAGAGATGGCAAATTCCCCATCAGCAGCAGGTCGTGCCATGCCCGTTCATCTGGATGGCACAGAGCACTGCAAGCCTGTCACCATCCAGCCTTGTCTCTGTGCAGACCTGCATTAACCATAGTCAAGCCCAAATTATTGACAAAACATAAGAATAAAGATTTTCAGTATGACTCCAGTCTTTGATAAACGAGCTACTGCACAAATTCTGCCCATCTAACATATCCAGACATTTCACCAAGAGCTCAAAAACTAATCCATGTTTTTATTCGAAGAGAATCTTACACAGGAAGAAAATATCGCAACATATAATTTATGCCAGAGAAATTCTATGAAAGATCAAAACCTGATGGCTAAATAACAGTTAACATTCAAACTACACAAACGATGAGGAGGAGCACAATGTACTTACTGAAATTAAATGTACCTGCACTCTGGGTATAAATCCAGCACCGGCTATTCCAAGCTCCCTATATTAAATTTTATTCATGAAGTTGAAACTAAGATTATGCTGATAAAATGCCAGACTGCATCTGTACTCCCCAGCAACAATACCAGTGATAATTCCCGTTGCTCCTTTGCTAAATTCAGTATCCTTGTGTTTTACTGCAGCCGCACCAGACCCTTCACCTAGCCAAGTTTGCTCTGCCAGTTGGCATTATGATCCCTCTGAAAATAAACATACTTGCAGTCCTGCTCTCTTGGCTAAAAACGTCCATTTCTCTTCAGTTTATGACCGGTGTAGTTGCTAACACACTGCCAGTTGTCCTGAGCCACCCCACAGGGTACAGACAGCCACTGAATAATTGCAAGGATGGGAGGTCTTCCCCTCCCCTTTTTTTAAAGGCTCCTTTTGGAAATGTTTCTTCATGGCATTGGTTTAAGCAGAGGGTGGATGTGTTTTAGAACACCATGTTCTGGCTCAAGCAGAAATTATAAACCCAACAGCAGAACTGCCCAGTGAGTTTTTCTGTATTGAGTAAAACATACAGGTACTTGCATTTAAAAGACATACCCAACCTCCCACCTGAGATTTAACTTTCTGGAGACCCTCTCCTGCCTAGAAAATGTGCAATATTGTGCCTTTGGACTACTACAGCTCAAATTCTTTGCAGTGCTTAGGATCACACTTTTTTTTGAAGTGCTACTACCACAAACACCACATAGGAGTCATCTAAGCCATGTTTCATGTCAAAACATCTCCTAAGCACCGAGGCAACTTTGGATGGCACACAGTGTTCAGTTTCATGTACTGCTCATTAAACAGATAGGGTCAAACCACGGAAAGCACAGCAGAAGGCACTCCAAACACACCAACATGCTAGTTCATGTTAAATGAAACAAACAACCAAATAAGCAGCGTAGAAAAGAGAAGACCAGGAAAGCATGAAAGAACCACCACCAAATGTGTAAAGTGACTAAGATGAGGAGGAAGAACAGCTGGTCCCTGTGTGCACCAACAATTAGACAAGAATGACTCGTTTAATTTATAGCAACACTGATAAAGAGAAGAAAGAATAGTTTGGTCTCTTTAATTTGGAATTAAGTACAGACACACTAAGGCTTTTGCTATTCTGACTCAGTCTTCACCACATTCAAGGAGAGGGTTTTTTTAACCAAACACTACTTCCCAGAAATGTTGACCACTCAGCCCTAGTGCAGTGATGATGATAATAAATAACCATTTATTTTGAACCAACTGTAGGTGCAGTTTTACTTCACATTTCAGCTGAAGATTATGAAATACACCTCCATACAGGAAATAAGTATGGCTTGGAGACAAAACAGATAACCTGCTGCACTCTTCTCTCAGACTTCTCCAGGCAGGAAATTCATCTGAGCCATCCATATTGCTGAGGCTTTCAATATTGGTCCTATGCTAGTGGCTCGCTCTCCATGGCACAGTAAGACCTGCACAGACACCCAGACGATGCCCACTCTGCCAGATGCCTCTTCAGAGAGGCACAGCCTGAGGAGCAAGCACATAGCACAAGAAGGAATTTCCTTCTTCAGGTTCGATGGCACTGCCGTAAACTCCAAAATGACCTTCCACTGTGGTTTTTTTCTCCCAAAACACCTAATGCCTCTTCCATCATCTCACATTCCAAGGATCCTCTGAGATGGGATATACCTTTATTTCTTCTCTCCACCAAGTCTCGTTGCCCAGACATAGCTGCATAAAGGTGTTCAAATGCAAAAAGGTACAAGATGTTGATGCTTTGCTTGCACGTAACAAGGATTTTTTTTTCAGAACAACTGCACATGAGATAGTGGGCCAGATGCTTCTCCATACCTACTGCTGTTTGCCTTCAATCTTATGGGAAAGTCATTTAAAGAAGGACTCATTCGAAACAGATACAGAATCCTTTACGTGGAAAAAGACCCTTAGGATGATCGAGTCCAGCCATTAACCCAGCACTGCTGGGTTAGCCCATGATTTGTTCATCAGAGATTCCAAGGTAAAAGTAATTTTGTCTTCATATGACAGGTAACAACTAGTGTTAACAAAATCCAGGGAACCCAAGTGTGCCAAAACACTTGTCTGGGTTGTTGGATTACTTTCTGGGCTTTTAATGACCCATATTTCCAAACACAGCTTCTTCAAAAGAGATTAGAGAACAACAACATCACTTTAATTTGTAGCGGTAGGTAGGTAATACACGATAATATCATAATACCTCAACTAACATTTGACTTCTCTTATTTAGTAAGAAAGAAAAACAGACTATTAAGGATGCAAATACCATATTCATTTGTGCTTCCTTTCCTTCCTCTGAATCCAGTCCCTCATAGCAGCAGCGAGCCCTGAAGAGACGATCCAGCAGCACATTTTGCTGCCATTGTTCTTCCCAGAAACAGATAATATGTTTTTTATATGATTACGGAATTCAGTCTTAGCACGACCGTTAAGTAATAAAGTAGATATTTAAAAGAAATGATTTATTGGTGACTTCAAGGGACTCACAAGCTAGCACTGAATAGAGGTTTTATCACTGAAATGCAGACAGTAAAGGGAATTACTCAGAAAAAACTTCATCTCCACCATCACATGATACTCTGGGGAAAAAAAAAAAAAACCAAAAAAGCCCCACAAACATGAAATGTTTTTTCCTGGGCTGGGGAGGGGCACAAAGGTTTAATGCAGAAGCTTTCAAGCATAGATGTCAAAATGGAGTATCTTTTTCCTTAAGTTCTGACTTTATGCCATGCCTCATGTGTACTTCCTGTACCTATTTACCTAATCCACAAATCAACTACTAACCAAGCTACACAAACTATTCAAGTTTTAATGGAATACATTATTTAATGCAGAAATATCTCAAAGGACAAAAACCTGCCAAAACCTACAGTGTTACAGAGAATGAAAGACCAAAAATAATTTGTATGAAACAAGTGCAGCTCAAATGACAAATCACATTAGCTGTTGGCTTTTCAGCCAAAGAACACCTGAGCCATCGGTATTTTTAGTCTTAATCCCCTTAAATTTTTAAAATAATATAATAGTCATGCTCGAGCTAACTTAATTAAGCAAGAATCCCTGACAAATCACTGCTACATGTAAAGGAATGACCATGCTAGACAATTTGACACTGACATTTTTCAGAACCATCACTTCCCAAGTCTTTCCTCAAGCAACACAACTGCTTCAAGAAGACATGAAATACTTTGAGGGGGGATGGCTTCAGGGCTATTGGGGGTTCAGTCCCACACATCAGCACTGCGGAGTTTCAATCAGTCCATCACTCACAAGTCAGAAGCTGCTTTGATGTAGTACAGGATGAGTAATGTGGTATCTCCTCATATGGCCCAGCTGACACAGAACACCCCAAATGCATTTAATTCAACTCTTCGGCCCAAACAGGAGCCACAATCAGAGCAGCAACGCGGCCGAGTAGTATTAAAAACTATTCCCAAACACAGAAGTGCTCACATGCTTGCTCAGGAAAGCTGAAAATAACCATTTGCATTGCTGAGCAGCAGTTTCAATTAACAGCTCCATTTTCCCCACCTATGAGCAGAGGATTTGCTTGCTTAACGCCCGTTAATGTTAACAGGGTTGGACCTACAAATCCCTACCTGAGGTGGAATACTGGCATTCCTAACACTGCACATTTTCCCCAAAGTTAAAGCAGAGCAATTCACTTTATTTAACCTCTGCCCATTTTGTTCACTCCCAGGAGCTTTAAATGTAAACTTAAAAAATGATAAGCATTACTTTGAGAAGAAAATACATTATTTCACTTTTTTTTGGCTTTTAATCGACAAGCACGGCCATCCCAATAGACCAATTATAAACCAATTCAAACAAGAAAACAAATCTTAATACTAAAGTATACAGATAAGTCAAATACAGCTTATAGATCAAATTTTGAGATGAGGCCCTTCGCATTCCAAATAGAACAAATACGCCACTAGTTTCTGTGCTAACTCCCTGCAAGCTCTTATGCAAAAAATTAAGCTGATGCTTCTGAAAGGCAGATTAAGCAAGAAGGGGTATCAGCAAAACCTGGGTAAAAACAGAGAAAAAAATTAAATACTACAGGATTCTGGTCCCAGTCAAACAAGTCAGTGCAGGCAACTCTCAGATTGCAGTTTCAGTTGTGGTCCTGAAGTTCACTATGGGCTGGGTAATTCTCTGGTACAGACCATAGGCACCAGCAAACATATGAACAAGTAGAGGCTAAATCCCAAAGACCAGTTTATTATCACCAAAAGCTTCCATTAGAACAATGTTAAATGAAAGGCTGTGCGTTCATATCACTCAAACAAAAAACCAAGAAGTGTGGACACTGAGATGGGCAAAAATTGGTATCAATGTCATCACATTGATGCCATGATGATTTTTTGCCTTTTCTTCTATACCCCTTTTACACCTTTTTACAACTTCTGTACTCTTAGTGGGTTTTTTAGCCTACATTCTTGGGCTTGTTTGTCAAGCTAGGAGACTCAACATTCTAGAAGCTTCGTAGTTCAGGATCAGAATGCCCCAGACACCAAGGTCCTCTCCAGAACACATTTTGTAAACTGAGATAGAACCATCCAGGGGAAGGTTCCTTGGGGAGGGGGCTCACTCGAGCCTCTCATTGGGGAATCTTTGATAGATGTGCTAATTAGTAACACCTGTAATGTGATACCAGATCTTTTGTGGTGTGCACTGGGGTGCATTCGACCTGGACGTAGTGCACCCAAGGATCCTTAAAATAAATACAGAGGTAATTTTTCCCTTCTAACCGTGTTTGAGTCTTGATTTTAAGACCAGGAAAAGGCATCAACATGGGGAAAAACTTACCTGAGCATCAATTCAATGAGCTGTGAACTCAGCTGCTGGGCAAATTAGGAGGCCAAGATGGATCAGATCCAGTGTGAACTGAGACCCAGCCTGGAGTTCATCGGGGCTCTGCCTGCAGCAGCCGTGGCGCAGGGGTGCGAGAGGCAGCTGCCTTCCCACCGGGATCAGGAGAGACGCGCTGCTCGCTGACAGCTTGTCAGAACACTGTCTAGAACATTTGGGACTTCCATTTGCAAAAGTCTTTTCTATGCTAATGACTTCCTACAGATGTTTTGAAATGTTTTAACTGTTCTGGCTTGATTCAGCAAGACACTGATGGTGTGATTTGAGGGAACTGCAGCAGCACCTGCAACAGTGAACCCACCCAGGACCTTCCTGGACATCCAGCAGCAACAGGATTTGGAGAAGCAAATTCCCATCTTCCCCAGCAAAACAAGATATGATGAAAGATGAGACCACTGGTGGGACGAGAGCACCTGTTTTGGCTGTGTCCGCCTCACAAAGAAAAGGGAATTTCCATTCTGTACAAAACCTTGCCATTTTGAACTGACTTTTCAAACGAAGCAAGAAGAAAAGGTCAACATTTCTATAAACCAGAATGTTTTTAATGTTGATTCAGAAGTATTGACATCTCCCTAACAATATCAAAACAATCTCAAACATAAATATGGCACTGAATAATAAATCCAAAAGTCAAAAGGAAGTCAAGCATAAAAGCAACACACATATATAAACATGCCCCCTACCAAAACAAGGGCTGAGCATGACACGTGCCCCCAAAATGCTTGGCTACCCCTGCAGCTGCATTTTTACCAGAGGCTCCCACTTATTTCTTCTCCATTTTCTCCCTCACTCTGCTATTTGTCCGTGGCTTGGCCTTATATTTTGTTCCTAATGCAGTGATGCTCAGCCTTTAAAACCCAACTGTCCTATTACTGAAATGTAATACTCTCCTCCAGAATAATTCAAACCTCTCCTTCCAGTTTTACTATTTCCTTATATAATACATCATTAAAACTAAGTGTCATAAAGTTGTTTGGGTTCTTTTATGCAGAGCAAAGGTGGTCAGAGAATATCAGACAGTAAGAAATCCAGCCATCATCCTCCTCCCTGTTCCACATGCACAATCTTCCTTTTAACGTGACTGACATGCAATGGGCTCAATGCAACGCAATTTCTCTCTACAGCTAACACAGCTGGGAAGAAACAAGCAGGCTTTTGGGTTCTGCATGCCTTCACCAGACATTCAAGCTGAGTATCTTCAGGCTCTATGGCTCTTAATAAAGGACAATGAAGTTATCAATTAAGGGCAATTAAGAAATCAATTTTAAAAATCTAAAAAAAGCATTGCCAGACTGAATGAGAGAGGATTAGTGTGAACAGAAAAGAAGAATATGTGAGATCAATAAGACTGTGAAGGGCAATGCCATAACACAACAGCTGATGAATAGCAGAAGCCTCTGGGACCAGTGATACCACGGGAGTCACTGCCTTTCACCTGCTATCAGTGACAACCTCGGTGTGATGTGTCGAGGTGACTTGTGGCCCACAAGGTTTGAGAGCTACAAATTAAGTAAGAAGTTTCTAAAAGGCTCACAGCCTTTTCTTTCAGGTGTGCCAAGTGAAGCTGATGAAGATGCTCAGATGCACTCAAAGTGCAGCAGAACCCAATCAGCCAAACACAGTTAAGCACCACAGAAAACAACATTTTAGACTTCTCACATAAAACAACGTTTGTTCCCCAAGAAAACCTTCCAATGGGTCTTATTAAGGATTGGAAATAAGGATTTTTTTTTTTTTCTGCAAATACAACTCCACTGAAGCTGAGGAAGAAACTGATCACAAGCTTGACTGCATGTGTTTCAGCACAGATGAGCTTTTGCACTACATTTACACCACTGCTTTCCCTACAGGGACACCGCTGCTGTCTGACTTCCTACCTTCTCTCCACACCTCCAGTAGTTAATGAATCAGTCACAATGCAAGAAATTCTGGAAAAGTTACGCAAGAAATCTTCTGGGTAGAAGGAATAAGTTGTTACAATAACAAGTAATTTACAATCTGAATGCTACGCATACTGTATCATCTTATTTGTATTTCACAGTTAATCTCCCAGCTCACAAAAGTTTTATCGGATTGGAGGCATGTGCTGTATTCCCCTTTATAAAATTTTACAGTCCCTTGCTATTCTCAGGGCTTGTTTTATAGGCACAATTTGCTGCTTTAATCTCACCCAATTGTCATATTCTAAATCACGGTGTATAAAAATGTCTTAAAAGGAGAGATGCGCTGAAGGGTAGTACTTAATTACACTTACTGCCTGATTTAAATGTTATCTGTGCTTTGCCAAGTGCCAGGCACAGAGTAACCCAGCAGAGCAAATCTGCA
The DNA here is from genome assembly GCA_014706295.1 of Lycocorax pyrrhopterus obiensis. Lineage (NCBI taxonomy): Eukaryota > Metazoa > Chordata > Aves > Passeriformes > Paradisaeidae > Lycocorax > Lycocorax pyrrhopterus. The sequence continues at coordinate 12,641,987 of JACSVZ010000018.1, forward strand.
TAAACCGATACAAGTCATTATTGCGCTTTTAATAGCAACCCTGTTCTCCTGTGCAGCATTCCGATGAAGGTGTGTTCCTCCTCCTCCTATCATATTAGCTCACAAGAAAATTAAGTAAGGAGGTTGAAGAACTGGTAATTGGTAGGGTCTTTCCAGTCACTCTTTGCTAACTTATTTATTTTCATCTCCTTGCAGAAATCTTTGTCGAGACAATTTCGCTGGTCACCTTCATGAGTCTAATGCGTCCTAATGGAACTGAAAAGCAGAGTGCATAAAGCAAACAGAAAATCCATTTGTTCCACGGTTTCCTACTCCTTTTATAGCACTTTCACTCCAGAAGAGCTTCTCTTTACACCCTCTCCCCCCAGTTCCTAGGAATCAAACAAACAAAAAATGAAACTGAAAATACCACCAAAATTTCAGGCAATTCATGTTTTGATTTCTGACTTCCTCCTCCCCCACCCAAGTGAGCACAGCAAGGGACTGATTTGCCTCTGCACTAACTGCATTAGACATGCAGTTAAATTCTCTGGCTCAGGGGAGCAGAAATGCAGCTTACAGTACATCATATCTAAATACTTTCTACTTCATGCTCCAATCCCTGCTCCTACCACACACCAGAGAGCTCAGTATAGGACCACTTTAGCAAGATCACTCTGAACTTAAGGGGAAGCAGGAGAGAAACCTTTTTTGCTTAGATTCATTGTATTTAATGAACCAGTGGAGGTAGAGTAAGTACTACAACTCTCACTAATCTATCCAGCAGCTTTATTTCTGGCCCATACCACCAGCATAAATTCAATTTCACTATTTCTTTTTGTTGTTGTCCCCTTGAGCGTGCTGTGCTCGTGGTCCATTACTGCCAAAGTCTAGAAGGGACTAAACCACAGCTTTGTGCCAAGCGCCCTGTAAGTCACTGTGAAAGGACATCACTGAGTCAATCCCAAATATTCAGCAGCTTTCTATTCCAATAACATTTCTAACTTTGCACACTTTTCAAACCACGCCAGAGCAGTCACAGTTATGCACGACTACTCCTTGCCCATCCATGTAGCATAGTTCTGATCATGAGATGTCAGCATTGTTTCATGCAAGATAAACTCCAACATTGTCCCTTGTGAGTTTATGAAATATGTATGTGCCACTGCTACCAGTCACAACTGTGCCATCACTGCCTTTATTTCAGCCTTGGCAAACAAGCAACTAGCAGGGGGAAGAAAAAGATGGGGAAGAAACCCAATTCACAATGATTAGACATTTTATCATCTGATTTTAAGCATCTTCTAAATCCAAGTGGTGTGAAATACTAACACCCCTCAGCTTCAGAGAGGGCTGAAGCCACAGAATGTCTGGCATGGCAGAAGCTGAACCCCTCAGCAGAACCTGTCCTGAGAAGAGATGGGCAAGATGTGGGTAACAGAGCAGCTTTCCCAGCTCAAGGTCAGTCCAGTCGCAGCAAGAGCCTGGCAGGATGGATGACTGTGCTCTCTAAGCAGTTCCCAAAGTCCAGCCAGTGGATCCCTGGCAATGTGCCTTCCTTTGGGCAGAACAAGTGGAAGGATATGAGGTAGCAAAAAAGCCATGGCATTGGGAAAATGCTGCTCCCGAGAACCTCATTCAACTCATTTTCTCTTAAAATGAAAAGCAGTATTTTCCAGACCACTGGTATCTGAAGCCAAGTGAAGAACTTCACATTTGTCTCAGGGGATCCCACTGCACTTCAGCGGTAATTTTAACAAAAACCTTGATGACAAAAGTGTGCAGTCCTCTGCAAGTAATTTAGAGACTTGAAAGACAAGACATAACTCCAAAGGGCCTGACACAGTGTTATAAAACTATAGGCTTAGAAGAAATGAGTTGCTGATTTCAGAATTTTTCATTATTAGAAAACATTCCCCTCTGTAAAGCTCATTTGAGTAGCCACAAATTAAAAGTTTCTCTGATGACAGATCTACCTTGCCACTTCCAGAAACAGCCACTCCTTCAGAAGGAGAAGCACACCGGAGGAAAGGTGCAGCAAAACCACCACATTTCATGGGGGTTATATCACCCTCACAGGAGGGCTGGCTCCTCTGGAGCGTCCCTTTCCAACACCCATACTAAGTTTGGCAACTTTGGGGCTTCTTCTCATCTCCTGTGAACTCAGCCTAACCTAATAATATTACAGGATTAATTACTTCACAGGGTCTCTATAAACACATCTGCCTTTGAAACCTCTACAAAAGCACAAGTGAAATTCCAGAGATAAACAAACACAAACTCTTTTAATTAAGCACTGCGCCTCTCTGTAGGGGGTGACAGAGTGAGCAGATGCAGGGGGATTGCCAATTAAGACACAACTTCTTTGATGGGAAGGGTACAGCCATACACAGGAGGAAAAAGGAGAGGAACTTGCCATCCAAGTCATTATTTTAATTGGCTCCTCAGAAAGATTATGCATTCCCCACATTCAATGCTGCCAAAAAAGTATTACTGATCCAAAATACTAAAGAGCCATCAAAACATGTTCTAAGCTGCTTGTAGCATGTTATTACTAAAGCTACCTGTGCACCTCACTCATCCTGCTTGAGAGGGCTGTAACACAGGCAGATAATTCCCAGGGTTAATTAGACAAAGAAACAGACAACTCTTGGATTTAATTTTCTGTTATTGATCGTTATTATTCACTAAACGCCAGGCATGCTTAGCAAAAACTTGTTGAAGGGAATGCACAGTATTTCTGGCCTAGATGAGTTTAAAAAGCAAAAAAAAAAAAAAAAAATTAAAACCCATGCAAATAGCTAAAATAAACTCCTGAAAATTGCATGAGCCAGAATGCAAACAGAAAGTGAACCAGAGGATGGTCATCTTCCGCATAACTTTCATTGATTTGACATCCCAGTATTTTTGGTGTGCTGACCTTTATTTTCTGTGATTCTAATGGCAATGCTGTTATTCTCTCAGCTTTGCTAAAAAGCTGCATGCTAACTTTCACTTCTGTTTTTATCTGGTTTTAATGGAAATGCAAATCAGTTTCCACATGGCTTGTTCCACGCCTTTTTACCATTTGGGGAGGAAACAAAAAGGCAGGAAAGTAAGAAATGGTTTGCTCAGTTTGCAGCCTGCTCAGGAATCTTTATTTTGCCTCCTTACACACTTCTGTCCCCACCACAGAGGACAGAGCCCTGTGCAGGGGGGAATTCAGGCACAGGAACCCAGAGCTGCTTTATCTGAGCCTCCTTCCCCTGAACATGACGGCTCTGTCATCCAGTCCGAAGGAAACACAAAAGAAGATTGGGATTTCGCTGTCTCTACTCAAAATAAATGAGTGTGACAGTAAAAGAACTCTTGTCTTTGCAAACAGAAGAAGAGCTCAGCTGCTACTGAGAATGGGATAACCAGAAAAGTATTCCTGCCTTGGGAAAAGAGCCCAGGCTGCAGAGGTAGGCTGGGGCAGAGGAGCTACTCCCTCCTGGGTCTCTCCAGCCGGCAAGCCGAAAACAACAGCATTACTAAATCTCAGTTATACACAGCAAAAACAATCCTGGCTTCTGTGGAAGGACAAAAAAAGCCTGTAAAAAAAAAAAAACTCAACGCGGATCTTTCTCCATTTCTTTCTGCTCTCCAGGAAGTGTCTCAATGACACCAGCAAGGCAAAAAAGACAAAAATTAAGAGGAAACTACTGTGATACCCTTCCTCCCTCCCTCCAGCTGCCTCCCCTGTGGCAAGCGCTCCGTTTTCCCCTTTGGGGCTTCTTGCCATCACTGACCCCACAGCACTGGGGACTTCTCTTCAATGCACCATTGTGAATGCTAAAAGCCTTTTCTGACAGTGTCTGTGTGAAAGCCTTGCTTTCTCATGGACACTATGGGAAAACAGTTAGGAGATTTTTGTAAACTATGGTATTGTTATGATACCAAGGAGAAAATATCTGAAGTAAGTGTTGTTGGGTTCAGCCAATCCCTCTGGGGGGTGGTTGGTCAGTGAACCAATAACCTTATGCCAGTGTCCAGCGTGCTAAGGTATATAAGCAAATTTGTAAATTAAGAAAGGGTCGGTTTCTTCTCGTCCTAAACCGTCCAATCACGTCGGGGTCACCAGATGTCGCTGCCAAGCAGAGAGCGATGAATAAAGCGACACACCATCAACACTGGATGCCCACCAAGCCCCACCTCCTCTCAAACCCTAACTCTACAGGGAGTTCTGTGGTGTCCCCACACCAAAAGTTCACCCCACCTCTCCCATATTTTCTAGGTACACTAGTCCAGAGCACTGGCACAATGCTTGTAAAAATACACTGAGGCTGGAACAGCGTAATAGTATAACCATCCTTGGTTATTAACCAGAATGAAATGCCTGTAAAAAAAAAGTAATTAAGGATATTTAATTTATGAGTGAAAAGGTGAAGAAAGAACCTAATTACAGATAGTTAGTTCCTGCACATGGAAAGTACATCTCCTGCTACATGGCTCCCTCATCTAGCAGAGTTCCAGTGTCTGAAAATCAAAGCCAGACCTACCAGGGCTCAAAATGGAAACAAGATGCAGTATTTCAATACAGAGGAAAGTCCTTCCATTCTCAGTTTCCTCAGGTATATCTTCCATCACTTCAATCCACTATCCACATCCATTATTGCTAACTAGATAATTTTCAAAGAGAAAAAATTAAAAACAAGAGAAAGGAATCAGGAAACAGCGAAAGGCAAGCAGAGAGCAGAGGTGGAGAATCAATTCAATCTAGGCAGCTAATTTAAACATTAAGTCAAGAAACTCAATTCTTCACATAGTCAAGAGGAGAGAATCAGGCTCTAAATTCAGAGCTTTGAATCACCCCGTGGCAGCTCTGGTGACTGTATATGGCCTTGAGGCTCCCAAATTAGATATCTGAACTTGGATGTGTCTACAGCTATTGGCCATGCTGCTTTCAGTGAATGCTACAGGGATTTAGACACCTAATACTGCTTTTAATTCTTGCTTAACTGTAGTGACAACAGTCTCAAGAGTTTTGTCTCATTTTTGATGAGGGCAATGCTGTTACGAAAGTACATGATACCCTGAACCATCCACAAGCATAAATTATACATTTACTATCTGCAGCACACTGTATTCATATACTTGATCTTTCAGCCTCTAAAAATAATACAGACAAAGATACATATTTGCCATAAACATGAACAAAGCAAACTTCATGCTGACAGGATGTGTGGAAACAAAACCAGAGAACATAGATGCAAATCACATTGTAAAAACCAGTCATCAATCAGATTTCATAATTCCTTGGCATGTCTGTCCTTTGAAAGAACTCTTACATTACTGTACAATTAAAAAGAAAGCAAATATAAAATTCTCACCTCTCTCCAACTAACAAACACTCTCAGTTCTTGAGAAACAGTACTAAAGTTCTGAACTTGCACATAACTCTCACTGGACTTTTATCTGGTGCAGCATATTGTCACAAAGGCAGAAGATGCAGGTTGGGCTCACATTATCTGTAATGAGACAGACACTCCTTCATTTTAACAAGGTACCACTGCCAATATCAGCCCTGCTGTGTAAAAAACCTGAGGCAAGGATTTTTTATTTACACAAGAGCAGTGAAACCCAGCGAGATCAGATGTGATTGAAGGCACCTTCCAGCACCTGGCACACAGTGAATATTCATGCAGCACCTTTAAAAAGCAGCTTACATCCCACACACCTCACGCCAAGGCAGCTGCCAGGGCACAGGCCAACAGCTGGGCAGGGCAGCCTGGAACAAGCAAGTGCTCATACACATGGCCATCAGCCCTGCACACTTCAAAGTGGGAAATCAAGGCATTGCACTGATGAGAATTAGTTCAGTGCTTTCTCCCCAGTGAATAATTTAAATTTTTCTGTACAACATCACAAGTCTGATGAAGGAAAGCTGGAGGGTTTCTTCACACAGAGATGCTGATGCTTCTGGGACCTGTCACCCTTCCAAAGTCACTGCAGCACCAGCCAGGCTCAAGCACCATGAACTGTCTATGTTACCATGAAGTAACCCTGCTAACACAAAGTGGCTCTTTCAGCCTCCGTGAATGGAGCAGCAGGAATTTCCTCTCAGCTCCCATGCAGCTCTAGACCTTCTCAGAAGCAGGTGAGCTGCCTTCTCTTTGTTTCTCTAAAACGTGCTCCCAACTCATCTCACTCAAGAATCAGTCACACTTCAGGCCTTATTTCCACCTGCCCATAGTATTTCCACTCTCTGTACAAAGGGACAATTAAACCAGTGGTCACCTGTATGGGCGATCATAAAATACAGCATAAGGACAAGCAATTAGCTCTGAAATTAAATGGAGCAGGCCAACACTGGCTGGCTGGAGGCATAAATAGTGCACTGACAATTGCAGGTTCATCTCTATCTTGAGCTCAACTGACCTGTTTGTGATCCACAATTGCCTCTGTTAACTTTCTTTCCATCTGGCTGTCTTTGGGAGTCCTCTTAAAACAAACCCATGACTCCCTCTAAGATGCTGAGAGAAAACAGGAGTGCAAACACGATTTTGCTCAAGCAACTTAGTGAGAGGAGTGTGTGGAAGAAAAAAGAAATCATCTTTCGTTGTCACCAGATTAAGGCATATGTGATTGGAAAGATGCCCCATGGAGCAGCTACCTATTTGGAGTAAACGTAGACTTGAATTTCAGGTGCTGCAAGACCCAAGGAGCAATGCCAGTGGGCTGCTTGGGGTGCAGAGTGACCCAGCACAGCGAGGAGTGACCAGAGCCACCCCTCGCAGTTTTGGGGGCACAGCACAAGGGCAGCAACACAGCTTGCACTTGTAAACTACTCCTGCCACCACGAGCAACATCAAAGAACATGTCGAGCTACTGCCACACTCAGGGCTCTGCCTTCTTGGGACTAAATTACTGGAACTGTGGAAATTTTATTTCTTTCAGGTTGCCACAACCCTAAGATGGCTTAGGACTGAGAGCACAGCTGCTCCATGAATGACAAAAGCTTTTTCACTTTTAACTGCAAGTGAAGCATAGCAAATCCCAGATAGAATGGAAGGGAGAACAACAAAATTAAGTGGAATTGTCATTTAATTTTATACCCAGGTCCTGCACTGACTGGCTGCTTCAATTTTATCACAAGATTTTGAGGCTATTACACGATCCTCAAAATCTGCTCACTCACAAAACAGGTAGCCCAGGTTTCATCATTAAGAGGATAGTGCATTCTTCTACAACAAATGACTCTTTGAAGTGCAAGGTCACCATAGGGGACCAGAGAGAAAATTCTTGATGAGACAAAATTTGGAGACCGTGCTGATCTACACCTGACAGTCCTGTAACCCCTGGACAAGACTTTCCCTAGCCTTTGGTGAACAAGATGACAATTTAGTGAGTAAATGCTTTCTGCTGCCACACTGGGGAGGACTGAAGCTCTCTTAGCCCTGGCACATAAGATCACAGGTACCCACCATGACCTGGTGCTTCAGGAGAGACCAACAGCGCAAAACAAAAAGGATTCTGGAATGCCAGCCAGCCCTTCCCATGGTGGGTATTTACAAGGGCTGTAGCTTTCTCCCACTGCTTTTCATTACAAGACTTCATATATATATATTTTTCAGATTCTCCTGCTGAGAATATAGATAAGCTTCTAACATTAAATTTTCTATAATACAGAGTTGCAATACAAGGTTAGTGACAAATGCTGGCGTCAGAAGCCTGCAGTAATGGCATTCTGTTAGGGTTTTGTAGAGCAATGAACACAGACATAGAGAGTAAATCAAAAGTATCTTCTCGACTTGTAAATTTATTTCTGGAACCTTTAAAATTTGAAATTAAAGTTCCTTTTCTGGGCATGCAGACAGCCCTATGTCTTGATAATTGTATATACAAGAAAGGCTTAAAACTGTAATACAACATTTGGTTTCAGTCAACATTAGTTCTAGTATTTGATTTATTCCTTGCAATAAATAGATTAAAGCTTATTACCATTGATAAAGTCGATCTCGTAAACCCCAGGGCGCCGCTTTGAAAATTTTCATGGTAAAATTTGGCAGCATCATGCAGCGTAACGTGATAACGCCGTGGCGATGTGTCAGTGATGCCCAAGCATCGCTTCCATGATTTCTGATCCTGAGCCCACAACTCTGAACAAAGCTGTAACCTTACAGTTCAGAGTGGGACAGAACCCCCCAAAAAACACAATACCCACAAAATACCATGCAAAACATACTCCACTTCTTTCATTGTCTTCCCACAGCTGAACGGTTCATTAAAAAGCCAAATGTTCCAAGATACAGACCACTGAGTTTAACTTCAATACAAGAAGAATTGATAGAAAATATAACAAAGAATTGAATGAGTGTGTGCATTATATACCTGGAAAGAGTCAGATATTTTGCAGAGAGCAGTCATGCACAACAAATCTGTTAGAATTCCTGGAAGGGGTTAACAAGCACGTGGAATAAGGGGACGTGGTGGTGGATGCAGTACACGGGGCTTTTCCCAAACCCTTCAGCAAAGAGTCTCAAGGAATCTCTAGAAGAGCCTTAAAAAAGGTAAGCTATGATGGGATAGAAACCAAGGACATCTTATGGATCATCAACTGAAAAAAAAAAAAAAGAAAGAAGGGAGATAACAGATCATTTGTCACAACGATGAGAGGCTGTTAACACATCACCTCAGCATCTCTGCTAAGACCTGTAATGGTCCAAGTACCCGTTACTGGTCTGAGAAGGGGGCAGGGTGGTAACGAAATGCCAAACTACACCAAGAAAACAGAACAATTAAGAGTGGGCAAAATTACAACTGACACGAAAGCTGCAGAAGAGTCTCAAGACACTGTGATTGGACAGAAAAATGACAGCATAAATTCAATGTTAATAAATGCAAAATATTGCGCTGAAATGAAGGAGTAATACGGTCCACACAGACTGACAGGCTCTGAATTAGCTGTTCTAATGCAGAAAAGAGATGTAGTCACTACAGACAGCTTTCTGGAAACCTCAGCTCAGCAGCAACCCAAAAATAATAAGCAAATAATTTTGGAACTTCTAGGGAAAGGTACCAAGGCTGAAATACAAAATACTATGTCAGAAACTCATGATTTATCTACATTTTAAAAATGCATCTATTTCTGCTTATGTCATCTTTAAAAGGAATCATATGAAGACACACAGCTGTGATGGATCAGAAGACCAAAATTACTTCTGAACAGTGAAAAGCTTCACTTTGCTAAGAATGAATCAGAAGTAGGAGTACCTCGGGACTCTAGAGCTTGAAGAAGAGCCAGTCCACCCAGGTCTGGTCCATACCACACACAGGATGCTGATCTATGTGAGCCTTTTGTCTGACCACCTGCATTGTTCTCATTTTCTTGTGAGGTAGAACACACAGAAAGGACAATTTCTACTTTCCTGTGAAGTGTTAGCAGGATAAGCCAGAGCATGTTTAGATAAATTGTATTAATTGGGCTGCAATCTGCAAGAGACTTCTCTCATTTCCATCTGCCCTGGAAGCAAAGATATTTAATAAGACGTTGACCATTCAGCTCACAATGTGCTATAAAATTTTACCTTTGGTCTTATTAGGGTAACAAATGGGAAATATCATACAAGGCTTGAAATTATGGAGTAGATTAGACTCAAATTGCTTCATAAGTTAGAAGAGAAAAAACACCCTCCAGAGCCATCTCCTATTCCAAAAAGGACCGGTTCAAGCTAGCTGAACACTGCATTTTCTATTTCCATCTGAAAAGCTGCACATTCTGGTTTTTTCCTCCACAAGCTGAGGGAAAAAGCAACTTTTGTGTATAAAGAGTATACACAGAGAGTACTAAGCACAGCACTGAACATCTAAAATACCAGATAATATGCTCAGGTTGGGTTGGAGCACCCTGGGTCCATTAGACAATTTATGCTGTTTTAGGCCAAAAATTCAGGTCCAAACTGGGTGAAAAGGCAAATTCAAGCAGATCAGAAGCTTCCTGTAAGTGAAGGAAAACAGAAGGGCCAAAAAAGAAATATTCTGATCCCTGTAAGAACACTCTTGCTGAGCACAAGAAGCACATGAAGACCAAGGGGTTTTGTGTCGTTAATGATAAAACAGCCTTTTCCCACCTGAAAATCCAGTCTCCTTTTCCTGGAAAAACAATAGGTAAGGATGGAGCCAGCCACATGAGGCAGCTGCTCTGTTACATCACAACACATTCATCTCTTGAGCCAATCTCTGAAAGCATCATTTCCACACCCACCACAGCTTTTCACACCATGTTCATGAGTAACCACCAACTGCCCAGGATGCAAAATTTGCAGCAATCATTTTTGACCCAGTTCTTGAATCTCCCCATAGCTCTTAATGCCTGTTTTTCTCTATGAACTAAAAATACAATAGAATGACGAAAATCCTGGCTTGGTGGACATTCTGATGCTGAGGAAACTCCTACATAGAAACTATTAATTCACAAAATCATGTAAGAAACACTTCTGCTGTTTACCAAGCTTCCATGTTTTGTATTATTTTTCAAAAGATTCAACTATTCCCACAAATACCAGTTCAGACTCACAGGCAGTATCGCCCTTCAACCTTTCAGCGAAGGCAGTTCCTAACAGTTCTATTGAAAATAAGAACAATGGAGAAGTTTAAGTGCACCATTTTTCAATGTCTGACTCTACTATAATAACAATAATATCCTCCATGTCAGTAATAAAACTACTGTTAAACACGATACTTAAAACCATTCACCTCTGACTTCACAAAGCTCTTTCAGGAAATACCTGTTTCCAGAAAACTTCATTACTGTAACACTCAGGGATCAGTGTGTAGGTGCTTTTTCCCTAAACCAACAAAATACCCACCTTCAAGATTACTTTCAAATAGTGAAATTAAACATGCAGTGGTGTATAACATCAGCCTGCATAAGGGCCACATCTGTCAGATCCACCACCCTGGGCAGAGGAATGTAGAAGTGCCTGTTGCTCAGCAGGCAAACAGATCCACTGCTGAAGTCAGACAGAAAGAAGGGGAACAAAGAAAACAGGGGAAGAAAAAAAGAAAAATAAATAACAGATTTGTTTTTCAAACAATTCAACCAACACTTAAAATCTTTTACTCACACCTTCAAAAACCATCATCTGTAGGTAATTAATTACTGCATGCCTGACTTGACTCTCAGTATCTTCACCAACACCAGTGGCAGTAGGATTGGCCTATTCCCTATTAGCTAACTCAAATCAGTAACTGGCTCTTGAATATCTCATTCAGATCTAGTATCTCCTTTTAAGTATCCATTTCTGGCAAAGCATAAAATAATCAACCTATCAAAGCATTGCTGTTTCATCATTACCCCCCCCAAAATTAATCATGTTTCAGTACCTGCAAGGCAAGTCTTGCAGCACACTGGTAAGCAGGAATAGATAAAAGTGGGTTTCCCAGTGCCCATACTGAAACAGGAACAGAGCTTATGATTTCCTGCAAACCACTAGTGCAAGCTCTATGAAAAAACTGCAAAATAATTCAGCTCTTCAGGAGCAACGTGTAAACAGAAAACTGAGCTGTACCCTGTAAGGGCTATGATTCTTCTGTGATCTCACTGAAAAAAAAAGTAGTAGGTAAAGTAAGGTAAATTCTTGCTTTGAAGTTTATTTTGGCTTCACTTCATCCAGAAGTCATGTATACTAAAAAATAAAATTTTAAAGTTGCAGTACCTGTGAACTTGGTAAGGTAAAACTGGTAAAATTCAGGGTTACTGTTTTACCTGAGCATGACAGTAACAAGAGTGAATTTTATCCTCCTTCAGACAGACAGTACAAGGCAGAAAATCCACATACATCCCATTTATAGCCATAAAATAAGTTGCAAGAGGAGAGAGGCTGCCCATGCTGACACTCAAAAAAAAAGTTTATGCTTTCTGCATAAACAATTTTGTACGTCAAATATAAACAGAGACATTGGCAGGTTATTTTGTAAGCCATGGAAAGGCTCTCATACCCCAAGCCATGGCTGTGCTGTGCATTTTGTACATGAACAACCCTCCCTTCGGCTGAAGCTTTTCTGCCCAGCTCCACTATCAGATGTCACACTTGCAAAAGCCTAAAAGAGCAAAAGCTGGGGCGTTGCTGCAATGCACAGTTTTGAAAGACTTCAAAAAGTTACTGGAGCAAGACAAACTGCACAAGATTCTTCTGAAGGAAGCCAGGCCTGTAGCAGCCCAGCAGCTCAGAGAGGCTCTCAGTTAATTAGCTCTTCGCTATGTAGAAAAGAGGCTGTAGGAAGTGCCCAGTGCTGCATCCTCATTTGTGCTTCGCTCTGATCCCTCCAGCAGCAACTCAGTCCCGAGTGAAACAGAGCTCATTAGCCAGCAGAGACAAACTCTCCTCAGGAGAGAGGTGTTTCCTGGGCTGTTGAACAGCATCGGCTCCATCTGGTCACCCCTCTGCCTGCCCTGAGCGGAGCCCATGCAGGGAGGGCCTGGCAGAGCTTGGCTGCAATCAAGGCTGGAGCCTGGTCTCTGACAGGGATGGAACACAGGCCCTTCAGAACTGGTTTGGAGGGAAGGTAAGAACGTTGAAAATAAACCCAGAGCTGGCCTTGGTTTGAATTCCAGTGCAGAGGATGGGAAAGCCTTCACCGACTTGTCCTCCCTGGGTCACCAGCACCTCTCAACAATGCTCCTTTTGCTTTCCTAATAGCACATTCCACATTTGCCTGTTGGGCACATTTCCCTGTCTAAAAGAGAGTTAAGGCCCTTATCATCACCCTCTGTGGACTCTAGGCTCATGCTTTAAGAGAACACATTTTATTTAGGAAGTGCCCAGTGCAGAGTCAGGTCATGCCCTTCGATCGTGCAGGGGAAAGTTTGGAGCCTGCCCTACTTCAGCTGCCTCTACCAGGGCCAACAGCTTAATCTGCTCCACCTCCTGAGCCCCTCATTGATGGAAGAACTGTGAGAGCACTAATACTCTCTGCTCTGAAGAGCACAGCCCCCAAAGCTGACCACATCACCCTCAACAGGGAACGAGCCAGGTCTCCACAACACCGACTTGTTCAATCAAATTGCAGGAAGTTCCCATTGGTTTTTTTCCCTTTCACGCTTAGCATCCTGCTTTTATCTGGCAGCATTTTAGCAGCTGTTTTCTTATCACATTAAACCGACATCTCTGACAAAAAACAAATGTCTAGTTCTCCTAGATTTCCTCATGGTATGCTACAGGGGAGCAAATCTCTACTGAGCAATGCTGTCTATTAGCCTGAAACACAGGTTTTGTTCTTTAAACAAATACCTTTCCCATCCTCAAAAAAAAACCCTCAAAAAATCAAATAAAACCAGCCAACCAAAACCCCACAACTCTGTCACAATCTCACAATCTTCTGCTCAAACTTCATCTGCCCCCCGCCAAAATAGCAGGCCAGCCCTCCAGCCAGTGGCAGCACTGGCACAGTGCCTAGGAAAGCAATGGAGCTGCACTGATTTACGACAGTTAAAAATCTGACCTGGAGATGAGTCATGGGCTTCACTTGCTGCTTGAATTGCAACTAATTCAAAGGGTTTGGTTTTGTTTATCTCTGGATGTGTTGTAAAGCTTCAGTCACTAAAGGTCAACTCCAACATTTCTTCATAAATATTTAGGAAAGCTCCTGAATATTTAGGAAATGCTTGGAGGTATGAGATTTTTCAAGCATGCTGCTTCTTGGATTTGGACTCATCTTTTCTATCACAGTCACCCACTCTGCCATCTGAAAGAGTCCATTAACCTACACATTGAGGCAGCTTCTTTTGATCAAGAGGTGAAAAATCACAGCTTAGCTCTGAGCCTCAAAACACGAAGGGAAAAGAAAAAAAAACAATCAAGCAGGGAGGGAGGCTTCGGGACTCTTCTCCCTGCTGTCTGTCAGATAAAAGTGGCTCTGGCTGTTTCTGGGTGCCTTCAGCATTATGGTCTCTTCTCCCTCTGCTGAGCAATCCAAGCACTACAGAGAGTGACAGAGCTGCCTGCAGCAAGAGGTTCTTCAGTCGTGTCAGGATTACACAGGCACAAACTTTACTTCTCAGGCTAACAGCAGAAAAAAGTAAGAAACAGGCAGAAAGATGTGCTCAGCCTCCTGCTCCCTCCTTGCCCACAGAGATGTCAACTGAGCCAGGCTGGGGCTGCCGACACCATGGCTCAACTCCTGGTGAAAACATCTGCTGCCATGGGGAAACCAAAACCTCAGCTGGTGACCGACCAGGGAAACCCCTGGAGAAGGCAGGAAGCTTTTTAATTAAATGGTTTCCCCTTGCTGCCACACTGCCAAAGAAGAAATGAGACTGTCTGGAGTGCTCACATGGCTTCCATGCAAGGAACAGGTGAAGCTACTAGAGCAGCATTTCATCTGCTGGGGCCATCACAGCAAATCTTGGCTCATCCCAGCAGTGGGCAGCACATCCCTGGATGTGGTCCCAGCACTGCTCTTCTGCATTCATGGTAATTCTCCAGCACACAACCCAACAAACCCTACAGTGCCCTTCAGACCAAGAGGGGAAATAAGAGGTATATTACCATAACCCAATACTACCAGCTTACCCCTTTGCAATGCATTAGATTCAGGGAGCTTTCTGTGCAGCACCACAATCTTAAAAGCATCATTAAATCAAAAAATAAAAACAACAGCGCTCCAATATCCGTATCAGATTCTAGGGTTAAACTGAGTGGCAATCCTGAGATTTTAGAAAGTTTTCACCTCCATGAGGAACCACTATCCTTCCTTGCTAAGCAGAGGAGCAGATAATCACCCTAGGGCTCCATCTTCAGTGAAAAATAAAATCCCCTATTTCTCAAAGACAAAAAAAAAAGAAAAACAACCCAATACCACATCCCTTTTTACTAGCTCTATCCAAATTCAACAGAACAGCAGCTAAAAATACATCAGAAATCAAGGTGCGGGTGAAGAAAATGAAAGAAAAGGCTTAACACCAGAATGGCAAGATTTCAAGCGTGACCCACTGCCTGGTAATGTCAATGGGATCCTTTTGAACCATTTCCAAACAAGTCAGATACAGCTCACCTGACGTGACTTGTTACTGAGAGCAGCTGATGGAGGTAGAGAGGAAGAAGGCAAAGAATTCACAGGGAAAACACACATACAGGAGTCATACCAGCCCTTGATCAGTGGGTGGGGGAAAGCATTCTTCTGCTTCTTTTAAACATTTAGCCTCAAAATAAAAAAACCAGCAGCCTTCCCATAGGATCCATCTTAAACCCAGGCAGGGAGAGAATGTAAAAAGTAGCTAAAACCTAAGATTTTTCAACGTTATCTAAGCAGACATCGCAAAGTTCTTTATGGTGTTTGGTAACCTACTGCCCCCAAAAAAGTTAAGATGTTTTCAAACTACTCCAGGCATATTCAGCAGAAATCTGTTATTAAAATCAATGAGAGAGAAGCTGTTAGCTGTATGTTGTGCTGGAAAAGCTGCAGATGAAATGCAGAAAGCTCCTATGCTTTCACTCCACATCCAACAATACAAACATTTTCAGTTACCTCATAAATCAAAGTTTGTCATTAAGCTGCACCTAAAGTGCTATCTCGCCCAAACCTCTGGAAAAGGTAGCTGTTAATGATTTTTTTTTACAATCACTCAGGAAACATTTCAAAGGTGAAGGAACCGTGGGCTGGTGCAAATTCTCTGTGACTGTTGTGGGGCCGATGGGATCGAGGCATCTGGTGGTGGCCAGAGACAAATGGACTCAGAGAGTGATAGTGTGTGTGAGCTTTTACACTGAGGTACTTTCCACTCCAAGCACACCTAAGGGATTTCATGTAAACTGGTAACAGAGGCTGGGATTCGCACAAATGAAATAAAAGCAGGAGCAGACAATGAAGAAAGTTAATTTTTCACCTAGAGAACTGCAGTGTTAGAAGATTGCCCTGGAGGATTTAATCAATGAAAGTGAATCTTGTATATTTTTTCTCCAGTATTCCCAAAATAAGTCAGTAAGATGCCAGCACTCTCTCAGCATAGAGTGACCATTTTCCAGTAAGCTTGAGTTAAAGTCTTTATCAAAAGAACTAAAGAAACACATTATGATTTCAGAGAAAAACAGTAAGCAAGGAAACAGAAACAGCAGGATAACCTTACAAGGCACAATAGGTTTTCAGAAAAACTTTGTTACTTCTTTTATTTCTGAGGACAAATAAAAGCAAATGAAAACTACAGCAAACAAGACATTGCTGGTGCACAAAAATACCTGCAGCTACCCAGCCTTTAAGAACAGCAAAACATCTGAAAAATGCACACCACCATCAGGCACTATCTAAAGGCATTTCCAGATCCAGAACCTCCTCTGCCATGAGGAAAACACACCTGCTTGTCCATCTGCTTAATCACAAAAGCTCCCCATACATTCAAGCAACTCCTATTAACCCATCGCCCAAAGGCTCTGTGCAGGAGTATTGGGTCTATACACATCACCCGAAATAAACAGCAACAGATCACATTACATAACACACTTCTATTTAATTATAAACACCTGAATAAATGCCCCTGCCTGTCTGAAGGTCTGCACACCAGCTCTCTCTCTCGGCCAAATGACCTGGAGGCAGGGAGCTTTCTCAAGTCCTAAGTCAATTTACAATCCCACCTGCAGCTGGAGCCTGGATAATCTGCTTCTCTGAGCATTAAAAAAAAAACTCCACAAAAAACTCACTCCATAATTTCCCCTTTGTAATACTCAGTTTACATGCACAAACCAGAAGAGCTGTCACTTCTTCAGTTTTAAAAGCTTTAAGCAAAATTAGCTATTCTAAGCTACCTGTAAAGCAAAGAGGTGCAACTGAAAAACATCAGGGGCGTACAATCCATGACTCTTTAAAGTGTTGGAAGTTTCCAGAAGGCACAATAAGGATACAGTCAACATCCTCAGTGCATTCCAACACAAGAATTTCAAGGACTTCAAGGGGCAAAGACAAAGGTAATTTTTCTGTGGCAGGAAGATTATTGCAACAGTTGTACCTATGCTAATAAAAGGTTTTGGAAGCAAGGCTCACATTCTGTATTGCTGAGATGAGATGCTCTGAAAACAGCTTTTACTACAAGGAATCTTGTCAGCCTTGTTTCAAAATAATGACCCTTATTTTTCCATTTATCAGTATAATTTCTTCCTCAAAGTGGCATTCAAAAATATAGCTCTTCCTTGGGGGAGGAACAAAACAAAAACATAGCTTGAAATACAGGAGTGGATTCTCAACAGATATACATCAACACAAGAAGTCAATAAAATTATGTTGATTTATGCCAAATGAAACCTAACTAAGATTTCTCTCCTTCGAGATGAGGCTGGGACAATTACGGTCATTTACAGCAGATTGCTGATCCTCATCACACGGGGCACAAGAGCTCCGTTCCCATGCCTATGGAATGTCACCAAGCAAACACATCTGTTAGCAGGAGGAGGACTCAGTTCAGCACACTGATGTAGCAACGTCACTGGCTGACCTGTTCTGCCCAGCACACAATGGAGAGTTGTTCATTTTTCTTTTCATTGAAACGCTATGCAAGTGTTGATTTAGTAGTTCATTTATCAACTCCTCTGAATATTAAGCAATTCATTTTGACTTAATTTGAACAATTCAATTTCACCCATCCTGTCTCCCCTTGAAAAATGTGAATTACTGCCCAGGGAGAAGCTGTTTTAAAAGTTGACTTAAGAGGAAGCACTTAGCTCCATGGGCTTCATACCTTTTCATAGTCTGATATATATTTATAGCAGACTTTTTTTTTCCTATTACATTTTATACCTGAAATTTACAAATGCTAAAGCAAACATTCAACAAACATTTTTAACACTGCAGACCAAAAGGCATCTTCTACATTAGCTACTCCCTAAGAGGACCACCAGAAAACAAAGTGCATCGTCAACAACCAACAACCCTGCAAAATTCTGCAACACCGGGGAAACGGAGCATCTCATTGAAAATCCCTTACTTTTCTTTGGAAGTTTGCATTACGGGATACATTCTCCCAACGAGGGCAAAGCGCCAATCCATGCAGGAAGCACTGGAGCTTCGGTCTCACCTGTAAGCAGCACCTCGCACCTCCGAGTCCGCATCCCGCAGAGCTCCCACCGCCCCGCTCCGCAGCCGCGCTCAGCCCCGCGGGTCCAGCGCGGCTACCGGGACCCGCCCGCGGCACCGACCCCCGGCAGCGGCTCCACGGGACCCCCCCCCGGGGTGGAGAAAACCCCCTCGGCACCAAAGCAGCCGCGACCAACGCACCTGTTGGCCCGCGGTCCCCGCCGCATCCTCCGCGGCTCCCGCAGCTTTTCCCTGATTCAGCCCGATTTGTGCCCGTTTTCACCTGCTGCTCGCAGGTGCCGGAGCCCCTCTCCGCAGCCCCCCCCACACGCCCGCTGTTAACATTCAGCCCGGCAGCTGCGGCCGGCCCCGCAGCGGCAGCCCCAGCCCGAGGGTCACTCCAGGAGTCCCTTCCCCACGGGAGCCTCGCCCCCCGTCAGACTCTGAGCATCCCCCGCAAAGCTCGGCCGAGCCTTCCGGAGGGCCGGGCAGCGTCCGCCCGCTGCCAAGAGACACTTTTCCCTCCGGGAATGCCAACACGGAGCCACCGCGCTGCGAGGGAGGGATGCGAGGGAGGGATGCGAAGGAGGGATGCGCGGGGAGCACCACGACCGCGACTCGCCGGGGCGCGGGGAGCATCCCAAGGGCCGCGTCCCCCCGCGAACGGCAGCGCCGGCCAGAGCCCGAAACTCCGCCAAGTCCGAGCGCGGGGCCGGGCAGCACCGGCCGGCCCGCCCGTGGCGGCACTCACCGGGGCGGGGGCGCGGGCGGGCTCGGCCCCTCAGGAGATCATGCCGGCGGAGCGCGGGGCCGGCGGCGGAGCGGCTGCTCCGGCAGCGGGGGCGCGGCGCTGCTCGAGCCGCGGCGCAGCAGCCGCGCCGCCCCCGACACGCGGCCGCGGCGCCCCGGCCCGGGGGGGGCGCGGAGAGGCGGGGCCGCCCCGGCTGTGCCCGCCCCGGCCCTCCCCGCCCGCGCCTCCGCCCGCCGCACCCGCGGCACCGGCACCGGCACCGCACGGCGGGAGCGTCGCTGCCGCCTCAGATGTCTTTTTTTTCCCCTTCCTCCTTCCCCCCCCCCTTTTATTCCTTTTTATTTTCATCCCACTTTTTTCCTCTTTCTCCCTTTTCACCTCACTGTTCTTCCCTTTCCTCGTTTATCCCCTTCTCGCCATTCCCTCGCATTTTCCCACGGCCTTTTTCCTGCCCCCTTTTCCTTTTTCAACCACCTCCCCCGTTTTCCCCCGCATTTCACAGAGTCACAGGGTCGTTCAGGTTGGAAAAGACCTTGAAGATCAAGATCATCGAATCCAACCACTACTCCAGCACTACCAAGCCCACTGCTAAACCGTGTCCCGAAGTACACATCTGCACATCACTTAAATACCTCCAGTGATGCTGACCCTACCACTTCCCTGGGCAATCTCGTCAAGTGCTTGACAATCCTTTCCGTGAAGAATTTTTTCCTAATATCCTATCAAACCTGCCCTGTTGCAACTTGAGGCTGTTTCTGCTTACTGCTTGTTCCTTGGGAGGTGAGGCCGAAGCCCCGCCTGGCTACAGCCTCCTTTCAGGTAGTTGTAGAAATCGATAACATCTTTTGTGAGCCTCCTTTTCTGCTGCCCAAACACCCCCAGCTCCTCATAAGACTTGTGCTCTAGAGGCTTCACTGCCCTACTTTGGACACTGCTTTCTCCCTTCCTCCTTTTTTTAACTGATCTTTTCCTCTTTCTCCTTTTTTCTTTCCATCCTCTCCCTACCAAAGCCTTTTAGCAAAGCAGACTGTGCCCAGCAGCCAAGTGGCAGCAGGGGCTTGGCCACCCGGTGTAGTACAAAGGCTCCAGCAGCAACACAGCTCCTTTTCCCTTGGAGTTCCATGTGTTGGACACAGAATCTGTGGAAATGGGTTTTTTTCTACTCTAAAAAGTTGGTTGTTTTGCAAGCATATGCAAAAGCTTTGGTTCTAGCAGATGGCAGTGAGCGCTTTCCTTCCACGTTTTACTCTGGAGCTCAGTATTAAGGTAGAGTTTGCAATAAGCTCAGTAGCTACTGAGCTGACTACTGGTTGCTAGGACAGGTTAAACTTGTGTTCAAAGAGAACTTTCCATCACATGCCCACTTGCTGCTCTTCCCTTCCCTTTATGAGCCTGGGACCCTCCCTTCCCTTAAAATTCCAATAAGGTGCCAGGTTTGGTTCATCGAAGGTCCATAAAATCTGTTCCCTGCTAAAGGACAGGGGGTACACCTTATAACCCTACACATGCACTCCTTCCACCTGTTGTACGTCATATGCAAAATTTCTGTGTTCATCTTATCTCCAGACCAAAAAAAAAAAAAAAGGGACTGAAGAAATCTGACAGACCAAAAAAAAACAAAAGCACATCAGCAAAACGGGCAAGTATCAAGCACTGTAAATTTTCTCAAGTTAGTTTATCAAACAACAAATTTGGCCTATGGGTCTTCATTTTCTTTTCTGTTATTCTTTTAATTTTAGTACTTTCCTTTTTTAGTACTTCAGAACTGTTGTTGTCCTTTATTTGCACTGATTTGCAAGTGGATCCAGTTGGCCAGCAATGGCAGGGAATGCTAATTCCATTTAGTTACCGGAAAAAAGCAATAAAAAAAAATATGTTTCCCTAAGGCCTCAGCCCACAGTGATGAAAAATCCAGACCAACAAACATATTTTGTTAAAATCAGTCTTATGTGTCCTCTCTTTTCCCACAGAAAAATAAAAGTAGGAAAACAGTGCACTAGGCAAACTGGAATATAAATGATGGGCCCTTCCCAGCTCTAATGGTTTCATCCCAAATATATCCCCAAGCTGGGGAGAGAGTGACAGTGTGTACCCCAGAAGTGGGCAAGCCCTAATCACATTTCAGATGTGCCATGTACAGCCATAGCTAAGATTATTTAAAGTTGTGGGGTCAGTGACAGCAGCAGCTGCTGCTCCTGACCTCAAGGGAATCACAGTCCTGGTTAACACAAACTCTTGTCCCTCCATTTCTCACTGGGGCTTACAGGGCTGTGAGTGGTTCTTGGAGCTGCTGCAAAGGGCTCCCTGTGCTGAGCTGACCACTGGCAGGAGTGGGCTGCAGGGGCAGAGGGAAATGCAGCACAGGCAAAGACAAAAAAACTGTTCCTGTTAGAGATTACTCTACTTATTCTCCCTGCCTTTAGAAAGGAACAGCTGCTACTCAGGTTTGCCAGCACCCAGAACTCAAAAACTGTGAGTGAGAGACTCAGAAATAGGATGATTGTCTGTAAAACAGTCTGATATCAAGGGGAAAAAAGCCTCTTTTCATTTGGCCTGTGATTGCTAAGTCTGCAGAGATCCTTTTTTTCAAGCTTTTTCCTTGGTCCTTGAGGAGCAGAGATCCACTCTTTTTTTTTTCCCCTTTTTTGAATGAATGCTGGGATTCTAACATAATCAACTAATTCCAGGAGCTGAAGCTTCAAGATAAAAAGAAAAGTATACCATGTCACAAAGCTCACAATGCAATCTCATTGCATTGGCTTTGGCAGCGGTTCACTTGGCTCTGGAAATAATAAAGTGGGAGACTGAAATGACAAACAAACCGGAGATCCAAACCCAAGTACCACCAGGGAATGCTAAGCAGATGGCCAGCGAAAGACCAGCCCAAGGAATTGCTACAGCCTTTGCAGGAGGATTACTGACAGCATCCACCGTGGTGGCCTCCTCCCTATGAGCTTGCCTGGCATAGTGTGCATCTTGATGTCCTTGTAAAGAATTAGGAGGAATAAACAGTCTACAAAGACCTCTCAAATGCAAATCATCTGTGCACCCTCTAATAGCAAACACGGAGATCCAAGGGCACTGGAGAACCCATGGAAGGGTCAGGACCAGCACTACATTTCTGTAGCATCTTGGGCCTCCGTTGTTTTAATTGTTTATTGAGCTATCACCGAGATATCACTGGTGTGTGCTTTCAGGAAGGATGCTTTCAGCATGCTCCTATTGAAATGTCTGCTCTGTTTCAATATGCCATGATATTATTTTGTCAAGAGAATTTATTTAAAAATTGCAAAATTAGGTCTGTGCTAAACAGGAGCTGGCACAATGGAAATGAGATTTTGGGATGCCCCATAAGTATGCAAGTGTGAGCTATGAAATCTCATGTAGCAATTCATTTTCAGAAAGAGAAAAAAAGCCCCCTAAATTATATTGCCTTCTGTCATATCCAGTTTGCTCAGCAGAGAAAACCACATGAATATCAACTGTGACCATTTGAACTAAGCAGTGTAGTAAAACACCCTGCTGAGCTCCATCAAGACTGATCCTTTCTGCTTATCCTCATCAATACATTGGTTTACTGCAGATTCTCTGTGCTGCCAAGTAGGATTTCTCTCTAGTCTATGTCCATCCCCAGCATTTAGCAGAGATGACCTGTCCTGTTATGCTTCTCAGCTGCTTCACTCAATTTTCACTCTTCTTACTAGTCTAAAAATGCAATATTTAACACTGACTAAACCCTACTGCTCTCCTCACAGGGATCAGGATTTTGAACTTTGGACTCAATAGAAAAAGTTTTTCAACAAGCACCTGGAGCTAAATCCTACCCACCATATTTGTGGGTGTTGCCCCATTACCTGCCAGTTTGAAATGAGCAGGATTTAATCATTTGGGGATGAAAGTGAATTACAGCTCCCCGTGCAGGAATACAGCACTCCCGTCCCGCTCTCCCAGCCCGTCTGCTCACAGGCTGGTGCATCCCTGGAGCACAGCCAGGAAGCCAGAGAAATGCACTGAGTGAATAAGGTCTTCCTTCCCTATCAGCTAATAAAGATAATTACAAAGGCCAGTGTATATTCATTTGGGTTCAGTCCTTTTCCCACTCAAATTAATGTTAGTTTTGCCATTGATGCTGATTTTAGGAGAAGCTGGCCCAACATTAGGAGCTAAAATTAGATTGTTTCTGCCATCTTCCCCGGATCAGCCAAGGGAGCTACTGGCCCAGCCAGGAATCAGCACTGACTCAAGGAACAGCCCAAGTATCCTGGGAATGACTCTGATGGGCTCCAATTCCTACTGCAGGAGCTCAGGCAGTGGGACCCCACGATGATCCAAGTGCCACCTCCACCCCACAGCACCGCAGCCAGGCCCCCAGGCGTGCTCACCCCTCTGGAAATTTTAAGGGAAGGGAGGGTCCCAGGCTCATAAAGGGAAGGGAAGAGCAGCAAGTGGGCATGTGATGGAAAGTTCTCCTTGAACACAAGTTCAACCTGCACTAAATGAGGGCAGAGAAGGAAACACACAGAGAAAATCCTTATCCCCTGAGGGCTCAGAGTCAGGGGATGGCAGCTCTCGGAGAGGATGCCCACGTACGCTCACACCTGTGTGTGACACACAGCTCTGTCCTCAGACACTCCCTGCGTGGGGCTGTCGGATTTTTATCCCCTTTCCACAACACCCAAGCTGCTTGTTACCAATACTGGTGATGCCACTCGAAAAAGTCAGGGGAAATCCATCACGGCCCGTGAGGTTATTCTGGTGTAACGAGCAGCCCTTGTACCTCATTTTTCAGCAGTGCGACTCAGCCCTTACAGCTCCATTTCTGTGCTGCACAAAGCCACGGAGGCAGTGGCTCAATGCAAAGCCTGGGGGACTTCTCTGCAGCCCAGCAGCTCAGGATCTCCGTGCATAGATGCAGATGTGGAAATGCACATGTAAATATAATAGACACATAATTATCCTCCATAGTTTTCCTCTGAAAAGCAGTATTTTCCTTTTGGGCACCTGCCTACCCATCAGTATGCCTGAGTATAGGGACACACAGACATGTAGCAGCAAGGCTGAAAAATCTCCTCAGCCACACCCCCATGGAGTGCACGTAGCTCCCTGATTTGCACACACCTTGGAAATACAAACAGTTCCTCTCTTCTCAAATTCTGCTGCTACAATAACTTTACAGACAACTTTGCTTACTGGACTTGTTTCATGGTGGGAGTAACTACCAGCAGTAGCTCGCTTGCTCCTCGGAGCAGTCACATGCTGGGATTGCTCATATGCCATTCAGATTCTCTAACAACTGAGAGAGAGAGAAAAAGAGAGGGAAAAAAACTATTTCTAACAGAGACACATTCCTCTGTTGCCTCTGCTTTGACTGCAAATGCTGTTACACTAATTTCTAACTAGTCAATCCCCACTGTGTTTCCATAAACACGGGAGACGACTGTTTAGAACTCCAAACTCCCAGTCTTGTGCCAGATAACATTTGCCAATCAGCTCCCAAGGCAAACTTCACTCAGGAATTAAAAAAAAAAAAAGAAAACTAAAAAAAGAAGGAATGGCAGATTAAACAGATCAGCTCTGATTCTTACCTTCAGAAGCAGACTTCGTTCAAAGCCCACAAATACTTTTACTTTGCTGTAAGTCGGAGCTATTTTTAGGTTCCCTCTGGGATGCCATATAGGGAGAGCAGCCCCCTCCCTATCATTACTAATCTGCCGAACATAACAGCAGGACACCTGCTGCTGGTGAGTCATGTTTTGTGTGGAGCTAATGGTATATATATAGGCAAAACATAAAGACAATTGCTTATTTCCCTCCCTACCCCATGTGTTGTTTGTTGCTCTAAGCAAATCAAATCATTGCAATGAAGACAGTGTAAAGAAGACAAATACACGGGAAAATTCATGTTCAGCTTCAGACCAGAAGCTCTAGAAATGCACAGCAGAATTATGCTTGTTTTTATTTGTGGTGTGTATACCTGTGTGCGTACACGTCTGTGCACTTTTGCACGTGCACAGAGTGATTGTGCTTTTAGAAGCTCCTGCTCTGGCTGCAAACCAGTGTTTTCACTGAAAACAAGAATGGAAATCCAATGATTCAAATTCTAAAGCTCCATCCCCAACCTGTCTTCGCTACTTACTCACAGCAAGAGAGAATGAGCGTGGAAAAGGGGCGTATGTAGGGAAAACTCAGGTTTATGACCTGCCAGCATGGAGAAACCTACCACGTGTTCCCTACATAAGCTTCCAGATAGGAGGCAGAAGTAGCTTTGTGGCTGTGGAGTGGCTGTTAAACATCAGCTGTGTGCCCCTTTGTTTGCTTCACAGCCATTGCTTGCAGTGACAAACATATCTGTAGGACAGCCCCTGCTCTGTGCTGGGAGCCTGATTTAGCTCTGGCCCTCAAGCCATGCATTTCATTGTTATGAGCTTCACTTCTAAACTTTTGAGAGCTGCAGTAAAGCGCTTCTAGGTTTGGCTTTGAGATCTCTGGAAAATCTCTCTTTTATTCCTTACTCCCCTCTCTTTCTCTCCTGTATTATTATTATTATTTTCAAAATGTGAACTTTTTTTGTTCCTTCTCTTCGGAGAAGAGCACTGTCCTAATCTCCTGCCTTGGGCAGTACTCCCATTTGTGGTGGATACACACCATTCCTAACCTCAACTCACCCTACTGTCCTTAAATTCTACAGCATAGTCCCTCTTATTAAGGGCAATGCTAAAATGTCCACTGACACCAGTGGAAATAGGGTGGACACTTATAGAAGGTGTTGCAATATCTCACAATAACTTGAATAACAGTCACACCCAGAATCAGCACAAAGCATTGCAAGCCATACCCTGACTGATATCACCACATAAACTTGTATCTTCCCTCCCAAAGTATCCAGTGAAAAACTTCCTGTAGGTTTATAAAACCATCATGCTGAATGTACTGCAGGAGAATGGTTTTACAATACATCTAAAGAAGGTATCTCTGTTCCTAGAGAACTGTGTAGATTTTCAAACACATTTCTTTAGGACCTTGCTTCCCCCTGCCCCATCTCCTTCTCCTGTTGAACTGGGTGAGGGATGGTAAAAACAAAAAAACTCTCACAGCCTGCCAAGTTACCCTTCTCCAAGACGGGCTGGACTAGGCAGCAGCAAATGGCCGAATTTTACTTCTTCGAGCAGTGTAGGAACATATGCTGCATAAAACCCCTCAAAGGATGAATGAAGATACTAAAACTTAGCATTTATATATGTTTTAGGCTCTCTAAACAGAGTTCAGAAATATATTTCAAGCCCGGTAATTTAAAATAACCCCTGGCAGATCAACATCTTACCACTTAAAAATGACCATCAATCAAATCCTGAATGTTTGGGGAAAGACAACATGCCCCAAATATCAACCGTGGGTCTTGTCCATCAAATAAAGGTACAAAGAAAGCAAGCCACGTGTCCTTTCCTTTCTGTATCCAGCTGCTTCTCCGGGTTGTGCTGTAGCAGAAGCAGCAGGATCTCAGGCAGACAGACCCTGCAGCATTCCCATTTTTATCAGGAGCGTGTCCATGACCCACAGGCTCTGCGATCCTCTATCCTCCCCTAGTGACCAGAGCACGCTGAGGGTATTGAACCAGCCGAGCCTTCGAGCTCAGCAGAGCTGCTGCATCCCAGCACCGGCAGCACATCTGGCTTTGTGCTTCTGGCTTTGTCCTCTCTGGTGCCAAAAACCAACCAACCCCCCCTTCTCACTTGTCTTCATCTCGGGAGGACAGAAGTGACCAGCTGCAGTGGGGAGAGTGAGGGTGAGCTCTCCCCTGCCATTTCTCCAACGACAGCCTGAGCATGCCATCCACATATCAACAAACACAGCACCTTTATCTGTCTGCTAAACCAAAAAGTAGAAGCATAAGAGGAAAAAAAAATCCCAAACCCCTCAGCATGTCTGCCTTGAATCCCGATTGGAAGAGTTGTTTGCCTTAATTCTAAATGTATTTAGAATGTGGAGCATATATTTCCGAAGGATGTTTTGTATTTACAGCGTGTCTGTCTGGTTATACTGCTGCAATGTAATTGTTTTCCTGCTGAGAATTATAGCAGGGAAGTTACTCTGGGTACAATTACAGCTCTTTATAGTTCTGCTTTGGAATTGAGAGGCTTCTGTGCACCACTCCGTCCTCCCCGCTTAGAGGCACTGGCCTTGGAGCGCCTTGTGGCACTGCCAGCGACGTGACATGGGGATGCATTTGAGGTTTAGCTGCTACAAATGGGTAAGTCACTGCAGCAGTGGAACAAGGGGGAATCTGTAACAAATCCCCTACGCTGAGGCTGGAGCTGGGCCAATCTAAGACAAAACTTTGCTCGGTCTGTGCCTGGGGGAAGAGAAAAGGCAGCAATTCCTGCCTGGCAGGGCTTTGGGAGTGAGAGCACTGCAGGATTTGTATCCAAAAGTTTGTTGATTTGTTTGGGTTTTTTGTTCTGGTTTTCCTTTTTTTTTTGTTTGTTTGGTTTTTTTCTTTTCACAAGAGGATTCACTGCTGAGCACAGGATCGGCACAAGGTCAGCTTTAATATCAGACACAGAGCCTTGCAGTGTGGGTAAGATACGGACACAGCTGGGCCAAGCTGTGGTCAGTTCATCCACTGCTTCCTGATGGGAAACACTTCTTGACACATTTCATAACTGTAGTTGTTCCTTTTGCCTCCAGATCTTTAAGGCTTGATGCTGGAACCAGGTTTGCACCATAAATCTCTTCCATCTATCAAACCATTGCCTGTTGCTGCTGATCCTTCTGAGCAGAGAGCTGAGTCACAGCCATGCTGGAGCCACCCAGGACAGCCTGGATATTAGCTCAACACAAGCCATGTGGATGGCAGTGGAGCAATTCCAGCACCTGAGGAATCCTGGCGATCCTCTGCAGGGCAGGGCAGAGCACGCCGGGGCAGCCCTGTTGCTCTCCTGCCCAGATGGTGCAGCTGCAGGAACAAATGTCCTCCTTTGCGGAGCAGCACCGTGTGTTTGGGAACAAAATGTCAATGAGCTTTCCAGATTAAAACATTAAAAATGTATGAACAACAACTGTCGCACACGAGGAAGCTGATAACACTGGGAGAGCTTTTCCTTTCGAGATCGGGTGAAGCCGTTTTTAATATCACTGCGTTCATCCCCAGTTATGGTGCCAACAAGCTGAAGACCAGGAAGACTCACTAAGTCTTCTTTTGACCTTATAACAGACCAGTGTATTTTACCCAGCTATTTCTAATCGAACAGAGCTGTAAGTCCCAAAAAAGTCAATAGTGGAGAATAGCAGCAAGTCTTACTCTGGAGCCATCAAAAAGCAAAGAATTCTCTTATTTTGTTCTCTTGATTATGTGCTCTAATGACTAAAATTAAAATAAAACAAATCCCCAAAGCCCCTCACCAAGCCCACACCTCATTTAATAATACCCGTTTCAGCTTTCAGATATGGGCACTTCTTTTATTTTTCTCTCCTTTTAGGACAGAGTTATTTTCTTCCCAGAACAGACTCATGCACAAGAAAAAAAATCACCTCAGACCATTTTTTGGTCCATGAAACACACTGAACCTTTCAGGTCTCCTATTGTAAAACATGTCCTCATACCCTCAAATAATTTTAGCCCTTCTTTCCTACCCACTTGCCAACTTTTTCATATCCTTACAAAGTTTCAACGCAATATTTTGCTACTTGAGACCTGGTTTTAGCGGCGCTGCAATAAAAGTAAAATTACCTCTTTTCCTGTTATTCAGTACTCCCTTGTTTATATATTTAAAGGCCACATAAATCCCCTTTGTCAGGTCATCGCGGCAGGATCGATGTGCAGAGGCTTCTTGGATCACTGCTCCCTTCATCCCATGAGCGCTCCCCGTGCTCCAGCCCGCAGGGCTGTGCCCTTGCACAGACCAACATGGGGCCTGATGGATTTCTCATCCCCTTTCCCAAAAAGTTCACCTTCCCCAGTGCCAGCCTCCTTTCGTCTTCACTGCCTACCATGCTCTAGATTTTAGTGCTTTCCAAAAATTTTTCATTTTGTGTTTTGCTGTAGACCATTGATACAAACAACAGAGAGGTTTGTTGCTTAACCCTAATGTGCCCCAGAAACCACAGGTCCATTTAGTTCTGATTCCCCATCGACAGCAACCCCCTGAGCTCTGCCAGGCACTTCGTTATCCATTTAATGCATATTCTAATGTTACTGAATGGTGCTAATGTTTAATCAGCACGCCATTCACTGCCAAGTCAAATACATCACAAAGTCTAAATGCACTAAATTTGTACGATCATTTTTGTCAACCAGACTTGTAATATAATCAGAGAGTAAAAATTAGGTCTCTTTGATAAAGTTTGCCACAAAACCATGTTGTTTGGACTACTTACTAATTTACTTTTGCGTCAGCTTCTGAATTATTTAACACAAAATGATTGCGAACTAACCAGCCTTGAGTCTTAGGAAATGCTTCCTCATAACAGCCTTCTCTTTGAAATCAATAGAGACACATTTCATACCTCTCTGTGAGCATTAGCTCAGTCACAAGGCAGATCTTTACTTCCAGAGAGACTGGACTGTATTTGCTCCCTTCTGGAAGGTTTCACAGGTAAATTGGGCTTTGATGGGACCAGATGCCTGACCCAGGGTCACGGTATCCGGTTCCTTTCAGTACTCCTTCACAGCTGCCCTGCTTAAAAAGCCTCACTGGTACTTATCAGGCAATCAGACAAACAAACCCAAAAATCTTCGATACAAATTTCTTTGCAAAATCTCCGAAACAGCTCTACCAGAGTGGAACAATTGTGGCTTGGGGCATTTGTGCACGGCCTGGCAGCACACAGCCACTGCTGCACATGAGCTGCTGATTTAGGGCCCCAGATAAATCTGCTCTTTTAACTACATTGGTGCAAAGCTAGAGCCGTAGTTTTATGGGCTGAAGAGTGATCATATTTAGGAAGGGAGCCAGCTGCCAAGACGATTTTTATGCTGATTTCTATGTAAGGTCCATTCACAAAGGCAAAAATTACTTTGTACCAAAATCCACCTCTTTTTGTTCAACCCAGGTTATTTGAAGGAGCCTAAAGGTATCTGAGAGCCTCATCCCGCTTGCCCATTCCATACCCTGCTCCTTTAAACCAGTTCATTTTGTCCTGCTGGAACCACTGTTGCCTACCTCATCAAACAACAAAGAAACCTCAAGGAATTCAGTGGCGAGCTGTGAGTTTTGTACATAAAGACATGACGGCTTCTCCGTGCTCCTGCTGTTATTCAGAAATCATGCAAAATGAAGCTGAGGCAGTGAGCAAAGTACAAACCTGAAGCCTTTATACCTCCTGAGCATAGCTCATTTGCTCTGCTGTCAGTAACTCAAAGCCCCAATGAAAAGAGGAGGGGGAAGAAAGGAAGACATAAAAGAAAAGGAGTAATTATATGCAAGTCACTAGACTTATCACTTAGCTTTTGGCAAAATATTGACTCCTGAATGATCTTTGTCAAATCTCATAAAAAACAGCCTCCAGGTGATGAATCTTGCCACAGGCATTAAATGGGGTGCTGCTGGAAAAGGAAGAGGAGGAAAATGGAAAAGAAAGCTTAATTTTAATTATGCAAACTACCTGTGTCTGTATTTGGTCACAGCTCTCACAATTTGGAAAAGCAGGATGCCCAAGGGCTTGCTTTTTGCTCATTTTAAATATTCATGGCATGTAATAAATCTCCTGTGCTGGGCTTGCTGGACCTGATGGGCTGAACCAGCCCTGGCATCCCCTGCCCTGAGCAGCCTCGGCAGCGGCACAGGCAGCACCTCAGGATGTTCGGCCAAAACCACGGATCAGAGCAGAAAACTTACAGTGAAGGCTCTGCTGGGACCCCTTAGAAGGCTCTGCTGAGAGCCTTATTGATTTCAGGAGGGAGATGGATGAATGTGCAGCATGTCTGTATCAGCAATCCGGGCATTTTGGACTGGTTTTGCATGCTGACATTTCACTATGACTTGGGTTTTTGCACAGGCTTTAACCCAGCTATTGAAGTCAGGAAGGACAGCACTGTGAACAAGGGCTAAGCAGTGGGGAGGAAGAACAAGAAAGTATTTGTTATCTACAGCAATAATTTATCATTTCCAGACAGTACAGCAGGATAAAGAATAGTCTCATGGATAAAGAATTAATCTGAGACTGGGAGAAATGGGTCTGTCCCAGTCTTGGACCTGCCAAATAGAGACATAAAACAGAAAAAGTGCTAAAGTGCTCCCTGCCCAGGTGTGGTCAGCGGGGTGGTCCATGCCATAGTCCATGGAATCCTGAAAGAGCCCCAGTTAAAATCCCAAGGAATAAATCAGCACTATATATAGCAACCTGGAGTTTTCATCATTAAAATAGTGCCATAAGCAATGCTGAGATATTCCACACACGGTCTGCCACTTCCAGTTTCCCTCTAATCACTTATGAACATTAATTCAGCATTAACTTAGGACCCAGTTTCTTCACCCTACTCGTGCTGGCATCAGGCAAACCACCCATAGTCTCTCCTTCAGACTCCTTTTTTTGGAAGTGATTTTTAAAAATCACTAAAAGTGATTTAAGAATACTCCTAAATGTCAGCTGCAGGCAGGAGAAGACAGTTATTGGTCTGGGTTTAGAGAGAATTTTTGGCTCAGTTTCTTCTTCCTACCCTGCTCATCACTGATGTATTTTTAAATGAATCCTAAAATACACACCAGGAAACTCTATTAAATAAAAATCATGAATGGCATGCAGACTGTGCTATTACTGTGCATAAGAAGATAACAAGACTCAAGAGACTGCCCTTTACATTCTGCTGCTCTTGCTAACTGCAGATCTGGCCCAGCAAATGCACATGTTCCATGAAGGAGAGGGAGTGCCACAAACCCTGAACAGTATGCCTGGAAAGAGGCTGGAGGAATAAGAGATTGCAGAGATAATGGGGATGCCATGAGCTGCATCTCCCTCAATTAACTAAGTGATTGGACATGCACAATCAGAGATCCCGAACGCGTCGTTTGTAGGTTATCAGTGATATCAGAC
Source organism: Lycocorax pyrrhopterus obiensis (assembly GCA_014706295.1). NCBI lineage: Eukaryota > Metazoa > Chordata > Aves > Passeriformes > Paradisaeidae > Lycocorax > Lycocorax pyrrhopterus. Next base: position 12,673,767 of record JACSVZ010000018.1, read on the forward strand.
ATCAGATGGAGCGGCCCTGGACTCCCCCTGCCAACAAACTGGAGGAAAGAATTAGAATTCTGAAAGCTTTTTAAAGCCAGACTCTCACCTCAAGACACAATAAAAGAAAAGCTTTTAGATCATTCCTGGCAGAGGAGTTGGAAAGCTGCCATGCTCAGACAGAGTAACTATGGTAATCCATATCAGGTTGCAGAAATCATCTTTAGCATACAGTCTTTTAAGCCCATCAAGAAGCTTTCTTCCTAATCTACTTAAAAATAAAAAATAAAGGGTATTTCAAGGTCAGACAGTACCAATAATGGGATCAATGACACTGAAGGGGAAACAGGTCGAGGGTACATGTCCCTGAGCACCAACCACTGTCTCTGCAAGGAGAACCAAGAGGCAGGAGCTGAGTGGGAGATGGATATCCCTGTCCTGAGCTCTGCACTGCCATGTGAGCTTGATCATCTATCCTCTGCAGAGAAGACTGCACAATTAAGATGCGCTGCTGAAAACCAAAGCTTAATTGCTTTGATGCTTAGGTGATTGAGAGCTGAATGCATTAGTACATCAAAATTACTGAACACAAAGGCCTTGATTCTGTTCTATTCTGTGCCCATGTAAGAGATGCCTTGAGTTCCCCTTTGTGGGCACTTGAGGATCACCAGAGCTTTACATGAGCAGGCTCAGCCCTCACTGACACTTCAACTCTATTTAAATATTTGGGATCACAGCGTGCATGGTCTGAAGGAATTTGGTTCTATTGTTCGTTTAGGCAGAATTAGGAGTATAAAGATCTGATTCCATTATTTTAAAATTAGTTCAAAATTAAACTACTTAAATCCCCGTGTTAGGTTAGCCCAGACTTTTGCAGAGCCTACACTGTCATCTATCCGATTCCCTGAGTATTCCTCAAGTATTTGAGGACTCCCTGCACCTCTCAGAACAGCCTTGAAATTAAAGGCAAATAAATATCATTTGGAGCTGGACCCAAAAACGATCAAGAAGAGCAAATGTGGCACAGAGGCGTTTGAGGGAAAGGCAACATATGATCAAGAGGAGGTATTGCACAGAGAAATCCCGAGTGGCTGTGCCGTAAGGAAGACACATCAGACCTCCCCGAGTCTCTGCTGCTTTGCTTTGCTGCCTGCTGAGCCAGACACCAGCTTTCCCTCCTTGCAAAGATGGCAACATCTCTGATGAGTCCAACACAATGTCAAAACTGAAAACTGTTCCACATCAATCTCACGCTAAAGGGCCAAAATCTCTGAGATCAATCTCAGAGATAAGGCATCTATCACTGAGTGCTTGTTCACACACACTTTTTTTCTTTTTTTTTCTTTTATTTTCTTTTTTTTTTTTTTTTTGCTATTTCAGCTGACAGGGGCTGGTTTTTTCCTTTCCTTACATGCAAAATGCTTGTACTTACATGCACAGAGCAGCTGAATGCTTATCTGGCTGGTTCATAGGAATACAATACAGGGCAAACATCTGTGTTTTAGCAGAAAAAATAAATAGATATCAAAAAAAAAAAAGGAGGCATGCAGACAAAAAACCTGAACAATAATAGATACAGCTTTGGAGAGGATTTGAAGTTCAGGGCTAATATCTCAGTGTCTCTCATTTTGTGTTGCAAGGACAAGATGCTGAATTGCTGTGATTTCAGTGGTCCATAACTTAATTTTATTATGTTTGATCTAACAGTGCTAGGAATATTTCTTGGGTATGTGCTAAACATTATACTCATTATACATTAAGGTAGTTTTAGGTCTATTACTTCTCTGTAATTTGATTTTAGAATTTAGATCATTCTCCTCAACTGTCAGGCACAGAAGCTGGGGGAATCTCTGAACTGCAATTTAGAAAGGAAAAAAGCAATTATATGCAATCAGAGTCTCCAGGAACTGGATCTTTTTATGGGACTGCAGAGCTGCAGGCGAAGGACACTCAGTTATGTCCTCTGAACAGTTCTGCAAAGGCTACCAGCAGCACCCAGCATCCAGCAGGGGACAATAATCTGAAGCTCAAGATGTGCGCAATATCATTTTTTTCCTGCTGCTTTTTATTTCTGCTACTACCTCAGACCATTCTGAAGAGCACCATTCCAGTTCCTCATGCTGTGTCCCCGCTCCCTGGGAGGCAGTGGAGAACGCTGGGTGTTGGGCAGGAGCCTGGAGCATCTCCCGTGGCTGAGCTGCCATGAGGAAGAGAGCTGTGCCAAGCTCTGCTGGGGATGCCCGGGGAGAGGGTTTCCCTCTCAGCTGCAGTGCCTACTTTGGCCTCTTTTCTTCTGGGTACAAAACAGAAAGTGGAACCAGTTTCACACCATTATTCGCAAATATTGAATTTTTGGTGGCGAAGTGGTGCCAGGCTTTGGGTCCTTTGCCTTTCTTTTTTTTTTTTTTGCCTTCTCCCTGGACACAGCTATTGACACAGGAAGAAGTAGGATATGCAGTAACTCATTCAATAAAAAGACCTAATAAATCTAGTTCATAAATTAAGCCTGCAATGAAGGCAGATCATTGCTCTTCACCATTTGCATAGCTCCCTGCTGGCCTGCCTGGCTGGGTTTTCGTTTAGTGTGCATATGTTGATTTTAAGACACTGAACTATGTCTTTAGAGGAAGTGCTGGCATTTATGTATCTCCTGTAAATATTCCTGAGGATTATTTACTAAATTCAAAACACTTTTTTTTTTTTCCCAGAGAGGAATCGTCTAGACAGATCACAGTGAACTTCAAGATTTGTGGATGGAAAGAAGAAAACTTATAGCTCTCTTTTGGCAGGTAAAGCCAGCAATGATGAATGATAACCCTCTCGTTTGTATGACAAGTGCTGTTTTATCGAGAGCAGCCTAACAACACTTTTACATTGCTCTCTTTAGTTTCTCAGAGCCCCTCGCCCCTGTTTGCATGTGAAATGGCCACACAGGTGCTACTGAATCACAGAGGTGGTTTTGCCAATTCTTCTGTCTACAAAAGCAAGTCTGAAAGTGCCTCTTTCACCAATTGGTGTCATCTGCTACCTTTTACCTCATCCCCCCTTTACCTTCCACTTCCCCTTCCCATACACCAAGAAGACTCCTCAGCAGCAGCAGGAGATGATGCCTGGTCTGAAAGCTGCTGGGAGCTGTGCCAGCAGCAGGCAAGAGGGAAAACAGAGATGGTGCTTGCAGCTGTGAGGGTGGGACAGCGCTGCCATGTGCTGCAGCCACTCACTCTGCTCAGCAGAGCAGCAGCACATCCAGAGTCTGCTGACAGCAAGCCACACTTCCCATGGGAAGGAATGAAGAATACCACCTTCCTGTTAGTGAATGTTGCATATTTTAGTCATCTGAACTTTCTTTAGCACCCACACTGGTGGGACATGCTTGTTAGGGCAGCTCTGCCAATGGCTGCTGGGCAGACCCCTTGAGGAAGATCCATGCATGCTCTCCTTCTATTCCTTCCTGGGCCTGTGAGCACTTTGGGACGTGGCTGTACAACAGAGCAGTGCCTTGCTGCCCTAAACCTTCCCGCAGCCACCTCCAGTTCAGTCTCTCTGTTGGTCTCTGAGGAAGAGGGTGCAGCCATACAGGATCCTTCTGCAAGCAGGTGAGTACAAACACATCCACTGTTCCCTCAAGCAGGGTCTTGCACACATCCCCACAAAAGAAAAGGCAGGCAGGGAGTGTCAATGAGTATTTAATTAACAAGTTATTATATAACTACTCTGCTAAGCAGAGCATCCTTTGAGGAAGCACCATCCAGGGATTAAAAGCACGAATGAGACTATGGATGTCTGCTGTTGGGATATGGCTCCTTCATCTGTGATGGAAGGAGCTGGTGCTTTGGGAAAGAGATATAGGAGTTGACGCAGACGCTTCTTGTATGCACATTTTCCACCTGGAAAATGTCTGTGAAGACACAGTCTGCTACACCATGTGTCTGGCACAGGAGGGAGAAACAGATGGAGAGAGCGTCTAAAACCTTTTGTTCTCTGTAGCTAATAACCTGGAGCTCCTCTGATATCTCATATGTGTAGGTTGGCTTCACCTCCATGTGCCTGCTCTTCAGAGGAGAACCAGCTACACTCATTGGTTGGCTGATACGGGAATGTGTGACTGTTGTACGGAGAGAAATGGATAAGCTCCTAAAACTGTCGTGTCCTTTACAAAATGCTGTTTACAGCAGATCTGTCATGAACATCAGTAACTCACCAAGCCGTCGTAGCACAATATGACATTTTAGTGCCAGCAAAACTGGGAATGAAACCAGACATGTTTTGACACAAGTTTAGAAATTAGGAAACCTCCTTTCCTTTCCTTTCCTTTCCTTTCCTTTCCTTTCCTTTCCTTTCCTTTCCTTTCCTTTCCTTTCCTTTCCTTCCCTTCCCTTCCCTTTCCTTTCCTTCCCTTCCCTTCCCTTCCCTTCCCTTCCCTTCCCTTCCCTTCCCTTCCCTTCCCTTCCCTTCCCTTCCCTTCCCTTCCCTTCCCTTCCCTTCCCTTCCCTTCCCTTCCCTTCCCTTCCCTTCCCTTCCCTTCCCTTCCCTTCCCTTCCCTTCCCTTCCCTTCCCTTCCCTTCCCTTCCCTTCCCTTCCCTTCCCTTCCCTTCCCTTCCCTTCCCTTCCCTTCCCTTCCCTTCCCTTCCCTTCCCTTCCCTTCCCTTCCCTTCCCTTCCCTTCCCTTCCCTCAAACACGTTGAGCTGTTCTAGTGGAAGACTGCAGTGCTTTAGAGCAATGATTTTTCAGCACATCGACTCATGCTCAAAATATAGCACTGGGCTTATTTGGACTTAAATAAAATTTTACAATGTTTCTTTTCCCCATGAAAGAGATGTCCATTTCAGTCTAGCCAAACAACAATGCTGCTGGTGGAAGAAATTTCCTTCCTGACTCCTGCGGAGTTTGCTGTACACTTCGAAATACCTGCTTTTATTATCCTTTTATTATCCTTAATTTACCATGCAAAGCTACAAATAAGAGTGGCCATAAAATTATCCATCCCTTGTTAAAATGCAGCTGGAATACACACCCTCCTTTGATAGTGGATTCCAGAGGGGGACTTCACACTGTGTGAAGAATCACACTCTTACTCCCCGCCATGGAAAGCTGGTAACGCTGACTGACAGGAGGCGAGCAGAGCATCTTCACAGCTCTGGCCCAAATTTACCCTTCAACAACCGGAACAAAAGTCTTTAGCTCCTACAAAGCCCTTGTCTGCTGCTGGAGCTCATGGCTCATGGCAGTGAGACTTAGACACCCAAATAACATTTTAGAAATGTTACCTTTCACCATTAAGAGTTGCCATGGGAAGCCAGTGTTGTTCCTTCACCCTGCACCTCACAATTTCCTGTTCATAAGTCATCTGCTTCTCTATGACTTAGAGGGAATACAGATTTTTTCTTGGGACATCAGGACTCAAGGGAATTACCTGTAGTTAAACATCTGATTAATGGCTCATTAAGAATCAGCAACAGTGTTTATTCAGTCCCAGTCTGAGTGTGGTTTTGCAATTATGTGCTTTTGAGATTGCAGGTGTGTAAAATATTCATAACCCAAATGGAAATACGATGGAAGTGCAGTTTACACTTACTCAAGGGCTAACTCTTCTGAATTATAAATATGAAACAGAGAAGAGCAGTTATTACCCTGCACAGGAACTACCCAGAACCTCGCTAGATGCTTTACAAACGTATTAAGCACTACATTTCTGTCCCAAATGATTTATGCTAAGTGGCAGAGCCTTCTATCCCCCTCATCCACCTCATCCATGCTACAACTGGACATGAGGCTTTCTTGTAAAAGCAACGTTCATCGTGGGATTGCTCTTGTAGTAACCACTGTGCCCCAGAGGGTCTGTGCTTTTCTGGGGGCACATCAAAGAAGAGAGAGGAGACAGAGGGACTAGCAGCCCTTGGCTTGGTCTGTCTTTTAGTTTGTGGCCATATAGTAAAATTACAGTAGTGGACCTTTAATTCTGCTTGATGGTGAATCGTTCATGGCACTCATCCCTTACCTGGCCCCAGAAGGATATAGGGTTTGGACACTCACTCCTGCACGTGAAGCTCTTCTGCTGTTTGCTCCATCAGCTCCTGAGCAGCCACAATCATTGGGCAGAAGCAACAGGGTACCAGTAATTCTAAAATATTAACTATTTCTAAATAGGCAACCATAATGCTCTAGTTTTGAAGATGAAACAAGGACTGGAGAGCAGGAGGAGGGATGAAAGATTGGTACCTGAGCAAATACTGAGACTCAGGAAGAGTTTCCCCATCAACCTCAGGTGGGGAAAAGCTCCTTCTAAAACATTTCACTTCTCTTCGCTGCGGCTGCTGCTCTAAGCATCAAGCCTTCTCCAAAGCAGCTTCCCTTTTCTAATTTATTTTATGCTGTTGTTTTTTTAAAAAGGTCGTTCCAGAATTCCTCTGGGTGCCATATATGCCGTGCTACCGCCTTGCAGAGGCTCTCAGTGGTACCGTACAACTACATATTAGTCACAGGAGAACAGGAACGGATAGCCAAGCAGAAGGAAATCTAAAAGCAGTGAACCATCAAATGTGAGGAATGCAGGAGGAAGCTGACAGATGAAGGACTGTGCAGAGTCCCTAAATCCAAAGCGCGTTTCTGAAAGGGCACTTTCTTTCAGGAGAAGTATTTCTAACAGTCTCTCTCCACTGCAAAAGGGAAGGACTTATCTACTTGCCATCGCTGATTGCCTGGTGTAAAGTGCTTTGCATTAGCCTGAAAGAACACAGCTGAGTGTTTCCAGATGGTGGGAGGCAGCAGGCAGGATGGCCATGGCCAGGCAGGGCCTGGTGCCTGCTCCCCACCCGCTGCAGGTCCGGGACAGGCTATGGGCACAGCCTGGCCCTGGAGGCTCCCAATGCCTGCAGGCAGCAGCTGCTTCTTCCCCCGCTCTGCCTTCTCTTCCCCAGGGTGAGCAAACACACAAATGTGCTTCATTCTTTTGGCTTGAGAGTAGGAGTAGGCTGAGAGAGACACTGTGGATGGGCATCTACAGCATGAGGTGGGTTCCAGAGGGGCAGAGGAACCTCCAGGCAGTGACTGTACCGAGGAACCGACCACTTTGGGCTGAACGCTGTTATAAGTTTTAGAAAGATGCCCAAACCCATTTAAAAATGTATTTAATGTTGGGAAATCCATCATGGTCTGCGGTAAGCTGTTGACTATTAAAACCATTTGCCTTTTTTCTATTCTGAGTGTTTCTCACTCCAGCTTATGGGCTCAGATCATGCTGTGACGTTCTCCGTGACATCCAAGGGTCCCCTGCTCCCAGAGCCTTCCTCAGTCTTAGTACTTGTAAAACACCTCCCAGCTCCTCTCAAAGAAGTCAATGAACTGAACTCTTACCCTATAAGCCAGGACTTACAGGACACACACCATTCTTGTAATTTTTCTTTTTCAGAACCATTTTTAAATTTGTGACATAGCACTGCGAAAACGGTCTGCCTTTACTTCTCTGTATCGTGGCAATATCTGCATGAGCTCATTCTTCTCCAGTTCACACATTCAAGGTTCCTATTTAATTTTTCAGCCGCTGCAGGCAGCTCACATTGAGGTGTTTATCATTTCAAAAACACAGTCACCTCAGCCAGTAAGCATGACCTATTTTCCTGGTTCCGGGACCTCATATTTTTTGTCTTGTTCAAAGGACTCAGGTTGTTCGTTGGATCCAGATCACTCTAAAGAACTGATTTATTATTTACTAATTTGCCAGTTTTTTCTGTCATCTGTGACTTTTCTCTTAGAATTTGGATATTTTCTTCTAGATCATCAATAATGATGCTCTACGACACTGAACCAAAAATAGATTGCTGGGCAACTGAAGAGAAACAGATGCACTGAATGTGGGTTCCCTGCTCCCAATTATTAAAATACCTGTAAAAGTGAAGGCCATCATGAAGATACATTTAAAAAACTTTTGGAGAGCCTCCAAAATAGGAAAAGAGAGACTTGTACACTGCTGCCAAAAGAAACAAAGCTTAAATCTGTTGTGATTTGTAGGTTTGTTTTTATTTTTTTAACAGCCTCTTTTTCATGAGAAAATACTTTTTAACTATGTCAGGGCTTTTAAGTTCTGAAGGATAAGGACATAACAGGAAAGCCATCCCATTATTGTCCTGTTAACTCTTTCCTACTGCTGCCATATATGCAGCATGTCAGGGAGAAAATTTTCCTTTTTAAAATGTCTCTCATCTTTTCAAATTTGAGGAGAGCCACTGTTTACTCTCAGCTGTCATTTCTAGCAAAATAAAGGAGAAAGTCTGGCAAATAAAAATCCCCTCCCAACCTTCCATCTTACTCTCTGTTTGAAGCTATATGCTTGATAAGTTCTAGCAATATGAAGCTTCAAAAAGCCATTTCTTGTAAGTTTGAACTAGAATAGTTTCCTATTATAATTTGAATACTGGTCAGGCTTTTCAATCTACTGCAGGAAGGCATTCAAGGATGTGCCAAATGCTAAATGTTAGCATTATTTATTGTAGTATTGTCAGCACATCTTTTTTTCAAAATAGATCCATACAGAATAGTCCTCAACCCACAGAGCTGTGACAAAGCAGCAACCTGAAAGTGGCTTTAGGGCACCAAGTTACTGGCAAAAATATCAAGTAACCTGCAGTACTTAACTCCCCTTGCACTATGAATGCCTTCTGCCACCTGGGATATTTGTGATTTACTTCTAGGAAAGACAAGCTTTGAAACAGCTTCAGAGTAAGACAAGACTGAGAGAAGGACGTGTTCACACATTTGCTGGTAAGAGTTTTATCTTTGCAGGGCCCAAGAGAAGGCACAGAGTACCAAACTGTGAAGAGTCTCAGGGAAACCACATAAAACCACATATTCAACTTTAGGTGTGCACGTGTACCCAGATAAATCAGGGCTCCTGGTGGCTTCTCTAATCTCTTTACCACAGGGACTTGGGTTGCTCAGCCATTTGCAGGTCTCTTGTTGGCAGACAGCTTCTTAATACACGAGATCTTTCTAAGACTGATACAGAGAAGGTCATATGCTTTTCCTGAGCTCTGTGATTAATAGTATCCAAGGCTTTAAAAATATATAGGAAGAGACAATAATTGTCAAGGTTTAGGTGTATGTCTAGTGAATTCATTGCTTCCTCTAGGAGACAATTTGCCATACCTCTGACGGAGTAAGACAGTCTTGTAAACAAAAGAAATTCTAATGAATATAACAGGGAAAGAATGAGGCATTTGTCCCCATTGTCACATAAAATATCTCCCTCTCCCCTTCAGTGCAGGAATACTTATCAATACTATGTTTGAATCCTACCTAATCATAGCAGAAAACAGAAGAATTTTGCAGGACTAAGACCAGTTTCTAAAAGCAGGAGATGTTCAGTCCGAGCATCATTAAAATTAAAGTCCAGTTCTCAGTCTCCAGCCTGTGATCCCCCAGGGCAAGGACAGCACTGCCCTCAGTGTCATCCCCGAGTTGTTGAAGGCTTGTCCACTCCACGGCCAGGGAAGTCTGTCCCTGGGAAGCCCTTCTCCATTTCTTTCCTCTAAAAGCCTTCGCCAGGAATCTGAGGTCTCATCTTTGTCAAACACACAGAGTAGACCTGCCCTTCATTTCAGGGTTTCAAGCCAAAAAAACGCAACCAGTGCTCTAATTAGCAGCTCTGCCGACTTTTTCTGGACTGCTAAGGATTGAGGAGTCACAGCCAACCTTTGATTTAAAATCAAGAGAGTTACAGCCTGGTCTTCCTTTGAGAAGCAGTGATTTCTGCACTCCGGGACTCATTAGGGAGGAAGCTTCTACCACCATACATATACTTTATTAAAAGGCTGAACATTTTAATAGATGAGATGTAACACCCAGATGCTCCATTCTGCCCCTTCTCTCTCCGTGCCTGCCAGAGATCCATGGGGGGGATGGGGCAGCTGCACCATTTCCCTGGTTAATCCAAGGGAATTTTAAGCAGGGAAAAAACCACACTGCAGTGAAGGTTACTTTGCTGGTTATATAAGGGCTCGAGGTGGGGATTTTTTGGACTCCTCTGTTACCAAGGCTTTTCAAAAATCCACAATAGGCCCAATTTAGCCCAACCCTACACCAAGTGCCTTGCAGCGACTGTGAGAGCAATTAAGCAGCGCTATTCCCCAAGCTGTCTTCTCCTCAATTATGTTGGCAAACAAAGAGGCGTGACTGGGTAAGACCCTCTCTATTAAACAAACCAGCCCTACTTATTTTCACTTTGATCAGGGGAATGAAGTCAGCAGGGAACAGGGAAGGCAAAGCAGCACGTTCTCTCTTGGACTTCTGAAGTTTACAAACAAAAAAAAAAAAAAGCCAGGAGAGAGACAGAAAGAAAATAATGATGATATGTAACTGGAAACTTAACCCATCCTTAGTGTGGAGCATCAGGTACACCAGGCAGGACAGGGGGGCCTCAGGTTCCTGGGACTGGGAACTGGGCAGTTGTTACAGTTAGCTTAATGAAAATCCAGGAGAAATTTCCATTGGGAGTCTATCTTTCGAAATCCCACCTTTTTCAGAGGAGCTTGTACCAGGATGATCTATTTTTTGTATCCCTTTCTGTTTCAGAAGTGGCAAGAGATACCCTTAATTGGTGCACCTCTGCCTCATCTCTTAAGAAAGTAAATAAAAGCCAAGGAATTATGGTAACTTGAACTATGCTATTCTTTTATTGGTATAGATGTCTAATTAGTCTGCTGGATATAAAACAAGAATGTGTTCCATGAACTAATAGTGTATTCTTTCAGATTTCAGTAACTGTCAGTTCCTTTGGGTTAGGGTTTTTTTTTTTTAATTGGGCTTATTTGGGTGAAGATTTTTGGCTGAGCTATTGTGCTGAGAGAGAATAAACGTTGCCCCACATCACAGACCCCCCATCACCTCTGCAGTCCCTGCTAGAAAAGCCGACTTTGCATTTCTCAGCTAATGAAACATTCAGCAGTGTCTGGGCAGGGAGGGTCACTATCAAACTCTCCCTACTTAGAGGTAAAGTGTATCACAGTGTTTCTTAAATCTGTATTAGCTATTTTGACATCACTCTTAAAACACTCTTGGTCTTGCTTGTAGCAGCCTGGAAGACGGGAGCTGTGCTGGTTCCCCGGGGTCCCTGGGATGCAGCCTCGGGAGTTGCAGCAGCTCCAGCAAAGCTGCACCGCATGGGAAACCTGCACACATCCCTGAGCCAGCTCCCCAGCAACATCTCCAGGATGTATGAGCAGAGGCCTTGCTTGAGGGATTGATTTTCATACGTGAATTTGGTGTTTGCAAAAGCAGTTGATGCAGAATAATGGAAACAGAAGCCTCTTCCTTACCCACAGACCTGTGTCTTGAAGCGTGAGACGTTCTGATGGCTGGGGAGAGAGCGGGAGGAGATTAGAGCTCTTTATGTAAAAACTTGCTCGACCATTGCTTCATTTTAATCTCTTATTTATTACTGGTTGCATCTGCTTATAAATTAGGCCAGTAAGTTGTCTGGAGCTCTTAATAGCACATTTCACTGCTGCTTTGAAAGATCATCTGTACAGTCAACAAAATAATATTAATGGGTCATTACTCCAGTAAAGCAAACCACAGATTGATAACAGCAGCAGCATTAACAGGATGAACTCTTGGAACTTCTCTAGTGCCTGGTATCGAAACACTTTCCTAATGAGATCAGTATTTTTTACCCCATTTTACACCTGGAGAAACTGAGAAAAGGAGCAACATCTGGACTGTCAGACAGAAACACAAGCAGCTCAGAAACTGCAACTGCTATTTCTCACAGGCCATACTCTAGGGTTTCAGTTTTAATTTTTACTGTCACCTTCTCTCTGTGAGTCTGAGCCTCTGCCAGCTCAGGGAAAAGCTTCTCTGAAGGAGGAGGAAAGGCTGTGGTTTCCCATTGCCACCCTCATGTCACCCCCCTTTGCTAGCTCATGCCTGCAGAGTTTCAGCTCTCTAGAGGTACTTTTCTCTAGAAGGGCTCCTAGAAGGAGCCTTAAAAGCTCATTTCCTAAAGTCATGCTGTGTATACTACTGATTTTTTTAGGGCTTGCCTGAATTTATGTGGGAAAACTAATCCAAAAATCCTCTGTGAACTTGCTCAGAATCAAAGTAGCCTAAAGTGATTCAAGCTAAGCTAATGAAGGCCTGACTGAGCTTCTCTGCACAAAGCTTTCAGTGCCATTTTAATCATCCACTTCATCACACCCTTAGTTTTAGATCAACAGCATTACAGACAAACCCTCTCAAAATAAAGGAGAAATACAAGAAAGGACTACAGGATGTGGGTGACTATCAATAGGAATTTTCATTACATCTATGCTACAAAAGCCAAATCTTAGAGTCCTGACCAGGGAAGACAAGAGGAGTCTGCATCAGAGACTTGTGAAAAATGAAATGAGGAGTTTGGCAGTTCAGAATCTCCATCAGAGACTTGTGAAAAATGAAATGAGGAGTTTGGCAGTTCAGAATCTCCTCTGAGTCTTTAATTCTGAGGAAGAACCAAGGCTGGAGTGATTCAAAGCAGACATCTCGGACTCTTATGCCTGGAGAGAAGCATCTGAAAATGTAACTCCCTAAGGACCAAACTCAAGACGAATAAACTCAGATTTCACCCTTTTCTTCTGACCTTTTCTCAATTCCTCATGAATTTCAGACCAGCCTCACCATGGTCAGGATCCAGTTCTTCCTTCCCAGTGCTGGAGGATGGGGTCCAACAGCACATCCCAGGAGTGAGCCCAGCCTCCTGGGGACCTTCTTCTCCCAGAAGGAGGGAACTGAGCCTGCAGCAACCATACTTCAAATACTTTAAAAGACAGGTTTTTCTGCTAATCTGCTCCACTTGAACAGTCAATGCTGGAAGCAGACCAATGCCTTGGAGAAATACTTCAGTTTCTCCCAGCTTTGGAACCTGGGCATCGTTTTTGATCTGCCTTGTGTGCTCTCACTAGATCAATGTATCATCACAGGAGTTCCCTCTGCTGAAATACAGCCATCCTTCTGCCGGCACAGCGGAGTGTCTCATCATCTTCTGCCACAGATCAACTCTAATTTTCTTCTCTCTAGCACAGAAAACTGCCATTTTGCCCTGCTTGTATCCTCTAAGAACAACCCTGTAAAGAGAATTTTCTTACCTTCCCTTCAGACTATGTCCTTCCCTTCTAACACAGCCCTCCTCTCACCTCTCTTTGGTGGCCACATCAAACCTAAGCTGCTTGGTCTGTATTTTCAAGGCGCTTCACAACTTTTATCCGCCTTACCCATCGTTTTTCACCGAGTTTCAAGAGATCATCTCTCACCTTCAATCAGCCCCAGTGCCAGATGGAAGCAGCCCCAAATCCTCCCCCCACCCCTCTCAATACAGCTAACTAACATGAAAACAGCAACTCCTCCCTTCTGTGCCAGAGACTGTGGCAGATGGCACCACCCTGTTTATTACAGGATAATCCTTTTGAAAAAGAAGATAAGGAAAAAGAAATACACAGAAAGTCTAATGAGGACTTTGAAATGGAGTTCCTGCGTATTTGTACAGACTGGAAGTCATCCCTGGGGTCACCAAGTGCAGTCCCTTCTATCATGTGCACTACATTGTATTACCTCTCCATAAACTTACTGAGCTGTGGCTGGGAAGAAGTTGGGATTCTGTCCATTGTCATTCCTTCCAGAAGGCTGTTCCAGCCTTCCTGTCTTAATGGCTAGGAAACTTATTTTTACTTCCAGTGTGATTTTATTGGTCTCCAGTGCAAATAGTCCTTTTTTCTCCCTAAGGTTTTTACAGGCAGTAATCATAACCCTGCTAAGCCTTTATTTTCCTATCATCAACAAGCCACGCTCCTTTAGCCTTCTCTTATAAATCAGGCTCTCCATTCTCCTGATCTCTCTAATACCCCCATCTGCGTGTCTCTGTTTTAATTCACGTTTTCAAAGCATAGATATCCACAAATGGCTGTAACAAACAAGGATGCTAAAAGCTTCTTGCCTATGCAGACGATACTTTTGCTGGTGTAAGCTGTGTCCTTTTCACAACTCATCACAAAGTGGACATAATTTTGTCCAGAAATTTTGATTCTGTAGAGCTGATGCCAGACTAAAAGGCCTGTTCACACTGGTCTCTCTATTACTCTCCCTTTCTCAAATACAGACACTGTGTTTGCTATTCTTCAGTCACACAGTGCCACCCTTGAGTTGATAGATTTATTAAAAACTCTTACTACCAGATTTGCAATTTCACACATCAATTCTTCCAGAACTTCAGGAGCAAAAGTTTCCACTCCACAACTTTGCACTCCCCCCAGCATGTGCTATGGAAGACTTTTAGCTTTTATTCCACTTATGGTGAGGCAAACTCTGCTCCCATGTGCTCCTTCCCATTAGTCACTGCACTTTTACCCCTGTGCAAACGGGTTGACTTGAATTTCTGCATCCACACATTGAGATATGGTCCCCAGCACGGTGAGTGATGGTTCCTTGCCTACAGTGAAAGTAGGGTATTGGATTTGTGGTGAAATGTTAAGAAACACATAGGATATATTAAGCGTTTCAGAAACTTAACGGGAGCATCAAGATGAACAAGTATGCTTTTAAAATCTCTTTGTAATGCTTGAGGTGGAATAAGCACCACGTATCGACTGGGCCATTAAAACAAAACCACTCCCAGGGTTTGAGTGCATTTCTGCAATAAAGTGAAATGAACAATGCTTGTGGCAACTACAGCCTCAGTAATTGCCTGGGAACCTCGTGAGAAACTGAAGCCCAAAAGACGAAAGAAAGAGGGAATAATAAAAAAAAAAAAAAAATTGAAAACAATATTGCAAGACACCTGAACAGTTATTTCACTGCTACAGAAAAAAAAAAAATTGCCATGTGCTTTCTTTAGGAACAGCATCCTAACATTCTTCCTTTTGATAAAATCAATGGAGAGCACCAGAGGAGTCCATTAGCATCACAGTCAGCTGCTGTGCTATGGATCTGCTCTCTGATGTCCATGGGAGCCCTCAAATTCTCCTTGTGCAGCCCTCTTTAGGTCTGTCTGACACAGAAATGGAGCCCACAGCTGGAACATTCCAGCTCCCTCCAGGTAAGGCTTAACTGGAGCTCAGGAGCTGGTGAGCTCGCTCGGCTGTGGGGCCGGGAGGAGCGGAGGATGCTGGCTCTGCTGCTGTGCTGGTGAAAGCCCTGGGAGGCACCTGGCACCGGACACAGGGAAAGGGCTGTGGCCAAGGAACGTTTAAAATGCAAGAGATGTGAGCATGTGGGGTACCAAGAGGATCGCTGCAGCTTCTCCTTCCTCTTTCACCCTGGGTACATCTCTCCCAGGGTGCAAAACACAGACTACATCTTTTCCCTGCCTGACCCTGAAGCACAAATAGACGAAGCCAAGGGGGCCAAGCAGGGCCAGGAGGCAGGCAGGAGGAGCAGCCTCCTGGTCCTGGCCCGGGCTGCCCTGCTGCTGCTAAGCAACGTGCAGGCACAGCCCGCACCCTGCTCGCGAAACCGATCAAGGCAGCATCGCGCTCCCCTCGCGTTAAATGTCAGATTACAAATGGGAGTGACAGATCACAAACCATTCCCCTCTGCAGCGATGTGGTCTCATCCTGAGCCCGTCTCCCCGTGCCCGGCTGGTGCAAAGCGATTGCACCTCTGCTGAATGACTCCCAGAGTCTCCAAAGTACAATTTTGTTTTATAGTCGCTGTCAAACCAAAACGTTTCATGTTAATTCCTTACAACCTACTCCACTGTCTGCTCCGCTCCTATTTGATATTTATTCCCCTGTCAAATGTACATTTATTTGCTGACATTTTTATTAAATTAGACAGTAATAAATCTGTCCGCATTTATGTTTATGTCCCTTCATGCAGAGGACCCCAAAGTAAGTTCCATACATTAAGTGCATGGCCAAATGCTCATAAGCATTTCACAGAGGGTAAATAAAGTCAAAGTACTGATAATCAAAAATGATAACGACCCAACCTGGCCAGGCTGGAAGGGGAGCAGAGGAAGCAATGTTTTTGTAGCAGTGGGGAATCATCTCTCTCCCGAGCAGAGAGGGAAGTTGCTGGGAACAGCCCCACTTCCAGATTGTGAAAATTCACACTTTTTATTTTCTTTTAGACAGGGTAGAGAATTTCTTGAGCCCCACTCTTACCAGATTTTTAGCAGTAAAAAACAGCTTTTAAATGGTTGCAACTTAAAAAATGTTGCTGTAAGATACATTACAAATGAAATTCCAGCGTGCAGTTAGTGGTCAAATGCTCCCCAGCTCTTAAAAGAGCTTTTCAAAACCTCCTTAGCTCACCAAATCCTGGGTAGATACAATACTGCACAGTAAAAGTGAGGCGTAGAGGAGTGGGATTTGCTTGATGTTGCCCATCAAGCCATCACCAGTCAGGAATGAAGATCAGAACAGCTAAATGCCATCTGGAAAAACCTGGGAGACCAGATCAGCTGTCTCACATTTGTGTCATTCGAAGCTTCCCCCCAAAAACTTCTGTGCGAAAGAGTGTTTTTGTGTGTAGTAACTTTTTTTTTCATAGCCACAACAGGGAGAAGAACAAGTTAAAAATTCACAACAGCAAGGTCATTCTAGGTTGAGGCTTTTCCTCAGCTCCCTCCTGCTGTCCCCTGTCGCATCAGCCATGCCTGATATCATGTGGCACACGTGCCCTGCAATTCCTGGGCGTCACAGCAGCATCCTAACGAGGGGCCTCACGCCCTCCTGCTCCCTCCACGCCACCCACACCCAGCCTGATAAGAGGAATGCAGAGGAATTCAGAGCAGCTCCTTCCAACTTCAGAGGGCTCCGAACACAGGAAATTTTTTTTGCTGAATTACAATGTCTTGAAACTGGCAACAGCACGCTGATTATGTCTCATTGTGGCTGTGATGTCCTTGGCGATGGAGCTGGGAGACCACAAAGTGAATATAATGCTCCTCTATGTGACTCTAATGACTGATGATGCTCTGCTGTGGGTAGCAATTTTGAAATAACTGAGAATGACGACAGAGAATATTGCCTTTGTCTTCTTGCTTCAGAAGAACTTTACGTGTAACTAAGGAGTACAGCGCAGCACTGCCAGCCACACACGCTGCTAATAGGGAAATTTGCAGCACCATCAAGCAGTTTGTGCTAATCTGCCCCATATAGAGCCCTGCAGGGCAGGCTGAGCTCGTGAAGCAGGGAAAGGTGGGTGCTCACTCCTAGGCAGGATCTTCTCACAAGCAGGAAGAAATCTCAGGACACAGGGACAGCCAACAAATGCTGCAGACCGCAAGACCAAACTGATAAATTAAATTAAGTGTAGCGTTTTTCAAATTGGGCACCAGATGCTTTCCTCACCCTGGTTGCTTCCTGTCATTCTGATAGCTCAGAGGAACCGTCTCACTGAATAAAGCAAGTGCTGATCCCGCAGAGGGATGAATTGAATGCTTTGGTGACACGCAGAGAATGCAGTTATGTTGTCTTCGAGACCTGACCTAGTATTGCTGTTTGCCAACCCTTTGTGCCACGGAGGAGTGCCAGCGTGCTCAGGAGTGTCCCCTGTGCTTTGTGACCCTCTCGCAGTCAACATATGCACAGGGGACACACAGAGAGTGTCCCACTTTAGACAGGGATGATGGAGTTTCTCTCCTGCCTTAACCACCCTCTGACAGAGCAAAAAGGACTTCAGTGCAGAGGAATGGCACTGTCAGTCAAATGGAAAACACCGTGTGTCAGCAATCATCCTGAGGGTGGGGAGGTGAGGAGGGAAACGCAGGGGGAGGCTGAATGCAGATCCCACCCCCAGGTGTGTCCTGCAGGAAGCTCCAGGTCTCCTCTGAGCCTCAGCCAGGATCTTATGCCCATCCCAGCCCTCCACAAGGAGACCCGGAGACCTGAGCCCTTCCCAGCCAGAGCAGTCTCAGCTCCAGCCTGGCTGAGGGACCACCGAGCGCGGCGACACGAGCTGATTACTTTAATTTTTACACACTGTCTGAACGAGATAATTTAAACTTGTGCAGGTCAGTCTCCAGAGACTGAAGACTGACATAAGAGGGGCACAGAAATCTATTTCTGATCTGCCAGAACAGCAGGTCCTGAGAAGTCCAAGTGCTGTGCTGACAGCATGTTACTGTTTGCCTTTGAGGGATGGGAAATCAGAAAAGAGGACGTCAGCTAACTTCAAGATAACACAGCTGATTTGGAGAAGTGTAACCACAAAGTCTTTGCTTTGATTGTCATTAGGGCCCCTGAAGATACTGGACTGAGAAAATTTTGTTGTAATCCATCCTGAAGGATTTTAAACTCTAGATATTGTTGAGAAAATGAACTCCTTGTTCAAACCCCAGTGCAGACTCGATTGCCATGGTGGCGTTTCTGTTCCACAGTCATAGTTTATTTATCTTCCCCCCTCCCGTTGCTGCAGGAGCCAATGCAGAACAGAAATGTACCAACAGGTCTGAGTAGATCTGTGAGAAAATCTTTCTCTATGAAGAGGGCAAGTCAGCGCCCACAGTACTTGGTCTCACCCTGCTCCTGAGCTCACAGAGGAAATGATGCAGAGAAGGCAGCGTTTTCCCACACCTCGGGAACAATTTAGGTGGGGCACATAAATCTGTGTTCTGTTCCACCCAACAACAAGCCAGAGGGTCTTTTTGAACTACAAGAGACTGAATACAGCTAAAGACTGCTGCAACAAGCTACAAAGGCAGCACACAAGTGGTTTTCTGTGCACCAGAAGCCTGTCTCTGCTCCCACCTTGTATTGTTCCTTCTAAATGGAAACTATTCTGAAGCACAGTTTGTGGCCCTTGATGCATTCCACAGTATTGCAGCTTTCTGGGCAAAATCCATTCCTTGCACAGGGTGAAGACCATGCCCAAGACCTGTTTCTACCTCAGTCTGGTGGGCTTTCCACAACTCTAAATGGGGATGACAGCTCTGGTGGTCAAGCTCTGATGGATCAAAGCGCAGGCAATTTAAAAAGTCAGTGCTCCCAACAACTCTCCCCCAAACAATTAGAGGCAAACATGTGCCTGCATTTCAATGCCTGCAGCGTGGAGGTTGGCATAGCAATGTGAGCCCACCTTCAAACAAACACTGAACTCACCCCGAAGAGGCAGCGCGGTGATGCCTTAGGTTTTAACTTTTATATTTTTTAAACTCTGTACTGCTTAGTGTGCAACTTTGAAGCTTCTTGTAGCCTGTTACTTTCTGCTCTCTCATGCTAGTTAGACACAACAAAGCCTCTCCGGACTGCTCTGCAAGGACACCTGGACCATCCTGAGCCCAAGGGGTGTAAACCAAGGAGTCTCTGAAGGGGGGGTAGCTAAGGGGAATTACATCATTTAACTGGGGTTTTAATTGGAGAATTGACCCTGATATGCAAATGAACCAAACCTATAAAAGTGTGAAGAACTCGTGACCTGTCGTCCATCTTGGGGTCCATCTTGGCAATAGCCTCTGGCTCCCCAGGGTGTACCTTGAAGGCCCTTCAAATAAATACCTACTTTTGTTCCTTTACTCTGTCTAGTCTCTGTGTCTAGGAGGCCTGATAAGGCATCAGCGGCTCTGGCTCCTGGCAGTAGCCAGGGACAGATCTCTGCTAGCCCCATCCCTTGAGCCCATCTTTTCATGCTCTCAGCCTCCTGCCACTCAGGGTGTTTGCTGCTTCTGCAGGATTTCTTGGCCAGGCTATTTTGTGAGAGTTTTGGTGCTGGTGCACACAGTGGGCAGTTGTGGCTGCAGGTGCCTCCCTGCAGTGGGAGTCTGCGTGTGTGTGTGCCTGCAAACCACCACAGAGGGAAGCCCAGCACGGGGCTGATTTTCTGCACAGAAATTTGCCTCTACCAAAGTGAGCGGCTTTCCCGGCTTCTCCTTCCTCGGACCCGCTTTGGTGTTCCGAATGAGTGGGTTTTGCCTCTTTTCCTGCAAGTGAACATTGCTTTTCCTCAGAAACACTGGGGAACAATTAGAGCAATGAGAAAATGGTAAAAATAACACAAACCCATCCCATTCCTCACAGCACTGACAGGCAGAGTGCTGTGTGGTATGGCAGAGAGCAGAAACATAATGTGTTTAAAAACCAAACAGGTGAGCACTATCTGTACTTTAAATCACTCATAACCACTCTCGCTTTGCTAGAAATATTTCAGGAAGCCAGAACTCCTCCATGGCCCTGTGAGCACGTTTAACAGTGCTCGGTAATTTGTCACTTGGGATGGCAATCACTGTTGTGCTGGTTTTGTCTGGAGTAGAGCTAATTTACTCTACTAATAGCAGCTACTGTAAGGCTGTGTTTGGGATCTGTGCTGGAAGCAGTGTTGATAATTCAGGGATGTTTTGTTAGGGCTGAGCAGGGCTTACACAGAGCCAAGACCTTTTCTGCCCCTCACCCCACGGTTCAGGAGGCTGGGGGTGCGTGGGAAGCTGGGAGGGGACACAGCCAGGACAGCTGACCCCAGCTGACCCAAGGGATATCCCAGGCCATGTGGTGCCACGCTCAGGATACAACGCTGGGGGGACAAGAAGGAAAGGGGGGACTTTCAGAGTGATGGCATTTGTCTTCCCAAGTCCCTGTTATGTCTGATAGAGCCCAGCTTTCCTGGAGATGTCTGAGCCTGCCCGCCCGTGGGACGTGGAGAAGGGATTCCCTGTTTTGCTTTGCATGTGTGCACATCTTTTGCTTTGCCTATTAAACTGTCTTTGCCTCATTTCCTCCCTTCCACACTTCTGATTCTCTCCCCCACCCCACTGTGTGGGGCTGAGCTGCCAGCTGGGGTTAAACCTCAACTGTATTTTTTTGTACTGTTTCATTTGTGGCAGCACTGCGGTACAAAAACATTCAAACATTGCTAGGTTAAAATATGTGTTTTCCCAGTGGTAATTAGTACAAGAAAATCAGGCTAAACGTATTAATTTGAGTTGGCTTTTTCATTCTCTTCCTGTAGTTTTACACTTCACAGTCGCAATAATTGTAGCCCTTACGAACAATTATGTAAAATTATGTAAAATGCAATATGATCAAGGTATTAGACTATCATTATCCCAGCTGTAAATGCATGAATCATTAGTACAGAGTACCTAAAACCCCCAGAATTTTCTGTCAGTTTGAGTTTAGGGGCCTTTTTTTGTCTTTTGGATGTTGATGACAATTAAATGACACCTTGATAAACATAAAAGGAAAAAATCCAGCATAGTTATTATGAGTCCTTATTAGGAAGCAAAAGAGTGGTTTTCATGTTTTGCCATGTAGTTAATTGTCTGGCTTGTAACTTAGCTGGGGAGTCTTTTCTGAAGCAGGAATCCAGGCAGGGCTGGGATGGATGTGAGGGGACCCTTTGGGGATCAGCCTGGCGGGCAGAAAAGATTTGGCAGACTGGAAAAGGGCTTGACTTGATGTTTATTGAGTGACCCATTGAATGCATGGCAGTCACAGAGAGCTCACAAACAACAGAAGGATCCTGAAGGACTTTAGATATGAATGGAGACAGAATTTTCCCTCTTTTGACCCTGTTGCTTTCCATCCTGGGGTGCAGTGATGCCTGTTTTCTCTTGGGCATAAAAACCAGAAATTATTTTTAAAATTTCTTTGTATTATATGTGTGCCTATATAAACCTCCATCATTTAAAAACAGGTTTCTTTTTTTTTTTTTTTTTTGTAGAAAGGTCAACCAGCTTTACATTAGTGCAAAGCTACATCCTACTCCTTCAACCTGACCTGAAAGTCAACAGGACTGTAGACAGATGAGGAGTCTCAGCATCACAGTCAGATGCCAGGATGTGTATTAATTTCCCTCTGTGCTGAAGGAGAGCCATTCCCACTCATTTCAGAGGAGTTAAATCAGTATGCTGTGGGAAGGAACACCATGACCTGTTTCTTTCTGTTTCCTATGGATGTGTGTGGTGATTTGAATGTGAGACAAAACCGGAGATTGCTCAGGAAATTCTCATATAATTGACTCTCTCCTAAAGCTTGCAAGAACCATGAAGATCATATTACAGCATTACAGAAAATAACAGAGCCTTGAAATTAGGTGGAAAAGTCATAGAGAGAAATGGGGCTAAGCCAGGTTCTATGGAAATTATTTACCATTGTCTCTTTTGTGCTGAAAACAGAACAGAGATAAAGCACTAACAAATATGGGAAGAAGTGTCTCGTGTGTTGCAAGTTGAATAACCATTATGATTTGGTCAAAATAATGAAACAATTATTTATATGCAAGCCTGGAAGAGAGACATTCTTGCCTTGGAGGGTAAAGCTAATGGGCTGGGCTTACCATTCTCATTCTCATTGCTCCTGTAGCCCATCCCTCTTCTCCTTCCTGATCAGACCTGCAGTAACACACGTGGGTTTGCTGGGACTACTGATCCATCCAGCACCTGTGGCACCAAAACTGAACAACTACTTCACTTCAGAAGTGAACCCAAAATAAAAAGTGAAATATTTATCTTCCCTGTAAGGGCGGTGAGGCCCTGGCACAGCTTGCCTAGAGAAGCTGTGGCTGCCCCTGGATCCCTGGAAGTGTTCAGGACCAGGTTGGATGAGGCTTGGAGCAACCTGGGACAGGGGGAGGTGTACTTGCCCATGGCAGGGAGTTGGAACAAGGTGGTTTTTAAGATCCCTTTCAATCCAAACCATTCTGTGATTCTATGAAGTGGCAAAGAGGTAAAATGGTTCATCAAGGAAAGGACACCACAAGTGTTCCCTTTCTCCAGCTCAAAATACAACAGTCACTCCCTAACAGGTTGTTATGGAGAGATGGGGCTTTTAAGGAAATTACAGGGAACAGCTAATGCCTCTTTTTCCCATTCATGGAATCAAGCCCTGGTCTCGATGACAGGTACTGAGAGCAGGACTCAAATAATTCTTTAATCTAAAGGGAGAGTGCTCAATATCTCCATTTGGAGCAGAAAACCGTCTCCTGTTTTAGGTTTTTGCCTACAGGGAGCAGTGATAGGGCTGTTTGTATCTGGAGTCAGGCTGCAGATGCCCAAGTTTGCAGTAATTATGTAACTGGCAAAGCCAAGCCTGTTAAACTTTAGATCAGCATTAAAAAATGCAAGAGAAAGTTATCTACCTAATTGCCTGGAAAAAACTATGCCCCTCCATTTGCAAGAATGAGACAATATTAATTGTCTCTTAATAACACAAGATTGTTGTTCAAGAGCCTTGTTGGACCTTATTTTTTCCTTGAAAAGGAGAAAAAACCCCCAAAAATAAATAAAAGTGTGCAAGGGGAGAAGCTAATATAACTAGAAGTGAAATGTTAATGTTATTTCATTAAATGATTTGTGAAGAATGAGATAAGAGATCGACATTCTCAGAATAATTTCTTTAAATACCTTGTGTTCAAGATTCCCCTCTAGGCAACTTTTCATCTTTCTTCATTAAAAAAATAGCATTAAATTTTATTAAAGAGTCCCAATTAAGCTGGTAACTTGCTTCAAAGAGCATCCAGGCTTAGGGGGATATGTTAAACGTTAACAGTGATGGGAAGATCCACCCGTAGAGCTGATTTTAAAAACAGCATCTATCTGACTGGTACAATTTGGCTTGCACACCCTTAAGGCATTCTCCCAGACCTACTGATACTTATTTTGGGAAGCAGCACATAAATTCTTGGCTTTAAGGTCAAGTAGATGGCAAAGTTGACTGTAACAAATGCAAACTTTTCCTGATAGCTTTGGAAGATGTCAAAAACAATTTCTAAAATGAGCGTTTTTCTCAGATCCTGAATTGGTCTGATTCGAGGGTGGCACTGCACACATCTGGGGCAAACCCAGTGAATTTAGCTTGCCTTGTTGTTTAAGTGGAGTTGGCAATAAACACAACACCTCAAGAATAATACACGGACTCTTGGCTGGAGACAGCTCACAGGAAGAAAGATGTTTGTCCCATCTTAATTGTCACAGTCAAAACCAATAGGAAAGCAAACACATTGTGTTGTTTTCAGAGGAATACTCAGAGTATGAGGCTTGGAAACAAAAGATAGAAGTTACCAAGGACCCTCGCAGCCTGGTGCTTGGGAAAAGGGCTGGATGGGTGCAGGGTGCTCCTGAGCACACCAGCAACCCCTGGGAGAGGTGGGAAGCTGTCTGGTGACAGGGGCAAAGCTGCAGAACATGTAGTGCTGACAGGAGTGGAAAACTGCCTTCAGATCCTACATGGCATGGAGTGAGTGCCTGGCCTGGCCAAATGCTCTTTTGCTGGTGCCTGACTGTGGGAAAGGGATGACCAGCACTCCACCTCCATCACTTTATGTTCCAGGGAGGAAGAGCAAGATATAAATACAAATATCACTAACCCGTTCAGAAGATTTAGTAAGCCACAGTCTGAACTCTGTGGAAAACCTGAGGGGAAAAATGGAAGGGGAAAAATTCAGAGAAAACCACTTGCTATGAATCTTGTACAGTGACAATAGATAAATAGGACAGGAAGAAAAAACTGCAGTACTCCCAGGTCCCTGCTGATCCCAGGGGACACAGAGAATGGGAAGAGGAGTGAAGGACAGGTCTTCCACTTGAGAAAACCATCTTAAATCCAGACTTCTCCTACCCTCTCTTGTTCCTGTGGCAGATCTCCTCTCTGAACGATGCTGCACAGGGAGATTATTTATGCAGCCATCCAAATGTCACATTCATATTTAGACACTGATATAGTCCTTTGCTTTACATTCACATCCTGCATTTCCTTCGGTTCTGATCGAGTGCTAATTTCACATTCATTCTTCATAGCCACGTTTAGACAAGACACCCAGTGGTGCATGCTTAAGGGGGGGTCTATTATTATTGTTATTTATTTTTTATCAGAGTATGTCATTCCCAGGTAAAGGATGTGCTGCCTGCAATGTAATTTTATATGCTGGATAACACTTGCATTGACTGGGAGGCACACAAGTCAATTGCATATTGTATTGCAGATTATTTTATATTTATTATTTGCTGTCAAAGTGATTTTGAAAACCAATGCTTATGTGCTGTGTGTACTTTGCTATAAATAGGGGGGCTCCTGGAGAAGGTACAGGGAACAGGATAAATTTAATTTGACAATTCTGTCAGAGGTAACCTCCACTTCTTTCCAATCTGCCACTTGCAACAAACAAACCAAACTGGTGTTGAATGCAGAGAAAAAGAGCTGGAGAGGCTCAGTAGTAAACATTACAGTGGGCAGATACAGGAAGGTTTGCTTCATCAGTTTAGGAAGGTGCACAGCAGGAATACATTTTCCTAAGAAAATGATTAATAGCACCCCTGAGATAGTGCCTCCTCTTTTTCAGCTCTTTTTTTTTCCCTCCTTGTTTAATTCCTCTTACAGGAGCAAGGTTTAAAATGATACTTTTCTCCCTCTTTCAATGAGACAGCACATCTCGCAAGGGAAAAATCAATTCTAAGTGGGAATTGTGTATATTGCAACATTTACGTACAATAATTCTCCCCTCCTCTCCCTTGTACACACCTCCATCAGGGACAAATAATGGAGCCAATTTGCTGGGACTACAACGTGGCAGCAGCTTTGCCTGTTCTGCCCCAAGGCTGGCTGAGCAAATTTACCTCTTCTCAGGCAACAGGAGGCTGCTGAGAAGTTCTTATCAGCTCAGGACGTACAGGGGCTGATAAGGGGAAGGAGAGCAGAACAACATTCCCTGGAAGTGGTCTAAAATGTTGTACTGGTGCGATTATGAATGATGTTATGGCTTGTCTCACTGTGTTACTTCTTTTCCTGGGGCCTTCTCACTGCCTTCCCTGAGAGCTGGCACTGCCATCCAAGTGACTGTGGGCTGTGTGCTAAGCCAGGTGGATCCAACCTGAATGGAAACCAGGGAGGACTTGTTTCTCCAGCTTCACTTCCTCACCCTTCCACGTCTACACGTGCACACTTTTTAAATGAAAAAAAACCCATTAAACTGGTGTTTACAAGTGAGGTGCCACGAGCACACGTGTTCTGGGTGGAGAAGCCAGGAGATCATATTTGATGGGGACCAAAAAGCCCAGGAACGCCCTTTTATCCTCCCCTTCTTCTCCAAAATTGTTGCTGCTACAGCTCATCTACCCTGGTTCAGAGACTGGCAGGGACTAGGACATACCCTGTGTGACACCAGAGCTTCTGGAGGGGGTGGCTGGAGGAAAAAGCAATTACATTTTATGTTCTATCTTCCCCTCTGCTTTCTTTTCATTATCCTATAAACCTTAACAGGGAATAATCAAGAGAGGCTCCCTGGCTGTACTGCAAGTTTACTGAGGTCAAAGCTGCTTGAACTTGCAACTTTACCTTAACTATCCTGTCAAGACAACACATGGGCCTGCTCTCCAAATTGATTACATAAATCTTCAGCACAGCTGTTAATCACACTCCTTATTCCAGCTTATCTTTCGCCAAAGATAAAGCATAGTTGCTTGGCTGTTTATCATAGTGTTGGCATGGTATTATCTGCCTTGAAACTTCAAACCCCACCTGCCCAGAGGTGTGACAATTAATAGGAATCAGAATCGCATTTTTGTAGATAAACTACGATTTTGCTGAAGAGTCTTCGTAACACAGAAAAAATAGAAAAAGGCCATTATTATGCTTATTTGGCAAAGATCTCTTGTCAGCAGTTGCTTGATATATGCCCTAATTTAGGTAATGTTTTTATTGAATGACCAGGACTCAATTTCTCGAGTCATGAACAATTACAAATTAACTCTATTTCTTATTTCTAGGGTTACCCCTGCACTAAGCCCAAGTTGACAACCCAAAATCCTTCCAAGCTGTTCTCTGTAAAAGAGAGGAAAAGGGAATTTAAGAATTAAAAACCAGCCACTGCTTGTAGCCACAATAATAGATATCCTCTTAATGCTCCCAGGAGGCCTAACAACAAGAAGAAAATCACTTTTCTGAAGGACATGGTGACAGAAGAAACTGAAAATTATGTGGACCTTCAGTGCCTAGGGAATGAAACATAATATTAAAAAAGTAGGCATCTACCTCTCATGGTGGGATGTGCTTTATATTTATCAGCTTCTGGCTTGTTGTTGGCCTCGAAGGATGAACCCACCATTAACCTCAAGCAGTGTCTTTTAATTTGCCTGAGGTCCTGACATGGCTCCTGGATGCTTTCATGATGAACTTCAGCAGGAGCTGTTCTAGAAGAAAAGCCATAAAGGGATGTGTTGTTCCTGCCTGAAAGGCCCTTGGGAGCTGGAGGGGAAGGCAAGGCAGGTGGGGGTGTCAGTAATGCCCTGAAGTCTGAAGAAAACCTTGCAGCAGAAACATCACCTTTCCTGCTCCCCTTCCCTTCACAGCACCTCTGGTTTTCTAATGTGCATTTCCCTCATTGTATTTTTATTTTGCTTTCTGCATAATGATGAAAACACAGGGCTGGGTTTGCATTATCTGGGTTTTTTACGTGATATCTATAATTGACTTCTGGAGCACAACGGCGTTCACTGAGTGAATTGATTTAAAATTGCTATAATAATATTGCAAAATTCCTTTATTAGTGCCAGAGTACATCAAGAAGAATCAGTGAGATTGCCATCTAGGATAATAAACACTTAGAGGCAAGTGCAAGCAGCCCACAAAAAGTAGCAATTTTGCAACTCCTTTTCTCTTTCATTCTGTTTCTCCAACAGCCACTGGCCCATCATCACCACAAATTAGATGGCACCTACAGGAGCCATCTGGAAGGATCTGTTTTTCATACATAACATAAGTATTTGAAGAATATGAGGGAGAGAAGAGATGGGAGGAAACAGAACCACCAGCACAGTGAACTGAGCTGGTAGCTCCTCATTTTGTGCTAATGTTGGGAACAAGGGGTTGATTCTCCTTCTCTTCATATCAGCATAAAATCAGAATCACTTGAATGACTCAGAGAGCAAGTCAGGATGCTGAGCTGAATGGTCAAGCCTTAAATCCCATTTCCAGGACACAATCCAAGAGATCCTTTCAGAGAATTCCAGGCCATCACTGCATTGACTTCAGAAGGATTTGGACTGGACCCATTTTCTCACAAAGCAGGAGGAACAAGGCTTAGACACCTCCCATGGTGGGTATGCAGGCAGCCCTGCCTGGCTGATCTGCTGAGATCAGCCCACAGACTATTGAAAAAACAAAGCATCCATTCCCTGAAGACTCTGTGCCATGATCACTGTTTGAACCACTAAAAGAAGCTGGCACCAGGAAACAGTTGTTATTGTTATAAGCCTTATTATGTAAGTGTTCCTTATGTTTTAATTTCTGACTTCTAGATGAAATATTTCAAGGATATTTTACTGGATATTTTCCATGAGAATTAAGGCTGTGCATAGCTGTGCTGTTTTAACTGCCCTGCTTGGTCCAGACTGTTTGCAGAGCTATCACAGAGGCTCTCCAAGCTACTGTGTTTCGCTGAGCTTCCAAATTAAATTACAACACATCACACACACCTAAATTACACATCCCATACTCAGATCATACACAACTGAAAAAACCCACTTGTTAGCATAATTAATGCAATTATAGTCAGCAAATTTCAGATTCACTGGTGACTCAAACCTCAAACAAAGGAGTATTTTTAGAACTACATAAATCCCATGGGATCCATTTACTCCTAGAAATCAGGATGTATTGATACCTATCACATCCCTGGTAGCTAAACCATATCAGGTACCTCCATTGCAGTGATAACTGGTGGGAGTCTGTCTGAGGGGGGCTGCCCTACCTCCTTCACTTAGGGAGGCTTATTGCTATAGCAACAACTACATCCTGTGATTTGCTTGCTACAAACACCCGCAAAAAAATATTCTGAAACGATCCATGCAAAAAAACAACTGTTCCTTTGACCTGACACAATTAATGTGTTCAAATCTGAATTATTTCTGCCACAGGTTAAGCATTCTGAATTCAAATGACTCATATGCAAAAAGAAGAAGTCCCACTGTGATTTGGATTGAGAAGGGAAACCCTTATTTTGAGCTCTTACTGTCCTCTGTGCCAAGTCTGAACTTCACCAGAGACAGAAATAGGAAGCACCTTGGTCTGGGTGGTGGGAGAGACTGCTCAGACAGAGAAAGGAGCAGGGCTATTCCACTCAGGCCCCAACCACCAAGCACAGCCATCCCTGACATTATTCCTGCCTTAGCATTTCCTTGCCCAAGGCTTAGAAGTCACAGGGACAAGATGTGACCCTTCTGTTCGGAAGGGAAGGGGTAATTCCACAATCACTTGCTGCTCTCCTACTCAAAATTTAAAAAAAAAGAGGAAAGCTGGCACTGTCCAAATGACCAGCAGCCCAGTCTCACCATGTGAGGGACCTTGAGTGGGGTTGCTCAGTTTAACCTCTGCATTTCCCAGCATTGCTGTCTGGAGGCATCCAAACGGGACAGCAGCCTTAAGCCAGATGTTAACAGCACCATCAGAGTGTTTGTCAAAGGATCTTGAGGAGAGAAATGAAAAGATATAATTCCTCCTTCCCTCTCTTCCCTACAGTATCCCAGTGCAAGAAATGAGGAAGTAAAATTTGGAAGAAGACGTGGGGCAGGACCAGGCATTCCATGTTCCCCTCCTCCCCTCCCAGGAGGGAGAGAACAGACCCCTCACAGTGCAGAGTAACAAAATTTCACTTTTTTTTTAAGCTTATCTGTGAGTCAAGAAAGGAAAGAAGGTAGGGCAGGCTGGTGGGGAGCAAAGCTGAGAAGAAAGATCTGTGCTATAGAAGGCATTTTATCTTTTTATCATTTTCTCTTGATACTGCAGATCTCTCTTGTTAAATACTTCCTTTTCATGTCTTCTAATATCTACTGACAACTGAGGTGAATGAACCAACAACCATTTATTCTACTCCTAAAGGAGTGACAGTAATGAAATTCAAGGAGCAAAAGACACCAGCATTGCCAGTTCTGGCCTCAGCAGAAGCAGCATCTTCCAGTGACCAGGACAGGTCTTTTATAAGCAGCATGTAATGGGGAATGTGATAGTAGCCTGATGATCTCATGGAAATTTCCTCTTTCCCATGTAAATATTACTTCTTAGTCCACATTTCCAGCATCAGAGCACTTAAGTAATAATGTCCCTGTCTCAGCTGAGAAACTCAGTGTGTGTTTCCCGACTGGAGTTTGTGTGTTTCTGAGAATTTACATGTGAGGCAACTACCAGGAGTGAGGCTAAATGTAAGTACAGTGTCTCTGTGGAGGGATTCGCAACCAACCTCTACAAACTGTTGCTGAAGAAAGAACTGTCTTTATCCTCCCACCAAAAGGCTTCTTACTAACTGAGCATCTTTCAAATGGTTTAAAAATGGAATTGTAAATTCAGCACAGAAACTGAAAATGTCGTACAGCCTTTGCTTTCCTACCATGCGAATAAACATTTAACAAGAGAAGCAACTTCATGTGTTAAAGTTTGAAAGTTGTCAACTACTGCAAGAAATCCCCCCTTTCACCACTTCCATTCAAAACAAGATGGCATAAATTTGGGATATAAATGATCTATTGCAGAGAATCTGATTCAGAGCCTCATAATGGCAAATGCATCACTCTGACCCATCTGTTCTATGGACATAATCTTAATTGCAAACATAGGGTCACATCCCAATAAATCAGCCATGCTGCAGTGAAGATGCCTACATTTATGCCAGCTGAACGTTTACCCAGGACTGCCTACAATCATTTCTCAGCAGAATTTAGGGACAGAAAGAACAAGGAGATTGCTATCGACCCCATTTTTCCTTACAGTGACTCATATTTATTTAACCTAACGCTCTGCATGGGTGAAATCCAAGTCTTACTCCCATAAACTCAAAACTTCTGTGGGCCACAGCTTCACCCTATACATATGGCATAAGACAACAAAGATGTTTGGGATGAATAGCAAGCCACGTAAACACTAAGGAGAAATATATATCAAGTCACAGAAGAAATGCCATAGGATCTGTTCCAGGCTTGCAGAGCCGAGCGTGCAGAATCTGAGCATCGTGAGTCTCAAAATAAAGGTAAATTATTAGAAAAGATAGAAAGAAGGAAGCATCTCCATGATTCCCACTTCCCCAAATGGCACGGGCACAGATGATCTCATTAGCTCATCTGTGTAATTTACACTTCTAACATGGCTGAGGAATAAAACAAATATGCAGAAATAAGCAACAGGACGGGGACAGAAGAGAGGGAAACCTCACAGCCCTCTCTCATCTAAGCTCCTTCTTTCCTTGCCAAATGTTATACTCCCTTCCTGGGAACCCCTCCAAGTTTGTGTCTCCAGATGCCACATTGCAGCAGGCTGCCTGGAATCCCTCCTACCCACCTCCACATCACTCATGCTGAACAGGCAGGGCAAACACTGGGTGAAGGGAGCGTTTTATCCTTATTTATTTCCAGATGGAAAATCGAGCTGAGGAAAGAGCCAACAAAGAAAAACAATTCAACAGAACAAGTAACTAAAACAAAACCCGCCCTTAACCATCTTGATAACAGACTCTCCTTTGGGAAAAAAACTGAAATACAAGTCACGGGTTGAAGTTTGGAAGTGCCAACACCTGGGGTGTGTTTCCTTCTGTTAACTTGGGGTTCTGGCAGGTAACTTACAGAAGGAGCATGAGGGAGTCCCTCTTTACAAGCAACTATGAAAATAATGATCAAAACCACGTGCAGCTGAAGCCAAATGGGATTCACTCTTTGCTGACAATTTGGGCATCCTGGCTAACTGTGAGCATTCATTCGAGCCAGAATCATGGAACTGTAGGCTCCTATCAGGGCACCAATCTTAAATACATAAGTATTTAATACCAGTCTTAAATGCTAAGTACCTGACAGTCTATGGAGGAAGTTTAGGCAGAGATCTACGAGCCGGTGCCCAGCATATGAGTGGGTGAAGTTAAATGAGGTGAACCCCTCTCTTCCCCAGGGGCAAGGCCTGAGCCATCAGGCCTCATTCTCCTCCTCTCTTTGGAGGAAACTTAGCGTGACTCTTGCCCAGTTTGGGACCTGAACTTAAGTGGGCTGGAGCTGGGCCAAGGGACTGGTGGCTTCCTGGAAGCAAAATAGTGGGATCCACAGTTAACAAAGAAACATGTTGATCTTTAGTATTTTTGACACTTAAAAAAGCACCTGACTTAAATACAGGTAAATCTGGTTGAAGAAGTAAACGCAACCAGATCTAATTAGAGAAGTGAACCGATGTAACACAGCCTCCTTTCATCCTCTCCCTACATATCTCCCAAGACCACTGCTATCCCATCTACGTCTCTCTACCTATTTTTCATTTTCAAATGTACTTTAATGACTGCAAGTAGGTCTGTAGTCCAGAAATAGAAGTCTCAAAGCACAGAGGGCATTATGTTCCCATCCACCTTACAGGGCAGGTTGGAGTAGAATCCAGACCCAAATTACCTGAGTATTAGATGAGACCCGTATGCCATATTTCATTTTAGTCCCCTTTTTAGGTGCTATTTTACAGCACCCAGCTGGCCTTCGGTCCCAGTAAGAAACACTCTCATATCTGATTCTCTCCATCCTTTTCTATTTTTCTCTCCCCTCTGCTTCCTTTGCACAAGGAACGGTTGGTAAAAATTTATTGTGGGTGGGATTTTGAGGCCTGCATCCCATTAAATTTAATGGGAATTGAGCATCTAAATCCCTTAGGCAGCTTGAAAATTCCAGCCTCTATTACTAATGCTCTTCTCATTATAACAAGATTTGTACATGACAGCTCGAGAGCTCTGACTCTGCTTTCAGTGATGTGGCTCTGCGCGGTGCCGCTGACGGCACCCAGTGTAGGCTGCCCTGCTCACGGCTCATCTTGTCACAAGCTCTGCTAACACGAGACCAGAAAGCAGCCTGTAATTCCATTATGATTGCTGAACTTTCTCGTAGGGGCCTTTCCGCGAGGCAAAGATAGTGCCGAGTAAATCTGCCTTTGTTATGATTGTCTGAGAACCGTTTAATTTTAATTGCGGTCATCGGTTTCTGCTGTGCAGCCTGCAGGAGGATGGACATGGCTGTGTTGCTCAGCTGCATCGTCATATCAAGAGTTTTTTGAGGGACATTATGGACTTTGCTGGGCTGTCAAAACGGCCAGATTCCACCACATTATGTTTTTCATCAGCATTCTGCTTAATTTACTGAAATTATAATTTACCAAGATGGCGTGACTGGAAAGAGAATGGCTTTTTAAAATGTCCTGCACATCCTGCAGTCTTCGTTGGTAAGGTGTTTAACCATGCTGGTGATAATCACACCTGACAGGACAACCATTCTCATTCTCATCAGAGATTTTCCTGTCCCCTTTCATGTCACTCTGGTCCAACTGTGCTGTGGAATAAAAGGGGCTTGAAAACCTCTAGAAAAACCTGGGGAAAAGCAAAGAGCAGTTGGAATGTCCAGATAAAACCTTACGATCTTGTACATGCACTGAGGAGAATGGGACTCTTGGAAAGACACAGTTTCTCTATTTTAAACTAGGGTTGCTCAGCACCTTGGTTTTTGCTTCCATTGTTCTTCTATGGTGTCACATGTACCTGTCTCCTGCTCACAGGATGTGTGTGTGACTGGCTTTGAACTCCAACCATCAGATCTTTAAAATAAAAAAAATTGAAGGTCTCAATTCTCAGAGAAGTCAGCTGAAATTGTCCTTGGGGTATCTGAGACTGTATTCACAGTATGAGGGACAGATGTATAATTGACTTTTTTTCTTTCTCTTTCTTTACCCATTACTGCTACAGCTGATATTGGAGCCAAGGACTTCAGGATCTCCTTGTGCAGTTATGGAATTACTGGAATAAATTGTATCAGGACCTTTGGCCAGGTACCTGTGGCAGTGTTCACAACAAAGGGCTGGGTGTGCATTTTGCTGGATTCTGTGTCTTGCTTTGATAACAGATCACCTGCCCTTGCCTGGGTACTCCCTACCTTTGCCTCCTCAACTTACCAAGATTCTGGGGGGAGATGAAGAGGGGGAAAATGATGTCTCTGTCTCCTCCATGCCTCAGCTACAGATTTAGGCAGTGAGTTTGCTGGGCTTCCTGCACACAGAGCCAGAACGCACACACTTCAGTGCTCCTCACATAAACCTCAATCTTCTGCCCTTGAACTAGGACACACCTTTCTTTGAATTTATTTTTCAGTTTTCAAGGAAGGCTCCTGGGGAAAAAAGAGCTCTATAATTCCACTGTTCCCATGAAAAAAAAAATGATCTGTCCTTTAGGGGAAGTCAATCCTTTTTCCAGGGGTCCTCTGGAGCTGCTTCTGCAAGAGGCTTTAGAAAGAAGTAGGCAGGTTTGCTCCAGTGCTGCAGCACCTCTGAGTTGTAAGATAAGGCAGCAGGCAGGCTGGGAGAGGGCTGAGACAAAAATTAGCCAGACTCTTTGAAAATACACTTGCTAACCCCAGTGATGGAAAGACACCAACACTTCACCCTTAAAACCCATGCAGGAGAGTGGACCAGCTCTATCTGGTACCTTCTCATGCTCTGTACAAAGCTGGGTAGACAAACTAGCTGGGCATCCCTGTGCTGGTCCAGCTCCTTGCCAAGGTAATGATCCTGCACCTCACCTGTGCTGCTTGGCTGCCCCTCAGCAGCGCTTCTCCGTGGGCAATGCTCCAGGAAGAGCTAAGCAAACTGCTGGGATTCACAGCCCCTGGAGCCAAATGCAACCATCCTGCTTGAGAACTGAAAACATTTAGGCACTTTGCATTGCAGCTCATCCTTGCCCCCTTCTTGGCCAAATTATTCCTGCTGTTGATGACAGGAGGGACCCACAGCAACCTCTGCAGGTCTCAGCTGTGCTGGGTGGGAGCTGTGGATCCCACTCTGTGGCCAGGGTTGTGCTGGCTTCTCTGCTGCCATTCACTGGGCTTCTGCACGGAAGCGGAGAACATCCAGATGTTGTTGCCATGAAGGAAAACTCATAACTTTAAGCAAACCTGGATCACGTTGTTTAAGATGAGTTAAACTTTGATTTTCTGGCAAGAGTGAGCTCAAAACCCCACAAAATCCCTGCTTACATCTTTCACTTTAACTAGACAGATGATTATTTTTATCTGCAGCTACCATACACCATTTATTTAGGCAAAACCATTCTTGGACTTCAGATGGAGTTTTGTATCCAGTAAACAACAAAATGGCTCTCCAGCTACATTAATATTAGGCTGTCACTGGTTAGATAAGGCTGATACATTTGTGCTTCTGTGCCAGCAAGGGACAGTCTCTGGCCAGCATTGTTTGCTTTAAAATGCAGAAACTTCAATCCCTCAGCCCCCAACTTTTCATCAGGAAATATATGAGCAGTGGGTTGGGGAATGGAGCCCAGAGAAAGTTGTAAGGTTAAAGGTAAGGAAGGCAAGTAAGGATGTTAAAGCACGTTCAGGTTAATGCAGAACAAGATGTTCTGAGCATGCAACAGTCTGGGATTCTCTGCTAGCATACTGCAGAGAGCTGGGAGGCATTTCAGGGCAGTTAAACAGGAAAAATGGATGTACAGCTGGGTGTTTCCTTGGGTCCAGAGATCCACACAGTATTTTAGGACATCTCTCCCTGGGGTGGTACCAGGAAATTTAGCAGCAGGTCATCTGAAGCAGCTTTCTGTGCAAACCCCCTGTTTGCTCTAGCAGCTTGAGGGAAACTCAGAATGTTCTCCATGATGTGCTCATGGCTTCACGGGCTGCATGACAAAATTCCAAGTAATTAAAGAGCTGATAAAAATGCTGTTAAAACAGCCAATATCTCTTCAGGACACTTCAGATAAGCTGATCATTGCATCTTCAGAACAATGATGCCTTCTTTGAAGACAGAGATGAAAAACAAGATGAGTCGCTGCTATATCTGATATGAGATGAACAGAAATCTGTATGATGTTATTAGAGATATGAATGACACTGCAGTTATGGCTACTGGAATTGTAGTAGGAAGGCTTTAATGTTCTAGATGGAAATAGGAAAACAAATGCTACTTCTTACAGAGAGCCTCAGATGCTTGATAATGGTTATCAACACATTTCTTTGCTGCATGGACTCGGTAAAGAAGGTGCTTAATATTTGGCTTTAGGGGAGCAATAAATTCTGATAGGAACTCTACTTACAAGAAGTTATTTTGTTATGACTGAATTCACATGAGTCTATTTTCCTCAAGTTAAAAGCAAATTTAAAGAAAAATCTATAAGCAATGTTTCTCCAAAAGGGAAAATTGAAAATTTTTTAGATTAATATTTAGTGGAATTATCTGAAATGAAAAGCTAAGTGACCAAACTGCAGAAGCACGGAATATCTTTAAGCTATAGATCCAGCCATTACCTGCAAATGAACTAGGAAATAATTCTCCTTTTCTTCTCAGCGCTGGGGGCAGCACTGACAGATTAACCTGGGCATTTGGTGAAAGTTTAGAGGCCAGTGAGAAAAAGTCCAATGGAGAACCACAATAATAACAAAAGTTCTGAAAAAGCAGGAGAAAAGCATGAAAATAAGTCTCAAGGGGCTTACATAAAAGCAAAGGAGATTTTAGTTAGAGACTCAGGAAAATTCTCCAGCGTGAAAGTAGTGAAATACTGGGCTAAACTCTTACATGATGGAAATCCCCATGCAGTAAGTTTTGAAGACCAGATCAGGCAGACAGACCTTAGGAGCAGTTAATTACATGTTCACCTCCTTTGAGGCAGAGAGATGGATTAGATGATCTCCCAAGGTCCCTTCTACCCTTGTAATTCCTATTTCCTCTCTGTAGCATCTTCTGCTTTTTCACTTCTTTAATGAGGCAGAGGACAGAGACAGTGCAAGGGGGTATTTCAGGTGCTTATCCAGCAGGATGAAGGACACAGCAAGCAGAACTAACTGAAATCTGAAGTTCAGAGGAAAATTAACTTATGACTGGCATCTTGGGCAGGAGAACAGAGAATATATGTTGCATCCTGTCCTGACCGCCCTTAACATTTCCCCTGAGCTGGGTAATTCTCGGTAACATCTTTGAGGAAAGGAATCCATGAGCTACAGGCAACTTGGAGCTGGTTTGAACTACAACACAAATAAAACACCCCTATATTTAAGTTTTTTGTCCTTTTACTCTTTACATTTTCCCCTGATACTTAAAGACTGGTATTTTCTCTGCCATATCCCTCAAAAGAAACACTCGTCATGAAAACAGGGATTTAAAATATAGGGCATTTGGTATAATCTACTTTCTTAAAATTAGTAATTACCGAGGCGAGTATGGTGCTTTTCCAAGGCAGTGTCTGCTGTTACTAGACTGATTCATTCATACCATGCTATTATTGGGCCTTAAATCTCTGTATCTCAGGCTGTTTGTTAAAAATAAAGTGCTTCAGCATAAAGGGGAGTGAACCAACTGGGATGACTCAGCCCACTCAGGGTGCTATAGATCTCTTCTCTGCTCCATCAGTACCTCTGAACTGTAGTTCCCAAAGCAACCAAGCCTCAGTCTTCAACCCCAATCTTACATCTGTCAAGGGAAGGGATAAGAAGGGCTTTACACCGATTTGTGTCCTCAATAATCCCTATTCCGCAGCTGCTTGTTTCTACAAGAGGGTGGAGGGTGAAGCCTGTGGTGTGTTAATTCCTGCAGGGTTATATATGGCTGCACAGCAGCTGTGTGCCATAAAGCAGCATCAACCACGTATTATTCCCCTGTATCACCACAGCGTTCTTTACCTCGGGTGTTGTGATGATGTACAGCACGTCGGATCCCTGCTCTGGCCAGTGAGCTGTGCCCTGCAGCCCCCAGCCAGGCACTTGCAGCACTGCTCTCTGTTATTTGGCTCTCCAGACCGAGGTCCAGACTGTCCAGAATGAAAATACCGAGCACTAAAATACTTGGTAGAGTTTCGTGCCGTCATCAGTTCCCCTCTCTCTTCTCCACAGCTGCTACTACATGCAGCAAGATATGAGCTAACAGCTGGATTTCATTATTTCATTATTATTCATTATTTCTTACTTGTTCCCCTAAAATAAATAAAAATAAAATGTACACAATCCTATTTTCAGTAAGAGAAAAGGCTGCTGTCATGCTGGTGTGGTGTACAATGGAATACAGTAGCACTGTATTTCATTATGATTCAGTGTGTTTTCATTTTAGTTGCCAAGGATTCAACAGCTTAACATGAATTCTAAATTAAGATTAGTATTCCAAATAAAATATTTTTGAAATATGTGTATTTCCCATTTCATTCTAATGAGTTTCAGTTAATGCATAGCAGTGCTTGTGGGTGTAATTTGAGCTCGGGAGTGACACAGGGAAATGCAGCCCTTTGGGACCATCTGGGCACATAAAAATGAGGGGGCACAGACATCTGGGTCAGCAATTCTGCTCAGCATGGGTTCCACAGCCATCAGAGCCACAGCACAGAAGACCTGGTACAGCTGCAGGTTTCCCCAGCCTCTGGCTTTTATGGGGCTTCCCAGGATAAGAGTTGGCACGTGAGGATGCTCTGTCGCACTTAAGGAGTGAGTGGTGTGAAATGGGACAGTGTTTCCCCACCACCTGCTCAGGTAGCACAGAGCAGGAAGGAGCCACACCTCCGTGTTTCACTGTGGCCACTCAGCTTGGAAGGTTTTAAGAAAACCGACAGAATCCTCTCCTTCCACACTCTGGAGGTGATCACTCCATCATCCCAACACCACCAGCAGCTGCAACACTGCTCTCAGTTCATTCCTTTGAATTACTGCAGCAATTAATCAGGCTCCCATCATTTGCTTTTTTCTGCCTTGAGATTTCTACCTTATCAGTCCACAGCTGCCGCACAAAGGGACAAACTTCTCCTTTACCCCTGCTCCAGGCCCATCTGCATCACCCTGCTCCCAGCACGGTCAGGGTTTCCCACAAGGCACCAAAACAAGCACAGGACAAGCAGGATCTCAGGTTTGCAAGAAAGATTCATCCCTCTCATGGCATGGAGGGCGAGCACCTGCAGGTCTCACCTCTCCTCCAGCACTCCACAATGTCACATCTTTGCTGAACAGTAAGAAAAATAATATTCAAAATTCAGCCCATATTGGGACCACCCATGGCTAGAAGAATGACTAATGCCCAGAGTTATGAAGTAGCCATGACTTTCTGACAACCTTACTCCCAGAGGATCCTTTTTGTAT
The DNA here is from genome assembly GCA_014706295.1 of Lycocorax pyrrhopterus obiensis. NCBI lineage: Eukaryota > Metazoa > Chordata > Aves > Passeriformes > Paradisaeidae > Lycocorax > Lycocorax pyrrhopterus. The sequence continues at coordinate 12,712,751 of JACSVZ010000018.1, forward strand.
TCCTGTGCTGTTTGCCTTTTCTCCCCTCATTTTTTAAGGCTGTATAAAATGCTTACTGAGTGGACTTGAGGCCCACAGCTGAAGGATGATGTATTTCTAGCTAATGGTCTCTTTAAAGAACTGCCTAGAAAAGAGGTGACAGCACTAAGCAGCAAGTAGCTCTATAATTAGTGGGAATCATACAAGTACAAGACTGATATACTGGGGCCAGGAAAATGCTGGAAAGAGAGCAAGTGGGGAAGACAACATGGAGAGGAAAAAGAGAGGTAGCCTGGAGGCTGGTGGGTAAAAAAAGAAGCATCTGGACAGACCTCAGTGATGTACAACATCCATGATGCCATGGCTGTGGGCAGTGAGGCGCAAGAGAAATGGCCAGACTAGTCATGACTCCTGGAAATAGGGCACATCCATAAACAGACAGGCATCTCCCACAGCTCAGTTAGTCACTTGATCCCTTACACAAGGGGACAATAAATTGAAGTGCCTTATCACGGAGCTTATGATACAGCAGAAAATCCTGTGACACTAACTACTTAAACCACTGGAATGAAAAATCCAGGCAACACTTCGCTGCTGCTGGGAGGTTCCTGGAATATCACAAGCTTAGGGGTTAACTCAAGAAAACTAAAGGGACTTTAGAGTGGCTTATAAAGATGAGAAAATGCAAATTCACAAGTCTGAGTCCTGGTATAAATAAAGAGCAGGATTTTGGCTCATATATTTTGGACTAAGGAAACATCTCCCCGGCTCTCCACATTCCCTGACAGACCTCTGAGACCACAGAGAGAGAACACAAGCAATTTCCTAAGCTTCAAAAAATAATATCTGCCCCAAAAATCACTGCACATTCATAACAGCTTAGGCTAAGACAGCAACCTGGCTGCAGCCAGCAATTCTGATAGACTGTGGTCCTCTTTGGCTTTTTGGCCGTGTTATGCAATGGCCAATATTTAATTAGACTCATCCTACTGTACTGAAAAGCAAATTACAGGCTTGTCTACATTACTGTAGATAGGCACCCAGACATGAGATAATTAGGCTGCTGTAAGGCATGTTTCAAGTCTGTTCTGCCACTTGTCCCTTGTCACCCAAGGACACCAACTCTGAGATCTGCATCCCCTCTAAAATGGTCTCATACGAGGTGTTGTACAGGCAGCCTGGAAAAAAGCTGCACCCAAGTTCTGGGTACGGGAAGTTATTAAAATAAATGCTGAGAGAGAAAATTAATGTGTTTTATAAGAAGACATCGCATTTTAACACAGCAATTTATTCCCTGAGCCTCCAGAACAGACCTGGTTGATCCAATGACAGGGTGTCAATACTCTGTTATTTTGTGCTGTAATAATTATGTTTCCCTCTGTGTTAGCCCACCACGCACTAATGGAAGCCTACAGATTCTGGGCAAAAGTGAGTTCAGATTACTCTGATTTCTACTTTCTGGTCATTTTTAAATGTTTTCTTACAGGGCTTGCTGAAAAACACTGATTTGAGTGGCTAAAAATATTTTCTCAAAACAGTCTTTTTTCAGAAACAGAAATGATTCATTGTTATAAATTGGCATCTAATGTCTTCAGGGTGTTTATAACTACAAAGCCTAGACCTAATCTGTCTTTTTAGAGATTGTTTTCAAGTTAAGCATTAAAAAGAATTAACTAGAAACTTGAGAATGGTTATCAGCTTTCGCTGTTTTTTTTTTCTGGGGAGCTCTCAGAAAATTAAAACATTTTCATTCTTATTATTTTTCTCATTAATATTTAAAAAAAATCTTTGAAATCGACTGCAAAACTTTTCTCTTTTTATTTTTGGTGGAAAACAGAACTTCCAGCCACCTCTGGGGAAGCAAACTGTCTTGTTCAATGTGAAGCATGGACATGGGGAGGAGGACAAGCAGGGGAGCTTTTATCATATGGTGAATTCCATGTGCCCATTCTTTAGTCTCCCACATTATCCACAGATTTCTCGAGCTAATTAATCAGTAACATAATTTATCCTTGGCTTAACTTCACTGGCATTATACCAGGGACTGTATTCAGCCCCACTGTGCAACAAAAAAATGCACATTAACTTGTTCAGATGTGGTATGAGAAAGACCTACTCTTACTACCCTGCTAGATATACTCTTATTACACTGACAAACTTTTACTACAATGACATAAGCCCCAACTTCTTTTCTTCCTAGCACAACAATTATATACACACTCATTCCAAAGCTGCCAGCTTTCATTTGGAGATCCGTGCTCCCAAAGTATGGCATTCCTATAGTTATTAGAACAAAAGGGTAATTTTCCACTAGAGTGTAGCAAAACAGACAGAAATTCCAACCTGGAAGTGGCCACAATGCCATTCTCTCTCTTCTATCTCACCGTGTTTCCTCCACCCAGGGAGAATCCTGGTGTTCTCCCTCTCTTCTGGTACATTTGATAATGATCTACTGCAGCACTGAAGGACTGCAATACTGCACACCAAAACTGGCTGCTGGAAATGCTCTCTCAAATGTTTTTAGGTAATGTGTATTATTCAAGCAAAAGGCACTTCAGTGTTTTATTTCACATGAAAACACCTTGTTTTAGCCAGAACAAGCAAAACTCTCTAGTTTCCATTACTAAGGTTCAACTCTGGAGCACAATTTCCAGTGTATGAGCTGTGGCACCTGTTCTTTTGCAGCTGTAGACCAGCACTACACAGATGTTATGATCAGTTATTCTGAATCAAAACCCAGGGACACGTGAACACCAAAAGCCTCCAAGCCTATCTTCAGTTTAAATAGGAATCTGAATATTCAACATTTGAACATGTGCTGATGTTACAGTGCAAAGTTTTCACAGTTCTATGGAAAATTTAACCAAAAATCTTTTGATCTAACTATTTATACTTGCATTGAACAATTCTTCTACCAAACCTGCTTTGGCCACTGTGTTCAGACTCGAACCTTGAGAAACAGAATAAACAGCATCTGTGCTGCTCTGTCTTTAGCTGTAGTCAGGAATGGGAAGGAAATCTGTGATTCCTGGAGCTGCAGAGGATTCAGTGCTTTGCTCCTTTACACCCACTCCCAGAAGAGTTACAGTGAGTGTCCAAGCCTGGCTTGTTTGGATGCTCAGCCGAGGTCCAGAGAGGTGCTTTCAAAGCAAATCTGCTCTCACCTTCTCCTCAGACCTTGCCGTGGGGGTCCTTTGGACACAGAGTCTGTGTTGGCTTTTCCTCTTGTGTTTCTCTGTATATTGGTTTATGCACCTGCTGCTAAGGCCTCCCTTGTTCTTTTGCCTGGAAAATCCTTGACTTTGAAGGATAAGAAAAACACCCTGCTACGAAGGACACTGAAGAAATCCGCAGTGCTTTTTTGGGGCTTTGGTAGGTATAACTGACCTAGATACCACAAACAGCAGGAGGAGCAAAATGCAAATAACTCACTCTGCTGCTATATAAAATTATTCCACACAACAGAAAACTAAGGGATCTGAAAGGTGAGGGAAGATTTATAAAGGAAGATGTGGGAATATTCTCTTTCCACTTGCCCAGCTGTGGATTTGTGATGTGCACAGCTGTGTCCTCTTTTTCACTGTTTGAACTGCTGTCTCTATAGCACAAGTCCCCTGCCTTCTTTTCCCTCCTAAAATCCTTGCTTCAGCTGGCTGTTTCTTATTAAGCTTCCCCCAGAGATATATGCATTTTTAAGATATTAAAATAAAGAAATAAAAACTGAAAGAGGCCATGTGTCTGTGCACAGGCGTGTGTGTGTGTCAGTCTGTCTCAAAAATAGTCTTTCCTTTCCCCTTTTGTTTTATAATGTTTGCATAGAGAAAAAAAAAAAAAACCCTTTGCCATTCCAGAGGCTTATAGCTCTGAACAAGTGTTGCAATTATGCTTCTCAAAAGCAGATAAATGACAGGTGAAATAAATTAAACTACTTAGACAAGGCAAGTTCAGAATACCTGTAATCAGCTGAAATTGCTTCAGTGAGCCCCCCCTTTGGTTTGAAAGCTCAGAAATCATGATCACTCGGGCTTTTTCAGCGCATTGTAATTAAGCTCCAATTTGTGACGTCTCTCAAGTCACATTTTTAACTTATATGTCTGCTGAAAGGATGCAGCCAACAGTGAGATTATGCCTTCATACCTTTGTATCACTGGTCCTAGTCACCTAAAAACATAAAAAGTGCCTCAGGAATACGAGGGGTACTCAGGGTTACTCCCAAGGCCAGCACTGGCGCATCTAGCACGCAGTCAAATCTTTGCAATGTTTTAAGTGGTTCAATTTCACACACAAAATGTATTTCAGGGGCCCTGCTGGGACAATTACAGGAGCTCCAAGCAAATATTTCAATCAACCCCCTCCCCAGAAGCTCTGCAGATATTTTGAGCCTGCACGGATGGTGTGACCAGCCAGGCTCCCCAGCCAACGGTGCTGAGGATGCAGAGAAGGTCCCTCCACTTTTCCTGTGCCTCCCTTCAAAAGCAACCCCAGAGGGGCCAAGGGATTCCTCTGCAAACCCTGCCAGACCTTTAAGAGGGGATGCTGTGTGAAGGCAGAGTAGGTATCGCTGCCAAAGTATCAGAGGGTAGAGCTTGCTCTGGTAAAACAGGAAAAGCAGTTGCTGATGAGCCTGTACTGTTTTTTTCTGGCGACTCACTGAGAATAAGCATGGTGAAGCAGTTTAAAACAGGCTTTAATTATCTCTCCGGCACTTCCATTATGCAATTTAGCCAAGGCACTGTGATTCAGCGCATTTTGCTTTCCTGTAGTCTATTACCCATGAGTCCACAGAGCTTCTCTTTCATCCTTCCCTCTGTCTCCTCTCCCCTTTCCCTCTTATTTCCTCAAGAATGAAAATTCCCAGAGGACTGTAGCTATGCAAGACCTCTGAAAGCTACATTCCCAGGAGTTCAAGGCAACACTGCATCCCCTCAAGTCCAGCACTGGAGAATTTTAAGCTCTATTAATGGGTCAAGTGACTGATAAGCTCAATTTGCCATCCCAGCAGACAGGTTTGTGCCCCAAGCTAACATCACAGGCAAAGCCATCATTCACCTCCCAGGCTCTGCTTCCACCTGTGAACTGAGATACACTGTCAGAGCTCTTCCAGCAGGAGAAGTGTGGCAGGCAGTTTTACATCCTCCATGTAAAGTCTTAAGTATTTCAAACAAACCCATAATACTTATAAACTTAATTAGTCCACCATCAAGTTGCAGAAGTTTTAAAGTTAACTACAGATGATACATATTTGATGCAAACCATTGTAACTTGATAATAAAAAGATAAGTTATAGTGCTCTAAAAGTGTTGTGTCAGGTTTTTACAGCTGATCATTAATATTGAAAAATGTAGCTATGTTTTTATACTGCGTTGACTGACAAAAACAACCAGAATCCAAAGGAGACCAGAAAGTTTCTTTAATCTCTATTAATGTGTCTTAAATTGAAGCATCTAGAGGAACATCTTGAAGGCTATAAAATACTCCTGCAGTCCATAGTACCCCTTATAAATAGGTTAGTAGTCACCAGAGACCTCAAGGTCAAAACGCACTATAACCATTGCGTGGGCAGCTGCTATGGTTCAAAAGAAGATAAGATCTGACATCAGGAACAGAATAAAGATCTATTTTGTAATGTTTTTGTAATAAACTTTGAATGGCGTTCCAAAGTCGGGAGTAAAACACAGCAGCCTCACTGGGTGGAGGATGGATAGGTACAATATTTACTGATCAGCTGCAGGAAATGTAAACAGACAGGACCACTGGCAATTATGACTTTTTTAAGGTTGTGTGGACATAGTGACAGGCAGCAGGATTTCCACACACAGGAGCCCTCAGGAGAGCAAACCCAAATTAAATTTTGAAATCGACCCCTTTAATGTTTTAACCAGAATTGAGGCCAGTTGAAGTTCTGGTTAGGAATGGCTGTACTGGAATTCATCTTCTTCTCTCTGCAGATGAATTACACCAAGTTTATTCAAGGCCACTCACAGTAATGAACTGGGAAACCCACATGGAGCTTCACTGGGTTAAGTTAATTCATGGGTGTAACTATTTCTGACAAAATCTGAGCATCTCCAGGTTGCCCAGGGCTCTTCAGGGTGCTTCCCACCCTGCCCTCTCTTCCCTCGTACCACTGCACATCTAACCTGCATTTCACTTTTCCTGGAATATCCACAGGAAACTTATGGAGCCCCCAAGCCTATGATTTGCATTTTTCTGCGCTATTAATAACAATGTGCTGAAGCCATAAAAGACCTATTGATGCCCTGATGGATTGTGAGAAAATGGAAAGTGATTTTTTTTCAAAGCAGCATTTTAAATCAGCTCATTACACATATTGTTTTATTTTATTTTGCACTGCATGACATCAGCATCCTCTATTTGCTATTCACTGGAGGTTAAAACATCCAAATGTGTCTTGTTTCCAGGCCCACAGTCCAAGTTGTGATTTGGTTAAGCAAGATGGGCCAGATTTTCTCCTGGAAAAAATCCATTCAAAATCAGGAAAATTATTCATCCCAACAGATAATTTGGCTTGGAAATGATATTTTCTTTTAAAGCAGTTTAGCAGAGGCCTGTGCAAATTCAAGCAAATTCACACTATGAGAGTTTTAATATAAGGTCAAAATAAAGTTTGTGTTTTTCCCAAGAGGCTCCTCATTTTCATTTGCACCAAACTCCTAAATATATTTGTTACAGATAACGCTGTTGATGGTGATTTTCTCTTTTCTTTTGCAGGTTTTTTTTTTCCCCCAAAGAAGTCTAAGACGGGGAAATGAGCCGGGGCAGACCTGCACAAATGACATTTTCCTCATTATTTTATCTTGTTCAGCTTAGAAAGAGGACTTGGTGAATTGGAGAAGCTGAAATTTGAGAGTGGGGAGCCTGCACTGGGTGTGCATCTGGGATGGGCTGGGGAAGGGATGGGTCTGAGGTGGCACTGACCAGTGAGACCCTTTGGAAGGCAGGACCTGGTGCTGGTGCCTGGCCATGACGTGTCTGCAGAGCTCTCAGGGGGGAGGACGAGGGGAGGTACAGAATTTAATAACTTGGGAAGTCTTTGTATTAAGAAGGGATGGGTGCCGGGTACTGTGGAATCAAATCCTGAAGCGGTGTCAGGAAGCTGGAGAAAATCCTTCCAGTCTCTTAAGCCAGAAGATCCTCTGGTTTATTTTATCCCTTGATTTTGAGCTACTTCAAGGTTTCAGATGGAGGAAATTGTGGGGAATGGATTAAGTACCACACTTGGCTTTCCCTCTTAAACCATGAGCATTAGATGGTCAACATAGAAATATTTCCTAGTCAGGGCTACTTGCAAGTTCAAAATGCCAGCAATTGGTGAGCCTAAACTATTGATAACAAATAAACATTTACTTTTGAAATAAAACCTGAGAAGCCTTTATCTTGAGGAGTCCAGGAACAGAGTCAGAAACACATGGCTTAACAGATTTCACAAGATAACCCCACAGAGGGAGGAGAAGGTATCACACCTGAATTATCCCATCTACAGCACTAAGAGATCCTGCTATAATTTAAACTAGAAAAAAACTCAGAAGACCAGAGTCATCTGTCAGGTGAGGGATACAAATACAACAGCACAAGAAAAACTGCCATGTATATAACAGTGAATGAATATTGGTGATTCCACAGAACAAAATCCCAATGGCACTAGTAGGATCACTTTATACCTTCTCCTGATGCTACACCAGTCTGGTGACTGCAGTTCTCCAAGGGGCTACCCAGAGCAACACACCCAAACTAGAAACTTCAATGTTTCCATTTCTCATACAGCTACACTTACGAGAAAAGCTCTGATAGTTCACACTTTATGTCCCTGCTTCCTTTTCTTCTTTCCAGCTTTCATGTTTCTTGAGATAAGTGTTTTTGTCACTCTCCTTAAAATGAATTACATGTGGTAAATACAGTCAGTGTGCTCTGATCTTGGCTTGGAGCAAGCTTCTTGGCCTGGTTAAAAAACCCCACAGCATTTAAAAGCTTACACTTTAAGATTTAAGGTGAGCATAAACAGCAGGCTGGCTCCTAGTCTTGGGCTTTATGGCAGTGCAGACACGGCTGAAATTATCTTTAGGAATGAGACTTCTGCTCCTGAGCTCCTTTAAAAAATGTGACTTCCTTGCCCCTGCACAGTATATCTGCTACAGTGATGGAGATGCTTTAAATCTGTGTGAAGGAACGGAGCTGTCTGGGGGACTGAGGCTGGGCTGCTTCACTCCAGAGCTAGTCAGAGAAGGGAGAGACTGGGAGCTGTGTGCTCAGGGCATCCCAGAAGTGCAGCCCTAAGAAACCACTTTGGGTTTGCAAATGAGATGTTTACAAACAATAATGAAAATTTGGTCTATTTACCCGCCTCCCTTTGCAGAGCAGCAGCTCAGGTGCTGGGGGGCTGTCACTTCTCATTACCCAGGAAGGGCCATGGAAACTTCAGCTCCTCTCACCTGCTCTAACAACCTCAGCCAGACAGCCTAACATGAGCAAATAAAAGGATGTATCTGCTCCCTTCATTCCTATACAAAAGCAGCAGCACCGGTTTTCTATACTCCTCCGATTGCACCAGGGGGAAATATCTTCATAAACCTCTTCAAGATCAGTCTTTGTTAACTGCTGTCCCTTTAATTCAGCATTTCTGCTGCATTTAGTTTCACCTTTTCATGGTTTGCTTTATTTTAATTAATTTCACTAGGTATACATCTCCCTCCCTCCGCCTTTTTCTTTCTTGTTTTCCAAAACACCAGTCTTCCCTTTCCCTTGCATTTTCATAAAACATAAAATCATCTGCATGAAAGAATTCCCAGTATTTTGCTGGGGAAAAAAGTTATTTAGCATTGTACCCAAAAGTGACAGTTTTTTACTCTCAAAGCACATGCATGAAATGCCCCTGAGTCTGTTTCTGCCACAGCAAAACATATGCCACTTTTAATCAAGCTAACTGCCCGTTTATTAAACTAAACTCCCAAACCAATCTGAGGATGAGAGGGAGGAAAATAAATTTAAAAATTAAACAAAAACTTGGCAGCAAGTTTCCTGTGCCACCTAAAAAAACCGCAGTGAGCTGCCCAAGTGTCTGGAAAAAGGGCAGCACCTGGGATTCAGCAGGAAAGATGATCTCTGCCTCCCAAAAATGCCTGCTGACAATGGCTCTGCAGCTCTGAAGATGGAGGTGGCTCATTTTACATTTTGCTTCGTGCTGTTACTTCTACCTCTTTGGCTCACAAAGCTGCTTTCAGCAGCTTCCTTTAAAGCTGCTGCTCAATTCTACTTGGAGCCGAAGGTAGCTGGGTTTCCAGAGAGAACCAGCACTTCAAGGAGCCCTGGGAGGAGCTGTGCAGAGCATGTGGGGGAAACCTGCTGACAATGAGCCAAGTTCCTGTTCAAATACTACATGCAGTTCCAGGCCCCTCAGTGCAATTATATGTCTGTATTAAAGACACGGGCTTGAGCTCACAAAATGTATTCTGCAATTTGTGTGGTTTCAACAGCTCCCTTATGCCCTTTCCAGGCTTCAATCACGACCACATCCTGCAGGCGCAGGTAGGAAAGTGGTGGGACTTCACAGTGCCCTAAACTTGTGATTGATCTTCCCTCTCCATGTCCATTCAGCTCCCACAATGATTCCGAAGGCAGAGGCATTAGCAGCTGTAAGTGTTCATTAAAAGCACCGGGCCCCATGCTGGAGCCAGCATAAGGGAGCAGCGTGTGGCACACATCAACACCTCTTTAGTTTTACAGTCCTATCAGACCTACCCAGCACCATGGTGCAGCTCAGCAGAAGGAGCTGAAATGTCTCATTGAGTTAATGCTTATGCCCGTGCTCTGAGCTCACCTTTCAGAACTCAGCATCCAGCCCACAGAGCCGGGCTGCTCTGCAGGCAAACACGCTCTGTTACTCCACGTGTCACTCTGGAGAGGTGGCACACAGCAGGTTGCACGGAGGCAACTGCCAGGGAAACTTTGCTGTTGAAGAGAAGGATTTGCAGTGGCTCAGAATAGGGGATGGAAGGAGAATAAAGTGCCTTGGGCATTGCTTGGACAGCACGTGGGGCTCCTCAGCCTCCAGGCAGCGAGGGATTGAAGTGATCAGCAGAGACAACCCTGTCCTTTGCAGTGTGTGAGCAGCAAGAGATTGCAAGGAGTAACAAGGACACTGGAGCTGTTTGTAGGCTGAACTCACACCCTTGGACAGTGAGAAATTGTCGTGATTAGCCAGTCAGAATGATTAACATTTCACAGGGTGAACTGAGATCCACGGACAGGGAGATGTAATGATTAAGTAGGTCGTGTCCAGCACCTCGTGAGGGGGAGGCTCAGATTCATGGGCAGCAAGACCGTTATTAACGTGGCAACATCAATAGTTATTAACCTGCTGCATCGGTGCTGTTCACAGAATGAACTTCGCTTCACGGGGAGAGGCAGGGAGAAAACAATTAACAACAGAACTTAGCCATGCTCCGAGGGTGAATTAAGATGTATGGACAGAAAGAGGATTAATGCAGCTGCATCAGCGTTGACCGCAGTGTGAGCAGCCTCACAGGCAGAAGATTCAGATTAACGTGCTCTTGTCATGTCAACTTGCTGGATGGCTCCTCGTCAGGAGGGCTTGGGCAGTGGCTGTGCCTCCAGAAGTCAAGGTTAAATGTTACCCAACTTGGCAACTGGTGAAATCAAGCCAAAAGGGGAAGCAATTATCTAGTCTAGACAGAGCCTCACATCTGTACAAATGTTTTGATGTCACTTGGCTGGTGCCAGATACATCAATTAGTTTGCAGAGAAACAGCATTAGAAACCATGTGCTCTGTCTGGGCGCCAACACAAGAGGCTTACGGGTTTTCACAAAGGGTTAATGAAACTCAGGATTCGAGATAAGTTTCAGTACTTTGCAAACTTCCAATGTTAGCATGGAGGCAACAGGTGAGAGTCACATACCAACAGCATTTACACTTCACACGGTGCAGCGTGACATAAAATGTCCAGCAGCTACAGAGGTAGTGCCAGGCACACACAGTACACAGATAAAACTGATTAAACTCATAACCTTGCAAGCTAAACCTCTCTTGCACAGGACAGAAACAGCAGCATAATTGGTTGCCAGGGACACTGGTACAGTTGGGATTTTGGGAGAGGAGTGGGGGAAACAGTCAGTCACTCTGTAACTGCAGAATTTCCCTTTCTGAGGGAAGCCTGGATCTGTGCCCCAGTTTCTGAAAAGCTGGGGACCAGTCAACAGCAATATGTCCTAACTGTCTGGTCTATGTTACACTTCTCTGAGCCCCTAGGTGTACTTAAAAAATTTCTAGATGCATTTGCAACACATTGGTAATGTTAGAAACAGCAAAGCAGTGAGCAAGAGCTGCTCTGAAATACCCAGAAAGAGACTTTCCTGGGCAATTCCTTTTGCCACTGTGATGATTAGTCAAACTCTTAATTCAGTATTTCAGCCAATTCTATACCAGGCTAAGTCCTAAGGCCTGCAAATGACCAAGCTACCCTTAATTCAGAATTGAGGACAATGATCTCAGAGGTGGCAAACTACTACATGCCCCTATTTCGAGACCAGAAGGAATGCTAAGAAAACAAAATCAGCAGGGGATCGAAGTGTCAGGAAAAGCTGACTCCTAGGGGTTAGGTACAATGCAATTCTGTGTACAAACAGCCAGCTAATTATTTCTTACTGCATATCAGCTAAGGCTGACCTGATTAAAATCATAAATCAGCCAATGGCTCTGTTTTTATGCTGTGAGAATCCATGTCTGTGTTTGCATATTAATTAAGATACGCTAAGTAATCAAAAATGTTTGCTAGGAAAAAGAAAATAGATTGTAACCTGACAGAAACAAACACAGGAGCGCAGGTACACCAACCTTTCCAAAAACTTCCTCTGTTTACAAAGTTCCTTTGAAATTATATGCAGTTTCCAACCACTTGTGAATTCCTTCCATCAGGTTTTAAGGGAAAATCTCTCTGTCATTTGTATCCCACGACTTGTTTCCACTTGGTGGGAAAATAGCATGAAGGCTGTCAGGCTAGAAAGCTGCATAACTTCATAAGTGCCAGCATATTTTTTGGCTGTTCTTCCCCATGTGCTGTGCAATATCAGATTGATGTCACTGTTCAGCAAAGCTTGGAGCATTGATGTTGAAACATTAAAGCTATTTCATCAATACCAGGTTTGGAGAGAGGTCATTTATGGTCATTAGAAAAGAAGAGAATTTATTCTGGACATCAGAGGAATCCCCATGAGTCCTAGAGATCACGCTGCAATCCCTATAATGCCATTAATATAATGGCCTCTTTCTTCTTTATTAGAATTTTACAGCTAAGGAGGATGTAAGGAAAACTATCAAATCAGTGGAGTCCAGCACCCTACAGTCACTCCTGTCACAGAGTCCATATGCTGTTCTCTGTTGGTTCTCCTGTGTGAGAAACAACATCCATTAACCCGCATGGCTGAGCCTTTCCTCTTAGCAGCCACAGGATGCTACAGGGCTGGTATCTCCAGCAGGATGCTCAAACTCCCTGCCCCAGATATGGTGCACAAAGCAGCTGCAAATGATCTACTTTATTTTATCCTCCCGTTATGCTAATCCAACAAGGAGCACTTCAGCTTTGGGGCATTTTTTGCCCATATTGTTCCAAGCCAGAGCTCAGAAGGCTGAACCTGGAATCACATCGTGCCTGCAGCCTTGTCACAAGGCGTGAAAATGTTCCTCACCAGGAATTCAGAAGCATCTTTTTACCAGTCCAAAGGGATGAGGTGAAAGATCTGCTGCCACCCACCCACCCCCCAAACGTGAGCATTTTGTTGTCCCACTTTCTTTTCCCCATTTTCACATCAACCCAGAGGCATCACTAAACCTGCAGCCTCTCAGCTGCTTTCTCTTCTCTGCCCCCACAGCAACAGGTGAAATTCCAGTGTCACCTCAGCCACACGAAGCTGCCAGTCAGCTGGGTTATGCTCCAGGGCCCCTTCACTGTGATGTGCCCGGAAGAGATTTATGCAAGAATTTGTGCTAATACAGGCAGGAGGCAAATAGGCTGCATCTGCCTGTCTGCAAGCAAGAGGAGCTGCTGCATTTGGGTGATGTTGCTGCAAAAGCAGCATCACAAAGACAGATGGGTTGAGCTGGCAGCAAGTATCAAATCCCAAAAAGTGATGATTTCCCAACTGAAAAGGAAGTGCCCACCCTCTTGGCAGAATAACCTGCCCAGACTCAGCTGGCTGTCCCCGCAACACAGTTTCTGGGATAACACCGTCCTGCAGGGCAGTTTTGGACTGAGTAATGACATTGCCTCTGCACAGGGTGAGGCTCTTTGCTTAGCAATGGACTTGATTCTGCCAGGAGGTTTCAGATAGAAAAAGGTCCATGAAGATCAAAAAGAATATGTTTCAGGTTTGGAATCCAGCTGCTATGCTTTAGGGAATGCCCACCAAAGGAAATACCACTGTCTCTTTTGTACAGACGTAGAATTAGCACCTTGAAATGAGTTTTACCCATTAAAAAAAGTGTTTAAGTCTTAAAATTTCCTCTTCCCCTTAGCATGGGTGCTTAAATTGTCCTGCAGATAGCACTACTTCTATTTTTCAGTTCCTGTCTTTAGAAGTCTCACTAAGGCAAGTAAGGAACCCATTCCAGACAACCCAATAAAAATGGCAGATAAAACATCAGACACACTCCTGTAGGAAGTTAAGAAACCTGCAATGTCTTCAAGGACGTTTTGTGCACAGGAAAAAAAAAAAAGAAAGAGGAGGAAAAAGAGACAGGCTAAATCCATCAGTTAATTATTCACTGTGAATTATTTACTCAGATGCAGTTAATTAAGAAACACTTTTAACGTGAACATTTTTCTGTCCCCTGAAAATGCAGCTATATTTGAAATATTCCCTAAGGCACAATTCTGAGGCAGGTGCAGGAGGACCTAAGCCCCACAGCTGGTGCTTCTATCCAGCCAGATGTGATCCAGCTCTGGGATAAAAACCAAACAACTCCAATGGCATTGCAATGGCTGAGCTAAGGTGCTTAGACTCCCAAATCCAGGTATAAACCTGGTACAGTCTTGCCCAGGTGAATCTTGCCAGGTTCAAGGCTTGAACTGCTCATACCTGAGCAGGTCAGACCTCAGGCAGGGAGGGACAGTTACAGATGAATCTGCTGGGGTAAAGGTACATGAAATTTCTTGGAAGAGGGAACGCCTTGTTATACCTGGCACATAAGACCTGGGAGAGCTATTCCTTGCTTAGAGCTGGGAATTGCTCCTGCAGCACAAATTAACTGCTGCTACAGCAGCAGAGAACCCAAGGAAAGGCAATCATACCAAATGTTTGCATGTTTCAACAAGAAGCCTCTAGTTACTGCCCACATGGGAGGTGTTTATATCACTTTCCTTAGTCTACTCCTTGGAAACACTTTGCATGGTGTCTTGCTTAATTTAAAAAAAAACCATCTGACCTCAGCATCTTTTCTCTCTGGGAAGACAAAGCAAGAAAAGCTTGTGAGCAAGGATAATTCTGCCTGTGGAAAAAGCAGAGTTTCCAGGGTGGGAGATGGAAAACCCCCATGTGCCCTGGTACACGTGCAAGGACTGCACAGCACAAGGACTGTGCTCCGAGGCATTAATCCAGCTGTGCACAGAGCCTGGGCAATGCACCCCCAGCCATGTGAGAGCAAGACTTCTGGGTCAGAATTTTGCTCTCTTTGCCTATGCTTTGGTGCACTAATTTAACTTCCTGGTGGGAATGACATTTGCAGAACGCGATAAGACGGCACCATTTCTAAATTATGGATTGTTGCTTCTGCCAAGTTTTCTCCTCCTTATGCTTTTCCACCATGTGTTTCTTACACAGCAATTGTACTTTATCACTTAGAGAACGGCATTGTGAGGTTTCTTTCAAAGCTTCCCCTCAAAAAAGAAAACACAATATTTTTTTCAAGTTACCCTGAAAATATGGCTTCAAGCTGAACATGCTTCATCCCATTGATCTCCATCTTTCCCAGGTAGATAACACATGCCATGGGCTTCACACATGTGAAAAAGAGCAGCGCTCTTAAACCTTTGGAGCAAGATCTAAAAACCTCTGGCCCTCCACTACAAAGAGAACAGCAGTTTATTCTGATTTGGCGGGGGAGTGGATGCCTTTGGTCTTGTTTAGAAACCAGAAGCTCACTGCAAATGTTGTGGATGATAAGCTACGTGGTCGGTGTTTTACATGTGGTGAGGAGAGATGAACATCGCAGTCCCTTCTGAAATGAAAAAAAATTAAATCTATTTAAGGATGAAAAGTTGCATTTACTGGCAACATTTTGCTTTTTGGCTTTACCAGTTGCTGAAGAAGTCTGTATCAAAGTTTTTTCGAAATCTGAACTAATTCTAAAGGCATCCAAAACCAATCTTCCTTGAACATTTTCTCTTGGTGGCCATCCAGTCACTTTGGTGCATCTGCTCAGCCTGTCAGCAGCAAATAATCTTGGTTGGCAAATTAATTGAATAAGGTACATTGCAATCAATTTTTCATAATTCCTCATTTATGCTGTAATTTATATAAATGTTGTATGACTCCCTGGGACTTCCAGCATGCATTTCAGATTGCAACGGTCACAACAGTACAAAATGACAACGCCAAAGTTATTATGGGATTCACAATCTGATTTTGGTGACTGTTTTAGATAAATATTTACTTCCCAGATGTCATTTCATTAATAGACCTTGAGCGCAGAAACATTTACAGAAAACAAACACAAGAGAATGACAATGGCAGCTGAATCAAAATTGACCACAGATTTCAAACAAACACAAAATGATGTTTTCTATTCTTAGAGCTTCTGCTTCTCTCATACAGAGTTGTGGCTCTTCGAAGCTGTATCACACACACAGATTAACACAGGGTCAAGCTGATAGTTTAATTCCTAGCATAATTTATATTCATGCATAATCTTTGCAAAATGTTTGCTTTTCTCGTCTCTTTTGAAGACAAGAGGCCAGAAGAAATTATTTGTGTCTGGTAAAAATAGTTTGTCTCAGTGGGGACGCTGTTAATTGCTCAATACCATAATACCTTTCACAACTTTCAAATTAAATATTAAGCATTTCAACAACATTTTGGCTATTCTGTCACAACCACCCCACTGTAGGTCATAGTAGGGCATCTGTCTTCAAATATTGCATGCTGTTTGTTGCTTATCATCCTCTAAAAGACTGATTACTGCATTAAACTTGAACATAAAACTACTGGTATTGCTCTACAATCTACACAGCTGGAGAAATTAATCTATTCTGGTTTATGATGAAGGGAAACTAAGGGCTACAGCAGAGCCACAAAGAGACTTTGTGGTGGACAATGCACAAAAGCCAGCATTTTTCTGGTTTGCTTTTGCTTCCACCTAAATGTGCCAGTGCTGAACTCACTCACTGCTGTGCCTTTTGTCCCAAGGTTCCCTGTGTTGCATGTGAAATACACGGTAAAAATGAGCTAGAAGGTGTCAAACAGCTTCTTTTAGCTGTTTGCTACTCCTTTGCAGCCCCTGTTTTGCCCTTATCATTCTGCTCTTTCAGCACCAAACAACACACAAACTAATAGCAATTAATTCACACGCAGTTATTTTATGCAGTCCCAGGGCTAAACACACCAACGCAAAGGAGAAGAGATTTCCAGTGAGGCTGCTCATGCTGAGGTTTCTGGTTAATCATTGAAACAGGTGGGATCTGTTAAATGCTTTCCTTTCCCTGCAGGCCCCCATTTAAGGAATGCACAGACAGTCCATACAGAGTGTCTGTCTGATGCAACTGTGAGCCAGAATTTGCCAAGCCATGGGGCCTATCTGGTATAAAGCTTTCTGGTAGTTAAAATCTCCCTTATTTCATGAAAACACCAAAAAACCTTCACAGGTTCACATACTACTTGGTTTTTGAGGATCTTTGGGTGATTTTTTATTTTTTTGGTTTTTTCGTTCATTAATGCTTTGCACATGCTGCATTGTTTTACGTGGTCACTACACTAATGGTACTTACTAATACCTTCAAATCATCAACAGCTACTCCACTGGACTCAAACTCTCTTCTGGGCTAAGCTCTGGCACCAAAGTATAAACGATTCATCCTTTCTCCATGTTCTCTATTTCCCAAATGCTGCTGCTGGTGGTCATTAAAACCATCCTGAATTTAAGCTGCAGCCCATGCCAGTAAGAATTAAGCACATCAAAAGCTCTTGGAGCAAAATAAAAAATTTTTTACCAACATCACGCCTGTGTTCCATGACTGTGGCACAGAAAGTATAAATCTACCACAGGTCCACAGGAGATCTTGCTCGAGTTTCTTTTATTTAGATTTACTAAAGATAACATTAAGTAGGCAAATTACTTCGATTCCCATAAGAAATTATAATAAAGAATGTGTATTAGGATAAAAATACTAACTGCCAAAATTTACTAGAACTTCTTTTGTGGGGATAAATGGCTCTGTCGTGTTGCCTTAAAAATAAATGCACAAATTGTTAAATATCTGAAGTTACTGTTAGATCTCATGCCACAGAAAAGGAGAATGAAAAATGATTTCTCTCCACTGGCTATACACCAGACACAAATCTAAGAAACAGTGTTTATATCTTGAAGGAGTGTTAAAAATTGTATTTTCTTTTACTCACATGCTTACAGAATGCTTAAATGCTGACAGAAGGAGAAGCAACTACCAGCCAGTGCAAAAAGACAGCAGCTAAATTTTCTCTGCATCTTAGAGTCTTGCAGACCTCGGTCCTGAATACCACAAGTCTCTTCTGTTTCAATCCCACACCACCATGCATTTTTTAAGAACACACCTTTGGTCTGCCTGGAATAAATTAGTGTAACCTGGACCTGGCTTCCAACTTTCCTCTTCCTGACTGCAGTGTTCAGGGGCTGCCTGGTGCTCCGGGGGGATGGCTGGAGGGAGAGAGAGAGAGAGAGACCTGATCAGCTGGACCCGAGCTGCATCCAGCATTCTCAGTGAGAAGACTCTGGTGGAAAAGATTCTTGAAGTGTCGCACTTGGACACGAAAAGAACCACGCAGACACCTTGTCAGGAGAGAAGCAAGAGAAGAGCGGGGCATCAGAGACCCCGAGCTTTATTATATATGTTCTTAGAAACCACCATGGATTGGAGGGAGAAATTACCACCCCTCAATCACACTGGTCAAAGGAAAAATCCACCAAACATCTCTGCCTAGGAGAATGGAATGAAAAACAATAAAGGACGGTTAACAAAACATGGCTATGTTTACAGAAAGTGCGTGAGAAACTGTTACAGAAAATGAAAACATCAAAGAACTGCAAACTCAAGGCAACACTTGAAGTACTTCAGAAACTTGTCCCTGTCCCTTTCTCCTCCCAGGCAAACCACCACCTGCAGCCCAGCAGCCTGGACACCCTCACATCACCTTCTCCATCCACCATGGAGGCAGACTCTGAGAGCTGGAGGTGCTCTCGGCCAGTTGGCAATTAATTTGAAGCAGATCCTGTAAATCTGTTGTTTGAAAGTTTGGTGGCTAATTTGCATCCAGAGGCTATAATATCCCTGATCACAGTATTGTGACAGTTTCCTCTTAAAATTCCTCAAGCTTTAATTGAAAATAATCAGCGGTGGAAGTTGTTCTAACAGTCCACATTCACTGACGTAAACAAACACAAGACTTGAAAGCTGTGAACGCTTCTGTTTGCATCTGCGGCTCTTTCACCAAAAGCCATGTTGTTGATTCCATTTATTCCAAACACAGCATAAATGAATGCTTAATTTGGGAGCCTATAAATAATGAGCATGCTCAATTACTGCAGCAGCATCCAGAAGCAGGCTTGAAGTGGTGTTCCTGAGTCACTAATGCTGTTAGGAATTTCTGTGCACCAAGCCCGAGACCTGCACCCTCCCAAGTTCATGGAAAAGTGTGTTCCACCCGCTCTGGGATAGCCCCCACTGCAGTTCAGGCACTAATAGCTCTGAACAGCACAAAGCCCCTTTATGAATTGTCCTCATTACTGCAATAATCCTTCACAGGCTCCCAACAGTGGTGTTAAACTCAAGGTGAACTTAGTGCAATAGGAAGCAACAGAGGAAGAGCAATGCCTTTATCAATTTTCTTAATAGAGAACAGAACATGGTCGAGATTTAGGGGGTATTTGGCTAATTTAAAGCATTTTTCAACATCGATAACAGTGAGAGATGCACAGCTTGTTACCACTGTTCTGAGTGACAGGCACCTGAAACATGTCTCTTTCCTGATGTCTTTCTCAGGAAGAGACAAGTAGTTCTGGCAAACTGTCTGAAAGAGGCAGGCACGTAGCTGAGATGCGATTCACATCCTTTTGTCTTTGCAATCTCTCTGGACCTGTGGAATGGCAGAACGTCACATATGGAAACCAAGAAGCCTTGGACGTATAGGGCAGGACCAACGTGTACCTCTCAGCTCACGGTCTCTTTCTGCTTCCTACCAGTTTTCCTCATTGTGAAATTAGAAAATTAGATGTGACTCCTCAGCAGAGATCAATGTACCACCAGCTCATTTTCCTATGCTCTGGAATCTACCAAAATTCCTGGCTGTTAACCTCGTGCTGCTGAGCTTGGCTGATCAATTCCTCACCCAGGCCACTCACTGTCATCCCAATCACTAAGAGGAGCCTGGCACTGGAGGGAGGAACAGGATGAGCTCCCAGCAAGCTGCAACAGCATCAGCTGTCCCCAAATCCAGCTGTGATCAAATAGTATTTCTGCTTAACTCAGCCATGCTGGGGAGGTGGCAGGCACAGGGAATCACAGCAGAGCTCAGCAGCTCAAAAGATGCAAATTCCTCCATTGCTGATAATGCTTGGCTCACTGAGAGGCTTCTTCCAAGAACCTTTGGGGATTTGAAGAAGAAGCTGTCACAAAGCCATGAACAGGGGTATCAACTGTGCACACTGAGGTTAGAGGTGAAGGACCCATCCTGTGCTCTAACAGGTCCTTCTCCTGCAGGTGTAATTTCTACACCAGCATTTTCTAAACTTAATCCACAAATTTCACAGGCCAGCAGTGTTTTCCCCCTCCTCCTGCCCCAGGCCAGCTGCTGGGCACAGGGCAGCTGCCACGTTTGAGCCAGGTCTGGCTATCTGTGCTCACAGGAGATTGGCATTAGCACAGGGGAGATGCTGTCGAGGCTGTCCCTTCAGTTCCCCGTACCCTTTCTCCAAAAGTAGGTCAATCAGCATTGCTGCCAAAGTCTTAATTGTACTTGCTCAGGACTGGATACATTTCAGGCCCCTGGGTATCTCCACTGCTTACCTCACCAATTAAACCTAAATACAAATCTTTGCTTCTAGCTGCCTCTCTCATCCCTTGACCTCTCTCCACTTCCCCCTCTAGAAACAAGGCAGTAAACAGATATTTACTTGCATTCCTGATTTTTAAAGCTCTGCAACCTATTTTTTAACACACAGATCATCAGCAGTTTAGAACAGTTTTAGGAATGACATAAAAATACTTCCCTTTTTTCCCTCTGGACCCACACAAACACCTCCTGCTGCTCAGAGACTCAAGTACAGCAGAGGCCAGATGGCACCCAGGCCTGGAGCAAAAGGCATTGACTTTCTTTAAGGAGATAAAACCAATGACTTCCCTCTGACATTTGAAGACAGTCATGGGGACACGGCAGAGGAGAAAGCTACAAAGTGCAGACCTGCCTTAGCATAAATAAATAAATAAATAAATAGATAGATAGATTTACCTAGAAGGGATTTCCTCTTGCAGCCTGGTACAGTTTATATATCCCTTCTGGAGCTGAAGGGCAGAGATGAAAATCCTTCATATCTCTGATACCTTATCCCTTTTGGCCAAGTGTCTTTGCATTTCAAGACACACTGGGTGAAGAGAGGTAAAAATCAAATTTGTTGTCTGGGGGAGATAGGAAGGCAGACAGAGAAACTACAGGGAGGAGAGGCATGACCAAGGAGTTGAATGAGACCTTTCTTGTCTTGTCCCAGGATTGCCCCAGGGTGGTCAGGCAGCGGAGAGGAAGCGTGGAGAGCATGACTCCAAAAGTCAAAGGGAATGACTGGGAATGACTGACGACTCTGCAGAACAGAAGTAATCACAGTAGACAGGGCTGTCATATTTTATCTGTGCAGAGACTTTTAATTTTGAGAGATCTCTTGCCAGTCATGTTTTTAAAGGCGTTCCAAAACAGCACTGCAGTGACCTTGGAGCTCGTTTATGTGGAGCTCTCTCAAAGCATCTCTAAAGAAAAGCAAAACCTCAATTTTTTTGTAGTTTTGTGAAATTGCCACATCAGAAAGACAAGTCTGGGGTAGTAATAGTTACAGGTTTTCATGCCGTCTTTCAATTAAAATTTAATAGGACATTTATAGTCTCTAACATGAAATTAGTGAAATGGCTTCAAATGCAAATCCTGGGTGGTAAAAATTCCTCAACATTTATGTCTCTGGATCTGCTAGCCAGAGCACAAAGAAAATATTTTTATTCATCCGTACAGGTTTGTCTAAGAAATGAAGAATAAGTTTTAAAATTCAAGGGCATTTATTACAGAAATTTACAGAACTGTAACAGTTTCTTCATGTTTAAGGAAGAGTGTAAACTGTGTTTAGTTTCGCTAGATTTCTAAATTCCTCAGACTGAGTTCTAACACCAGAACTCCTTTGTGCATCCAGGAGGCACAAATAAATGAGACAAAAACATACATAGATCTTATAAATTCCTATATAGGTGAGAATGTGCTGTATCCAGCAAGCTGAATGCAAAAGTCTGGTACCTGGCAGCATGAAAAACAGTAACAAAATTCCCCTTCACTGGTTTTATTTTGGTGTGCAGAGCATGCAAACAAGACCCAAACCGCTTATCAGTATTAAAGAAAACAAAGGAAAATTGCAATTCCAGGAGGAAATTGCGTGGTGCCATTCCTCAGCTGTGAGCTGAGCACTCATAGCTTTCATTGCCAACAATCCATAAAACTCACTGTCAAGCACTCAGTGTCCAGGAGGCATAAGAAGTGTCAAGAGATGCTTTATGCTGTTGCTAACACACTACAAAAGGCGTGATCATTAGATTAAACTAGAGAACAGGCTGGCACTGTCCAGAAAGGAATTGGGATGAGACCGTAGTGACAGCAAGAAAAAGAGCTTTGATTTGTACAGAACAGGATGGATTAAAAGAGGCATCCACAGGCTGAGGTTCTCACAGTCTGGGGATCCAGACAGACAGATGGACTGAGCAGGAGCTCCCAGTGATTGCTTCCAGCCAGCTGTCTGATGGAAGGGCTCGGGCTGTCAAAAAGAGAGAGAGATAAGAGAGGTCGTGCTTCCCAGCACTGTTCCAGCCTTGTCCCTCGATTAGCTGCAGTGGGCTGAAGCACTTTTCCTTGCTGATCTGTGATTTGAACAAGAACAGCCTCGGGACAACTTTAGCTTGTGGTTGGGTGCCCACAAGCCCAAGAATCTGTAAGGGCAGAGAGGAATTGCTGGAGGACGCGTGTGTGGTTTTCCTACAGCCGTGTCCTTTGTTGCTTGTGCGTCTGGGAAGAAGGGGGAATGTGCAGCCCTGCATCACCCGGTGCTTCCCCTTGGCTCCAGGAAATCCCAGAAATGTGTCAGCTCTGTGCTGCAGGAATGGCATCAAAGACCTGCAGTGCAATGGAGAACGAGGCCTCCAGCTGGGAGGGATGTGGGCAAGCCAGCAAGGATGGAGCACATTCACCAGGGAGGATTTTAAGGAAAGTTGTAAATGAGGACAGAATCACTGGGACAACACCGGCAATGTTTTAGCATTTTGCAAAAGCTCCAGGGACAGACAAGAGAATCCTTCTGATGAAAAAAGGACCTTAAGAATATGAACAAAACAAAATGATCCGTGTTTGGGGGCTACAGATATTTTTAGTCCCTCAAATCTGGTTAGAACCAGAAAAACACTGAGCTAGAACCAGAAAACATCACACATCTTTCAGGAACCATTACCTTGATGCGTCCAGAATAGATTAAAGAAACTCAATTAAATCTGAAAAATCTGAAACGCTCAGATAAAATATTTTTGAATGCTAAGTGGAATCTGTGAAGCTCCATTGCCTTAACCTCTGCTAATAAGCTGCTCAATAAACTTCATGAAAACATATTTTATGTACTGATAGCATCTCAAAGTATGAAAGGTTTTGCAGTTGTTCAGCAATCAGTTACCAGCTGGATTATGGTCCACTAATGCTGTTAGATTTCTGCAAGACAGAAGGCAGCTTTTCAACCATTTGTTATTTTAATGATGAGGAATCTCACCATAAGCCTTGTTAAAACTTCATTTAATCCATTACAGAAGAAACAAAGACATTTAGAAGTGAACATAAAAAAATTTTCAATCTATCAGAGCAGAAATTATAGGGTTTAGGGAAGCTCTTAAGGAGCATCCATGGAATAAAATGGCTCTGCTAATTAAAGGGCTGTATCTTTTCAGGTTTGACATTTAGGTACTGTCTTCAACAGGGACTGAACTACTCTGTATGATAGCACTCATAATGACAAAGTGAAAAAGGGAGAACCTTTACAAAGTTGCAACCAAATCTCTCCATCTATTCCAAATATCACCCAAACATTTTCAAGGGTGTTTTTTATTGAGTTTTCTTTCCAAAAACGTCTCAGAGGGAACAGAGGGTGCAACCTCCCTGCCCCTAGATCATGGGGAAATCCTTCCTTGCAGAGATGATTTCTTTGGATCAGCAGCAGGAACAGCACCGAGGACAGAACCTCGTGAGATGCACATGAGTTTCAAATCTTGACTGTCCTGCTGGGAGAGGTGAAACCTGTTCAATGGGTCCATCAGGCACAGCCCAAGCACCCTGTCCCGATGTCCTAAACCTTGGAATGTGCCACCTGGGGCGAGCAGTGACATCTCAGCTCCCTCGCCACTGCTCTCCTAATTTACAAAGCACTCCTGCAGGTCTGGAAGAGGCATTTCCAAGGCTCCTCCAAAGGGAAGCACCATTCCCTGGACTCCCCAGTCCTTCTTTAGGATGCTCCATTCCAGGGACAGGTTGTCTCTGACACACCAACTGAGAGAAACCACACCGTGCTACAATAACCTGGTTTTATAAACTCCAGAAAATATCAATATATTACCTGAATGAACATTTATTTCATGGCTAATACATTAGGGGTAGAAAATGGCCGTTTCTGAGTGCACAAAAAAATGCATTTTCCGAAGGACTAAACACTAACTTCAGTCTTTCAATTACCCTTACAGCTCCCTGCCTGCAGAGCAGCACGCCAAAAATTTGCAATCATTAGTTCAACAAACAAGTCTAAGTTTGTACTTAGAGGTGCACATAAAATGTTTATCCTCAAAAAGTGAGGTAAAAGACACACTGAAAACACTGTAATCTCAATTCTGCAAGATTTCCTGGAGAAATCTTGTTTAGAGCACAGATTTTCATACCTGAGGGGAGGACACGATGCTCCAAGCCCTGTGATTACCACCCCCTTCCCCAGCTCTAATGAAGTTCCCAACTGCTGTTGTAAAATTTAGGCAAAGCTCCTCCTGAGAGTATTTTCCTGCAAGGATTTCCCCAGAACTGAGCTTATCAGCCAAGTCACCTACTACACCAGGAGAAAGTTCAGGGCTCTCTGTCAGATCTTGATCCTGTTTAAATTAATGATAAGGAAGAGGGCATGGTCTGTAATACCTATCTGCTTTCTTCTCTTTGAGGGAGATGAAAAACATTGGCTAAAGTTATATCTGTCTTGAAAGTCCAAGTACCGAGAAATTATAAATAAATAAATATGTTTTTAATTTTGAATAGGGCACATTAAATGTTAAATATCCCAATTCTGTGTATTAGAAAAGGACTTGTGCTGCTTTGGATTCTTCTGAATCGTTTGATGTAAAAATATTCTCCAGCTCCTGCACTCTTCCATACCAAATCAGAAGTTTATCAGGTGTCCAGCTGGTTTGAAACCTTCTGCCTTCAGCTGAGTTTCCTACAGAAACAAGGCTTCTGCCAACATGCTGTTTGCCTGTCTTATTCCAGTGACTTTTGAAACAAGTTGCATGAGCTGTTTCTCAAAGAATTACTTTTAAAAAAGTTTCTTTCCCTCCAAGTTTGCAAAATATTAACATTTGAAATCATTTTACAAGATATCGCTCTTGCAAGAAGCTGCTGAAATGGTAAATTAAGTGCCATCTAGAATGGCTAGGGAGTTTTTGATAAGAGAGTGATTTTGAATGAAAAAATAGATACTTAATTCAAAGTCAATTAAAAATGGAATTATAAAGTATCTAGATGAGAATCACATAATGGGTATCAGCAGCACAAAGTCTATAAAGTAAAATCAACCCTGAAATTCTTCCAAAGGGTCAGCAAAGTCTTGAAAACCATCTTCACCAAAAACTTTGACTTTTTAAAAGCCTTTCCTGAAGCTTTTCATAAGACTTCATTAATTAAACTAAGCAGTCATGGACTCAGAAGCAGGAATGAGTTCTGAATCTTAACTAAGATTCTGGCTTCCTAACCAAAGCACAAGGTTTAAGAACTGGCCATTTTTCATTGTAGCATAATATTAATAGGAGTTGTCCCAGTCTTCTGTAATAAGATTGGCTGGATATAATTTTTAGAATGCGTGGTTTTACAGATCAGATTCTGCTCTTTGTTTAACATAATAAAGGGAGATATTTTTTAAGGAACTAAATCTGTTTACGCCCAAAATAATCAAGAATAAAATTTAACCCAGACAGTCCAGCAGATCAAGCAAGAGATGAAAGATAGAAGCTCTTATCTCTTCAACAAGACAGAGCACTCAGGGTGGCTGCAGAATAATGTGTGTATATGAAAATATTTTCTTTGAAACTACCAAAATCTATTTCAAACAGCACTTAAAGTTAGTGATCACTCACAATTTTCCTTTCTCCAAGACTGCATCCTATGTTCTCAAAGAATCCCATCAGTAAATTAAACATGTCCAAAGATGCCCACCCACGCAGACCACCAGCAAGGGACTGCAGAGGGACAAAAACACACAGCTCCTCTCTGTTACTTAACTGATCTACAGATGTCAGATCAAGCCCTTGTTCTTCCAGCTGATGGGAAGAAAAATGGTCTAAACTAATTTTCATTTAAATTTCTTAATGCAGCACACCAGTTGTTTGTCACATCCTGACACGCTGTCATGTTGTTTTACAACGTGATGTATTGCAACGTGATATGAAGTGAACATATTTCATTTAGAGAAATGCCCTAATGCCTTTAGACTTGAGGAGCAGACAGGTAGCACCATCATTTCTTAGCACCTGATCTAGATTTACTGGAACTCCCCACATGGCTTTCAAACTGTTCTAGAAACCAGTGCTGTGCTTACCTTGTGCACTCCAGAGGGGCAGAACGTTCAGACCCGCCCCACCAAATGCAAAAGGCACTTGGCCATGACAGGAATTGCACCAATGCAGAGTCAATTTCTGTTTAGAAGACTCAAAAAATAAACTTCACTAAAGTATTTGTAAAGTTTCTGTCTTGCCTTCCTTACTGGAACACAAGGAGGTTTATTTTGCCTGCACAATCCTTTTTATGCATTTATACTGGAAGGAGTTACTCATATTTATTATGGCAGGAATATATTATACTGAAGACGTCATATTTTCATTTTTAAAAACTCCAAGAGAAGTCCCTAAACTTCAAAGAAAGGGGCCCATATTTTTCCAAGAATCCCCAGATAAATCCCTGAAGTTCAGGTAAAACTCCACAGTTGATTATCTACAATCTGTGTGATGACCAGAAGGGGCTGCCCTGTCTCTCTCCCTGCTCGCTCTCAGTAACAAGCAGCTTGTACCCTTCGCTTCTCCAGGGTTAGCTGCACACTGACTGAAAGCTAAATTTATTTTGCAGAGCTTGTTTTTAGTTACATCAGACAGATACAACTCACTGTGAGACTGCATTAATATTAAAGCTATAGGGAAAGGGGGAGGAAATGCATGGCTGGCAGCAGGGGAAGGCAGGAGGACTTTGCTCTCACTGCTATCTGCTGCAGAAACTGAAATTCATAAGCATAAGGCTGAAATTACACATATTTTATCCCCAAGTAGTATCCAGGGAAAATGCATGCATTATATGCATTGTCTGCAACTCCAAAGAGTGCACTTGTGAAGGATATTTCAAATTTCAGCCCCTTTCCAATTCCTGTGATTCACTAACTGGACTCATCTCTCATCGGCGCTGTTGCTGTTATGCAGGAAGCTGACAGGTAATGAAAGAATATTCTCTTACTTGTGCCACAAATAGTATTTAAGGCTTAAAAATAAGATTCTTAAAATATCCCCCGAGCTTTGACCGTAGTCTGAGGAGCGCCATAGTACAAGCAGCCCTCCCTAATTTGTACAGCCCACAACAGGGCTTCCCACTTAATCCAGGCAGATTAATTTCATAAAAGCTAATTGATTAACTAAATCAGTTACACGTGGTCCTGGGGATCTCCGGATCTATGAAGTCCACAATTTCACTGAAGTAGGCAATAACTGAACATCAAAAAGATTTTCTTCAACGACAACCCCCAGCCCTGCCAACAGCAAGGTTTACAAAGGTGACCAGCAAGTAGAAAGCCTCTTGACGTTCTGGATAAAACACCCCATCACTCTCTTGTTCCTAAACCCATCACAAGGTAATCCAAAGCAAGCGGATTAATTATTTTGATTGGCATGACCTACTATATATCTTGGAAAAGATTTCAAGCAATGCTGAAAAACACTCCCCATGACTACGATCTAATGGGTGTCTGCTGCTGGGCAGGAGATGAGCAGGATGTGCTGAAGGAGGACCTCCAAAGGCGAGAGGAGAGGCCTTCCACATTAGCTCCACAGAGAATCTAAAGTCGTAGAATTGTGTAGGTTGGAAAAGTCCTTTAAAATCATCGAGTCCAACCCAGCACCAGTAAACCACAAGTAAATCCAGGAGATCCCTTTGCAAGCAGGGAGGATTTCATAGTCAAGAGCCACAGAATCACAGAATGGTTTTTGTTACGGATTAAAAGGTGAAATACAGCAAAACGTCACCAGCAGAACACATTTAAGTTTTACCCATGCAAACAGTGCTAGGTATGGGCTCTGGAAGGAGCACAAGGCAGTGCCATGCCCCAAGCCAACGCTCTAAGCACACACCGTGTGGACTGACATTCACTCAGCCACACGCCTGCCCCTAGGCTCTCTGAGCTACAGAGCCCTGTTCCGTGACCTTCCAGATCAGTGTCTCACCGGGGCTCTCCCAACAGCAACCCAGGAAAGCTAACTGCGTCTCTGAGACACAAACCAAAGAATAACCCTGTCTCCACCTCAGCTGCTCTCACACGCCTGTCCCTTCCAATCCTGAGAGGCAGATTTCTCCGCCTGAGAGCACTTGACAGTGCCAGCCGCCCGGACCGTGCACAATACTGGTTTGGTGACATATTCTTGCCATCACCTGCAGCAATGCCCTGTTCCCCCCAGCAGCTGCAGGATTTGACTGTAGCTGACAGTGAACTGTAACATCTAATGGACTTGTGCGGAGCGTCTGAGCAATTCTGTCATGTGTCAGCGCCGCTCACGTTAAGAGATCCATTAGGAGTGCAGTGATCTGAGGAAAGGTCAGCTGTCACAGCTGGTGCCAGAAGTGTCACCTTTGTTTAAAAGGATTTTGCACCCAGCTCCCCAGCTAACTAGATGGCGCTGATATCCTTGTCCTAAAGCCAGAGATGTGTCACCTGAGACTGGCACATGTGTACCGATGTCATTTGCTGCAGCTAAGCTCTTTTCGAATGGGCATTATCAAAGTCCAGTGGCAGCATCACCACTCCTGACGCTTCTTTTGGGAAGTGCTTGGACTTCTTCAGCCATGCACCAGAGCTGTGATAGCAGAGAGCTCTGCAGCTGAACCAGCAAAGCAGCACAAGAGGCATTTTGTGAATTTTTAGATAGAAAACAAATCCTACTGTCCAGCGTCCCATTGCTGGGTCTCTGACAGGAAACAATAGCTCTGCTTGCACTCAGGACAGGGCAGCAGGAGGCAATAAGCATAGCGAATTAAATCAGAAATAACTGCAAAAAAAAAAAAGATAGCTGAGTTACAGAATGGAAAACAGGATTAGAGGTAAGGCAGAATCACCATGGTGTAATTACTGTTCTGGTGGATGGACTCGCATGGTAATCCGATTCAGCCTGAAGTTTGCTTCTCCAGGACTATGGCTCTCCAGAAAACTGCTCTGAGCTTTGGAAAGAGCTAATGCAGAATTGATTCACTCTCAGCTGATGGAGCCAAGGTGTTAATGACATATACAGCTCCTATGCTAGACTTGCAGGGTAAAATTCCAGCCTGACTGGTCTCAGCACACTGTGACTGCCCTCCGTGAGGCAGCTCTCCCTTGGTCATTACCTCTTATATTCTTTTATATTATGCATGTTATGAAAGCATTCGTGTTTCAGAGTCATCTTGCAACAACTGTCTGCTACTCTAAAAACCTGGTATTTTTTCAATATCTGAGACACACCAAAATAATCAACTTCAGGAGAGGTGAAGTTATTGTTTGTGTCTGGTTGCTGCTCCACTTGGATTCTTTAGGCAGTAACACTTGTATGATAGCTAACACTGCTCATCTCTTTGAGTAACAGTGAAATGAAGCCTTAAATAAACTATTTTAAGCCACAGCAGTGGATTGTTAAGTAGCCAGGGAATGCTGACATATCACTTTTATGTTTTTCAGTCCTTTGAACTAATTCTGTAAATTATAAAAATAAATTCAAGACTTGGGTGCCGTGTCAGAATGGGCTGCATCTGTAGTGAACTGCTTTGTGATAGGGATTGAATAGGGTTTAATCTGGTCAAAGTAGGTTTTATTGTGGTGTGATCCTGACAAGTGACCCTGACACTCTTGAAACAGGCATGGCATTAACTGTGATTGTCACCCAACCGCTGGCTCAATGACACCAGAACTCAGATTTTCTTTACGAGAGCGTCAAAGTGAGAAGCTGTCCTATGGTTTATCGATGGTGGTATTTGGCAAAAGTTTAAAAAAAAAATAAATGTGTGATTCTCAGGCACAAGGAAGAACATGCACTGTGGCAAAACTGAACACCTGGTTGGAATAAGGGTACAGAAACAGAAGTTAGTGGAGGAAACACAAGAAAAGACCAGTTGTTATTTTGTAGATATCCAGATAAATCCATGCTGATTTTCACTATAGTCCCACAAAGACACTTTAGTCCTTGTTTTCCTCTTTTGCCATCCACAATGAAGGTAAATTGTAATTCAGGGTGATTACATCTAATAGGAAATGTGTAAGTAATGAGGTATTTGGGGCCTTAAGCCTTGACTTGGTGGCTTCAAGACTCAGATTCTGTAGTCTCATGACCCTGGACACTTAGGGGAGAGATCTCAGTCTTGGCACACAATCAGAAAGGTGAATGACCCCTTCTTCCTGGGAGCAGGAAAAGAAGCTCCAAACAATTTTATCCTTGAGGAAATAACTATTTTGGCCATAAATTTTGTACCTTGTATTTAACAACTATGCATTTAGATAGTATGTTCTAGCAGAGCTGGACAGCTCAGTAAAACCAGGCTGCTCATTTCTGCCAAGCTTAGGGACAGAGGTTTCACTGCTTTGATAAGAGAGCATAAGTCCGTCAAACGGAATGTAAATAAAAATCCCTCTAATCTAAAACAGTAAACATACAGGTGGAAAGTTTTGTTGCCCTAAATTTCAGGCTGTTTTCCTACCAACAGGGGTTGGGAAGTTAAAAAAAAAAAAATCTCTTCACTTGTCACTTTTATTCACCACTGAACACATTCAATATCAACCTCTTCCACACATGCAGCTCTTCTCTATCAAAAAAATGATAGGGCAGTTGCTCAGAAGTGGTGGTATTTGATGTTTTTTGCTACTGAATATATGTATTTCATGGAACAGCCCCAAAAGGATTCTGTGAAAGTTCTCAATTCTTATTGAATTCTGTAATGCTTTTGAAAAAGGCAAATTTCAGAGGCAGAAATCAATGTTTCTGAAGGTAGATCATTAAGGACTAGAAAATGTACACTTTTATTCATAAATGATCCGGAAAAAGAGATGAATAGTGAAAAGACAAAGTTCTGCAGGTGATACGAAATCATTCAGGATAATCAAATCTAAAGCAGACCATGAATGGCTGCATAAGGAACTTGCAGTACTCAGGGACTGGATGATGAAATGGAAGAGGAAATCCAGTTTTGCTGATGAAAGGATTGAATGCTGGGAAAAGCACCTATTCATGCCGACCAATAGGCTCTAAGTTGGCTACTGCCATTCAGTGTACGGATGCTGGAGCCTTTGGTTAGCTCCCAGTGAACCTCAGACCAATCCTCAACAGCAAGCACGATGGCCAGAAAACCACGAGGGATTGTTAAGAAGGTTTAAAGAAACAAATGTAGGGCACCATCGATGCACCTGGATGAGGCAAAAGAGGACAAAGATGTTTCCAAAAGGGTGCGTGTGCCTTTGTGGAGGACAGGTCCAGCAGGACCAATAAATACAATGATCCAAAAGCATCAAGCTTGGGCCCCAGGGAGAAGCAGATGGAAGGAGAAGGATTGCTTCACACATGCCCTGCTGCCTGTATTCCCTTCTTAAAGATATATTCTGGTTATTCTCTTCGATGCTGCAGAGAGAACCCGTGGCCACATAGACCCTCTCCTTCCAACTATGGCCAACGTCACAGTGTGAGGGAAACCTCAAAATGTGTCAGCAAACCATGGGAAGTTCAAACCTGTAGTTCAAAGCCAACCAAGAAGCCCTTTCTGAGCTGAGCAGAAGGTGTTGGTGCTTGGAACTTCTGAAATAAACCAATCACTTCTCCACTGCTCCCTAAATGTGTTTTGTTGGAGGGGCAGCACAGGAACAGTTTGTCTTTTCAGCTCTTCAGAGATACACGTTCAAATATGAGGTCACTGGAACTGGAAAACCAAATTTCATTCTTGATTGATTTTTTCAGTAGATGGAAATGCTCATCTAATTGTTTTTTACTGTTTGACCTTTCTATTTCATTTGGTTAATCTTCATGATGATGAAATAGCATTCATGATATTCACACACAGTAACTGTTGAAGGCTAGAGCATGAATGCTGATTTTTTACAATGTTCTGCTGCTGTGGACACCCTAGAAACAAAACCAGATAGCAATTACAACTTCAGCTTTTGGTGCTTCTGAGAGACTAATTAAATTTAGTTTCCTTGTAGGTCATGATTAGTCAGGGGGTGCCAGTGCAGGTTGTGTATGGAAATCCACCTTTTGGACCACACCAGCACCACTGAAGCTGAACAAAAAAAAGGGGGAAACCCTCAAAATAATAATTTCCTTGGCAAATGCTATCAAATCTTTCTCAACTCTCCCAAAAACATGACAGTTTAATGAACATCCTCAAGGGACAGGGTGTGAAGGGCAGAACCTTCCCAGCAGTAAGGCTGGGACTGAGCCATGTCCTTCACCTTCTGCCCAACAGCTTCTGGAGGTGTTTTCACCTGGTCTCCCATTCACTTCACACACGTGACATCACACACTGTCACTGCCTACTGCCTGTGCTTGCAGGTCATTCTGAGTACCCCTGAAGGATAAAGGACATGTCCTGTCCTGATCCTGGGAAGGTTTCAAACTGAAAAACAGTGAATATTTCACTTTGCATGAAAAATCGCCCACTCCGTAATAGGAAGGGATCAAATGCACTCAAAGAGACACCTCTCAAAAACTA
The DNA here is from genome assembly GCA_014706295.1 of Lycocorax pyrrhopterus obiensis. Lineage (NCBI taxonomy): Eukaryota > Metazoa > Chordata > Aves > Passeriformes > Paradisaeidae > Lycocorax > Lycocorax pyrrhopterus. Next base: position 12,745,449 of record JACSVZ010000018.1, read on the forward strand.
CTTTGCAACAGATGCAGATTCTAACAGGAATCCTCCATTTTGCAGGCAGCAGCATCACTCAGCAATCTGTTATTAACAGATAGCTCAGAGCACTAAGAAGAGCCATCATCCTGGTGGTCGTGTGGGTTTGCATGTCTCTGACATGACCCTGGTTTGTCCCACAGTCCAAAGATTTCCTCCATGTCTATAAGCTTTGTGATAGAGTACCTCACATCAAACAGAAATTTGGCCCACATAGCATAGGTCATCAGCATGAAAAGGAAAAAGCAAAATATTAACCACTCCAGTCTGATTTGGGCTAAGAATTTCCTCATTGGTTATCAGACAACTTCTGGTATCCCACAGGGGTGAAATTTTAAGTTCTAAAGACCTTGTGCCATTTTTTAGGCTTTCCTGCAGCCTTTTGTGAAGAAATCAGCTTGGTTTCAGAGGAAACAATCCTCTTTGCTGCCTCTGCCCACAGAGAGGACGAAAACCAGGCTGCAGTCATTTGGCACCTCCTCTACTCCTTTGTGCAAAAGGTCAAAAACACTGCAGAAACATCAGTTGTCTGTGCTGGCCCTCAGAACCACCTTGCTGGGCTGAACAATGCTCCCACTGGAGCACAATGCCCAGACCTCCACACATCAGTGTTTTCAGTTCCTCACCTGCAACAATTATGGTACAAAGTCACCTCCTGTCCATTTACTCCGCCATGGTTTGCTCACAGTATGCAACAGGGTGGAGGTCCCACCTCAGGCACACACCATGGTCAAATCGAGCCCTCCCACTCACCTTTTCCCCTTGGAACAGCAGAGCTCTGGGATTTGTTAAACCAAACTTGCAGAGTGGTTTGGCCCCATTATGCAAGGAAGATGCACAAGAACTAAAAAAAGGGAGAGAAATGCAGAGTTCCTTAGGGACCAGCATGTTCAACAATCCCTTCAAATCACCACAAACCTCATTTACTAAGCCCCATAGGCTCTCATTAAATTTCTTTGTCCAAATATTTGCTTTATAAATTCACCCAGGAGCACGCTGTTCTGCATTTCAGCCAACCAGAATGCCACTGGGGCATTGAGCAAGTGCTGAGATTTTACTGGCACCCACTTTTAAGCTCCTTTTGGTCAGTAACTCTGCTCTGCTTCTGTGAATAACCACCACAGAGTAACTAATTTCACATACTAAGGTTACATTTCGCCCAGTTCCTTTTTTCTCAACTACTTAACAAATCAATTCTTCTGAGAGACCTCAGTTCATACTCAAGAGTGTAACAATTATGTGCCACCGTGCTTTGGCAGAATGGAGTCAGTCACAGTTGAGGTAGAAAATTACTTCCTGCACTTTCAAAACGGGGGAAAGAAATAAGAGAAAAGCAGAAGAAAGGGATATTTTATATGGATATCCACACCTATTTCTTTTAGACTAAGATCAAACAGCAAAACCTATAGTTCACCAATGCATTTTTCTTCCTGCAACCCTCAGGGTAACTTAAACCTCTGTGTGGCTGTGATCTCTGTGTGGCCTGGACACCCTTGTACGCAGACCACTGCAAGCTCAGAGCCCCAGTGCACTTCTCCTTGTTCTGAAAAGAACACCTGGGAAAGCCTGCAGCTTTGAAACTCATCAAGTACATGCTAACTGTTTGGGCTGGCTGGAGTCCTGTGTCTAATCCAGCTGGAGTAGACAAAAAGGGCATCTTAACCACATACTTCCCTTCCCTGGGCAATGAACGATACTGACAGGGCAAAATTAAGCCAAAAGGCATTTGGTTTTGTCTTTATTTTCTTCTCATTTTGTCCTGAAATGGTCTGGAGGCTACACAGGAAGAGAAATGAAAGGAGGAAAAAGCCAGGCTTTACTTTCAGCTTCCTCTTCTTCGTGGAGGTGACGGTTCTGCAGTTTTCAGCAGACTCTCAATATTTTTGCCGGGGTAACAGCAGTGTGGGCAGCTGAATGGAAGTTATTTCCGGGTAAAAAAGCAGCTTCCCTGGGCAGAAGCAGCTACAACACGTGATGTGCCCTGCTGAGCCCCCAGATTCCCCCCGGAATCTCACCAGCATCTCTGGCACTTGGTCCAGCTGAGAGATAAGGCCATGAAATGCAGCTGCCACAGCGAGGCAGACAGGGATTCCCTCCGTGTTTGGGAACCTGAAGGAGTACAGAGCCAGCTGAAAGGATGAGTATTTCCCTTGCCATACAGAAATGACAGACATCCAGCACTGAGAATGTGAAAACTGCACCAACTTCTCCCTCAAAAGGAGCCTCATGGTCTGCTTTCCCCAGGTTTGTCAGAGGTGCAGCGATCTCAGAGGTATTGAGTTCCTCCAAATTTGTGGGGAAAAAAGGCATCCTGCTGCTGGAATGAGATGCAGACAAAAGAGGAAGGCCATCAGTGTTGCAGCCCTCTGGCACCCCTGGGTTTTTGTGTGTATTCATACAATACCAGAAATTAAACAGGAAGTGATGAAAGGCATGTTTTAGCCCTATCTAGTGTACTAGAGAAACTGATAATGAAGTTTTTAAGTACAAAAAAGAAAAATAATCTTGCCAGCTTCTGACTTTTTTTTTTTCCCTGCCCTATTCCCTTCTATATGCATCCCCTCTCCCCAGCACTCTTATCTAATCAATCCTGCTCTGCCAGTCTAATGCACATAATTTTCTCTTAGGGTGCATTTCTATCACTCAGGCATCAGAGGATCACACATATATATAGAAAACAAACTGATAGATGCCATGCATTTCAAAAAACGTCCCCTCATACACTTCTTCAAAAGCCCAAGATACTAAAATGCCCAAGAAATTGATAGAGTACCAGAAATCAACTCTAATATGCTTGACTCATCTGTTGATTTTAATTGAATGGTCTGTATCTTCAGGCAATTTCATTATTCTCCCAAGAGCCGGGGAGTTAAATGAAAGACAAACCTCGTTAACCTCTGACCATGAAAATCAATAATTTTCAATAAAATTTAGGCTCATTTGTTTCCAAAGGATCCCACGTCTTGGCTCTATCACGTGCTCCAGAGCTAATCAGCTATGGAACACCATATTTTTCCAGATGATTTTTGCCAACTTAGCTACAAAGTCTTTACCCAAAGCCGCAGGAATCCTTGCATGTGTATGAAATACAATTTCTCTCCAGATCATGTGGTGGTGTGAGCTGACAGTACCCAACCTGCACTGTATTCACAGCTACTCCAGAGTGACAGTGCAAACACTTCAAAGAGCACTACACTTATTTTTAGTTATGTTTAGGGTCATTGATTCTTCTTCACCCACAGAACTGATTCCTGCAAGTTCATGTCACACACTTTATCTCACCCAATTCTGCATCCACTGAATGCAGAAGCACATTCCTGTTTTGAATAAAAATGTCGGTTTTCCCAGCACAAATAGCTGAATATGGGCTTGTTTCTGTGGATGCAGTAAAAGCAAAGGGCGAAAAAAATGTTTAATACTTCTTCTAGTGCCCCTTCTGCCAACAGAAAACAGGAGCAACTGTGGTACTCTGTTAATGAACTGCTTAAGCTATTAGATTCCTCCAAGTGGCTGAGAGAGGATATTTGTGCAGATCCCACCTATACAACAGGAGGAAATCCATTCCTTACCTCAGAGGAGCGTAAAATATGGGATTTTCAGACCAGGAGTTGGTGTTCTGCAGAAAGAGCAAATATAACATTGCTGGAGTGTGACAAATATTGATAAAAAAAGCAGATCAGTGAAGGGAAGAATCAAGCAGTCCCCCCAAATACAATGCACAAATCCCCACTGGAATTGTACCAATGCTACAGGAACAACACCAGCTTACAGCAGAGCTATCACACAAATGCAAAAATCGATGTTTCTAACTCCTGGGCTAGGTTGAATACTAGATTATAAGGCTTCAGAAACAGAATTTATGAAGAAAATATTAGCAATAAGAACATTTCCGGGTCATTGCAGAGCAAGACTCTCCAATTGCTTTCTTTAAGAAGGGAGCCCCTGAAAATTGCTCAAGCACGTCAAGAAAAGGGAAGAAATTGCGAAGAAAAGAAGAATCTCGGTGGAATACCATATCCACTCTCAGAGAACACGCTGTGCACTTGCAGAGCCAGCCTGGCAGTCTGGATGACTGAGCATTCCGAGTCCACCCTTGAGATCTGCAGATGCTGGCAGGTCAGAAAGCAGCAAACCCAAAATGTGTCCCACAGGACACCCCCACATCACACAGAGCCACAGCATCCCCAAAGCAGTGACTCCTTTGGATGGACTAAAATCTTTGTAAAGGAAGTGAAAAAGTAAAAGAAGCAAAAAGATAAATCAGTTCCACAAGGATAAATATTAACAGAAAGGACAGAGTTGTTCGCATTTAGGTTTTGCTCGTCTCTGAACAAAAACTCCCACTATGATTCTGGAGTGCTCCTGCAGGTCAAGACCTCCAGCCCCGGCCTTCCTGGATGGAAAACCAGTCCTTGCTGGCCATGTCAGTCTTGGATGCTCTGTGGAGAGCTCAGGGCAAGGCACTGGATGTGATACTATGTCAAAGGAGATGTTTTGCCATAGACGTTGGACCAAAATGCCCATTTCCATTAAAATTCATTTCACACCAGGCAGCCTTTGGCTGCTTCATCTCTGCCCAATTCCCTCTGCCAAAGAAGTCCCTCACCTAACTTCCACCCTCGTCTGAGTGAGACACTTCCTCAGGTTAATCAGCCCAGTAAGAACGGCTCTTTTGCTGACTGAGAACCTTGGTGAAAACCAAATAAATTATATTAAAGGTCAGGGAAAGCTGCAGCCACCTTACAGCAAATTCCTCCAAGCACGGCTGAGCATTTTGCAGAACCTTAATGAGAAACAATCAGCTGGCTCCTCTGACAGCTCAGTTTGGGGAGTAAAACACTGCCTATCATGTAGGTCAGTAAGGTAGACAGCAAAAGGTACACGATGAGATCCTGCTTTTGGTGACTAAGCACAGAGACTCGGGAAAGAGCAGAGTTTGCAGAACAGCAGGAAAACCACACCATGGCTCAACTTTCTAAAAGTTACAAGAGGCAGCTGACAATTGATCCCTTTTCTCACTGCTTTTGAGTGGAAGTCATCAAAAAGTTAAATCACACATGCTAAAAATTATGATGAAGGGGTGTCCCACAGGGAAGCATCACGGAGTAAGTATTTATCACCGGGCAGAAGAAAGCAATGAACTCTCAGAACTAAAATTAAATACAATGGGACACGGTTCAGAATTAGATAAGAAAAATCAAAAATATAAGACATTGGATTTAGATTAGATATAAGATTTTTCTGTTAGGTGAAAACTCAAAGAAAAGATTAGCTGAATTTGCCATCAGGAATGTAATTTCCACAAACAAAAAGAAAAGACTGCATCTTTCAAAAAAAGGACAAGAATGGTTATCAGAAATCTGCCATGTAGCAAGAAAAAAATTACTGGTATTTTGGATCTGGATTTTTTGTTCCTTTTCCAAAAGAGCACAACCCATGCAGTCACCCAAAGGACAACAGGTTCTTGTTCCTTTCTAGATAACATGAATACTGGTAATTGCATTCCAGCTTCCCACTCATTTTTCTTCTGAGACGCTTCCCACTTTTCAGATTTGAAATGAAAATGCTCTCAACACCAGGCGGTGCATTCTATTGAATACCCACATCAAGTCCAATCAAACCAACTGACCTCACATCATTTTCCCAAACACTTGTGATGTTTTCACTGCACTGTTCATAACAGGATTTTTTACTGCAAGGTTCATAGCAACTGAGTGGAATCTTTGGCAGTGGAGCAGTGATTGCATGGCAATTACTCTACAAATATTATCCATAAATGCTCCATATCGCAGGAAGCACTTCACTAATGCTGTGCTTGAGAAACTCAGGTGATACCAGATAATGTTTCCCACTGACAGCTGTACCTGCTGCTTAGCACAAAACAATGTGGAGCCTGGAAAGCAGCAGCTTGTCCTCCTAATCACCGTAAATCAAGCGGATCTCTGGTTTTCCTTCCAAAACTTTTGCTCAAGGGATTCTGTGGACAAAGCAAAGTACTGAGAATTCAGTCTGGAGGTTCCAGCAGGAATGCTATTGCCTGAGTAGCTGTGATCTGTGTTCAGCGGATACAAAGGTTAGCATAACACATTAATGTTTGTAAAACCATTTGACAAGCTATATCCATCTCAGCAGCAGCGCTGTTACACTCAATTTTGGAGAAGTGCGAGTCAAACCACAATGCTGAGCAGCAATAGAAATAATCATGTTGGTTTAGCCTGATCTAGCACAGTGAGGGCTTCAGTGTGCATAGCCAAGGTTTTCAGTAGTGGGTAATAACTTTAGAGCCTTCTTCATGTGATAGGCAATGTCACATGCTTGCATGAGACCTCTTTTCAGAGGCTGCTACACGTCATTCATCGGCTTTTTAAAAACCCATGGCTGACTGTGCATCCTGCCCATGCTTACACAGGCACTCTAAAATTGTTTATAAAACCTCTGCTGAAACTCTTTTCCCGAATAAATTGCAAACATTTATGCAGTCTCAAACAGTAAGGAGAGAAGTGTCTTGTTTTAATAGGTACAACATTGTGAAAACTGACTGGTTTAGTGCTGCCTGTTTTATTAAAGGGGTATTGGTGAAGAAAATGTAGGTAGCTAAACATACACCTGTGGCTGTGCAGCACAACGCAGCAAAATTGTGTGTTACTGTCAGCACACCTTGGTAGCAGCCCTTCCCAAATTAGATTAATTTAATTTTAAAGAACAAAGCAGCTGGGCATTCATTTTATGACACCAGCTTTCCTTCTTACTTGCAAAGCGTTTATTCTGCTTACTGCCAGCTTTAGCGTTTTTTTAAAAAAATTATACATAGAAGTTTGTGATGGTGTATAGGAACAAAATGCCCTAAATATAATTTTTCATATGTCACCAATTTCTAAACCAGAAGAGGGCTGTTTTTGCAGTAATTCAGGAAAGTACTAAACATGTGCTTGAAGTGTAATCCCTTCAGGTATAGAAATTAAGGTGTTTAAGTGATTTGTTCGATGGGGATGGACATTCAATTAGAACACAAGTGTACAAATCATGGGAGCTGTGATTTTCCATCGAATATAAAATCAGCGACAAGGGATTTTTCCTTCTAAACTTCACATAAAAATACAAATTTATTAGATCTCGTTTAAAGTTATTGAAGACTATCAAAAGAACATTATTCCAGCATTGATTCAAAACCATGGGGTGCACTATCAGCATAATTAAAATGAAAGTATATTGAGCTATTTTCCTTTCCTGCTTCCATATTATTGTCTAATTGTTCAGAATGTCTGTTTGTTACCGAGGCAAAGTAATTAAGCACAGCACGTTGCAACAAGGGGGATCATAAAGCCAGAGTTGGCTGCATTACCAACACAGATATCAGCATAGGAAAACATTAAGGAAAGGATCGGGATTGTAATTGAAAATAATTGGATTATCCAGTTCATTTGGCTGACATCAGGACCATTTGAGCACTCCAGCACTCTCTAGCCCTGGGTGCTCACCATTCACCTGTGCTCTTAAAATGGATCTTTCCAAGGGAAACTCTGGAGCAACATTAAAATCAGCTTACAGAAGGTCAGAGCACCACCATTCCCTGTGAATGGTTGGGGGGCTGGGTTTGGGTCACCACCTACAAGAGAGGTCGGATTAAAAGTTTATAAAATGCAGAAGGTTCTTGTGCAGCCAAATCCAGTGTCCCTTGAAATCAATGCAGTTATTTCCTTTCCCAGTAGAAGACAAGGACAGAGATCTCTCCGGGGAGAGATACTCTCCTTAGAAGAGATCAGTTACTCACACATCTAAAAGAAAGAACTTGTGGCTCTATGTTTTGTCAACATAGCAATTAAGCTGGGGCCTGTTTGGAAGCACATTTAAAAGCCTGAACAGAACAACTGCATCACTGTCTCTCAGAACCCCAAGCACCACAGATATCTCCAGCTCTCAGCAAGTTGTGACTGCACAACTCGCTATTTTTTGTAGCTCACAACTCGGCAAAACCAAAACTTATCACTCAGCAAAACTCAAATTTGCAACTCAGCAATATGGAAACAGCCATGTCACAACTTCCAAAAATTACTGAGTTGTACAACCTCCAAAAGAGACTACCACTTCCTAATGATCGTCTCACAAAATTGATAGCTTAACACGGAGAGAAACGTACCTGTTAGCAGAAAACCCTTCACAATCCTGAAAAAATGGAGCTTCATCATTTGCAGACTAGTTCTACCAGCCAAAACCCTGGGAAAGATGCAACTAAAATGCAAATTTAATTAAAAGAATTGTACACATGGGAAATTTAGAGCACTGTGCAAATCTCTTCAGCAATGCAAATAATTGTGTCCGTAATTGACATTTTTAGTCAAAATATAACAAAAGGCCAGTGAGACAACAGCAGGTGTGAAATTACTAGTCTGGGACTAAACCAGGATGATAGCATCAGCTATGGGAATACCAGGGGAAAAGGTAAAATAGGAAGGGAAAAAGAAGCAGCAAAAGAGTTTTCAAACGAGTTTGCTTTAGAGCCTGAGTTTGTGCTCCGTGGGAGCTGTGCAAGAACTGCTTGAGGGTCTTTTAGATTCAGATGAGAACTTGAGGACTGTTGAGTGGCCAGGTTTGAAGACTGAACCTGGCATCATTCGTTCTAACAGCATCAGCTCGTCTGCCCCCAAAAGCTGCTGCTCCACTCTCACAGGAGAGCTCCCTGCCAGCACATACTGCAGCATGGGGCACGTGGGAGAGACCCCGAGTGGAGACCCTGGAGGGATTCAGTCACAGCTGCTGACCTCTCCAAAGTCAGCTTATCAATCTGCAGAGCTCTCCTCAGATCACAAGTGCTGCTTACTGCTAAATAATTTACGTAGTTCCCAAGCAGAGTGCTTGCACATCTTGTATTTATAAAATGAGCTCTCCCATGTGGACAGGTTTAAAACCCCACTGGGACCTCTTCACACCCAGCAGCCTCCACAGTCATGCAAAGGTTACAGTAAGGTCAAGTCAGAGCAGTTACATTGAATGAAATACTGATTCAAATGCCCTTGCCTGAAATTCTGCCCCAGCCAGGAGAGTGGCAGCCTCGTCCCCTGGGCAGGCTGGGACCAGCAGGCTCCCAGCTTTAACTCTGGGCTTCATCAAACCTCTCTTAGTCCTTGCCTGTCTTGAAAGGAGTTGGAGATGTTACCTTCAACTGAGACAACACGAACTTCCCTCTGTTCTGGGTGGGAAAAGTATATCCTGGTCCACTTTAACAATGCTGAAGGCAGGATTGACCCACCAAGGACCTTGACTGCTGAGACCTGCTGTTGGCTGGCAGGAAGAGGAATGAAACAGCTCTTCAGAAGGAGTTTTAATGTCTTCTGAATTTTATTATGTGACAGAGAGGGTCACAGAGGGCAAGGCAAGGGGCCAGGAGACACAAGGGGATTCAGAGCAGGGAGCAGTGTCAGAGGAGGTGGCTGGAGGTCACAGCAGGGACACAGACTGCACCAAGTGCTGCTGCCCACAGCACTGACCACTAGATTCTGCAACTCTCCATGCCAGGACCATGGTAACAACAGCTCTGCAGCAGCCCCAGGGGGAAGGATCAGTGCTCCCCGTAACTGCTGGAGCGAGTTCCCTGTTAAAGCTCTGTGGGGAACCACCCTGCACCATTCTCTGGGTGTTAGCAGCTATTTGCCACTGGCCACTGGGTCCAGCAAACTCCCAGCCACTTCATCAGACCCCAGCTGCTAAAATAAGGAGTCAAGGTCAGGTTTTATACACTGCCCGTGCTGTAAACTCAACTCTGCCTCGCACAGGTCACTTAAGTTTGTCATATGTCACAAGCCATGCCACCAAACAAGTGCTATTTCTGCAGGGGTGGTGGAAATAAAGCAAGCTGAAGGTTTTGGTTAGCAGTTTCCTGAGAAATCACTTATTCAGACATCCAGAAGAGTGACAGGCTACTGCATTTGTTGTTCTCCATTTTCTCACAGAAGCATTTCCGACACCTCAGCCAACACACGTGGCTGCTCCCAGGTCTGGTTCTCTAAGCTCAGAGCTCAGGCCAGCTGAGGTACCACCTCTCCTTTCATCCCAGCCAAGACATGATTACTACACAGTAATGGTCAAACCACTAAGATTTGCACGAACACAGAAAAACATCTCTTTTCCTGGGCCCTACATTTGTGAAACGATAACATGGGATCTTGAGATTGGTAACAACCACTTGTGTCTTCCAGTCCATCTTCCTGTCGCTTGAGGGTTGTTTCTTATTACTAATTTTTTAATATCTCACCTGGAATAGCTTTAATTATACCCGACACCGAACTACTGTCCCTTGCCCAGGGAGATTGTACCATAACACAAGAATTCTCACTGTCAGAAGTTTGGCTGATATTTGAAACAACTTTTCCTTCGCTTCATTACGTTATTCTCCTTTAAAACTTCTACCCATAAATAATTCTTCCATCCCCAAAGCTAATATTTGGTAGGTATTCCTAAAACCTTCTTCACTGTATCCCACCACTTAATCACATTCTTTACTCAGATACCACACTGTATGACCTTAACTTTTCTGTGTAATTTCATTTACTTGCGCTCATAAGTACTTTGTTGCTCTTCTCTGAGCTCTTTATCAAGAATATGTCAATGAACATGGAGATATCTGAAATTAGAGGTGTTCTCCACATAGCAGTGTCTCATTGGGAGAGTGCAGTAACACATAAAAAGTAATATGAATTCAGAATAATGGGACTTGCAAGGAATTCATTTTTAATATAAAAGGACAGTGGGCTTTTTATTAGAAAACTGATTCAAAATTTCTTGGAGATGAATCAGCTTAGACAAGCCCTTAAATAAGAGAGATTTCCCATGTTCTGTAGAGTCTATGGTCAAGTCAGATTGATTTAACCACCCTGAAGTGGCCAAAAGCTGATTTTCCACATTTAAAAACCTGCTTCAGAGCAGAATTCCACTCAAATGAGATATGACATTTAGATCGCCTCACCAAAACTACATCTCTATCTCCTAACTTCTTTTTTTTTTAAACTTACTTTATATAAGTAAATATTGCTTGGTCTAGCAGAGAGGTAACCTAGCCCAACACACTGCCCAGCCAAGGGGATATCTGAATTCACTGCTCTGCTCTGGATCAAACAGACTCACTTGCCTGAACACAAATGTCAAAGGAGCATCTTCACTACCTGCACTATTGGCAAATCTGGGGTGAGGTTTGGTGCACAGCAGAAAGGTGCAAGATAACACCCCTGGGACTGAGCCCAAAACTCTGGCATTGGACACAGTCCCCGAGGATTTACTCAGGGCTGGCGGCAGCTGGAGTTGTGTGAACAGTGGCACAGGCAAACACTGGTACTAAAGCAGAAATGTATAGATTGCTTCTCTAAAGAGCCCGTAGAGCTGTTGTTTCCCCAAAAGCTGCTGGAATTAACGTAAGATTTCAAGACATTTTTGATAACAGCATCAGCAAATTCTTCCTGAAGGCTTTTTTCTGTTAGATTCAACCACCACGGGTCATGAGTGTTTTCTTAAGAGGAAGTCTGCAATTAGCAGAAATAACCTCAAATCCCTTGTTTATTTTTAGCTGACCAAGATACAGAATTTATAACGTATGTCTTCAGAGATTAATTGCCAAAAATAGCAAGTAAGCTGAATATTTAGGAATACTCTATAAGCCATTGGCAAATACTTTAAGATAATAAACCTTGAAAAGCCAGAAATAGATTGTGGTAAGTTCCCCCCTCCCCAAGAAAAATTGCTGAAATCTCTGCTAATAATTCAGCAACGTCTGCTTTGAATCCTGCACTTTTCAAAGAGCAAGGGTTTGGGTTTTTTTTTCTTTGCTTAACTTTTTTTACACTCTCTTGCCTTCAGCTCATGTGATGGCCCGCACCACCACAGCTACATTAGCTCACTCATGCAATGTCACCTCCTGTTAGTACCAGGCAGTGGGGAGAAAAACCAACATGACATGATGTAACACTACATGTCCCTGCTGAATGTAATGCAGGTTGTCAGAGGATTGTAGTGCAGGCTTTAAAGGGAAGAGGGAATATTTGCTTGGGAATACAGCTAGTGAGGACCATGCCTTAAATGCCTCAGAAGTTTATCCTTCAATAGTCCCCAAGGAACCAGACTCTGCATTGCTTGTGTGAAACTTTTATGGTCTTCACTCTTCCCATCTTCCGTATTTCTTGTTTTGCTCTGAGCAAACCAAAAACGTTTTTCCTACTTTGACCCAGCAAGTTCTCACAAGGAATTCCAGGTTCAAGGTCCAGAGGTTCAAACAAGGCATTTCTGTGAAGTCTCCCCTCCAGGGCACTCAACTCAACCATCTCTGACAAGGGAGGCTTGTGAGACAGTCTCAGCCACAGGCTGAGTTCTCAACACAACACCTATTTCTCCCTGCAGCAAACGACATTACAGGAAATGAAACTAAAGCAATCTAAGGAGCAGCTCCTCTGCCTCTCCACAGGGTCACTCTCGCTCCAGTGACGCCTCATTTGGAGCAAGGTGCCGCTCAAGAAAGGAAATGGCCAGGTCTTACTGCTTCCTAATTTGAGGCCATATGTTGTACTGATCACCTGTGGAAATGTTTGTTTATCCCACGGTGAGGAAACATGCTGAAGTGTAGCCACAGAAGAGAAAGGAAGATGTTTTAATAAACTGGAGACCCCTCTAAGCTAATCAATGCCTCAAAAGTGCTGTCTGTGATGGTAAGTTAACAAGGCAAGTTGAGAAAATATTTCTGTTAAATGCTGAGTAAAGTCTCTTACATTACTCTTCATACCATGGCCAGTCTGTTAAGAGTAATGAAAACCTTTCACCTAGTTCTCATCCCAAGGCTTTGGAATCAGAATAACAGCAAGCCAATTTCCAGTAAAAGTTGAGGGAAAAAAAAGTTTGAAAAATGTTCTTGAAAAAAAGATTGAGAAAAACGTTTGCATGACAAAGCTTAGTTGTACATTTGCAAACCTTGTTAAAACCTGAAGCCAAATATATAAGCAGGAACTCTCATGTGCCCCTTTTGCAGAGGCTCCACAGTGCCCCTCAGCAGGGCTGATGTGCTCTGCTCCCCATGTCCAATCCCAGGGAAGTCACCTGGCTGTGGTCAGGAGCAATTAAAACACCTTTTCAATACACTTGAGAGCACTGTATCCTTCAGCTTCAGTCTCAAGTTCACCATCAAAGCTCAGACTCCTGATTTTGACACTGATCCCCTGGCCCATCCAACAAATTGTTCACATTTTGTGCTGATCTGAAGAACCGTAGACCAAAAATGGGAAAGAAGATTAAACAACTGCTCAGTTCTGGAATGGCTTTGCACTGGGAAAGCATTCAGGAGAGAAAATGGTAATCAAAGGCTTTCTATATTCTACACCCAAATTTATCAATCTGGAGAATAAAGGGGGGATAAATTTTTGTGCTGTGGCCCAGGAAGTCTTCTCACTGCCAAAGGGATTGAAACGTTTAAGAGCTTGAGGAGGTACCTCCTGCTGAGCAGCCTTTGAGTCCAATCAGTATTTTTGTACCGTGATCAGCAGGCCATAATGACACCCCCTATTTTATGTGAACGCCACGGTAACTGAGAGCCAGGGAATGTTTGTAGGAATGGATAACATAACTTTTAAGACAGCTCATACAGTTGGAAGTTACACACACACTCTTCTTCAGAGTAAGCAAGTCAGAAGCAATTTGTCTGACTAGAGATATTGATTAGACCAGAAGAGGAGGTAGTTGGGTAACTGAGGTGCAGGGGCAAGAAGTTAGCATGGGAAGAGATGCCTCCCAATGAAAGGAAGTGATAGGTAATTTATCATCTATGGAACATGGGGAGATTAGCGGAGCAAAGGAGAGAAGTCGTAACTGATGGGTGTTTGCCTCCCTCCCTTCCAGCTAATTTGGCTTTTATGTAAAAGTTCCATCCTGTCACTTCACCATGTTCATCTTCTTGCGAGCCACAACTAAAAGGTTCATTTGTATAACTAACAAACAAACAGAAGATAGAAGTAGTTAGCACTACAACTAATGACAACAGACTGACGGGTACCTACTCCTACCACACACAATCTGGGGTTTAAATTCAATAGTTCTCACATCACTGATGAAGGCAATAGTAGCTGAAATGCTACTTTTTTAGGTCTTTTGTATTCCCATTTCATAACCCAGTTGCTGAGATCAGATGTTACCTGGTGATCTGTCTTAATACAAAAGCCAAATAGACCAGAGTGTTTTTATGAGAACAAATTAGAGGCAAATAAAATTTTAAATAACTAACATCAGCTGTGACTCTTCCTTGATCTGTTAAAACAGCTTACGGATGTCCGGCATCAGCTGCAGCCTGGCAAGGTCCTGCACAGAGGCCGGGGCAATTCCAAGCACAAACACAACCTGGGCAGGGAATGAACTCAGAGCAGCCCTGAAGAGAAGGCCCTGGGGGTGTTGGTTCATGAGAAACTCAACATGAGCTGCTGGAACAAGTCCTAGGGAGACCAAGGAGATGCTCCGAGGGCTGGAGCCCCCCTGCGCTGGAGCCAGGCTGGGAGAGCTGGGGGTGTTCAACTGGAGAAGAGAAGGCTCCAGGGAGAGCTCAGAGCCCCTTCCAGTCCCTAAAGGGGCTCCAGGAGAGCAGGAGAGGGACTTTTTACAAAGACTCATAGGATAGAATAAGGGGAAATGGTTCAAACTGACAGAGGGCAGGTTTAGATAAAATATGAGGAGGAAATTCTTTCCTGTGAGGATGGTGAGGTACTGGCACAGATTAGACCAGGAAAGTTGGGGATGCCCTATCACTGAAAATGTTCAAGGCCAGGCTGGATGGGGTTCTGAGCAATCTGGTCGAGTGGCAGGCTAACCAAGGCAGGGGGCTGGAATTAGATGATTTTTAAGATCCCTTCCAACGCAAACCAGTCTATGATAATATTAACTTTGTCCAAATGATGCTAAATGTTATTTTTTTCCAGCATGGCACCCCACAGCCCCCCACTTAGGAAAGAAAATGGGTTTTCAGTGGCTGAAATGTACAGCAGAGATCCCTTTCCTGCCCTAGCTTGCACTTGTGTGCATCTCATATTCATTTTCTGGTGTTATTTTGCGTTGCTGGCAGTCACAGCAGTGTATGAGGCGGCTGCTGCCCCAGGGTTGTGCGATGCAGGTATTCGCAAGACTTCTGTAAACTGCAGGCTGCACCAGGAAACCCTCAGACTGCAGTGTGCTGCCTCGTGCAGTAATATGAACTTGAAATAATTAGTACTCTGTAACGAATGGGTCAAAGTTGGACTATTTAAGTGCTTGCACCCCATTAAAATTACAGAAATACCCACCAATGCCTCATGATAGTTTATCTGTAAGGGATACTACATACTATGGTTTCCAATAGATCAGGAGTCATCTTACAAGATTAATTTAAAAAAATAAATCTTATATCAAAATGCTCTTTACATTTTTCTGGCTACTCCAGAGTTCCTATATTAACATCTCAATAATGACAATGTCAGAAGTGGATAAGATTTCTGAAGAGAAACAGTGATTCTGGGTGCCTGACAGAAGTCCCTGAAAGAGGTGAACGACTTTTATGTGATGCAGTTCCTTCCTCTCTGCAATTTGAGTCTGTTAAGCAAAAACATCTCGGGTCACCAATCACCCTTCAAAATCCGAGTTGTTCATCACCACAGCACGTATGTCCATAAAAGGAGGAAGAGCTTTAGCACCAAAAATATGTAAATAGGCCCAATAAATTTGGTCCTAGGATTTGTTTTTTAAAGTCGGAAACCTAACTATTACTGCCAGCCTCTTTGCTGGGGCTATAAGAGAATGATCATTTTCCCTTGTAATGGTTCTGACATAAAGTGTGTATCAAAAACTGCATACGCTTCATATCCATCCAGCTGTGTTGAGCAATAAACATGATAATTATGCAGATAAGGCTTAAATAAATTCCTATACCTAAGGGCAGCTGGATGCTTTTTTAAGCAAAACGATAATTAACCCTCCATAGGGCTGAATGAGCACAGACCTTTGCTCCTTCCCAAGGTGGGAAACCTGCATGTTGGCACTTACCAGGCATCTGTCATAGATATAAATGGGTCAGGGTTCTGCAGAAGAAAGAGCTCCAGGGATGTTCCTTGTGAGGTTCCAAAAAAGGTCAAGAACAACAATATCTACTGGTCTCTATACCCTGATGCTGGAATTTGAGGTGTGTTTCAGACAAATGTCACAGGAATTGCAGGTAAAGGGAGAGAAGAGCATAAAACACCAGTGGAGCTGCTCACTGAAAGACAAAGAGGAGTTCTGAGCTCGGCAGTGAATGGAGTCCTTTGCAGTAAACTGGGAAGCTCAGTGCTCACAAGCAGGACCAAGCTGCTGCAGTGTAATGAATTCTCACACCTTGGTGCTCTGCAGTGACTGCTCACATGCACGTGCTTAGCTCTCCACAGAGGTGAAGATGGTTATTTTGAGCTCTTTCATTAGGTTGAGGCTAATGTGTTTTACCTTGGATGGACGACAAGCCAAGCCTCTGTAGAAACTGCTGCTGCTTGAAGAAGCCTGAGATCCATGCTGACAGTGGCTTTGAGCTGACAGGATAAGCAAGGCCAGCCCCCCATCTTCCTGCGTGGCCAGACACCATGCAATGCCTTTGTGGCTGTTCTCACCACCATGTGTGAGTACTTCAGTTATAAAATCCTCCAATACAGAGATTCTGTGGCCACACAGATGTTATTTTACAAAGTGAGTGCTGAACTAAATGGTTTGCCACACTGTTCCATAGAAGATGATGATAATAAATCCTTCATGCATACACTGGCCCTTCTCTCTTCATCCTTCTTGGTCATTTTTTGAACTAAGATTGAATATCAAAAGGAGTCCAAAATCTTCTCAACCCACAAAGCTTCTGGCTTAAAAGCCAGCATAAGAAACATGGAAATTGTCAAACTGGTTTTTGCGCACCTGAGTTCTAACACAGTACCTGTCAGCCTTGGCAGAATGGTCAAGAAAAGGTCTAAATTGACCCTTCCATGGTGAGGAACTGGGAGGAGTTACCAGCCTCAGACTTTCCTGCATCACTGTGATTACCAGACACTGCATTTCCCTTCCATAATGCTTCCTAATGGCTTTTGGAAGCCATCCAAACCTTTTATCCCCACCAAATCACATGGTAACAAACTCCACAGTTCAGTTATGCATGATGTGGAAATAATGCTTCTTCTGAGTTTTTAACCTGCTGTGAGATTCAGATTCTCCCTAGCTCCCTCATTGTGAAAAGCAGTGAATAATCACCCTTCTGCATTGTTTCTCCATTCACAGCTCTACAACTGGCTGCTGCAGCCCTGTCCCACCACAGCTCTGCCTGGAGGGACAGTGCTGGTGACAAGTGACAGACGGCAGGAGCTCCAAGCTGGGTCTGCTCTTGAATCACTGAGAATACAGAGCTGTGGCTCACATTTAAAAAACCTCCATGATCAGTCCTGCACGAGGGGTAAGAATTAAGAATTTATCTCTGCTCTAAAGAAACAAACAAAAAAAAGAAGAAAAAGAAAAAAAGAAAAACAAGCCCAAAAGCCAGACCTGGCTCTGGCCACTGGGTCTCCCTGAGCTTCACCCAAGGCAGCTCTGCTGTGATGTGCTGCTCTCATTTCTGTTTGTAATATCCCAACAGAGATGAGCAGAGAAGGACAGAGACTTGACCAGACCCTCTGTCTGCATTTTAGAGCCTTATCTACAAAGTTTGAGCACAGATGTAATCATCTTAGACTCCAGAAAGGCAGATTAAAGTGGAAAATTTAATATGGAAAGTTTCCTGCCTCTCCTTGCATTCACTGACGCTTTCAAAAACTCATTTCTGCAGACCCCCATTGACTTCATCTGTGCTAAGAAAGGACATCTCCAAAGCCATGTCACTCTGCATGAGGAGCTCGGATCCCAGGAGAGGCTGGAAACCCAGCACGGCCTCCTCTGAGAAGTGTGGGCGCAGTTATGATGATTTCAGAGAGCTGGCTGTCCTGCAGAGCGCCACATCAAGACAAGCAAAATCCCCTTGAAATCCATTTTTCAGAGCTGGATGGTTCTGGCTCAGCCTGAAGGGATGAATCAGACATCCCAGCTGGATCCTGGAGGCAGAAGGGAGAAGTGCCTCAGGTAGTCCCTGTGCCAGTCAGCCTAGACCTGTAACCATTGGCCAGAGAGATGCTTAGTATGAGTGTCATCTTTACAGTTGCTCTGGTTTTACCCTTAGACAAATGTCCTGGGGCTTGCTGGTTCTCCCTGCCAGGTCTGTGAGGTTCACAGACTTTCACTTACAGATAAGAATCTAGACAATTCAGTCTGTGAGAAAACTAAAGTATCCAGAAAAAAAACCCCATTCAGTCTTTTATCAGCTTCCCCACAAGCAGAGAAGAGCATTTCCCTTGCATGGACAAATCCAGGAACAGGACACCGATAGACTTCATCAGAAACAGAGCTGAGACATCTCTAGGAACTCATAGAGGAAGACCATACAGTGGGTCCAGGACCCATTTCAGGAAGAAAAGAAAAGACTGGAAAGAAAAATAACTCCAGGAAGAAGAACTCAGATTAGAGAACACACTATCACGTCACCTCCAGCTGCATTGGGATCTACCAAAACTGCCCAGTTCTGGCAAGTAGTACATTGAGTAGAGTACTTTGGGTTTATCTCCCCACCTGGAAGCTGTTAAATTATATAAATCAGAATCTTAACTAAAGGCCAGAAATTCTCTCTTTTTTTCTGTACCCTCACTGGTTTCATACATCTCTCTTTGGGTTTCAATCCTCTGCTACAAAGCCACCCTTACCCTTCCCACTGCCCCAAATGATCTCATGGCACTCGCACAGAGAATTTGCAGCCAAAACACATTACTTTGCAATTTTCTGCATTAAGCTTCCCCTGTGCTCATCTCCCTGGACTCAGGCCATCCTCAATGTCCCCCAACAGCTTTGAGTCATATGCTCCCACCATCTGACCCCCTGGACTCCTCTCCTCCACTGGAGAGGCAGGTTAAACCTGAAGCCAAGTGGAGTTGAACTTCAGCCCTTCCAAAGGGCTCACATTGCCCGGCAACAGATGGTGGAGTGCAACTTCTAACCAGCAGGAAAATGATGTTTTCCTCTCACCAACTGAAATATCAATAAAAAACCAACTGTATATTCCAAATTCAGTCTGAAAGCCGATTCCATTTTTCAGTTCAGAGCTTCAGCCTTTGTAATGCCACAGAGCAATTGAAGTCTAAGTAATACCACTCAGTTTCTCTTTTGGTGTCTGAGAAGGATTAGTGAGGACCATGCCAGGTGACTTCACAGTGTGTACAAAATTCCTGCTTAGGGAAGGAAGTGTTACTGCTTGTTGTCTTCATAGCAGTAATAATGAAATCCCTGTTTCAATAGGTGGTATAAAAACTTTTACTAGTAATGCAAAGAACTAAGTTTTCAGTAAGGAAGTATAATCTATCATGGGAATATTCTCTTCACAGAGGTTAATTTGAAAGTTTTTACTTCTAGTCATGATCATTCTTACATTTTCAGAAAATGATAAGAGTGGTTTGGATTGGAAAGGACCTTACAAATCATCTAATTCCAACCTCTTTTCCATGGGCAGGAATGCCACTCACTAGACCAGGTTGCTCTAAGCCCCATCCAACATGGACTTGAACACTTCCAGAGGAGGGGCATCCACAACTTCTCTGGGCAACCTGTGCCACGGCCTCCCCACCCTCACAGTAAAGAGTTTTTTCCCAACATCTAATCTAAATATTCCCTCTTTTAGCGTAAAACCATTCCCCCTGGTCCTATGCAAAAAGCCACCGTCACTCTTTTTCCAAGCCCTTTGGACCACACTCATCCTGCACTCTGTGAGAGACAGGCAGCTACCATCGAACCCAGCAGTTCATCATTGCTGCTTTTAAGGCACATTATAAAAAATTAAGTAACGTTCACACCTCTGGAACCGAAATGTGATGGCAGGAACTGGTTTTGTGTGGGACCAGTGTTTTTCAGGGCTGGTCTTCAGTCAGCATTCACAATCCTTCCTGTGTTCCGGCCACTTCCAGAGCAGTTTTGGGAGTCCTTGGTACTATGTTTGTTACACATTTGAAAATAACTTCTGCTCTCTGAAGTAGGAGCCAGAAGCTACTGTAACTTAGCAACATGACCAAGTACCAACAGTGCAAAAGAACCCCCCAAGACCCACCTGCTCCCTTGTTGCTCTCATTTATTTGCCAAAAGTTTGTTATTTACTGATAAGCAAAGCAAACAACGTATTACCCTGACACATATGTTCCACATTTACCCACCAAATTTACTGTTGACAAAGAAGTTCATAAGCAAACAAGAAATTAATAAAGCCCTGTGTACACAAGTGAAAGCTGATAAGATCAGTAATATCATCTGTCAGGCAAGTTAATATAACCAACTTGCTAATTGCATGAGAAATACTGAGAAGTACAAGAAAGCCATTTGCTTTGAAGGAACTTAAATCCCTATAATCAAATTTGAGTATGGCTCTACCAGTCTAAACATTTCTTTTTTATGTGGTAACTATCAAAACACATGACCTGCTTTCTTCTGATCATTTGATCTGCAAAAATACAACGTAAGATGGCTTGTCTGGGGTTGCATCTAATGTCCAGAAGAAATCAATGATAACTATGAGAAAAAGACAGAGCTTTTTGCGCACCAAATCTTTTTCTTGTACATTAATTAGTAATTATGCCTCAGATTTTTTTCGAGTGAGCTATTTCTCCTGCTGACTCTTGCATTTTAGGCTATGGGAAACTGCATCTTCATTCTCAGGGGCAACATTGTTAAAAAATATGAACCCAGAGATAGAATTCTTAAATGGGGCGCTTTTTTTCTGATTTCTAAATGCGAAATATGGTAAGCTTAAATTTTAAAAAAAATTAAAATATCATACAGACAGTAAAGCACAGAAATGGAAGTTGAGGTTTTGGGTCCTTACTTTATTCCTTTTCTTTCTTTTTTTCTTTAAACTTCCCCTTAAAAAATGCCAATCTTGTACACAATTCCACCTACCAACCAAGAGGCCATGGAAGGCTGAAAAAGCAATCAAAGCTTTGGTAAGTGATAAATTGTCTTTTGCACTGGTAATTAGGCTGGAGACAGCACTGACTTATTTCTCAAAAGACCACAAAAAATGACCATTAAATGGCTTCTGTAGAAAAGGCTTCTGCTGAGGAAGTGGAAGGGTCTTCCACCTTGTGCTGCCTCTAACAAATCTGCCCTCTCCATGTGCCATAGTCGTGCACGATGCTGGTTATGGTCCTAGCACACATTTTTCAGAGCATTTCATTTAAAGGCTGACCCTTCCCTGCTCTGGGCTGCCCTGCTTGGATGGCATCAGCACAGCAAGGGCTCTGGGAGCCAGAGCTGCAGACCCCACCTGCATGTGAGACCCTAATGGTTTTGGCTGCCAGCCTGCCCTTCTTGCTCTGAATATCCGAAATCAGGGGAGAGATTGATTAGAGCAGCCCAGAGGCTACCTAGATCAGTGCCCAACCTTGGGAGCAGACACCATCCCTTTCCCATTTGGGTCTTGGGCTCAGGAATACTGAAGAATCTGCCTTAGGCCTGGAAATCAAATCAATCTTGCATGCGCTTGGCGATGTCGCCTTTCAGAAACGTTTTGCTTCATTGGGCAACACACAATAACTCTACATGAGGTTTTTCTGGTCTCACAGGACCTCAGTGAAGTCTGTGGCATATTTAGTCTCCTCCTGAAGCAAAACACGAAGGGCAGTGCTGGGTCTATGCACTGTCTGTCACAGCACAGGACCAGACACCTTTTAAGACCAGCTCCTGCACAATGAGCACTGCAAAGTACGACAGGTTCCTTTATCTCCAGCCTAACAAGCATCTTTGTCTGGGCTGAGCTGACACCAGTCTCCAGGCAGGCCTTTAGAAACATCTCACCATTATCTTTCAGTCATGAGCAAGTCCAGCTGCTTCTGAAAGAGAGAAGAAAGAGGAAGCAGTAGCATCCGTGGCTCACCCTTCTCCCCGGGGACCAGGAGGCCCTCTGGTGCCCCTGATCAGTTTGTGTTCCTTCCACTTGCTGTCAGCCATTTCACTCAGGTTTCCTTGCTGCTGAGCTGATGCCCTCACTGGAAAACTGGAGAATATGTGGAAATGAGCTGCAGCCCTGTGAGGAACTCTGCATGGGCAGCACCTTCCTCGTCCTCCTGACATTCTCCAGCAACAGCACCCCTGGCTGGCCACTAAACACAGCAATCCCCACACCCTTCAGGGAGAGGGAGTGCTACAGCAGCCAAATTCACAGCAAAACATCTTTCCTCAGGCTTTTCCATGCACGGCCTCATCTTCTTTCGGTGTTCAAGCTGCTCTCTCTGAGAAGCAAGCAGCAACCCTTGTTTAGAGTGGCCAGACTGATGGAGGCTCTGAAACTCTCCTGCCTCTCTGAGCCGTTGTTATCCTCCCTTCAAAACATCCCCCCTGGACACCACAGGAGGGCTCCTATAAATGCTCTGTAGCCAAAGGTTAGTCATTTAACCTCCCAAAAGAGGTTAAACACCTCAAGTTCACAAACCAAACCCAGCTCAAGGTGTTAAATGACCAGCCTGTGGCTGCACAGCAAAGGTGAATACCAGACATGCATCTTCTACCAGAAGCCTATTAACAGAGAAAACTGTTTTTTAATTATTAAAACATGTAAATACACATTGTGGTTCCAGTGATTCATGACCAGGAAACACAACTTACCCGCTTCTATGACCAATCATTAATTTAAATTCCCTGTGCACACAGAAATACAGTCTCATAGACGGATTATGTTGCAGTTTTCAGGTTCTAGTTCTGCTTTTCTTTACCCCTCCTGAATAGGACACCTTAATAACACTCAGAATAAAGGACCTTAAACCTCCAGCAGAGAAGACATCTTTATCTTACCTTAATTTGTACTGCTTGTATCAGAATGGCATTTTTAAGATTAAGATGAAGAGATATAAATGTACTCTCTCAGGAGTTAAACCAAGCTACCTGTGGGCCTGATGTTCTCATAGTTTGCCTGAGGAAAACAAATCTTTCATCCTTATCTATGTATTTCTTTGCTAATTAAAATGCATGGACTGCTTTAAACACTATTTACCCAAGAGGCCTTCAGCAGTGTTCTGTCGCCATTAAAAAAAATAAAAATTGAAAAAGAACGTACAAGCAGTGGAAGGTTTTAGAGATGCCACATACAAAAGCCACTCATTAATATTCCTGAAGAGTGCTATTATCAAAGCAGGATATTAACACTACATGTCTAGCTATACAAAACAATTGCCAATCTAAACACATGGCAACAAGTGAAATCAGAAGCAGTCGGAGATAGACACGGAGAATGTTCTCAGATCTTGTTGGCTGTTGCAGAGAGCTGAGCAATTCAATGTCACCATTTGCATTTTTCCCTGGGTATTCCCAACACGATGCAGAAAACCCTGCAGCAGTGAGAGAAAATTATTCAGAGCAAATTGGGAAGGTTTGCAGTGCTGCTAGCAATGATTCTGTTATATTCCAAATTCAATTAGAAAGAGAGGCAGCTAAAACAGCAGCACCTTGCTGATGAGGCAAATCTTTCCCAGGCTGAAGGATAAAGCAGCATTTCCAAAGTCTGTTCATGCAAGAGATTTTTACAAAACCTGATGACAACAAACCCAAGCACCACAAGTTCTCCTAATACCCTTTGCTTCTGCTTGCCTCAAATCAGCCCAGAAACATTAATTATGGGTGTGGACCTGTGATTACAACCAAATGAGTGATCAGATCCCTGTGATTTTCTGCTTATCAGCCAGCCTGCCTTCATGGTATTTCAAGATAATGGATTTCAGTCTGTGTTTGCAACAGATTAGGGCCACGCATGTGGTCAGTTCGTCGGTACAGCAACAAGCAGGAAATTATGAGGCACAGGAGCTCAAATGCTTGGAATAGCAGCAACTCTGAAAAAAGGTGAGTGCCGTGAAAAAGTCGGCTTTTGCCCTTGATAATTCTTACTTTTACCCCGTACCCATTTTACTGATGGGCAGGTTGAGACAGCAACAGGTTACTGAATCAAGGCTACACAGCGTTCCAGAACAGAGGCAGAGACTGGAAAGCTGCACTCCTGCTATTTTCTCCTGGACTTTTCCCTATAAACAGAAACACTCCCACCACTTCTTTTAGCAGACAGCATTTTTAGCAGACCTGCTTTGCAGTTGACCAATTAGGAACTCTTCCATGGTAAACCACCTTCAGAGATGGCTAAGACTGAAAACAAAATTATGGCCAATTCTGAAGGGTCTATATTTGAGTGAGAAAAAGGGAGTACAGTCATTTCTGAAATAACTTCTTAAGATGAGATTCCTCTGGGATAAATACCCACTACATGTGTGGCTCTAAAATTAGCGATATCATCCACATTGAGATAAATCATCCTCGTTAAGTTGTAGTGCCCTTATGCCTAGAATTCACACATCCTCTAGGAAAAGAGGGTGGTCAAGCACTGCCCAAGCTCCCCAGGGAATGGGCACGGCCCCAAGGCTGCCAGAGCTCCAGGAGCGTTTGGACAGCGCTCTCAGGCACAGGGTGGGATTGTTGGGGTGTCCTGAGCAGGGCCAGGAGTTGGGCTCAGTGACCCTTGTGGGTCCCTTCCAACTCAGGATATTCTGTCATTCTCAGACACTGAACAAGCCCAGCTCAGAAAGGCAAGTCTTGCCCCCAGACCTTCTGTTCAAGGGTGCTACACAAACTGAGGGAATATGTCCATATTTTAGCACCCTACTTCTGTCTTGTGTCATGTTCTCCTTCTGCAAGGAAAGCAACCTTGGACCGCCTTGGGACCTTGCAAACCTGAGAGGAAACCAACCAGTAACTGGAACCTTCTGCCTAGCCATGGGGAACGTGGAAAGGCTAGAATCAAAATCATCCTATGTGCGAGTAAGGGGAGAGCAGAGATTTGATAGGACCTCACTTTCAAAAACTGGAATCCATTTTAGCAGCCAGAATTAACTGACAGCATAAATGCAACCACTTCAGCTGTTTACCAAGTGACTGGTGCATACAAATCAAGGATGCTCAGTGTCTAAATGCTAATGTCTTCATAGACTATGCAAGCATAAATTTGCACCTACAACAAGTGGAAGCCACTTCCTTTAAACCTTAACAAACGTGACTGAGAGAAAGGAAAGTGAGAAAGGCAACATGAATATTTCAGGGTGTGCATCCTGAAAGCTTTGGTGCAGCTGCACAGCTCCAGTTAAATTCAATAGGAGACTCACATCCAAAACCCTGAGCAATGCTTTGAAAAGTCCAAGGGTTTGATGTCAGAGGATGGCTCTCAGAGTCAACTGCTTTTGTTCAGCAGAAGCCTTCACAGGAGAATGAAGCAGAGTCTCTCCTCTTACAGAAAGAGGAGGCTGAAGAGAGCAGGAAAGGAAGAAGGAAATTCAGAGTAGACACTGGTATAATTCTGTCCAGCTCAGTATCTAAGGAATCGCACTGACACTACTTGTAATGGAAATGATACAAAGAGGTCAGGCTTTGGCTTTTCCACCACCCATCATCAGCGATGATTCAGAACAATTTCCATTTTCTTTGAACCAGTAAAGCCCAATCGGATGAAGGTAGCTCCTGGATAAAAGGATCAACCACTGATCCAATTCTAATCAGCACAATGATAATTCTCTTACCTCCAGCAGGATTAATCTGATTGTTTGAATAAACAATTTGGTTCATCTTTTGGAAGAGCTCAGAGAGCCCAGATGTCTTTGGACATGTGTCAGTGCTTTACTGTGGAGCAGAGTGTGCTTTTCAAGATGCTCTCATGGTTATCTCCTTTTCCTGGGCTTTGGTTCCTATCAGAGCTTGTGCTTGGAGCACCCCATTTTATCTTGGGATAAAATTAGACTGGAGGATACACTCCAGGAGCTCACCTACTGCCCTCCAGCAAACCAGTCACACTACAGCTACCTGAAATAAATCCTCTGAAATGTGTGTGGAGTGGGGCCTGAACCTGCAGCAGCGTTTTGCTCTACAGCCGTGTCCCCCTTGAGACCACTGCTTATTAATATGGGCAGAGCCTTCATGGCCTGAGCATGGTCACACGTGTCCACAGTCACAAAGAGTTTACATTAAAAAGCATTGCAGATGCTGGAAAATCATCTTTCTTTTATAGATGATGACTTAGAGTCTACTAATGACTGTTGATTTGCGAATTTCCAATTATAAAGGACCATTTAGACTAAACTGTTTCTAGCAGGAATCACATAAACTGCCATATTCCCCTGAGATGTGATTTTTTGTGACATTTTTTTGTCTCAATATTTTTGCTCTGAAGATGTTTTCTCTTTCCATAATTTTCAGTAATTTGTGTTATTTCGTGACATGTCTGTGGCATCGTATCTACATATCATTGCTTCAAGTTGTCATGTCACATTCCACAAGACTGCTGCTGCCATGTCAAATCATCACAGAGCAGAGCACTTGCTTTTCTTTATCATTAAGGGCAGCTGCTACTCTGTACAAATTGAAACATCAATATACTGCAGAAAGGTTCCAGGCTGCTGGAAACAGTTGCTCCTGAAATTAGTACACCAAATGCTTATCTTTTTTTTTTTTCCTTGTTCAAAGTGTTAACCTGTATCACTTCAACACAAACAGGAGGCATTTTGTTCAAAGAAACAAAGTGAAGGGGGTTCAAATATCCAGAGTCCGGTTTTGAATGCCTAAACAGACAAAAAGAATGTGAGAGGTCGTATTTTCAGATACCTTTTGTACCTAACAGTACATGCAGAGATCACAGAAATATCAATTGTAGTCATAGAGGAAGCCTTTGACATATCTGGAAATTTAAGCTTGCATCATTTGCATCCCAGTGCAGTGCTTTAACCATAAACCATTCATCCTGGCACAGCTACGAGTTAGATGAAGATAAAAGAGGAAAAGAGAGAAGTCAGTAAGATTACGCACACCAGAGTAATTGTTTATATTTCAATTTTTCCCTGTCAATTGCTCAAGTGGAGTTGAATAAAATAGGACTCAGGAAATAAATCTCTTCTTAGATATCATCAAAAGGGTCATAAATTCCAATTCCCTTAGAAATCTCAGTCTTGGGGCCTTAATTCAGGTCTAGGAGAACTGCAGCAACCAAACACTGTAGATTAGCCCCAGTTCAACTTCTGAGTGAATAAAGATGTCAGAAGAGGTCAAATACATTATGTTATGCTGTAGAGGCAAGACGATGGTTGAGCCACTGTGCAAAACCATCAGTGCAGGGACCTCGTGAGTACAAGTCCCATTGGACAAGGACAGGCTCCAGTGTGCACACGACTTCTCCTGGAGTGTTACAGGCTGCAGAGCGACTGCAGGATGGAGGAAAAGCTGTAATTCCCTCCATCAACATCCCATTCAAAAGCCAAGCAACAGCAGCATCTGTGACTGGAAGTCAAGGCTTACAAAAGCTGCAGACAGAAGAAAAATGAGAGAAAAAAATGAAGTTGTGTTTGTTTGCAGGAGCAAACAGGCTAGGAGGGCATAGCTTAAATTAACATTTGCTCTCTTACTTTTCCATGCCAAAGATATGCAAAGAATAGAGGATGGGGAAAAGCAAGTTTATGACTACAGTCTCCTTCCAACAGCTTCTCAAAGAAGTCAAATTTAGTTTTACTTTAAGTGCTCTGCAGTACTTAGATCACAAGTTCACAAGGGCATGGAAGTAGTTTGCATATAAAATAAACAAGCAAATAAAGAAGAGGGAAACTCATGAAAAGAGAAATTTGGGAAAGCAAAAACAAAGGCAGAGTGATCAGAGGGTGGAAAAATGTCTTCCACAAACAGCTTCACTTCTCCCTTTCTCTTCCCCCGTTCCAAGCCCAAAATATGGACCAAACATCATCAAAGTAACAGAGACTAATCCATCATAAAACATTCCTTTTGATTACTGGCAGGGAAAAGAAGGGACCTGCAGCTTTCCTCTGCAGACAGGATTCAAACCCAGCCCTCTGAAGGAGCAGTGGCACAGAGCAGGCTTTGCTCCCCATCAGGGGTCCCTGGGTACCAGCTCTCCTCTGCCCAGGGGCTGGGACATCCCGGTGGCACCCAGTGTGGGAGCAGCCATTCTCACATGGGACACATGCCAACCTGTTTGATCCCAAACGCTACTGGGAAATAGTTCAGGAACATTACCAGGAGTTTCCTCCACTAGCAAAGAAATTCAAAAGCTACACAGTCTGGGGAGCCAGACAACCCTGCTTCAGCTTTTTTTTTTTTTTTTTATTGGATTAGAAAAGCACTGATTACAAGTCAGTCTTACACGTCAGTTTAAGGTAACCTTCTCTTGCTCTCTCTTTCTCAGCAGACAGCAACACTACCTTTGAAGATAACCATTCATGCATAAAATTACTAATAGAGACCATCTATCTGACAAATGTCTGTTCCTTAATAATTTATATCACTTGATCTATTTTCAAAGGTTAGCCTTACATTTAAAATTACAGTTCTGAATAGGTCAGCCTGTTACTTAAAGATAAATTACTCCACCTCTCCATGTTACAGTGCTGTGTTTTGATAATGACAGGTTTTTTATTCCCATCCTTCCCTCTTCCTTCTCAGAATCAGCGTAGCAAAGTAGCAGCACAACCCACCTTGCCCTCACCTCCCTGTAGCCCCATTTTGACTCTTTTTGACTAAGACAGTCTGGACATCAACTCACAATCCTTTACCTGCTTTTAGCAAAGACTTAGGAAAGACTCAGCACTCCAGGATGAAAAGATGAATCAATGATGCGTGAGAGGACTAAGCTCAGTCCTGCTGTGTGTGAGCTAAAATGCTGTATAGCTGATGCTATTACACTCATAGTAATTAAAGGATAATTTCTGCTCTCCTCTAGATAGATAAAGCAATAAAATGACAATGTTTAAAGAGGAAATGCCAGTGTAATGTTCATGCATTTAACAACTACCCAGGAGATATGCATTGTAAATATACTTATAACAGAGAAGTTCCTACTGTTTTATATAAGGAAGCATTTTGTGCTGGTAATTTCATGCCTTTGAGTAGTCTGGGAAGTTACTGGACCGCAGACAACTTACTTTTTTCTTTTTTGAACACATGGTATTGGTATTTTTCTATGATTGTGAAGAACTGTCAGGTTATAACAGTTTGTCACATACCTTATTACAAATACGTTTCTGAACTACTGAGGGTGAAAAGCTCTTCTCGGGCAACCCAGACATCTGCACACCAGATTAGTGCACCCGTCTGTTAGCTCAGCAGTAGCAGGAGGGGAGGAAAAAGCAATATTTGGAGTCTGTGGACATTCTGTGTTAGCTGCAGGAGTGGAGGTCTCCAGGAACAGCGTCCAGCAGTGGGAGTGCCAGGAGAGCAGTGACATCCCTCCAGCACAGAGCTGCTCTCAAGTCTGATGTGGTCTGAGACAGGACAGAGTCCCACCCTGCACAGACACCATCTGGACAGGGAAATTGAGATGGAAAGCAGTCATCCCAAGGAAGTGCTGGGTCTTGTGCAGCAGTCCTGCAGGATTTCTCCAGGCTATGCTCCTGATGCAATAGCTCAAGAGGAATAACTGGCCTTTGCTTTGCAGATAAAAATGAAATGAGAATCTGCATGACCCCTTGAAAACAGACTCAGAGGTCCACTCTGTCTCCCATGAAGCCAATGCAGTTAATGGAATTGTCCCTATTGTTCCTGGGCCGTGCACCACATTCTCCCCGGAGTTAATCAGGACAAGTTTAGAAACAATACATCCATTTCAAATGTGATTTCCTGAGGCCCCTTGTGAAGTAAATGCATATATACAGTATGTGTATATGAAGAGCAAGAAGTCAGCAACTCCAACACAGATACTACACAAACAAGCACCAGGTTCCAGGCACAAATACCAGCAGTTACCTAGAGGCAAATTATTCACAAGGTCTTGTGATAAACAAATCAGTGATACATAAAGAGACCAACCAACCCCAGCTACAAAGATTCCAAATCCCTTTTGCAGATGCCAGCCAGGAGAGAAGAACCCAGCCCAGCATATGAACAGCTACCGGGGTCTCAGGACAGAGGAGCTTTTGTCAGTGTAGCCCATTGAATGTGCAAAACGCAACGAGGGACATTTAGAAAATTTTGAGACTTCTGTGTGTATTAATAGGGCAACTCCTCTACTGCTCAGACAGTCTTGTCCTTTACCTACCCAGGGTGTAAGGGCTGACTTTCCTGAAGCATTTGTCTCCTGTGTGCCTCCTCCTCTGCAGCTCCTCACCCTGCAGCCCCCACTTGGAGCGTTGCATTACTGTGGGGGTGCCCAGCATCCCAGGAACAAAGTGCTTCCCACTTCACAGAGAGCAAACACAGTTAAGGCAGGACTACAGACCTGTTATTGCAGACCCTGGGCAATAAATAATTCACAAAGAAACAAAGCAGGCTTCAGATGGCCCTAGGGAGACTACCAGAGGTAGAGTAAGAGAAAGAATGGATGAAATGCATATTCTGTATTTATTTATTTTTATTTTTTTTTTAGCGAAGTAGATATGAAAGGCTGCAAGCTTGGTATATACCATTGCCAGCTGTTCCATGTATCAGCAGAGTCTCTGTTTACTGGAAGGGGATCTACCCCAATGTAGGGGTTCAGGAGAGGCAAGAGTGGTGTAGGAAGCTGCAGCCCACAGGGCAGGACTGCACCAGTGCAAAAGATGCTTTTACTCCACTGACAAGTATGAATTGTCATATTCAGTCCATCCATTATTATTTCCTTGTAGATTGCTGTGACATCTAATTCTTTCAGGGCTTGTAAAGCAGGAAAAAACTCTATATCTTCACCACAATCTAAAACATTTAATAAGTTTTAAATTATGTGGGTTACCCCAGATCACCTTCCCCATCAAGAAACTAATTCAGACTGCCTTAAGTACAGCCTTTTCAGCAAACTGTGATCAATGAATCCACCTTTCTTACTTCAGAATGTAGTCCAGTTCTTGACATGGAAGGATATAGTAGCTACAGTTAAAAAAACATCAACAACAACAAACCCATACAAACAAAATAATCCCACCCCAAAAACCATTGCACTATACAGCAAGCAACATGTCTATACATCTGTACAAATAAGAGAGTCCTGACTCCAGCCCATGCTCTAGCTTCCCTTAGCTCATCTGTTTTAGCAAGAGCTGGACAAGACAAAGCCTGATGGCTGCAATCCTCCCAGTCCAGGTGGAGTCCCATTTTTCAGCCAGCAATCCCCTATTTCCTGTATCCAGAGCCTGTTCTGATTCTCCCAGCGTGAGGCCCCGTTGGCCTTTCCTTTGCCACGACTCTCGCTGTGTGATTATCTACATTTGCTCACTTGTTCTGTGATCATCCAGAGGCCACACTGCAGGATCTTTGTTGCTTTAACATGCACCAAAATCCCATCAGTTCCAGTGCTGTGGCTGGCAGGGCAGGCTCTCATTCCTTAGTCACCCTCTCAAATGCCAAGGCACTGAGTTGCCAGCGCTGTCTGATTGCACCCAGAGCCAATTACATCAGCCTTCTGCCAACCTGGGGCTTATCTGCTCCCAGGAATTAATTCTTGTTTTGCTGCAATGCACAACCTAAGTTTTAAGTTCATTGGCCAATTTATTACAATTAGTCTTTCTGCAGAGCATTTGGTCTTCTTTATAATTATCCCACAGAGGCTGTGGTTCTGAGAATTGCTCCGTGCACTCCTCTGCTTCCCCAGTTCCCACACTTTGATGGAGAGGCAAATACCTACTTTTCCACCCTCATTCCCTCCTGTACATGCAAATCAAGCAAATTGAAGCAGCGCTCAGTGCTTGGTAGCATGGCACTGAGGGTGGGAGATGAACTGACAGGCTGGCAAACATGCAGCTCAGTGTCTTCACTTTGGGAAGTTTATTCACAACAGATTTCCTTTGATCAAATCACCTTGAGCTGGTTTGTCTGTTCATTTTCTCTTCGTCATCTCACGTAACAGAGCAGCCCAGTGCTGTTCTGAGGGACAGGTGGGAAAACAACCACACGAGGTGTTTTCCCACAGAGCTTTCCTGAGTGCCCCCTCAGGGGTAATCCTCTCCAAGGGGGATGGGGACCCATCTGGAAGATGGCCTGACATCACCATCAGAGGAAGAAATTCACCGAGCTCTTCCTTTCACATTTATTAGCATCTAGATTTACTTTCTATGAAAAGTGGTGGGAACGGTGTTAGGGCATCAGTCCTGCCGGGAGACATGTAGAAAGAAGGAATTTATAGTGTTTAAAGAAGGGAAAAGACTTCAAGGGATGTCTCTCGAGGCTGACAGTTGGGGTAGGCTGCCTCAGGGCTGCGAGTTAAGGATTTGTGAGAACCAAGCTCCCATTAGTTCCCAGGTTAGCAATTCCTTTTTCTTTCTCTGCAGAAGACAAAAGATCGGATGGGTTCTGAGGTGGTCCTCAGCAGGACCTCCCTGGTAGACAGCAAGGCCAGCTGCCCTGAAGACAGGACTGAGAAATCTACTTTCCCTGAAGTTTCACCAAAAGATGATGGGCTGAACCATGCAAAGCCCCGACGCTGACCCAATTTTACCAAGAACAAAATTTCATTGCCTCTGGTACAGAAGTTTTATTTGCCTACATTACTTAAGATTTATAAAGTATCTAAAAATCTCTGAGGGACTGTCGAGCATTACATTTATTTATGCATAAATTACACATGTACAGGGTATTTTGGCTGTACCTATTCCCCTTCCTAATCCTTTTCTCAACCTGAGAACAAACCTTTTAGTTTCTAGCCTCCCCAAGGTGTTACATGGCAAGCTCACCAAGAATAAGTTATTTATCCTGTGGCATTTGAAGTTGCAGACCTAACTCTACAAAGTCCATAGTAACCCTAAGCATTTTCACAGAGAACCCTATGGCCATGCCAGGCAGGTGTTCCTCAAAGCCCTCAAACAATTACCAGTGTGAGTCCTGCCTGTTGCTTTTTTTTCCTGGAGCGTTTCATTTCATGGCTGCACATCACATACGAGTTGCTGGGGAAAGGACCATGCTCACATTTGGGACCTGTTTGTTTCTCTGAGGATGTTTTGATGAAACTGTCTCAGCCATTTCACCTTCAACTGGCCCCCTTTCCACAGATGACCAGTCATCCAAAACACTAGAGAGATTTTGAGCCTCCTTGATCTCAGGGAAGCGGATGAAAAAAGACACGATGCAGGCAAATGTCACATTTGTGTCACTGACTGAAGCTCTGCTGCCAGGATACATTATTCAGTACCTAACAGACCTCCTGATATAACCCTGAGCTGAACTCTCCTCAAAAGATCAGCCATCCATGGCCTCCCCACAGCAGGGGGAAAGATTTGCTGCCACAGCCCTGGGGTCAGAGAGAGGAATACCCAGCCCTGCATGCCCACACAGCCCATGGAAATGCTTTATATGACGAGCAACACGTCCACTTCTTTTCTTCATGGAGAATTCTCTGCTGTGATGCTGTATCTGTATCTATATAGATAAGGGAGTCCTGACTCCAGGCACTGAAGATAAGTTGGCCTCCTACTCTGCTTGGAAGTCTATGCCAATGAACAATATTAAAACATACTGGTTCTTTTCTCCCAAACATATTATTACTGCTAAAATATTTGATGCCAACAAGGAGAGAGCAGAAGCAGCTCTATCAGCTCACACCTCCAACCCTGTCTTACTTCACATCATCACAGAGTTGGAGAGAGCAGCAGCAGGGCAGTAGCTGTTCCCTGAGCAGCCCCTCCCTGTGCTCTGAATCTGCAGGTACAGATAGAGCAGGACACAATCATCTCCTGTCACGTGCACAGCCTCACCTCCCATCAGACAGAGGGAAAAGATACTGGCAGGTTCTGATCAGGTTCTGCCCTCCTTGTTCCTCTTAACTGGCTCTCTGCTAGAATCTGTTTTGGGGGTAATGGAAAGGAAAATTGAGTTAGACCTTTTTAAAGGGTTTGCTAATGAATTTATTCATGAAAGACTGCAAGGCCTGAGTTTTTCATCAAACACCACCACAGGCTTAGTTAACCAATACTCACCTATGACTTCTATTAGAAAAGCCAAGAGGCTGCTTTCCTATTGCTTCAATATCTTTTTACATGTCTTAGCCATGTACTGCCCCTGGAGAGCATCAGACCATCTCCCCCAGTAATGAGGTCAGCACCAGAGAAGACCCTGGCACAACTTACGTAAATCCTAAACTTCTCATGCTTCAAGACTTCTCCTTTGCAACTGCAAGACATCCCATGCCAAAAAGCTAAAGCTCTCCATTCCATTCTCTCATAGTTTTCAAGAGTGTCTAGAGATGCAGAAATATCCACTGCTGTTTGTTCTTTTTGAAATTTAAATTAAAAACTGTTTTAGCCAACCAGTCTATATTGGGCATAAGAAATACATTTCAAATATATACCAGAACAAAGACTGGCAACTGTGGGGCTGGCAGGCTACACAATCTGTTATACAGAACTTTGGGGACTGCAAACTCAACCACTGCGTCACAGTGAGGCCAAAAGGCAAAAGCCAGGTCATAAAGGCACAGAAACCTTACAACGGGCATGCTGCTTCTGAGATCAGAGCCAGCAGACCTTTTACTTTTAAAATCTCTCATAGTGTTACAGCTGGAGTTCCCAGCACACAAAAAACTGTATTACCAGATCCTCAGCCCAAACCCTTCTGGGTGTGCTCCAGCCACAAAGTGCTGGAGAGGGAAATTTTATTTTTGGTTATTTGTGTGTTACATCGTTCCCAGTTTAAATACAAGATGCTGGCCAGGCACAGGCCAGAAATGCTTCTGTTCCCAGCTAGACAGCCCAGCTCAGACCCTAAGGCCACCCTCATAAAGCACATTAGTTGAGCAATAAAATTGTAAAACTGTGATGGGGTGACCCTGGCTGGACACTTGGTGCCCACCAAAGCCGCTCGATCCCTCCCTTCCTCAGCTGGAGAGGGGAGGGAAAATACAATGAAAGGCTTGTGGCTCAAGCCTTTCTCTTCTTCCTCTCTCCCAGCTGCAGCTGTGCAGGTTTTTTCCCCCCTCTTCTTCAAAACACAGAGCCAGACCCAGTCTTCTAAGTTACCTTTGCTGCCATAGGACTCATCCACCGTGCGATCAGAACAGAGCGTATGACACACGCAGGTGATTAATGATAGCACTAATTAAGAAGGTGGCTGATTTCCACATGTAGAGTCCTGGCTGTTACCCTCTGGATCTCAGCTTCTGCAGTCAGGTAACTCCTGACAGTGCCTGCAGCAGTGATTTATCTTTCTATCAGGGAATGCATTGGATGTCTCACTTCTCGCTGCCTGGGGATTGCAGCCCTCCATCCTAATCAAGAACTTGCAGGGCAGATAAGGTGCTCAGGTTTAATGTGTGAAACTCCTGAGTTGTTGGGGAAAAGGTTTGGTACAGGCAGTAGAAACGTCAGGGCAGACTGAAGTGAGATGGACTTTCACAAACATTTTTTTTAGGAGATTGATAGAGTATTCTAAACAATCACCGTTTTGGCCAACCCAAGCCATTACCTTTAGCAGATTTTTTTATTATCTTGTTTGGGCATTATTAAACACTTCTTGTTCTATCTTTTAAATTAAAAGAGAATACTCCAAATGTATCCAAGATTTACACTAATCTTGCTAGAAATAAAGTAAATTTCAGGAACTTGTTGAAACCAACAGTGAAGTCACAGAGTAGTCCAGAGTGGTTGCAATGTCCAGAGGAATGGGGCAAGCAGCAGGGAATGGCAGGAGGTCCAGGGAGAGCGAGTGGTTTGCTGCTCAAGAGCCCTGCAGAGGGATTGTGCTGAGCTCTCCCCATGCTCTTTCTTCCCAGAGACACATCCACAACCAATGGCAGAACCAAACCTGGAATGAGGTGCCAGGCAACGAGCTGATGCCTCAAAGCCATCCAAGACCAAAAAAGACTGGATGGCCACAAGACCTCATGGCACGTAGAACACAACCACAACACTGAGATGTGAAAGATGCAAAAAGACAAGTCTGAAAGCTTTGGCAACTTTTCCTCCATCAGGCAAACAGATATTGGCATCTATGTCTGCTCAGGCTTTGCCTGGTGAATAATTGATGCATTTCCATGTGTTTTTATTCAAAACTGACTTTGAAGTTCCAACATTTCCTGATATTCTCAAGGATTAGAAGTTGATAATTGTGATTTTTGTAATCAACAAAGAGTCTACATTAACGGACACTTGGAAATTTAAAAAAAAAACAAGAAAAAAAGAATGAAAGGAAAAAAAAGGCATCTCTAATAACCGTGGCAGGAACTAGACAGACATTTCCTTCACACTGAGCTGTCAGTATGTAAAAACATATTGTGGCAGGCTGCAGTTTACCTATGCTTGCATGCAGGCTCCGGAGGCTCAGTGGGACTAATTACGAAAATATGATTATAATGGATTAGTAATTCTGTCAATCAGACACATGCATATGGTAACAAAAGAGCAATGGGTAAAAATGCCACAGGACAGGAGATTTTAATGCTGTGGGGTAGTACCAAAAGCATGTCCCAAGGGAGAAAAAAGATTTGAGTTATGCTGGGGGAGAATTGCTGGGATTGTATATTAATAAGAAATCATGTATCAGATCTATGCCTCAGAAAAGCATTAAAACCATCTGTAAAGCCATTTTTATCCCTTCTCTCTAAAAGTGGTTTGGACAGACTTGGAAAGCGTGTGATTTCAAGCTGCACTAAAAGTTTGCAGGCAGAACTGGTAACCTCAGCATCAGATGGGCCTGCTCAATCAAAAGAGATGGTGACATCCCAACCACCAAGGACATTTCATTCCTCTTTGAAATCACATTCTAGAATCAAAGAACAAGAAAATCTGGGGAAAACATTGCAATTTAAAATTGGAGAAGAAGAAAAGTGTCTTTGAATCTGTTTCCTTAATGGATCTTCTTCCCTCTCCTCCCTCACCCGTGCCTGGTTTGCTATTCAGAACCCTGCAGGAGAGCAGGACTATGGTCAGGATGTCTCAGGGAAGGCAGCCGAGGACCTGTCCCCTGCCTCCTTTTCTGTATAAAAGCACCGTGAAGTAATTTATTCTGTAAAACAATGTGATGTTTGTAAATAACTGCAGGCACTTCTCACTCCACTCTCTGCTCTGCAGCTCTGCCAGTACGTGCCCCAGTGGCCTGGCCAGCTCTTGGCACATTAACATGGCTTTTTCATGATTTTTGTTCCTCGTTCACTCAGGGGGTCTGAGGCAGCTCCCGTGTCCATGGGCCAGTCTGGAAGGCAGTTTTGCTCCAGAGGAAGCAGCCACCTCCTGGCTCAGCCTCCACAAGCCAAGGGGAGCCAAGTGCAGCTGGGATCAGATCCGTCTGCAGTTCCCTGGGAGGCTTGGGAGCACTGTCATCTGGAAAATTAGGATGCTTCAGCTTCCCTGGCTTTCTCCTTCCTACTGGGGAGGGTGGGGATGGAGGGGGCTGGGAGTCTAATGGGAACCAGCTGATAGAAAGCCAGCCAGCCAAAGTCCTCCTCCTGGTCCCGGATGGTTGCCTCAGGTACTGGCACCAAAGTCGAAGGGTGAAGAGTTTGTACAGAAACATTGACCATAGAGCAGGACTGTGACAAGACACTGGATACAGATCAAGTGAAGAGAAAAATATTTGAATATTCTTGGTCTTTCCTTTGACCTGCCACTTTGCAGGTGCTTCAGGAGGCACTGTACCACTGGTTGAGGGGACAGAAAAGGAAAACACAAGCCCTAAATGGAAACACAGAGAATGACTCAGAACAGTTTTGCGCTGTCTTGTGATATCACCTTGTTTTTCCTTGAGTAAAAGTGCTTTTTATTCATTGGAATTGCTCTGAAATTATTCCTAAAACTGGATTCAGGTATTGGGTATGAGCCTGCCAGTGGCACCTCTGCTAGGACGGAGAAGAAAGAAAAGAGCAAGCTGGCACAAACAGTCAGCAGCTAAATACATAACAAAAAAGGGCACATCAGCTTAATTCTGAACATAATTTCTATCCTACAGGCTAGCAGGTAGAGACACAGGCTTCATGCTGGTAAAGGCACAATACAAAAAGCCATCAAAACCAGTGTCCAGCCCATAAAGGTGTGCTCCTGGCCCCAACCTAAGCCATTGACCAGCAGAAGCACCATCAGGAAAAGAAAAAGATAACAAGAAGGCAATAAAAAGATAAATCGCATACAGGTGAGAATGAAATCCATCTGCTTTGGCTGGGACTTCTCTCCCCCTTCAGCCAAGGGAGTGATTTGTAGAACATGATTGTAGCCCATGATTTGAACTACAAAATGATGCAGATGGTTCCCTGCAAAAACCTCACTGAAAAAATATTTGAAAACAAAGACTATGGGGAGAGAGGAGGAACCAAGGCACAGCGAGATGAACCCTGAGCACAAGTCCCCTTGCTGTGAGCACTTTCTTTCACCACTTTGTGCCACAAAAATCCCATTGCTTCAGCAGCAACAGACTGAGCATCAGCTCAGGTCCTTCCTTGTCATCTCCTTCCCAACTGGCACAAACAAACAAATTGTCAAAAGCATGAATGTACAGAACTTTAGGATCTACAGTTTTGAGCAGATTCTTGGGCCATCAGTTCCAATTTGTGCTTGTTTTCATGTACAAGTGGGTGAGCAGTAAGCACAGGCGGGCTGTCACTCCTGTAGAATAACTTCCTTCCACAAACAAGTTTCTCCCTGCTGAGCATTTTTGGAACCTGCTACTTACTCTTTGTCCCTAAATGAGCGGTTGAGGGCCCCTACGTGACCTGTGCTGTGATTACAAGGGCTTTCCCCGAGCTTTGGTTTCAGATTAAGTAATTCACAAAACGGATTTTTTCTGCAGAAGTGGAATGGCTGCTGCTGGAGGGGAAGGAAAAAAAATTAATTCAGCTCATTTTGAGAGATCGCTGTGGTTCAGAGGAAAAGCCAACAAAGGGACCATGTAAGCAAGGATAAGCTGTGGCAAAACTTATTAAATATGATTGTTTGGTAAAATGCCATCATTCTGATAAGAGCATTTTGGATGACAGTGAATCCAGCTCGTGCATGATGCCCTCAGCCCAGTATATTTTACATCAGACACAAACATTTAAAAATCCTCGCTAGCTTTTTGAAGTCATGGCAGGATGCTTGTCCCTGTGGTTGCTCAACATGCATTTACACTGCCCTCAAGTCCCCACCTGTCAATAGCCCAGCATTGGCTTGATTTCCAGGATCACAGGTTTCACTGCAAGTCACCCAAAGAGACCCAGTAAAGTCATTTGGACTTGGAACAGGCTGTGTTGCAAGTGGATGCACCTGCAGTAGCTGCCAGGGGATTGTTATATCCACTGAACAAGTCCTTCTGAAGGCAGCAGATTTACAGCTGATTTTAATAACCTGTGTGGTCTAAAGCTTTGTCATTTTTGTGCACCATGCAAACATGCTCTGGACCTAATACAAGCAGAGAAAGCAATTTAGTCCTTGTGGGAGCTGAGGAAGCAGATCCACGAAAGGAACAGGATCATTCTCCTGGCAAGGAATCCTCCTCTTTAGAAGGTGCAGGGACCTCCTAAATGGGTAACTAAAGGCTAATCTCTGATATTAGGGTCACTTTGATCAAGATGTGCCACCACAGGGTGTAAGTTTTAGACAGCAGTTTAAAACCACCAGTTTTCATGAGACTTTCAGAAAAGAGGATTCTCAACATTTCAGCTTCCCTCTCTCCACTGGCAATTTGCCTCTATGCACTTAGAATTGGACTATTTAGCCAAATCCAGTACTCTGAAATGATGGAGCAATAGGATGTAGTTCAGATGTTGATAATATCACATATTTCATTGTCCTGCTGAGAAGATAAATTCTGAAGATAAGTCCTGAAAAGATAAATTCAGCTTGCTCCTTTCACTGGCCTTCCCACGTGTCTAATGAGACTATTTTCATGTACTTGGTGGCAGACACAAGAGAGGTGATGGAAGGAGCCAGTTTTGGGAAGGACATTGGAGATTAATCAGAAGGTGCTCTCCCCTCCACGTACATGTTCTCTGCTGAAAGGCACAAGCCCACTCAGAGCCCTGCTGCACAAAATCCCTGCAGGCTATCGCAAAATGCAAGCCAGAGGCCAGCTGATTAGAAAGGCATTACAGCAGAATTGATTTCGGGTCTACATGGTACATTTCAGGTGAGCAGAGTTCAAAACCAAGCTTTAAAGGGAAATCGGTTCGGACAGCAGGGAACAGACACGAGGCAGGAGTTGTTTAACAACGGAGAATTCTGCTGTGGAGCTGGGGCTGGGCTCTGCCAGATGTGCTCAGAAACCACAGGCAAGTGCCTCAGCTATGGGCCAGCACCTCCATCAGGTCTGAAATCCAGGCTGGGAACACGATGCTCCATCCCAGGGTTTAAATCAGGTAAGGTAACACTTGCCACCACGGCAGAATTTCCCCTTCGAAGTCAATAAGGAATTCCCATCAACATTAAAGGATTCTTAAAAGAGTCCCAAAGCTGTCATCTCAATTTTTGTTCACATCTGACTGTGTTAGAAAGGAGCCTGGTAGCAGCATTCACCATGAGTCCAATTTAGCAGGCACAAGGATAGAAATGGACCTGAGAGTGACGGTGTTTGTTCACTAAACACAGAACTTCTAAAGGGCTCCCCTTACATCAAGAATGTTATTCATAACTACACTGCTTCAACTAATTCCATGTTTTCTAGGAAAGAGCAGTCTTAATGATATATCTGATCTTGAATTTCTTAAAGTAAAATGGCAATAACAAAAAATAAATATTCTAGTGCAGAGACAATGCAGGAAATATTACAAGAAAAAATCACTGGAAATCAATAAGTAATCCCCAACGTCTCACCATGCTTTTCCTCTAAAACTATGTCACCACACTTTTACTATTTTCCTATATATCACATTTCTTTGGCTCAGCAAACTGGAGATTTTCTGATATTTCATTATCCCGTGAACACAGCTACTGCCAAATTAATAACAACAATACTGTTTCTCAAGGACAAATAAATGTATTTTGATGATATCTGAAACGGAAGGGAGGAAATAACCTTTGGTCTGAGATAAAGAAAAGAAAGCAGCATAAAAGAAGGGTGCATAATTAGCATAGGAG
Source organism: Lycocorax pyrrhopterus obiensis (assembly GCA_014706295.1). Lineage (NCBI taxonomy): Eukaryota > Metazoa > Chordata > Aves > Passeriformes > Paradisaeidae > Lycocorax > Lycocorax pyrrhopterus. The sequence goes on from JACSVZ010000018.1 coordinate 12,786,542, forward strand.
TAAAGATGTTTATACGATGAAAGAAGTTTTATTAAAGAAAGGGCTTTTCTTGAAGAAGTGTTTGCGTGCCCAAATCAGTCTGTTTTTCCTGTGCTATGCAGTCTGTTCAAACCTAACCCTTCCCCTAAAACCTCTCCCAGCATCATTCACTTTCTGAAGGCTGCCAGCATTTACCTCCCTGCCATGTTGCTCTCACATTCCAGCACTCCCCACTAAAAGGCAGGATTTCCAATTGCTCGCAGTCACAAGACCCATTCTCCTGAGGCAGTACCTTTCACATCCTCTCTGCACCCCTTTCCTGTGTAGCTACAGAGCTCCTACAGAGCTTACAGGGACTCCTCGGTTCAAACACCAACTCTGCCAAGGTCGGAGCCCTCCCACGCTCAGCAGCGCCGGATGCAGATCCTTTTTCACCCCCTTCTCTCCCACTAGAAATAAGAATCGGGGAAAAACTCTTCTCTCTCATTTTTAAAACAGTTTTGTTCAGCTAGAGCTCTGCTCCCACCTTTCAAATGATGGCAACTGCTGGTAATTGAAGAAAAAAAAAAAGTGGAGGAGTTTATGACTCCAGTCGAGAGCAATAGCCCCTTATTTACAGGGCTACAGATTCTGCTGTAGCCACACACCATGAGCAGCATTCCCCTCTTCCCTTTTCCCCAGGAAAATGAGACCACTCACAGACTAAAGGAGAACCCTTCACAAGATGCATGGCAGAGTGTGCCTGCGGTTTGTCAAGGCAAAGTACGAAAAAGATTTTATTGGTATCATTTTATTTCCAGTTAAGTCCCATAAAATCAATCTCGGGGAAGTTCCAGTAGTTGATGTCTGCATTTACAGGCTAATGCAGCGAGCGGGCATGGCTGGAAACAGATAGCTGTAAAGAGAGGCAGCAGCAATGCAAATTGGACTGAATCAGGAAATTATGCCCTGAATAGCACGACTATAAAAACAGCAAAGGCAGGGTGAGTAAAACTGAGATATCCCTGCCTACACCGTGGTTTGTAAATACCGTGTGGGAGCAGGTGTAGTGGCAGGGCAGCACTGCAGAAGCAGCAGCCTTTCCTCCAGGAAATTGTTACACGCTTTTGTAACTTAGTTTGTACCCAAAGACAGCATAAGCCCCAAACTGTACAAAAATGCTTATGTATGCAAAGCTCCAACAGCTTGGCAACCAACCTCTAAACTTAAATTTTTCTAGATGAGTCCTGCAGTGTTTTTGAAGTCATGTACAGGAAAAAAAAAATTAAAAAAAAAAAAAAAATCAGGTCTTTTCAAGTCTCCAGGTACAACTTACTATTCATTCCACAAATTCACTCCTTCAGTTCAAATTGGACCTCAATCCTTTTGCTTTCTTTGTGGCTACAGAGCAGGATCCAAACACGCTGCAAGTTTCAATGTACCATCCCTGCTGAGTAGGCATCACTACAAAGCACTGATAAGTCAACCTTTCCCTTTAAACATGAAACAGTGTTTTGAGTCAGGACCTGTGGGCTTTTTCTTAGTTTGGATCCCACTTTAGCTGCTGCCTAAAGCGGAATGCCTGGAGCATAAATGAGAGGGCAAAAATCTAAGTCAGAGGTATTCTGCTAACTCTAATTTATATTTCAACTAACTAAAATCAAAACACAGGGAATTTGAAAGAAAAGCTGTGATTCTCAGGACAGCCCATGGCCCAAAAAGCAGATGTAGCAGGGAGGCTGTGCCTGCTGCTGCCATGGGGCTGAGTGGGACCATAAGTGAGGCTGCACACAAGATGAGAATGTGTTTGACCTTTGAAATAATTCCCTCCTTGTGGAAGCAAAAAGCTGACTTCATACCCACAAAAAGTGTTCTTCCAAATAGATAATGACCAATTTCAGGAGCGGAAATTGGAAACAGACACAACTTACAGCAGGGATGGTTTGTGTGGGTCAGGAACAGAGAAAATTCACCCACAAAAAACGCTGTTGTCCGGCTTCCCTTTCTCTCCAGCCCCTTCCCATCCAAGAGGACTTGGAGGTGTGGTGCCCTGCTCCAAACGTGCTCTGAGCTGAGCTCTGTCCTGATCCCACACCTCATCCCTCCCACACAATCAGCTGCCTGCACACATCACACGTGGCATCCCAGGAAGAGAGTTCTTGACTTGCAAATAAACACACCCCTTCTTAACAGTGGAAGAGGCCACATAATTCAGTGCCACGTAATTCCTGGCTCTTAGGGAATCTCAGGATGCTCATCTTTCCTGCACAAGTCAACAGGCAGCTGTCACCAGCTTTAGATATCACCTTTCAGATCTTGCTCCATGCAGTTCTAGAGTTTTCCTCAGTCCCTTCAAGTCTTGCTTTTTGGCTCCTTGCTCCATTTAGCAGCTGCCTCTTTTTTCACTGGAAGAATATAATTTTCAAACTTTTCCAAACAGCTCCATTTTTTATCCTCCTCCCAATTATACTGACCACCACTGGTTTTATTTATTTCTCTAATATCTCTACAGTACTGTAGCATGCAGAAATACAAAGTTAACTTCAGCTCTTTTCACAGTACCACATTAATCTCCCTCAAAACTCATTTCACCATCCAAATAGATTATTTTAAAAAATTCAGTTAAAGGAACGATTCTGAGGTTTTATTTAATATTGGAAACATAATTTCATGGCTTGTTTTTTTTAATGGTAAGAGTTTTTTACTAGCATCTGGCAGAGGAGGATACAGCAGCAAACATCTCTACTCAAAACACAGCAAACATTGATAGTGCCACTGATGTTGTGGATGTTGCTGTATTGCCAGCAAACAGAATATAATGGAATAAATGCCATGTGCTGCATTTTTTTATGTCAATCTAAACATATTTGGTGTACTTTTGTCACCAAGACAGAAAGGCTCTCTGCCTTTGGTGCTGCACCTGGTACAAGCCAGCAGGACAGGCAGAAAGGTGTGCTGGGGGGTGACTGAGGCTGAGACAAGGATGTTCCCACTGTGCTGATACAGCTGCTTTGTCTTTCCAGATAAAAAAATAGAAGCAAAACAACCTTCTGACTGAGCTTGAAAAAGCTGGGCTAAGCTTTTTCTAAGGCAAAGACCAACTGCTATTTCCCAGCATACAGCTTCTTTCTGAATTCTCTCAGAAAACCTTAGCTCCTCCTCTAAGTTCTGCTGCTCTTAACACAGTAACTTCAAGAGTTCCAACTGCCCAGCCATCCGTGAAAGGCTGGGAAAGGAAAAAAGAGATGGAAAATATATCCTAGCCCCTGTAGTATTTATTTGTTAAAAAGTTGGAAAAAGTTGAGTACTTGTGGCTACTGGACGTTCCAAGTTTATCAACGTATTTTCTCTTGCAATATTTAGCAGGATGAATTTTTAACTACAGAAAACACTCCCTACAAAATGAGTTTATCCCTAATGGGTCATGACTTGTAGACGTGAGCAAAGAACAATCTTTTACTGCTGAAATTTTAACATTCCTTTGGGGGATTCACAACAAATTGTTTTCCAGGTCAATTCGTGCCCCTGCTCCGTGTAATCCATAAAGAGTCCCATTGCTAACAGACGACTGCAATAACATTACCTTTCTAATCAGGTCAGAGGAGGCAAAATAATCCCTTTAAAATGACCCCGTCCAAAAACCACCTCATAAATCTGCCTAGAGCTTCTAAACAACCTCAAGGAAGAAAGCGCACGGAGAGCATCAGAATAAAAGTGTTCTGAGAAACTTTGGAGTCCTATGGAGGAAAACCATAATTTCCTTCTCCCCACAGGCAAGGACTTCCCATAGCATCAGTTTGCCATGGGATCTGTCTTTTATACCCAAAGCACACAAAAGAAAGGACAACTGAACGACCACAGGATGTCCCTAGTAATTTGCACTTAGGTAGACAGTGGCTTTCAACAATTTCCCTTTCCTTGGGCATATGAGGAAGAGGTGACGCAAAAAAATAGAAAAGGAAGAGCAAATAAATTGGTTCATTTGACATTTATTCTGAATATTCGTAATGCAGAGGCACCCACATCCCCCATTGCCGCGCTCACAGCTGCAAATAGAGGAGATTTCCAAATGCACAGGTGCAGCTGCCTTCAGTCACCACGGAGTACAGAGCACTCAGCGTGCACCCTGCTTCTGGCCTGTTCGAGCAAACAGGCACCATGAAATAATAGATCAGCTTCTAAGGAAATAAATGCACACATTTGCTATCATTCCAGCTCCAAGGAATTGCGCCACGTCCTGTCTGGGCTAAATCAGGGCACATAATATATGAACAGATAGGGTTTGTGCAAACAATGTGACAAATAAATACTGATATATAGAGACAACGTCACTCTGAGGTTTTACAAGATAAATAAACCAAAGTTGTAAACACTTTTGAAAAATAATTAGCTCAGCAGTTTGCTTGGGTCCTTGTGCCTTTTCACGAATCTGTAGTAAAATGAAGTGACCTCACCTCAAGATACTTTTGGTTTTCTATCACTCTGAAAAATCTTTTTGAATTTGTTAATATTTATATTCCTGCCCTGAGCAGCAGCTCCATTATGGAGCTGGGCTCCATTGGGCTGGCTGGTCTCCACATGGATACCCATGAAAGGAACAGCCCGAGCCTAAAGTGCTGATTTTGATTTATTTACAGCTATTTTCTCTGGTCAGAAGGGGAAACAATTGTCTGAGCTGAATGCACGGTCAGCAAGTAACAACTCTTAGTCACATTAAGATGTTTTTACTCCTCAGCTAAATGGCAGAAGCGCATGTTTTAAAGGAAACAGTGAATGTTGCTGCTGAAACCATTGAGCAGTGGAGGTGCCAAAAGTGAAATCAATGTCTCAGGAAAGAGGGGTCTGTCAGATCTGCAGCTCAAGCAAACACATCCTTCTTCCAGAGAGAGGCTCCCACACAGCCCAGCTATTCAGGTAAGAGCTCACAAACCCTGGACACCAAATGCCTATGTATTCCTCTCCTAGCAAAGCCAGACCCACAGCCAGCTGGAAAATGCTTTTTTACGGACTAAACAACCATAGAAGATGTCGTTAAATGTCCTTCCATTAACAAACTCCATTTCAGTCGCTCTGCTGCAATGGATTTTTATTCCATTAAGCTCAGTGTACTCTACCTACCCCCAGAAAGAAGAGCATGTGATAATGTTTAGTACAGCAGCCATTAATCTACATTTCTGGGACTGCTCTGGAGGTCTGAGCAGCAGAGATCACAGTCATGCATTTACAGCAGTTTCCTAAAGCCTCCAGCAAAGCCAGTTGCACTTGGTTTTGTGGCTTTTGGCTGGGTTAACTCTTATTTGCTGTCCCTACTGTTCATTTTCCTGGGTTCTGAAACTGCTATTGTAAGTGACCAAAGAAGCAGCAGGGTCCAAATGATAGCTGGCCTTCATCTGCTACCGTGTCTCTGCAAAGGCATTACACAGAGAAGCCTCAGGCACGTACATACAGCATTGCTTAGTCAGAGAGAGCCCTTTGTTGGCTGCAAGCAAGGATTACCAAATCTCAGATGAAAGGATCAGACTTTGATTCAAGAAACAAATTGATGCATGGGCAAATGAAGAAGCAAACCAACTGGGATGATGTTAGAGAGGTGACTCATTCAACCAACAGCCCTTTAGCAAGGCAGAAGTCTTCCCTGTAAAATGAATTCCCTTCTGGATTATTGCCTCCCAAAGCAATAACATAAATCCATCTAACATTTAAGCAAAGGGATATTGGATTTGACAGATCAACAATGATCGTGTTTGTCTACAGAGTTATAAGGTCACTACTGAAGACCCAGCTGAGAAAAGCAGGTGCTTGTGGAAAGGAGCCAGATATCACGGGGTAGCTAAAGGAGATTAACCTTTGAAGGAAACAAAAGATATTAAGAAATCATCAAGGCAGAAGCAGACCCATAGGAACCAGCAGTTAGTTCACTTTTCATTGCTAATAAGAGATACAGGAAAACCTGTGTCGTTCCGCAGTCGTTTGTCAGGATTTGGTTTCATGGATTGTTTTTTCCTCAAGGTGAAGATCAGCTGACAGATCACACAGTCCAAATGCCATGAAGCAGTCACCATACAAAATAAACCCTCCTTCAAAGCAGAAATCAAGCAAACAGTCCAGATTCAAGAACTGCCAAAACCCTTTTTCCAGTCTCACCCACAGCCAAGTGATTTCTGATACCATTAATTTGTTTAAATTCATTTGCACCTTTAGGGGTGTATTTTTTGCCTCCTACTCCTATCGTGTTGTGTTTTGAACTCCATATTAATGGGGACTGTGTCTGTAGAAAATATGTGTGTTTTTAACCTTCCTTTGGATGTCAACAGAAATATAGCAGCAGGAGGGTGCAGGATGGGAGCAGCACTTTGGTTATTTTCTGAAAAACAAGTTATTGGTCTCCAGGTTAATAACTCTGACTGGTAAAATCTGCTGCTGGTGCAGGCAACTTCTAACCATAAAAATGGTCATGGTAAGGAGCTGAAGTGGTCAGAGAGGACAGTTGAAATCACCACATCCAAGCTGGATACTTGAAATTGTCATCAGACCTTAAAACTCAGCTGAAAAACTCCACAAATGCTGCCAGGACCTCCAGCCTTCTAGACCACCTGATGTCTGCTGTGATAGAGAGAAACACATCTGAAGTTTTCATCGTGGACTGCCAGCACTGGGCTCCTCTAAAAACCAGAAAAGAACAACCTGGTACCTAAATCCAAAACTCCCCATGAGCTCACACAGTCTCCTGTGCCCTGGTGCACAGCACACTGCCCTGCTCTTTGCAGAAGCAGCAGACACAGGTGAAGTTTCGAGTTCTGCAGATGCTATAAACACATGAAAGCAGCCCATTCCCTCTGCTGCTTTCATGTTCAGCACTACAGGTTTGGAGAAGATCATCCTCTGAGCTGCAGCTCTGCCACCACAGCGCTCCTGCTGCAGTGGCTAATCCCAAACTAATACTGCCAGCATCAGTCCGCACCTCACAAGCCCCATGCAAACATTGCTTCACTTTCTCAGGTAACTGCAGGACCTCCAGCCACAAGCTGAAAAAAATGAATTATCTAGCCCTGTGCAGACCTGGGAGCAGAGTTTAGGAAATTCCTGCATCACCAGCTGCTGTTCAGGTTCTTTTTGTCCCCTCCTCCAGCCTGGAAGGACTGAATTAAGCATTGCAATGGTGCCCACAGCTTTCTCAGAGATGCTCTAAGAGAAAAAGGAGCAGGCATTAAGTAGGCAAGCAAGGATTAGTTATGCTCATTTGGGAAGACTTAATCCTGAGAAGAGGTAGCAGAGCTGCACAAAGAAGCAGACAAAAGACTCAAAATGCAATTCTAATGGACAAACAAAGAGCACCTCTCACCTGCAAACTCAGCCCATTCCAACATGATTTCCCTAAACTCTTTTCCATTCAAATTCTGCTTTTCTCCTCTTTTTAGTTGTGTTCCTTTTACTCTGTGTTGGCTGCCTTCATTTTTTATTTATTGTACTTCACCCCCATTATGATTTTTCTCAGTAAAGTTTTTAGCCAATTGCAGCAACTCACATCTCTCTTGACTTGCTGCTAGGAATTGATGGACAGCAGTGCTCATTATTTCACAGGTGCCCTCCTTTTGGAGAAGCTGCACCATTTACAATACAAGGGAGAGTGTGGCCTTGGCAGAGGGATTTTTCTGTCTGAGCCAGAACCTAGTGCTAAATTTTTCAATATTTAATCCATGCCCTCTGTGTAAGATCAGGAGTGATCTCCTTGTATACATGCCTACATGCATGCAAAAAACCCATTAGACCACAGCGTCTGCAGGTGTAAAAGATGTAAGTCCCTCATGACAATGGTTTCTGCTCCAGGATTGTTTTTGAGTGTATCAGACAGCCACTGCACCAGGGTTACAGCAGTGCTGAATTCAAGTCCACACTTTTACACCTGGGATGCATCTAGCCCAATTGGCTGCATTTTCAAAGAGGTTTTGAGCCAGTTTCTAAAGCTCTGAGCTTTATTCTTTCCATCTGCATGTATTTTGCTCGTGCCATCCGATTTCATGCTTCCCTTCCTGACAAAACCTGCCCTTCGGAGCACAGGCTGCACCCACATACACGAAGTGGGGGGCACAGCCACTGGCTCAGAGCCTGGCAGGGCAGCAACCTGGGCACACATCACAGCAGGAAGGGCCACAGAGGTGTGCAGCACCGGGATAACATTGTTCCCGCAGTACTGTAGGATTTCAAAAACAAATTCGATACATTTCAGAGCTGGAAGGAAAGTGCCAATAAAAACATCAGTCAGACCTGTTTTACCAGGAGCTTGGCATCCACCGAAGAGGACAGCAACAAAGGTAAAGAGAGATATAGAGAAAGATGGATCCCCAGAGATTGGGAGGACTAAAGGAAATAATGAGGCATTTGCTTTGGAGCCTGAAAACTGTATGATAAAGTATTTCCTTAAATGAGCAGATTGCAAGTAAAATAGAGTGTGGTACCTAAATTTATGTATGGCAGGGGCTTGCAGGAAACTCCTGCCTGCCTTCAGCTGGTCACAAGCAGAAGGAGCACTGGCAGATAATTTTAAAATAAAAAGGGTAAATAATGAAGAGTCCAGCTGCACTGTACAAAGCAGCACAGTGAGATACCCATTAGAGAGTATGAATCGCCCCCCAGACAGAAGCGAAACATAACATCACACACTGATGTTCAGAACTAGTCCCTACTACCCCACAGTTAAGGCATTAAATATACATTCCTGTGTCACAGCAGAAACAGGCACAAACGGGAGTGTGGCAATACTTCAGCAGGATGTTCCAAGCTTAAAAGCCACTTACAGCAGGATGAAACCTATTCAGTATTTATTTTCCACAGGTTCAAGTCAACAGTCCTAAGCAGATGGCTGCCGTTAGCATAAAATGAGCACCTGAGGAGGGAAGGGGAAGCAAGTAACTCCAACCAGCCATCTGCTTCTTAATTTTCTAGCAAAGGGCACGCAGAACTAGGAGGCAGCACCAGCTATCCCCACGCTGTGCCATGCCTGCCCCGTCGCTGAGTTGTCAGCATCAGTTAATTCCCCCATTGTTGCGGCGGGCGCGTTCCCACGCAGCGCCTGGGAGCCAGGAATGATTGTGCCATGTGTCACTGCTTGCTTTTCCAGAGAAAGCGTTCCCCCCAGCCAAAATACTTCATTTGCAAATCACACCTGAGCAGAAGTTGATAGGGAAAGCTGGCTCCATCTGTACTTACAGTATCTCTCTGGCTTCAGCAGGACATAAGCAAGCACTTAAACGCTTCACGAACCAAACCCTTGGAGCAACGTGTACCTTTCTTTCAAACAAATGTATGAATTAATCTTGCTCCAGACGGTAAATGTTTATACATTACCAGTTATTTATGAAGGCTTTTGCACTGCATAATTTACAAATGACAAAACAAAACTGTCGACTTCCAAGCCACAGACACTTGCTTTTCCTTTTCAAATATTCATGTCTCCTTTTGTAGGGAATCACACATGACTTCAAATGTGGGTGCTCTGTAGCACCCATAGCCTACTGCAGCCCAAAACTGCTGACAGAAAGATGAAGAATGATTTGGAAAGTTTATAAATATAAGACACACAATCTGTTCACAGTAAGTGTTAAAAAGTCAGTGAAACTCAAAGGACAAGGAATTATGGCATTGAATGAGACCAATGAAAGAACAAGGAGAAGGAGCAACTTTCAAATTTCTTATTAAGTAAATAAAATACTGAGAATCAAAACACCACAACTAAAAAAACTGTAAAATCAAAATAAGATACATCTCAATTATTTAAGAGAGTGTGGTTATCCCAGGTAGCCTGAAAAATACCAAGTGCTAATTTGTAACAAGGGGAGACAAGTGTTGTGCATGTGAAATTCGTGAAAAACTGACAGCAGGGATCAAACTTGCAACAGTTTGAATGACAGAGATTCCCTTGCTCAACTCTCCACATTCCTGTTGTCATCGCCCACCTGACAAGATCAGACAGGAAGACAGTGGTGACCATGGGGGACCTGGGTTTGCCTCCTGTCAAGGCTAATGTTCCCCAGAGAATACGTCAAAGTGTTAAAATCATCTTTAATCTTCTGAGGGGGAAAAAAAAAAAACCTGTCAAGAGGTAAAACAAGCAAACAAGTTAAAATTCAACCAAGTAATTTCTCCTCTTAGCCAGGAAAGACCCTGCTGTCCATGGATTATTTAAGTTAACTGACAGATAGTTTTATCAAAGCCTTGTCTACAGGAAGAAGAAAGGAATAATGCAACTTTAAATGCTGCTAACTGCTAGAAGGTCATAAAGATTTATGGTTTACCCTCCTGTAAATACCATTCTTTATCACTGATCCCCATGAGATTTACTGAATGCTCAATAACCTTTCTCTGGTGGACGCAAGAAAATCATTGGCACCACCTCGAAACCCGGTTTATTCACAGGCTAAGAGCACTGTGCCTGCAAATCCACCTCAGAAGTGCTGTTCCTTCTCTCCCCATTTCTGCAAGTTGGTGGTAATGAAGATGCTGTTGTGATGGAGAATCCTCCCAGTCAAGGCTGAACTTTAAATGTAAACTTGGAAAGAGCTCTCCGAGCCAAACCTCACCGATCTGCCCTTGTGGGCACAGCACAGAAGATGAAGTGTGTACACTGGGCTCTGCAGGATTACTGCTGGAGAGACTCCTTCACCTGCAGCTCAAAGAAAAACTAAATGTTTGCACTGAACCAGGCAGTGACTTGGCAAATGGAAACAGGAGCCACATCTGCTGTTTAATCACTTGCAGTTCTCTCGACTTCCGTGTCACTGGGGATCCCATTAGTAGAAAAATCAGGTAAGGAAATGGAAAACTGTTAAGTGTAAGTCAAATTTCTAAATATGTTAGCAGCAGCCTGCTTAAAGGGGCCTGACAAAATGATCTCAAATTCCGTGCATAGTAGACGCAAGAAAAATTAGGACAGAGTACAGGACAAATGATCTTTTTTGTCAGTCATGAGAGTTTTGTATTTTCAGGTAGTCCCAGACACCAGCATGACTGCCCAGAGCAGATCCCCAGTAGTGGGAAATCCGTGCTTCCAAAGATGCATCCCAACATCCTTATGAAGCCACCCGTGGCAGAGCCAGGCTCTGGGGAAGCAGGGCACGGTCCGACACAACACGTGGCACAGTGGAATTTGGCACAGCAATGGGCAGCTCTCAACCTCAGCAGGGTCAGCTTTGCAGCAAGAGCTGGTCACCACCGTGGCCAGTGCCCACCATGGCCAGTGCCCACACAAGTGCCCAGATCTGGATCCCCTGAAGAGCAGCTGCCCGCACAGATTCCAGACATGGCTATAAATTGTGCTCCTCCTGCTTAGAAATATCCTGGAGAGAGGCCTGGTCCCATTGGCTGGAACCTCCCATTTAAACTTTGCTTAAAACCCATGGTCTGGCTGCTGGGTACAATTCTACATCTCTATAAAGTTTTATAGATGCAAGAAACATGGATGACACTGGTTCTCTCGTCCCGTGCAATTCTTCCTCATGACTGAATCTCGACCTGCAGCGGTGTCCCTGCAAAGGGAGCTGTGCAGAGAGCACGAGCCTCCAGGCAGAGGATCACAATGTCTTTTATCCCACTCTCTTCTTTTTTTGCATGGAAACAAAAAGCACTGGCAGGGCTGACAGGAAACAAGGACATCACGTGCACATCTGGCTCTTGCAGGCGTTTGCAGCCAGAGCTCAGCCTCATCTCCCTGTGTGTGGTGCACACACTGCCAGGAGGAGCTGGGCAGTGTGTGAGCGGGCTTTAAACCTCTGACCTACCCAGCCTGTGCCAGGGCTTTCCTTTCGGCACCCTCCTACTCTCCAGATTTATTATTTTCAATCAGCTTTTGCAAAAAGCAGAAATTACAGCCCCACCCACATCATCTAAATACCTCCCTGCTTTCTCAGCAGTTTTAAGCAGAAGGTTGGGAACATTCCCTCAGCCCTGGACCTTAACTGCCCCAGTGTTGAGGATGACTCTGCTCTGGAGTTGCAGCTGTTACCCACTTAATGCAACTCTTATGCCTCACAAAATTCCCAAGACAGAAGATGCAAATAGACCCAAAGCTTCAAGGGGCTAAGATCTGGTATTCTGGTTTCTAACCCATTGCTAACTTAGAGCAAAATTAAACCCACCTGTAAGCAACCATCTGTTATTTCCAGTCACCCAGGACAAAATAGAATATTTAAAAAGTGATTTATGATCCCATTTATTTTACATACCTCAAAATGAAGCATGCAAATAGCTAAATATTTTAAACCAACCAGTAAGCAGTTCCCAAGTGTCTGAAAACATCTGCATCTCCCTCACCCACACACCAGAGATTCCAGGTTTTTAAGTAAGAAAATTAGGTTTTAAATTATTCTATTCTCAGAGAAATTATGTCTTAAAGGAGATAACTTGGCCTTTGCAAAGAAACAGCTCCCCTGGGTGACTCTTGGAAAGACTGGAAGAAGAGTTCTTTTTCCACCCACCCTCCAAAAAACACTAAATCACACAGATTTAAACAAAAAAAAAAAGAAGGTCAGAATTGTTCGAAGTTTAGCCAAACATAAATACCACCTGTGATAAGCAGTGGCCCTGGGGAGGGGGATACCACTGACCTTTTGCAACACAAGAGTCAACAAGCAGCACCTAATGCCAGGGGAGGTATTACAAAGGTCTCCAAGCATGAGAATATGTATATTCACCAACCAACCCGCACATTCACTCACACTGGTTCGTTCTCTCTCCACCACAGGATGAGAGGGAATCCCTGGTGATGCTGGTGATCTGGTTCATGCACTGAATAAGTCAATCTAGATTAGCAAAGATTATTGGAGTCTTTGCTGTGGGAGTTTTACTTCTGTTCATAAGAGATATCGAAAACTTTCCCAACAGTGACTTCACACAAACAAAAATTATTCCTGTCATCCTGAGCCAAGGTGACAAAACAAAAAATTCCTTGCTTGATTCACACCCATGACAAAGGAAGCCAGAAGACTACAAAAGCTCTTTCTTTGCTAGTTATGCTTACAGGGGATCTTTTAATGAGAGGAAAATGTTTCTCCCTTTCAAGATTCTTTTCCTATTCCTATCTTCCCAAGAGAGAGTACACTGGAAGGTCAGTAGAGAACCAGAGGGTCTGTGTTCTTTGAACTGGCAGAAAAGGTCAGAGCAGTACATAAATGCCTACCCTGATGGACTCCAGGCAGTAATAAGGAAGGCCATAAGAAGGCCTATAAATAACTGGTATTGTTTGCCCTTTCCTGGCACATTTCCTGGAATAAGGTGTTGAAAGTGCTCTCAAAGACTTGATGGAAAGTCGTGCAGTGAGCAGTGCTGCTCCCCTCCTGCAGCACCACACAGACTGGCTCCAGCTGCCACAGGCTCCCAAAATTCATGCTGTGACCACGTACTGGACACCCTGTGTCCTGTAATTCCAGGTGGCCCTAGAGGTCATCAGGCTCCTTGGCACAACCCCACACCGAGGCTTTTGAGAGCTCCGTGTCCTTATGGCTTTGGCCAGATTTCACATCCACAAGCATTTGCTACATCCTCTTGCTCAGTCCCAGAGAGGAGTTAGGAGACATACATCAGGGGTGAAGCCTTTTAAGAGTTACAATATGAAACACCAGGCCCTCCTGCCTCTGTTTATTATAATTTCTTAATTTTTTTTTAATTCCTGAAGATGTCACCAATGCCAGAGCAGCATGTTGCTTGAGAGGCTTTGTCAGCTTCAAAAGTGTGACTCCTTCCAGAAAGTACCATCTGAGTCTGTCCTAATCCAGCAGCACCACTCCAAGTGCTGTGATCAGGCACCTGTGTGTTGTAACCTGGTCGGAAACAGCAAATCCCCCACAGCAAAGCTGCTGGGGCTCTCCAGGCTCCACTCCTTCCTTGTGATCTGTGCTGCATCCTGGTGCCCCAGCAGATGTTCTCTTGCAGAGGAGTCACTCTATGCCCTGAGGTGACTTTGTCCCAACTCAAGAACATCAACAGCGAGACAGAGTTGACCTGATGTGCTTTGTTATGCCCAGTACCACACCTGCAGGGGACGTGATTTCAGAGGAGAATGCTCAGCCTAGCTCTGCAGTGTACCCTGAGATGATCAAGAGAACTTGTGGAAAAAAACATTGATTCCATGTTATAAAAAAATAAGAGATACAAGGCTTTTGTTAGGAAGCAGGCAGAGACGGAGAAGTGAGCACAAGGAGAGAGCACGGCTTGTTTTCTTCCTTTTGTTTCAGCTTTCCTGAACTCCAGAGGAATGAGAGGAGCCACTTTGCATTCTGCAGTGATTGGGACTTCACAAAGCTAAATTATATCACTGAGCTACACTGGTTGTTACTAAAGAAAGATGATAAACAAACAACATCCTGAGAGAGCTCAAGAATAGAGAGGCTGGTGCTATTGTTCAGAGAGATGGAACAGAAAACATGAGAGAGGCAACAAGGAGAGAAGCCATGATTCAGTGGGAGCCCACTGAATGCTTAATAAAAATAGCATTTGCATTTGCTCAGACAGTTTGTCCAGTTCCAACACACTGAGTTTCAGAGGGTCAGTCCTGATCTTCATGAAATGCAGCAATTTGCAGCCATTTGTATACATCAAGAGGCTTCTGGAGGGCTAATTAAACCCATCATCTTTAATGTTTCCTGTGAGCCAAGAACAGATAAAGTGTGGGTTTCGACGGACTGTGTTTGGCTTGCAGCACTCCATGGATGCTACCAGCTAGAGAGGAGGACAGCCCAGCAGAAGATTGTGTTTCAGCCTGGATCCAGCCTGTCAGTGCTAAACAGGAAATCTGGGTCTGGGGCGGATTCTCAGGATAGCCATCTGGAGCACACATCTGGAAAGAAGATAACCAGTGGCTGCATGCCACTACAATCATTCCTCCCTCAAGTGCTGCAAATGGAGCATCAAAGCAGAAAGCAGGTGGTTCTTCCAGGAGGTAAATGAACCACAGAGAGGGGTCAGAAAGTGAGACACGCATTTGATGAAGGGTTTTTTTTCCTGCTCATAAAAATTGTCAGAACAAATTACCCATTGGATGTTACACCAGATAACTACATGCCCAACATCTCCACACTTGTTGATTTGCAGAGACTGGAAGGTCAGTGAAAAGTTTCCTCAGACAGGCATTAATGTAACTGTATAAACCAGCATTTAATTTTTCACAGGCAGATATCCACTGTATTCCAATCCTGAGAGACTTCATCTCATGCCACGGACGTAATTACTGATTTGGGGGCATCAGATTCAAGAACTTTTAAAATTTCTGCAGGGTTTAAAAAGTTCTCTCATTCTGCGTCGAGGTAATTTTAAAACTCCCAATATAAAGGGAGAACACCTGCATGGAACGAAAGAAATGTGAGTTAAGCTCCTGCTCTGATCCCTCCTCACTCCCCTGCTGGTTGCTGCCTGTTTCAGGTGGAGCCCACCTGTCCCCTGGCAGTGGTCTGACATTGAATAAAAAATATTAATGCAAAGCAAGAGTTTGAAATGCACCTTTATCATGTAAAAGCCCTGATACAAAAGCGAGCTGCTGTTGTTAATTAGAGCTAGTTGAAACCTTGGTCAAAAAAGAGATTAGAACTGAGAAATCTTTTTCCCAGGAAAACCATGGAATTTTTGTGAACGCTGAAGCAGTTTCTCTGAAAAAGTTTTTCTTTTTCATTTTATTTTTATTCTCTCAAACATTACTGGTAATGTAAAATGAAATGTTTTCTCAAGAAACCATTGCAGCTGGAGCCTCAATACTTGAAGAGGACTATTCAGTCTTGAATCTCAAAACGTTTGAACCTCCCCTACATCTGAAGGCAAGTAATGTCTGTACTTCTTCAGCATCATACACAGGGTGAAGTTGGAGAAGAGGTGCACGCCCAGATGGAGAACCCCAAAGCCCACAGCTCAGCCAGAAAACCCATTACAGATGTATAAAATACTCATAGATGGCACAGATACTTCTTCAAAGCTTCCCCAACTTCTTTGGCCTGGTGTATGGCCTTGTTCCAGGTTGTCTCTGAGGAAGTGACACCCCTTCCCCCAGAAAATAAGCCAAAGGAAAGGGCTCCTTCTCCCGTTTTCTGTCCCAGAACATGAAACTTTAGGAGCCTCTCTCAAATCTTATTCTTCTTGCTGTGCCTAGATCCAAGGAACAGGAATAAAGACCGTATTTAGTAACTATGAAAAGATTGAATGGGTCTTGAGTTCATCCTGCTATGAAAAATGGCTTGAAAAATCAGTGCTGTGATGATTTTGACAGATAGGTGACCTTTCAGCTTAAACTGTAAGTGATTCCAGCCTGGGGAGCTCTCTCCTCACAAGAGCTCCTGCCCGTGCTCCGTACCAAGATAAACTGCAGCTCGAACTGCTCTGCTGGCCAGCATTTACAGAAACCACTGCTGGACATGGGCAGGACGAATAAACCAAAGTGGCAGCCAGAACCTCTGAACTTTTAATGGGAACGCTTCCTTGGAGGCGTGTAGGAATCAGGAACAGGTGGTCCATGGCTGTAGATTTTTTGTAGTAGACACTAAAAAGGCAGCCATGAGATTGTGGGGATTCACAATGAGAGAGGAAGTTCCCTCCTTATCAGGTCATCCCTGGCCAAGAGAGTTTAAGAAATCGCTACGATTCCATGCTCAGTGCAGAAGAAGGTGAAGTCTTCCTGTGTTTCTCAGCAGAGAGTCCCCACACAACTTGGGAAATCAAACCAGCAGGTTTGCACCCAATATCAACGTCAGGAACGTTTGTGCCCAAGCAGGGGAGCCCCAGGGGACTGAGCAGCTCCCTCTGCCCACCTGTTCCCCTGCAGAAGAAACACTGATGTGCTTTCTTGGCACACAGCGAGTCCTTGTGTACAGATTGACAGCAACGAGTTTTGTGTCTAGTCAGAACTGATTCCTGCTCCTGAAAAGGCTGCGGAAAAGCTGGTGGCTATTTTTGTGCTGCACTGCATCTACTGCCCAAGTGGCTTAGGTGAAACTTTAGCAACTACTGCATTTGGGGTCATCTTTCACTTTTTGCCCAGCATCAAGTGCCTGGGGGGTTTTAAGAGGCTCTTTCACACAGCCTGCTGTGCAAGTCGATGCTTTTATTAAAGGAGTGCTCTTTGTCCGGAAAAAAAAAACCAGAAGAGAATGAAGAGGAGAGGATGGCAGCTCAAATCTCCCACTTGCAGGGAGATCTGCACCACTATAAACCAGGCATTTGAGTTTGCTTATCTCAGGCTGAGTCCCTCGCATTAACCTAAGTTAAGCATAATACCAGTGACTGGGAATTAAGGTCTTGGATTTTGGGTTTTCTTTTTGTTTTCTCCCATTTCTTTAAATCCACTTAAAAAAAAAAAAAAAAGAGTTTATTCTTCTGAAATTGCTTAAGAATTGAAATGTGAAAGGGATTAAGAGAGAGAGGCAGGCCTGCTGCCTGCACTGCACTCACCCACACAGACACAAGTAATGACTAAAGCAGGCACTGCCAGACACGCTGCCTGGGCAGAGCCCTCTGAGAGGCAGAAGCCAGTAGAGGTAGGAAACAGCTTCTGCTGTAGTACTTCCACTGTTCTTAAACTGTTCTGTTCAAACTCTTCTTTTTTTCTCTTTTTTTTTCCCTCTTTTTTCTTTTCTCTCTCTCCCCCTTCTCAGCAGAGGAGAGCAACAGAGAAACACCCACAGTTACTGGGTGCAGATCACCCAGCCTCTAAGATACCTGGCCTGCTCAGGCAACAATGCTATTTGATGCTTGAATATATGATTCTATAACCCTTACACCCCCAAAATTGTACACCTGGATCTCTCCACTCATGTCCTTTCATACATAGCCACCTTTGAGCTCTGACGAGACAGATTTTCCAGTTGTATCACTGCACAATCAGGTCTACAGAACGTGCAAATCACAGCCAACACTTCTTGGTCACATCTGAACAAATATAGGTGGGTTTTACCTCCCACCTGTTCTTGTATTTGCACATTTTCTCCTGAAGTGGACACAGTATTATTAAACTCATATCTCAGTTGTGTCACCAGACCTGTTATGAAAATCCAGCCACTTCAGGAAGCTGTATAAACAGGAGGTGAGTTTTGGAGAAACTCTGGCCTTGAAATATTTACACGAGGTCCTGTAGAGAAGGAAATTCAGTTCTCACTAGAGCTAAACTCAAATCTCCAGAGCCCTTTCCCTCTAACCAGTAAAACAACTTCTCTTTTCCTGAAATTCTCCTCTTTCAAAAGCAGTTCCCTAAGGCATCTTCTACAACACATAAACTATCCTGACAAATGCCATCAATTTAATTCATATTAATGGTAATGAAAGTTAAATAATAGATGTTGCCCACAGTATTTGCACAACTGTAAATTCTGCCACATTGTTAGGGAAAAAAATAAAAAGCAAGCCCTGCATTTCTCATACAGAAGAGATGGGCAATTAGCTCTTTAAGGCAAAAAACTCACTTCATTAACTGGAGGCAGAGTCGTTTGTTGACATTTATCTAGTGTAATTCTCTGGAGCAAAATGGTGAAGGCACCAGAACAGAGGCTGCTCGTGCCCAGCCGTGTACCTGGGAGGCCCAGCAGGCTCAGAGTCGATGCTGCAGGAGGATCTGCCAGCAGCTCCCACGGACAGCAGCCTCCCTCCCTGCCTGCCCTGCCAAGGAACGCGGGGCTCCACCGCAGCGCCGCGTTTTACGGGAGCACCTGCCGTGTGCTGCACCGACAGGCCACAGAGAGCCAGGACAGAAAGTCTTCTGAGAATTCATTAAATCTCTTCCATTGATCCCTGAGCCTGGACTTCGTGTCGTTTCTCTACTCGTCCGTGGGGAAAAGAAGCGACACAGGCTAACTTGGTGCTCCCCTCCAGGAGGCTGCCATGAGAGCTGAGAAACTTTGTCTCTTTTTTCAGAGGCAAAGCGGTTAGTTATCGAAGGCAGGGAACAAAATAGCCCTTCCAATGCTGCAGTTCCCCCTGTTTCTCGTTGCTCCTCAATTTCAGGTACCCGGAGGGTATTGAGACCACAGAGCTGCACAGCACATTTCCCACTTTGCAGAGAGTGGCCGCTGAGCAAAGTGCCAATGCCAATTCATCGCCTCAGAGCCGCTCCAATCCTCCCCTTCCCGCTGCCAGCTGGGGCTGAGCGCTCTGGGTGAAATGCCAGCAGTCGAAAGGTTAATAGCAATGGGACTGCAATTCAAGCTTGTCGAGATAAATGAAGGTAGAGAGCAAGGAAAAGAGGGGGAGAGGATCCTTGTTGTGATTTCACGGCAGTCTTTTTCTTCAATCATCGCCATCTGAAACGCACGCTTACCGAATCCCCTCTCCAGCGGGCCCATCGGAGAGAAGACAAAATGTCCCTGAAACTCACCCAGACAAAAGAGTCTGGCAAAAAGCAGCACTGTGTCTGTTGCTGGAACACCTCAGCACTCCCAAGCACATCCTTAGCTGAGGCTCACAGCCCTGAGTTGGCTTTGCTGGTAAAACTTAACAACTCATTGAATGCTGGACACCGTGAACGTTATCTCGGTGCTGGATATGGGGACACACACCTGTGGACTCAATACAGGTATAAATTACTCCCTCCCAGAGGTTCAACGGAGACACAGAGGGCTCAGGTTCCATCCAGGCACTCCAAAATCCCAAAAAGAGCCCCGATGCTTCCCATCTCTAGCAAGGACATGAGTTATTCTAAGTAACCTCAAAGCTACAAGCACGAGGAGATGCTGCAGGAGTTGTCACAACAGCTAACTGGGGACATTTAAATACAAAGTCAATGGGCAGTTTAAAACCAACCAAAATAAAAAACACCAACCCTCACTCTGCTTGCTGATGTTCAAGGAGATATTTTTCACTCCTGTTTTCATTTAATCATTTCACAGCCCTTGTTCACACTTATCTAAAATGAAACATTTTTATTTTGATAAACTCCTGTGCCCGAGCCAAGCAGTCCAAACTGGCAATGAAGAATAAAAGAGAAATGGGAACAAATATGCAATGCCAAAAGGAACAAGAAGGATGGTCTTTGAATGTAATACTTGCATAACTCAGAAAGCTGTTAACATATATATTTTTCTGAACAAAATACTTTATTGAAGCTTAACACATAATGAAGAATTATGATCAGTTTTATTTCAGTTATTAAAGAATAAAGCTAGAAAGAATGTATTCAGACCCTCATCACTCAAGACTGTACAATCTGTGTTGCAATTCAACAAAAAATTTCAAAGAATAATATGAACTACATGACCAATTCTATTAATTTCAGACCAGAATAATTTTTTTTGTCAGATGCATTTGGGTTTTCTTCTATCAGTTTATCATTTTCAAAAGCAGCAGCAGGTTTTTGCAGGGGAAGGCAGATATGGCCTCAGCCTTGTAAAGAAATAGTACTCACAGATCTGACTCTTGAATTGAGGAGATCTGTACTTACAATTAAGGATGCAGTTCCTAAAACACTGCTGGAAAAGTTTTTTTTTTTTAAACAAATATATGAAATTTAATTTTTTATTATTTGTGAGTCATGGTAAATTGCAACACTAAATGAATTATTTATGGTATTCCAGGTATAAGAAATCAACTTTGTTGCTTCACTGATTTCAAAACCAGATCTGCACTGTATGTCCTGTAGAAAACATTTATTCCCACAGTCCTACCGAAAGATTTATATATCAAGTTTCTAATTTTTTCTGCAATGAAAGTTATTTTTAAAACGTATTTCTCATCTCTAATAGGAAAATCAAGGCAACGCCAGAATGCCATTTTGGAAAGCAGTTTTTAAGACAAAAGATTTAAATTGAACCAAACCAAACAAACAAAGAGAGGAGTGAGTCTACAAACAGTTCTGCACACTCAGTCACACATTATTGCATGCCACGAGCCAAGCAAAAATATTCTTTTCTTCCATTCTTCCTGTTGTTTCTTTTAGAAAAAAATTTCATTTACTACCACATGAGCATCCGTTTGCATTATTTATAACAGCAACTTGCAACCACAAATGAAGGCACATAATTCATTTATATTTCACACCATTAAGAGGGGTATTATAACTGGAAACAGTAAATAGGAAATATAATAGCATTCAGCTTCTTCATGCTCTGTGAACTAACAAGAATTGGAACTTGGGGAAAGTTTAGGCAAATGAGAAACTTTTCTTTGTTTGTTATGGATGTGAAGCGTGAGGAAAACATGAGCTACACAAACCAAAAAGAATTGGAAAAGGACGCAAGAACCGAGCACAGCAATTCTATTTAAATATCCCCCAACAAGCTAATGTTTTAAAAAATTGACATAACTTTCTTTGTGAAACTCCAAATTTAAGTGCCTGGACTCCAGCCTAAGATAAGCAGGGCAAACACCCCCTAGACATGCAAAAACCCGACAAGAAATAACCATCTCTGCTGGAAGTCAGAGAGATATGGGAGCTCTGCATTGGGCTGGATCAGACCCACTTTTGATAAAGTGAATAGCTGCAAAATTCAGTTTTTAAGTACCTCCGCTCAGTAAAAGTTTCAGAAAATGCTGGCCCCAAATCGTGCAGACTGCTCCCTTTTTTACAAGTGTGACTATAATGAGTATCAGACTTTTATTTTAGATTAGGCAACATGTAGCAGTCCAAGGTCTTAGGAGACCCATTCAGATACAAAACCGTTTAATTCCACCTACTTCAAGCTTCTGCCTGCTTCTAGAAGGGCCAGGAACTGCAACTTTGCAGCAGAGAAACAAGAGAAAATATTAGTTCCTTGACATGTTTTATTACCTGAAACTGGAAAGCTCACAGCAGATCTCAAAAGGAAACCCAAATCAGCCAAACCTACCAGTGATGTGCAGATACCACTGCGACATCTGCCCAGCCCAGAGTGAACTGGATTTTCAAAGAGTTAGAAGGCAGTAAAATGTGTAGTAATCCCCAATTTCTTTGGAAGAAGCAGCCTGTGAAAAGCCCACAGTCTTCAGGAAGTCCTGAAGAACTGAAGTAATTTGGCTGTGGCTCTCATGGATGTATTTAAGCACAGAACAACAGCAACACACACACACAAAAAAAAAAAATCAGGAGATACCAAGAGGATGGTAAAGAGACAGGAGAAACTACTCCAGAAAGTCACCCCACCTGGCTTGGCACAGATTCTGCTGGGATTAAAAACTGTCAGATCACAAACCAAGTTTTATTATAAATAGCAAACAGAAACGGAGAGACATAACCTGGGTTTCTGGTTTTCACAAGAGAGTCACAGCACCAAAAGCATCACCAAGGGAGAGTTTTGCAATGATGCCAAAGTCCAGCAAATCTCCCAGGACTTGGGGGCCTAATTCCAAGTTGTCACTTCAAAAGGCTCAGCCTAAGCTCGGATGCATTGCAGACACCAAGGACAAGAGCCATGGCAAATAAGGTGACGAGTACATTGGGACATGCAGCAGAGACAGCAGTGAGGATGCAGAAAGGGAGAACAGAACGGCCTCTTGAAATGCTTTTTATTTCCCTCTTTGCAAAGGAACAGTCTTGCATAATCACAGGACTCTCAAACATTACCAAACACCCCAAGATATTTGGTAAAATCACGAGTGCTGCCAACTGTGATTACGGGTCACTTCAGCCTGCCTCCCTGATTTCTTTGCCTTCCCTCCATCAGATGTCAAGCATATTAGGTACCACACACTACAACAGCTGCTAAATCAATCCAGCTGCCTATTTTCTAAGTGACCACACTAAATCCCCCTGATGAGGAAGAAGCACTTTGAGCAGCACCAAAATTTCCTGCTGTCTCCAGCCTCGCCTCCGCCCAGCTGGATCTGTAGGATGTCTTTGCAGAGAGCAGCTCAGGGATGGAAAGGATTGCAAAAACAGCGCAGCCTCTATGCTTCTGCACTCTCCTAATCCTATCCTAGGTGTCTGGGACCTGTTCTTTTGGGATGACCAGTGAAGTCTGAAGGCTGCTGTCTCCTTTGTGCCGTGACGTCCCAAAGCTGCTGCCAGGGATTAGCCTTGTATCAGCTGTACTGGTTGGTTACATTTTTTTTTTTTTCCTTTCACCCTACCTACTTTGCCCTGTTTCATATGTAGGAGGGAAAAATAATACTCACACAAGCTAATATTTAACTCTGACACCCGAGAGACATTTGGGGGTGACTTAACACCACCATTTGGGCCAAATTGCATCTGCAATGCAGGTAACAACAGCTGCACCATCTGGCCCATGGCATGCACGGTAGCATATAAACATTGATATAATCAAAAGTAATTATAAGCTGAAGTTTTCAAAGCCAGTTAGCAATGTCTGGAAAGGTTCAGTAGAAATGAATTCTTGGGTTCTTCCCTGCAAAGGCACAATTCTGATCACTAAAGGCTGAACAAGATGTATACAAGGCTAGGATATTTTCAAGGGGTGTCTGCATGAAAATGCCATAAAAGCAGCACATCAGCTTCCCAAGAAGCCTGGAAAACAGTGCTCCCAGTTCCACCCAACATTACCTGGCACGTTTGCCTCACAAGCCTCTCATGCTCCACTCATCTCTACTTGTTAACAAAGCAACCTTGGATCTACCTCTCCTTCTTGTGGATACAGGAAAGGGTTGGCTGCGACCCATTACTAAGCAAAAAGTGTCCCAAATTTATATCGAGACAAGGCGTATAAATCAGCCTTGTTGTCAGTTTTTCTATTTGGTGTAATTGGCAGTCGGAGCAGAAGTCACACAAAGGAGGCCAAATCACAAATAGTTTTCTAGTGATTTACTGGAAAATCCACGAGCCAAACTCATTCATGTGGAAAAGAAAAAACGAAGGCCCCTATTGACTCAACTATTTTGGCAGAGGAGCCTGAGAAAGGGCTGTTATGAGATATTAACAAGTTTCCTTCCTCCCAGCCTGTCCCAGTCTGGAATAAGCTGTGCAGAGCCGAGCAGGACACAGCAGCCATGAACTCGCACTAAAAGTCTGTTTCTAAGATGCACCTGATGTTTTTTGTCTCCAAAACTTTAAGGAAGGTTTTATTTTCAGTTATACAGAGGCAGGATGGGCAGAGGAGAGGAAAAATGAATGGAAATCTTGCTGAGTCCCAGACAATATATCTAACCCTGGGTTCGAATGTAAGAAATATCTGGAGGGCCAAATTTATCACTGCCTCATACCCCATGGAGTAAGAGACATAAACACATGTCCCAGTGCCGAGTGGATGTGAAATGCTACCAAATCAGATGCAAAAGAGCATTTTGAGCCTTTTAGCTTTGGTGTTGAATGATGAACCAAGGTGCAAAACAGTGTAAAAAAAAAAAAATGGTCTGGGAGCCTTCTTTAGATGCACGAAGAATTCACCAGAAGGGAAAAGGTTTAAAACTTTAAGCACAGAGCTCCTGGG
The DNA here is from genome assembly GCA_014706295.1 of Lycocorax pyrrhopterus obiensis. Taxonomy (NCBI): domain Eukaryota; kingdom Metazoa; phylum Chordata; class Aves; order Passeriformes; family Paradisaeidae; genus Lycocorax; species Lycocorax pyrrhopterus. The sequence goes on from JACSVZ010000018.1 coordinate 12,810,817, forward strand.
AATGCAGCTGTTTTGTCTATAGAAGAGCAGAGCTGTCAGAAGTTAATATGTTTTCAATTTGTGAAATCCAAGCTATTGGAGCAATCCTCACCGGATACCTTTTATTTACTTCTTCCTTGGCAAAGTCCAATTACTGAGATGCTCCAAGAGTGATGCTCCTGGCCATCCCAGCTGACAGCCAGCTCTGCTGGTGAAAGCAGCAGCTTTTGGGGCTTTTGTGGATGGATCCATTTTACCCTTCTATGTTTGTCCAAAGAAAAGAAAAACACTAAATATCCTGGGAGAAATCATGCTTAAATAAGCTTTCTTCATAGACAAACTGCAACAGAGCTATTATTTAGATACATTTCCCTAACAATATGCCCACAAACAACACTGAGATTGCTAATGTGCCCCAGGAGGGCTCATGCTCTGGTGCAGTCTCCCAGGTTTTCCAGGAGATTCCTGCTCCTTCCCTTTCTCTCTCTCTTTTCTTGTACAGCAGAAGTGACTGACACAGAAAGGGACTCACACCACTTAGAGCTGCTCAGAGCATTAGTGATTTGGCAGCAAGGAGCACAGCGGCTCCTTGACCCCCATGGCAATCATCAGGCTACCTCAGCATTAGCAGCCTCATTTTGTAATTTGAGTTGTTCAGACAAATGGCTGGGGGGGAAAAAAAAATTCTCTGCCTTCCCAGCCCACTGAGCTGACTCCCTTTCCTTCCAAACACCTTGTTTTGTTCACAGCTCACCCTGCCAGTGGAGATGTGTTCAGAAACAGAATCGAGGCTCGGCAACGCTCACAATTCACTGCTGCTGAGCAGAAACTTCTGCCACAGCTCCTCTGATCTCAGTGAGGTCATGTTAGCCGTGTGCCTTCAAACCATTTAACACGGGGATCTCTCTCACAGAGCGTTCACATTTGCCCAGTGTGACCTGGGTCATGTCTAGGAGCTCTCCCTGGCCTGAGGTCTCCGCTGAAGAGATGCACAGGGGTCAAGGTAAGTGCATTATCCAGCAACCAGACACCCTGTCCTGCTAAAATGGGGAACAGAAAGAAAGGAAGAAGCCCCTGGGAGGACTGAAACTGGCTGCCAAGCCCCAGCATCGATCTTGGACTGCAGGGACCAATCTGACTCCCTCTGCAGCCCTGAGCCTTACCCCACCTTACAGACAGCTCTCCGATAACAACTTTATACAAGGAACCCCATCAGCAACTCATTCCCCCAAACTGGAGTGCCTGTGCAAGTATCAGCAGGACAGGAGGATGGGGAGAGCCAGCTGTTGTCACTTTTTCCTTCTCTCCTGACAGCCCTGGAGATCTGCTCTGCAGGGGAGGTTCGTTGCCTCATGCACATGTGAGGGGATTCCACGCACAAGTAAAGGAATCCCAAGCCACAGCAGGTGCTAAAGGCATCTCCTCTTCATTTGGGAAGAAGAAAGGCTGATGCTGAGAAACTCGTGGTGTAAAGTGTCTGTTGCCTACTGGCCACAGATGATCCAGCCCAAAGATCAATCAGCTGAAATGTTCCTCCTCTCCCTCACAAGTACAAACAAAGAGGAGCATTTGGTCTTCAGCTCATCATCTCCGGCCCTAAACCCCCTTTTTCAGAGATAACCATCTTTATGTCTTCCCTCTAGTCAAAGCTATATTAAAAATACACACACACAACATCTGGTGCCTTTTCGGAGCACTTGCACTTCAGAAGGGTGCTTTTTGAGAAATCACAACATTGGCTTTATTCCCAGCTATCACTCTTTTATCCCCCTTTTACTTTCAATAGCCCTGTCATATAGACAGGATTTTTTGATCTCTAGATGCAAGGAGAGCTGCATGGTAAAAGGGACCAGCCAGAAACAGGGGTGAGAAAAAAATAAATAAATACTCCTGGAATGAAAGAGAAGCACGACGAACTTCAGTATTACCTTAGAGGTTTAAAACTGAACTGTGGTTGAACCCAAATATTTGATTTTTCAGGAAACAGTGTGGCATATCAAAGACTACTCCTCAAAGCCCAATTCATTCAGCACGTGAACCCACTCCTGTGACAGCAGCTTGCTCAGAAGTGTCCTCCCCACACAGCTCTCTGAAACCTTCAGTTTGGACACAGGCAAGACCTGGTGCTTCTAAGCCACCTTCCTGAGCAGCTGCCACCGTCACACCCCTGCTCTCCAGAGCTGCTTTGCCCCCACTGGTGTTGTGTCCCTTTCTCAGCTGTTTTAGTGATAAGAATCCTGATAAGGGAGCACAGAACATGCAGCTGGGGGACCCCAATCCCATCTCCTTCCATACCCGCACACATGCAGCTCACTTGTGTCGAGCTCCCCCCAGAGATCTAGGGTATTACTCAATACCTACTTACCTACTTGATGAAAACATAAATGAGATCATTTCAGATGCTATTTGATGCAAGAGAAATTGGAATCCAAAGAGACAAACATTTCTGTTTAAATTTCGCTTTTGAGGACTATCTGCTGCTGCCTAAGGAGGGAGAGGATAGCATGGGACCCATAAATGTATGGGAAATGAGTCCATATGATCAACATTCTGAATACAAAGCACATCTTGCAGCTGATGAGACTTTATTTCAAGGCACTATTTGAGACCAAGTTTTGCTGTGGTAGCATTCAGTGGTAGTAGCTTATTTTGGAGATCGTCCCACTGCCATAAGAGACATAAACTAAGGACTGAACCACAGATTGCATCTTCAAATCTAAAATACATCAACATATTTAAATGTATGTATTTTAAATGCATCTCTTTTTCATTTCAGCAAGTCTGGGGAAGGAAAGAGAGCAGAGTAAAAGCCCTGGAATCCTTTACTAGAGTTCACAACGAGCTCATCTTGAGCATCAGCAATTCAAACTTCATCAAGCTGAAACGCCAACGAGATTGCAACGACTGCACGGCAGTCACCTCCAAATACTGTTGTGGGACTGGAGATGGCACAGCATCCCACTGTTCCCAATTCCCACCCTTCCCTGCCACTAGAGGTAGTTAGTGCTATTTCTGTTAGAAATGCGTTCAGAAATCCTGAGTTGCTGGCTCTCACACAGCTGCACAAGCGTTATTAGTTTGGTTGTTATCTGCTCTAACTGGAAGCTGGTGGGACTGTCACCCCCTGACCAGGGAGCAGGGATGGGCCAGTGCTGCCAAAGTTCATTCCAGCACAAGCCACATCTAAAAGCTTCAACCTGCGTTTCACGTCCTCACCATGCACATGCAGCAGTCCATCTACTTAATAAAAAAATTACATTTTTTATCAAATCCATAATTACCCTATTCTTCTAATACTGTTTAGTGAAAGGAAGATAGTGATGTACTTCTGAAAACCCAAACTTTTAGTGATTTAATATTTAAAATTTGGGATATTTTTGTCGCACAGGTGGATGGGAAAGCCATTAAAAATGCTGCATACACCTTATTAGAAAGGCTGCCCACATCCCAGCTCAGACAGAGCATAGACTGATAAAAAGGCTTAATACATAAATGCTTGTTTGTGTTTGGAAAGTTCCTGGAGCTTAGCCAAACATTCAGTGTGCTGAAGAAATACAGAGAGACAAGGGCCTGCTTTTAGAGCAGTGCTTCTCTGCAGCTCTGTATTATCCTGAGTGACATTTAGTCCAAGTACAGTAATAACACACATCCTTGCCTGATGCTGAAAGCAAAAGCCAGATTTTAATACCTGATGGAAACATTCTTGCTTTTGGGAGCATCCAGAACTGGGGGAAAAAAAAAAAACCCCAACATTCAGCTTATAAAAATATTGATTTCTTCACACATAAATGAGCCAGTTTGCAACAACAACAGCCTCTCAGATGGTGGGTGTAACCTCCAAGCTGCTGCCATGGCAGTCTTTTAGTAACACTTGTAAGTTGTACAGAGATGCTGCACCACAGATTGCAGGGAGGCAGAGGACTCACTGTTCCAAATGACAACCAGGGAGCCTGGAAGCACAGAGCAGGCACGGACTTTTACCTCAGCTCGTCCAGCAGGTCAGGATCAGGAGGACCAGGGTTAGAGCCAAGCCACAGCAAGGAGACCACTCTCATCCTGATCCAGGGAGAAACCAGAAGCACATGGTTTATGTGTGTTTGGCTTTTACTGGAGTCACGGAGACGCCAGCACAGGAGGAAGGTTTGACCGACCTGCCGAGCTAAGTTCACACTCACATCTAAATGATGGACCAGGCAATCTCACTGAAATACTGCATCTATTCTGCATCCTGCTCCCTCTGCTCCCCTGGTCAGAGGATGCTGAGGTTTAGGGATAGGTCAAGAGAAGAGCCAGCAAGAGACAAGTCTTAGGAGAAACCCAGAGCAGGGACCGGTTATCCATCAGAGCCCTGCTATCAGCAAAGTCCCAAAAAGTAATGATTTTTTCCCTAGGCAGGTGTTTCTGGCAAGTGACAACAAACTCACTGATTCCAGCTGCAAAAAAAGTTCCCCTAAAAACCGTGCTAGAGCCTGCCTGGACAGCTGCAGGGATAGGTCCTTTCAGCGCCATGGGAGTGCTACAGGCACTGATAGAGTGCTGCCTTTGGAGGCTAAGGCACTGCTCAGTGACTCAGACCCTGAGGAGCAGCTCCGAGCTGGCCTCTCCCATTTAACAGGTCTGAATTCCTCAAGGGCTCTCTCTAGAGCATGGAATGAGAGGGATGGAAGGGGGAGTAACAGGTCTGCAAAATCCAGAGTGGAAAGGTAATGAGAGGGCACCTAGTACCAACTTAATAAATGGGAGTGAGGGGTGGAATTTGATGAAATGATCAGGCAGCACGTCTAACACAAATTAAATAAAGTGCTTTTTTACACAGTTAATTTATGGAACTCCTTGACACAAGTTATTGCACAAGACAAAGAGTTTTAAAAGGATTCAGTAAAGGACTAGGCAAAGTCATGAAGAGTTAGTACCCAAAGGTACGGCTTGAACACCCCGAAGCCAGCGATTGCCAAAAACTGGAAAGGTTTGTCTGAGACAGGTTCGATGTCTGTTCATTTCTCACGCCTTTTTCTACACATCTGCCACTAGACTGGCTTTGGCTGACCAGGTGATGGCTATTTCCACATTGGCCTTGGCACTGAGCAGGGGCAGGGGACAGTGCAGAACAAGCCACTGCAGCAGCTGGCCCTTCAGGCCCATTTTCTCCTGGGTCATTGCTGTGGAGATTTCTTTGCTTTTCAAAGAGATGGGCTTTAATCCTGCCTGCCCATGGAGTCACTTTCTCACATGCACATGCCCAAAGGCCAGTCCCATCACGGCTTGCAACGTGACTAGCACAGGCCAGAGCTGTCCTCCTGTGGTTTTCGTACCACTGCTCAGATTATCCTTATTAAGTGAAAGGAGATATTTTAAGGGCTTTTTCTCTTCTCATTAAAGCCTCTGTCACAGGAATTACTTGTTGCCACAGGTTTAATCTTCTGCAGAGTCCAGTTTCCACGTGTTTGCATTCATGAGATGAGGGACAGAACACGAGGAGGAAATTGGACCAAATTAACCTGCTCCCATGACAATCCACAATAATAACAAAAGTGGAAAATGGCAGAGAATTAAACTGTTCTTGACAAAAACTGTAATGACCTCCAAGAATGCCTCTAAAGTGACTGTCCAAGTAATAGTTTCCAAGTGTAATTTCAAGGATATGCTATGCAAACTCCTATGCAGAATTTCAAGCTACTGGTTAAGAAGCCAAAAAAATAAAAAAATGAATGAGGGGAGGAGGTAATCAATACTATAATTAACAACACAGTAATCTGAAATGGGGTGATTGGGTTAAATAAGTACAGGTAGATTGGATCAGAGAAAACTCTAAAGTAAAGAGAAGACTTTAAATCTGATTTGATTTTAACCCCGAGAAACAAAACACTTTAAAAGAAGTTGTACAACAGGGTGCCCTGCTCCATTTCAAACTCAAAGTAGTTCAGAGGAAAAAAACCCACCAAAACAAAAACACCAACAAGCAAAGCAAACTGATTTTAGATAGCATAGCCTTAATTAGTCAATCCCCAAATAGAGAGATAGCATCAATCAAAGTCAGGGCAGAATTGGATCGAAAGGCCATCTGAGACTGGGCCAATCTGCTGAATAAAAAGGATGGCCAAAATAAAAGTATTTCCACTGAGCGAAGAGCAGGAGCCTGCATGCTGCATTTTCCTTTTTAAAGCTGGCTGAGGCAGCCATGGCTACGTTTTCCAGGGATTAAGACAGGAGAGAGAAAGAAAAACCTTGTTATTCTCCTTGTAACAATGGCTGTGGCACTACCTAAATGCTCCTGTTCGGAATCAATATTCCTGAAAATAGTGTCAGTTGCCATCATGTCAAAGAAGAAATTCAAGAGTTTGTCCCTGAATCATAAAAAGAGACTGAAACATCATCTTCAGGATAATGCTGTGTTCTGACACACCAGGCACAGGCCACATCTGGGTACCATAAAAGGACCGTGGCCTTATCAATGCACAGCTGACAGTGAATGGTTCAGGGTCAGTAGAAATTAAAGTTACTCCTTCAGACAAAGCCCAGTAGTGATACAGCACTGTCATAATACACCTCCTTAATCTAGTCACACTCTACAAGAAGAAAGTAAGTAAATCCTCGGAGGATTTCCACTAAGTATAAACAATAATATATTACCTAAGGGCTTAATACTGCTATACTGACAAAAACCTCTGAAATGTAGTGCAGCTGAGACTCCCGAATTCCAGCTCAGTACAGGGAGCACTTCATTTGGGATTCATCTGTCCAACTTCAAATGCATGCAACATTAATATTTACATATGAAAATTCATTTAGACTCCATATGGGAAGAGCTAGGCATTTCTGGAGTCCATTACTGATGGATAGAGCCAAGAAGCATTGCAGATAAATAATGCTAGAAATGAATCCTATTTCTTTAGTTAAATATATCTGATAACTATGTTGGCTCTGTGGCCAAAACAGAGTTTTCTTCAATTTTGTATAAAGCAAAAATCTAAGAGAGCCTTGGTAGCAATTTAAAAAAAATCCAAACAAAAAAAAAACCCCAAACCAAAACAAGAAACAAAAAACCAAACAAACAAAACCACAAAAACAAAACACAAACAAACAAAAAAAACCCCAAACCAATAAAACCCACCAAAAAAAACCCTCCAAACAAACAAACAAACAAACAAAAAAAACCTCAGCAACAAAAACCCAGCATTGTGTTACTCACAAAGTCACTCTTATGACACGCTGTGAACCAAATCCTTCTTCCAGGCAATATCCTCCAACATCGTAAGAAGTGAGACCAAGGGCATTGGCCAAAATTCTGTTTCTTTCTTTAGCTACATCTCAGTCCCCCACATGGATAATTAATCTCTGCTTTAGGAGTCAGGCTATGGAGCACAGTTGCAGTCAAAGCTATCATTGCCAAATGAAAGCAGCAGGTAAATGACTTTGTGTTATATCTCCGGCTTTATACGCTTCCTTTGATAAAAGTTGGCTTTGAGGCAAAAAGCAACTTGGTATGAAGACACACAAGCAAGAAAAGGTCTGAAAGGCATTTGGGTCTTGGTGTTATCATCCCAAGATGAGCCCTTGGACCAAAACCATGTCAGACCACACCATAAAATAAAGGAAAGGGAGAGGTGCAAATACACTTAGAAATTAAAAATTGTTTAACTTGTCATGTTCAGTATCTGTTTCTATACTCTTCCCAATTTGTTGAAGCAGATTTTGGTAAGAGTGCAAGGGAGAGAAGCCCTGCAATTTAAATAGACCTTTCTGACTGTCAGTTAGATTGATTACAGTTTTCTGCAAACAATACATTTTTAAATAGTTCTTTATGGAGTTTATTTTACTCCCAACGTTTTCCTTATTATACAAACCCCATAACGAATGCAATCACACTTCTATTCACTGCCTCTCCAAAGTCTTCCTCCCTCCCTTTTCTCTAGCCACCTGTTAGCTCTTTCTTTTCTAAATTTAACTCCCTTAGCTTTGTTTGGTAACCTTTTCCTCATGCCCTCATTATCTAAATTCTGCTCCTGCTGTGGTGAAGCTGGTGGGGGGCTGGATCTGGGTTGTTATTTTCGAAATGGGCGGGGGAGGAGGTAATGAATCAGTCCATCAGTAGAGGTTTATTTATGGCTGGTTTTCCTTAATAAATAAATTTTAAAAAAAATAAACCAAGGTCTCTACCACCTTGTACAAGAAAATCGACAGCATAAGCACTGGAATGAGTTTAGAATATCTCAAAATATGTCTTATTTCTGGTTATTATATTGCCAGGGGAGTAAAAAGGCACTGGATAGTCCTTTACACCTGTGAAAGGTAAATATAAGCTGGATTTCTGTCTCATTTGTTCCCTGCTCTGTGTTAGCACAAGTGAGAAACTGTGGTCAGCACAGAGGGACAGACTCAAGGCTGCTCCACAGGGCAGGAACAGTCCTGCCCTCAGCCAGCTGCTGCTCATCCCCATCTCCCTCTCAGTGCAGGAGGCACAGTCAGCAGCAATTCCCCCGTGTCAGGGTGTGGCATTTAGGAAGCTGCCTCCTTGAGGGTGCGGGTAACTGCCCTCTTGCACCCCACCCACCTCTTTCATCCTCACCCAGCCTTGGACAGACCTGCCTTTAGAGTCTCTCCACGAGCTGCTGATGGCACCCAGCCACCCACTGACAGGCACAAACGTGGAAACAGACTGTTCAGAGAGAAAAAACTCCAAAGACTTGCAGAATGAAAAGACAGAGAAGCAAGGACAAGGCCGGGCTAACTGGCCATCAGTCACTTCCCAAAGAGAGTAACAGAGTAAATCCACATCGCTGAACAAAGAATACATTGCTCTAATTATTGCAGTGTGTCTTGCACTCCATTTGCAGCACTTTTGCCCAAAATTTAATGCACAAATTGCAGCTCTCTTTGGAGTTTCCCACTGACTCATCATACACAAAAAACCTACAGCCCTTTGGAGATGGAGAGAAGCTCCAGGCAGAGCATGGTTCAGCCATCCTGGCTGTCAAGGGTGCAGGAGAAAACTGTAGGGAGCACAGTCCCAACAGAGGGAATAATTGCAGCCTTTTCCCAATCATGTTCCAGTTATCCTGCCCAACACACCCTTCTACAAACTCCTTGACTCCTTGACTGACTCTAACTTTGAGCTAGTACACTTTAAATACTCTATGGAAACAGGTTGATGCACATAAAAACCACACATCTAATGCACAGTGAGGTTACTAAATGAATGAATTTGGATGCAGGTAGGAAAATAAAAGCTATATTTCACCTACAGAGAGAGCCTGGAAACCCCTGATCCCACAAAGCACATACTGATTTTGAAAATATAGTGAGCTTGTGTTGGGACGCAGAGGGGAGATATTTTTAAAATGCCAAAGTCACTGGCATGGCACCAGACATTGGTTTAATTTCATTCTTATGCTTGCTCAGAGCCAAAATGAGTCATCTTCCCCATGAAATAGGAATCTGTACACAACGCTGGCTGTTAATTACCTTTCCTGTCTCCATTAAAGAGGGAAGTGACAGCTTCAACCTCTCCCTGGGCGAGCATTGTGTTCTCTTGCTGTCTCCACCGCTCGCCAGCAAATCTGCTGCTACAACTCAAGTGGCACTTGAGATATTCAGTCTAGCATTTCAACAACAGTATAATAACTGATAATTTGACAACAAGAAGCCATCCTCAGGAAACTCAAGCCACTTATAGCCCCAGGAGAAACAAGCAGAGGTATTTCTTCACCAGGCCTGCCCACAGAGCAGCTCGTTTTGGCCCTGGCCAGCATCAAGCACTCCAAAACCAGGAGCAGTCATCTCCAAAATATTGCTGGTTTAGCACATTGACTCAATGGAATGAGTGGGTCTATCCCTCATTCATTTGTGAGGCTACACTCTCGTGCGCAGAATGTTTTGAGAGTAACAGGACTCAAAGGAGATGGTGCCTGGCTCAGAGTGATTGCTCTGGGCATCCCCAGCCCACTCTCCAGCTCTGGGCAAGTCACCTCTGCAGCTGCATTGTCACCCCAGGGACCAGGATACGAGGGACAAAAGGTGTCTCCCAACTCTGCTGGCATCTGGTAGTCCACCAAAACACCACAGGTTGCTTAGATGCCTTTTTGCCTTTGCACAGGGCACTAACTGGAAGGAGTGCAAAATGTTACAGCAGTTGCCACCAATTAACTGTCAAAAAACCTAAATTAGCCGTATTTCAAAAATTACAGTGGCAAGACATGACAAGAAAAAATTTAGCTCTGCTTGTTTCCCGGGCTTTCACTTATATGGGAGACTCTCTGAATGAAGGGCAGAAAGAAAATTTTTCAAGGCAAAAGCCTGCTCTTTTTAAAGACCCTTTTGAAGAGCTTTATTTATGAAGTAAAATAACATAAGATCTAGAATATAATCATAAGGAAAAAAAAAAACGGGGGCAAAAAAATAAAAAGGCAACACTGAAATTGCTCCTCATTTATGGTTGTAACAAAAATTCACTGCTATTCAAAGGCGAATCAAGATCCATACAAGACTTCTCTCAGAGAGCCCTTGGGATTCGAATAGATTAATGTACTTGTGCTGAGCTTCCCAGAAGGACAAATCTCACCTTTGTGTGCATTGCAGCAGTTAACGAAACAAAAATTTGCCAGAAATTAAAACGCTGAAAACCTTCAAATTCAGCAGGGAGAAAAAAGTCATACCCACTTCCATTTCTGTTCATAAGCACAATGTTTTACCCAGGAAAAAAACAACCTCCAACCAAAACCTCAGAGCAACTTGCTAACCCTCCTCAGGTCTCACTGGACACCTTTAAATTAGATAACACCACTGATGAGTCTTTAATCCTTTGTGTCACTACAGGAGAAGATTGATGTGTTCACAGCAAGGTGTTGGATCATTTGCCCGGACCATGGCACAGGTCATTCTCCTAGCTCAGCCTGAAGGCCACTATAATTTATTTATTTTCTTACACCAGTTGCATCTGATTTATTTACTTATTCACCTGAAGGGGTAAATACAAGCACCAGGGTTGATATCTTTATAGCATCCTTCCCCCTGAAGAAGCAGGTTCTCACTATATCAGGATACCCACTACCATGATAAACCCTTTCTGTGGTGAATTTATTACTTTGTCACAGCATGTTCTGTATTGAGTAGAACAGTTCCAAGTGAAACCAGTTCATTACTCATCTACTCTGTGGCTTATGGGAGAAAGCTCTGAAATTACTAAAAATAAATACACACAAGGAATAGCATTATTTCTCAGAGGCAGAGAAATTCCTGTAACCACATGTCTTATCTGAGAAGACAAAGAGCACAGGAAAATAATAAAGGAAATTCTTGATCATTAGAGTAATTTCATAAGGGTATCTAAAAATCAAAGCACAAGACTGAATTTCAGCCTTGCAAGGTTAATCATAGAAAACCCATGTACATGAAACACACTGCCTGGTTTACTGCTGCCTTTTCTTTTTTTTTTTTTTTTCATAAAATAGTTTAAAGCTAGTTATTCATTTCATTGAACTTTTCATGGGGCTGTTCATCACATTTTAACATCGTGGCAAGTGACTAATGACCTTGAAAAAAATAAAAAGTAGCCATATGAGCATTAGCAGAATAATATATACTCCAAATAAAGGAGGGAATGTTCAGCTTTTGCTCAGTGAGGTATGCAGCTTGTTCGACAAAGAATGATTTATAGGGAAAGCAACAGGAAATCTCATGATGGTTTTGAGATACAGAGCAGGCATAAGCAAAGCTCTGACTCAATGCAAGCAGAATCCCAGCCAGCCACCGTGGAAATAGAGGTAATTAACACATGCTCGTGCTTGAGCTCGCCTAACCTGTACCACTCTTATTTAATTCCTTGAACTCAGGGCCATCATGAATAAAAGACTCTGCTGTGTCTTCTTCCCCCAAACTGGGAAGAAATGGGAAGAGAGTGACAGCTACACAGGATAAAACTAGAATCTATCAGGAATTATTCTACAGGGAGTAGCTGAAGGTGCAAGATTCAGTGCTACAGGCTCCCAGTGCTGTGGCCTGTGCATGGACACTGGCCCAAAACTCTCACTATTTAGCAATTTTTCTCCCTGAAAAAGAATTTCCCAATGTGTGAGGGAGTAATCTCCTAATCTCTTTAAAAACCTTAATGCTTCTAATACTAGTTGTTTAATTCCAGGTATTTTTATTCACAAAAATAACAATGTTCCCTTCCTGAAATCTTTGAGGTGTGCAAGGGGGGTTCTGGTAATGGGTTCCTACGAATACACGAAAGCTGTGTGCAGAAAAGGGAAAAGAAAAGAAAAAAAACCCACAAAACCCACCAAAGCAATGGCAGAATGGCCCTGTTTTCATTCTGTCAATCCTCATCTCCGCTACGCTTTAAAGCAATTTAAGAGTTGCCCAATTTGATTCCCCACGCAGCCCCAGCAGATGACAACCTGAAAACCTGAGACACCACAGGCAGCTGAAAGTGCCCAAGCACTGTCCAGACAGACCCTGGGCAGGAGAACCCAATGGCTGGAATCAGGAAGGGGGGAAACCAAAAAGAAACAGAAAGAAATAGAACTTTTAAGGATGTCTCTTTCAATCTTGTTTCTATTCACTGCAATATAGGAACGAGAACAACTTTCTCTTTTAATTTTACAAGATTTCATAGGCAGATTAAAGTTTCTCTGTAGTTATTTCCTCTGCATTTGATCTGGCTTATTTCTTTTAATATCAACAGAGTTAAAAGAGGATGCATGTCATCTATTTTATTTGGTTTAGTTTTTTCCCAGTGTAACTTTTTACAAGAGCAATCAGCTAAAAGATAAAAGGCAACACTACAGTTGTGACCTGGGAGAATTTCACATTTACTTAGCAATCCTAGAGGTTATTTCAGTTGCAGAATTGTTTCAGCCAGAGTCTTGCTTTTTGGTTGCAATCACAAAAATGCCACATGCAAAAGGAGTCTTTCCAGGTAAAAATGTTTTAATGGACACACGTGTGTCCACTGCACCCTGAAACGCCTTTGGAAATACAGGACACCATGCCGAGAGGTTGGGCACATATAGATTACTGAGCTGGAAAATTATTTTGGACCCAAAGTCTCTGTACTTCAATTTTATGGGTAATTAAACCTAATGTGTTGTCATTCAGAAAGCAATTAAGTCCAATATCCAGAATGCAGTGTCCCCTTCCAGTGAGTGATGGGGAGGAAGCGACAGGATTCACTGTGCTGATGGATCATTTCTGGGAACCCCCCTCATGACCTTCGGCCCTCTCCTGAAAGAGAAACTGAGCAAAACATGGAGGTGGAGCAAGAGGATGTCCCTGGGGCTACACCTTGCACTCATTATCAACAGCATGTCCAGGGAAGTGCGTTGGCTGACCGGGGGAGGGCCTGGAAAGGAGATTTCCCAAGCAATTAGACAGCTTTATATGGATATTGCTCTACTAAAGAGACAGAAATGGCCAAAGGTAAGAGAGATCAGGGATGGAGCAATGATGATTTCTGCTCTTTGGGAATTTGACATCAAACACACTGGGCACACCAGAGATCTTTTCACTTTTCCTGTTGGCACAAGACACCAATTCGATCAGGCTAAAGGCACCAAAACCATCAACAGAGGTAACACACACATTGCAAAATCACCTTGGCTGAGAGCCATGCTCAGCACGAGGCTCTTAATTCCTACACACCACCAACTGCCCAACCCCGGGCAGCAGCACACCGCTGCTGGTGTGACCCAGAGAGGCTCCCCGGCCGTGCCCACAGCCCCAGGTGGATGTGAACCAAAGCAGTCCCCAGCAGGGTGCCCCTGGACCCCCCCAGACACCCTGCACAGCCCAAATGCACCGATGCTGCAGGAGATGTCCACTCCAAGCAGAGGCGCTGCCTTGGATTCTCTCAACCCCATAAATTGCACACGAGCTGCAGTTTGGTTCACACAAACAAGGAAGCACAAACACACAAACCAAGCTCCTTGGTTCACACAAACAAGGAAGCACAAACACACAAACCAAGCTCCTTGGTTCACACAAACAAGGAAGCTGGCACAAAGCGACCCAATAGCTCAAAACACAAAAGGTCAGCTTTCCCCAAGCCCAGTGAAAGCCCTAAGATGAGATCTTCTGAAAAAAAGAGGCAGGTTTATGTCAGAGTACCCATTAATATCACAACATTTTTTTTCAATTCTGTGTTTAAATATCATTAGGTTTAATAACAATGGCACACTGAGACATAATTGTGATCAAAAGGTTCACCCAAGGTTAGAAAGAAAGTTGGTTGCAAAGTCACAAAACCAATCTAATCTGCTGTGCAGTTCTGTATTTCAGGAGGAAGATAACTGTTACTAAAACTCACCAGTGGGCAGTGCCATAAAGAAAAACTTTATAATTTAGAGTGTGTATAATGCCTATTTTTTCAGTGTAACTGCAGAACGGGGAATGAGATCAGTAGGAAAAAACTAAAATAAATTTAGCCAACAATACCTCCACAAGTATTGCATCAAACCACATCTCAGAGATGCTGTTACAGTCATGCTGACCCAGCCAAAACGTTGGTCTTTTTGACAGGAAAAGCTAACACAACAGTGGGATTTCTTAAAACATTTTTCTCTTCCTCTGTTATTTTTTACACTATTATTTGAACGCACCAGCTTTCTGCTTCTTTCATGACTGGGCAGCTTAGAGTATTACAAATGTTTTCTCCATCTTTGAGAGCAGTGTGTAATATCATTAGATTTACATGGTTTGCTTTGGCAGTGACACCTTCAGTGGACAGGCGGGTCCCCCACCACAGAGATGGGGTCAGCTCTGAGTAAGCAAGATAGAAGAGCAGCATTAGCAGAAACCTGTTATCTCTGTTCAATTTTCCCAAAGAGTAACCAAGGCCTCTTCTGCAACAGAGAATAAATTAAAATATTTATTGTCTGATAAAAATTAGTAAGCTGCTCTAACACATACCCATTCTGGCACGTTTTCTCACCGATTACAGCACAAGGTGGCTTCAGGTGATGAGCAGAGAAGGACTGGTGACAGCCTCAGCAGCACACTCCCAAAACACAAGGATCTGGCTTGAAGAACAAGAGGGCGAAGCTACAAACCCTGGCACGACTACTGAAGGATTCAATATTTAGTGTGCAACTTGCATTTCCACAAAAAAAACCAGAAAAAAACCAGTCCTGTTCCTCTGCCTGCCTACAAGCTCACCTCCCCCTTTTGAGCTGGCGATGCCACATTGTCACTGCCCCAGCTGTTTTGGGCCAATGGTTGCTGAAACAGAAAGGCAGCACATTCAAAGTGACATCACCCCGTCCTGGGCACTTCTGGAAGGTGAACTTTCCCAAAGTGCCAGCCTTGCAGTCTGTTGTACTGCCTGGCTAATTTTACACCCTGGCCCATCCGTGAGAACATGGACAACATATGAGGTCTGTTAATGGCTCATATTTCTGCATCAGATCCTCCTGAGCTGCTCCACAGGCTGGCAGTGATGTGTGACACATCAGGAATTTCCCAATTTGTTGACTGTCACAGGTTTGCTTTCAACCTCCCTGGAAAATCAGTCCCAGGAGTCGAAAGCCAGATTTTCACTCTCTATTTGAATGCCTCTGTTCAGCATGTGCTGGTTAATGACGGTGTGTAATAATCAATAAACAGCTCCTGGCTTTCAGCTGATGCTGCATTACTGCCAGGTCGGAACGGGAAGGTGAGCCGTGCAATTGCTGCTCGCTGGGGAAGGCTCTCCCGGGGCAAACACAACCCCTCACAGCTCCCATGCTTGTCCTGCTGATGTCGTTACCACTCTCCTCAGCCTTTGCTGTCAGCACATTGCTGTGTTCTGGAATTAGAAGGCTGACAGTGATGGTTTTAATGACACGCAAAAACAGGCAGCGTTTTGGTGATTTCCAATAACTACGTGCCAGCATAAAAGCTGCAACTTCTAAGTGAGGGAGGCAGATCCCAGAGAGCTTCATGCTTACAAAACCCAGCATCCACATGAATTTGAGTCAGGACCAAGCTGGAGCCTGTGGCAGGAGAGCACTTCTTCACCCAGCACAGGTCTGTGGTGCTCGTGCTGCAGGGGAGCCCCAGGGCTCAGAGGTTGCTTTCTGCTCGTCCCCTGCCAACCTCATTTGACCTGCTAATACCAAAGGTTCAGAGTGAAGGAGAAATGCTTTTTGGTAAAAAAAGGGACCACACATCAAAATAAAGCATCCTCCCAGCTTCAAAAGACAGCAGAGGAAATTACTTAAGATTTCATTGTGTTCTTCTTGGCCATTTCATATCTGCACCTGATAGTAAGTGACATTTATTCACACTGTCAGACTTCTTTCCATCATGCAGAAGGACAGAAGAAATCACTCACTGACACCTTGAGATTGTAAGGACAGAAAGCAAAGGGAAATCAAGGGGTTTAGCATTGAATGAGCCAAGTACCTAAATCCATTTGACTCATAACTTCCAAACAACTTCCACTTGACTCAAGCAAGGAAGCAGGGACACATTGGATACCAAGTTACAAACACAAAAAACCAAAAAACTTTCAGGCTTCAGCTCCTCAAGATAGATTATCCCTCACTACCTACGTAATCCATCTCACCTTGTTTATTTTCACCAGCTGTGCTCTAGAGGTGCTGTGAGCACCCAACAGAGAAACCATCTGAAATGAGCTCCCAGCAAGGACAGACGGGCAGAGCCTGCACCTCCCACATGATTCAGAGATCCACCCACAAACAATGCAGTTACACCATGCTCAGCAGGGTAGGTTTAAGCTCTGAAACAGGCAGGATCCCCTTTCCCTTTTTGCTTTTTCTTTTTTTTTTTAATGAAAACAAATAAAAATGCTCCTGCCCCCCCAAACCCAAACAAACAAATCCCACACCACTCTGAAATCCCTGTACAAGTTTACAGCTTCTGACAAGCTTTGTGGAGCAGATGATGTGATGCAACTAGAGAAGGTGAGGGGACACAGAGGCTTCCCATTCTATTTACTCTCACACAATAAGGAACAATCACAGCAACTCAGTAGCTGAGGTAAAATGAATTTCACACCTCAGGTCAGCATGGAGTGAATGGCTGCTCCCAGCTCTCTCATGCCAGTGCAGTGAACCTGGGCTGAAGACGCAATGCTGAGATACACTGAGACAAGGGGAATTTTTGTTGCAGCTTCTGCTAAAAAAATTAGCAGAAATAGCCTGTGAACGCTACAGAATAAGGCCAACACTTCCTGCATTTATTTTACCCACAGAAAAATAAAAACACAAAAAGCAAACAGAACAACAACCCAACTGAAATACGTCTCGACATTTCCTCTCTTACTGTGGCTTCTTCTCCAAACTAGATTCAGCAAGTGGCATTAAGCCCATTCCAGAGCAGGCAATTGCACTACAAACCATTACCCTGGGGGTGAGGAAAGCCATAGTCCATTCCAGTGGGCTGTTAAGTGCCCTGTGCTGAACAGTCCCACAGCCATTAAAGTGCTATGCAATAGAACATACAATATTCTCCCACAAGAGTTATGCTGTCTCTTGTTTCTTTAAAATACCACAGAAAGCCACGCCAAAAAAAAGGCAGACTCAATCCTTGGAGGGGAATACAGTGGAACTAATGCCAGGGGAGAGCACGGCAAGCAGCAAGCCACCTTCCTGATCACTAATTCTTGATCAAATCTCCGTCTGTCACCTGTGGATGTGGCTCTCCAGTCCATCCAACCACCACCAGCACCAGCTGTTTTTAGACAAAGTGAAGAATTCAGGGGAAATGCCAAATTTGTTTTAAAAAGAATATGCACAGCAAGAGCTGAACTGCTCCCAGTTCCCTCAGCAGACACAGGGACCAACCCCTACTCTGGACCTGCCTGGTGACAGGGGGGGCCTGGTGTACTTCAGTGACTCAGGAACCAGGATCCTGTCATCCTGTGGAATACCCCAAGCCTTTGCTGCAGCCAGAATGGTCTTATTTGGAGCTCCAGGTCATGGGATTACTCAATTTTAGGGTTCATGGTTCCAGACTCAGCTCATGAGATCCACCACAAGGTCTGTGTGCAGAGAGTTCACGTACTGATGTGCTGGTTAGAATGGATTTGGGTGTGGCGGGACAGATGCAAGCCCTGACCTGTTAATGGGGATAAAGTGATCAAAACAGGGCTCTGCAACCAGCACTCCATGGACAGACAACTCTCCAAAGAGCTTGCTGCATCCTGTGTTTCCTCCATCGGCAGAAATCCCTCCTAGCAAAGCCTCCATCTGAGGAAGACTTCTGAAAGATGGAAATGGGTCATCTTCTCTCCCAAACTCATTTTTCCTGCCCTGAGGAACCACTTAAAAGCATTAGGTGACAAATGTTTTGTTGCCAAGCGCTGCAGAGGCCCCATGGACCTTGTCTTCTGACACCTCTGCTGGTAAACAAGCGAGTGGCATAACAACATGACAAGGGATTTAAAAAATTAAGTCTCCCCAGACACTCCCTGGGGGTGCTTTAGCTACAACACACAGACTGGCAGCACTGCTGCCCGTGAGATGCCACATTCCTGCATTTCCTTGTTTTACAAGATATGGATTTCTCTGCTTGGTGAAACTTTAATGTGACAAAGGAAGGGGCACTGCAGTAGTGCTGGGATGCTTTTTTTGGACACCACCATGCAGGAGGCTGCCTGTGGTAGGGCATTCACCTTGCTCCTGGACTTGCCTTTGCACGACCAGCCATTCAGATGGGAAATAAAATCCCTTTCAGAAGGAATAGACAGAGTGTGAAGGTTTTGGCTGTGGAACCTTTCATGCTGGAAAGTGCTAAGAGAGGAAAAAAAAAAGAGGGGATGGACAAGACAGCTCATCTGGGCAGAATGGGACAGGCCTGGTTTCAAACACCTGGATCTTCCCTCCCAGGGGTTTGAGGCATGGCAAGACTGCTCAAGAACACGTAGGAGCCCTTCAGTGACAGCCCACAGCTCGTCTCAGCCTCCACCAGCCAAAGCCACGTTATCAATGGCTGTCTCCTCACTTCCAGTACCTGCTGCTGTAAATCATACCCCAGAGCAATGCTTAAAAGAAAGCATCTAAATCACAAAATAAAACAGGTCAGAGCTGCAATTATGATCAGTGAAGCAGGCATCAGTATGTTGTGCATAATTAAAATGACTGTAGGACTTCTCTATAAATATCAGCCAGAAAAGTGTCTCTTTGTGTGTGGGCATAAAAATGAGATGCAGGAAACAGCCTGCTCTGATGTGACAACATGACCTTGGAACAACTTTGTTGCCTCCACACCAGAGTAATTACACTGTTGAAACGTCTGATTGTGTCCCTCTTGCCATCAGCAGCAACCAAGCCTTTGCAGCAATAAATGTGGAGCAAGTAACAGTTCAATAAAGATCCACAGACAGACTCGATGTGCAGGGGGTGCTGCTCCTTGCAGTTCTCTAAAGCTGCAGTTCCAAGAGCAGGGGCTCTCATTTTCTTCTTTAAAAGTCTGAACGCGGCTTGGAGATGAAATCTGCTCAAGATGATAAATGGATACCATGCAAAGCTTGTCTTACACACGTCTTCAAATATTTTACTTACTGCTCATCAATCTTCCCCATCTACGCAGCATTCTTAACTACTTTGCAGCAAGAAAGCCGATCCCCCCGGGGAATTTGGGAAGCAAAATCCGTTCCCACTCTTCTCAATGCTCCGACGACAGGAAATATGGAAATGTTAAATGGAGAGTGGTGCTAAAGCAGAGGTTTGCTCCAGACCACTGTGTGATTGCCAGACTGAGCCGCGGGGCAAGGGCTGGCCCTGGCTGGACCCGCGAGTCAGGGGCAAATCCACGCGGTGCATTTTGGACCTTGTGAGTCCCAATATTCACAGTTTCGCTGGCAGCAACTCAGAACCACAAATCAAGTCTGAAACGCTGTACAGGGCAGGCTCCACAACTGAGCAGGTCAGTAACTTCAGCATTAATGAGCAGCACAAAAGGACTGCTTCCATTAGCACAGGGAAAAACCAGAAGTTTGACAAGTGACAACACGCGTGGTACGTTTTTATTCAGAGCTATTTCAAAACACAAATACTTCAATCAATAATCACTCACCTCCCATTCAATACCCCAGTAATCCCCTTTTGTCCAGCATAATGCCTAGACACAATTTTATTGACTCAGCAGTATTCTCCTAGGACGCACCATTCTTTGACTACTAATGACCGGGTGGGTACATTTCTGCCTGCAGCCAAGTATTTATCAGGCGGAAAGCAAATATGTGATTCATTGATTCATAAAACATGGCAGATAAATAATAATGAAAGACCTATGCATCATTCTTGTCGATGTGCTGAGATTTGCTGAATGCACAGAAGGTTGGAGGTAAAGAAAAAAAAATAATCAAAAGTGTTCATCTGCAAGAACATGTAACAGATATTGAGGCAAAAGCTCACTCAGGGGCTAAAGGGACTCTGCCACCAAGACCAGATTATTAGCACTGGAAAATACACAGCCTGGTCTTGTGTCCAAAAATGCAACATCACCACATGCTCCAAAAGAAATGATCTAAACCATCTCACAACCCAAGGAAATGTTGCAAAAGATTTATTGGTTGGGGGAAAAAATGATGGGATTTAAGAAATGAAAGGAATTTTTTGTGGATATTTCACAAGCTGAATGAGTAAAAGAGTACTTGATAAATTAATTAATATAAATTATTTTCCCTACGATATATTAATACGCTGGAGAGCATTCAAAAGTCACAAATTAAACAAAATAAAATCCTGCAACGATATGAACTGGAACACTGTGAAAATCAGGAAAAATAAGCAAGGAGGAAACAGTTGTCATTCTCAAATCATGCAAATATAGATCTTCCTTATAAAGAATAATGGTGCATCCAAAACAGTAATTTCCTTAAAATAAGCTACATAAAGTACTAGAGGAGAGGCACATAATACATGACACTGTTGCAGCTCTGTCAGGTCACCATTTTCTTTTTAAGGTGTTATACTGCTTGAGCTTCTGCTGGGAATTCTCCCCAGTAAATTTCCTTTATATGTCACTTTTCTGGACTGACATTTGAGGGATGCTTTGAAAAGATTTGGAGATCTTCTGGAATAACTGCATGGAGCTGGTAACCCTCAGCAGGCAGGAACACAGCAGCTCCCTGGGAGATCCCCCCCTTACAGATCAGTGGTTTTGGTGCAGGACAGGAGTCAGGGAGTCTCATGAGCCATTTGGACACAAATCCAGGTTCAGATCCTCTTGTGCTCTGGGAAACCACTCACGGAGCAGGCAGCCAGTTCTAACACAGCCTCTGTGCAGCGTCTCAGCCCCACTCACGTGGGGACAGAGATACAACAGCCCAGGGGAAAAAAACAACCTTGCAGAACACCGGGCCAAAGCCATTGGAGCCCAATGCTGTGCTAAATAAAGTAGAAGTACTCTGAAATCCCAGCTTTGGCACAGCTCACAGAGCAGCCTGGTCCAGCCTGGCAGCACTTTCTGCATTTTACCAGGTCACCCATCTCCTGTTGCTCAAACTCAAAGAAAAGTGGCACCTGTCTGTTAATACATTCCTCTGTCAGAGCCTGTTGAGTCCCCCTCTGCCCTTCTCCCTATCCCTCACCCTTGCAGGAGACAAACTCCATTCAAGGCAAGTAACATGAAGAAAGCTCATTTCCTTTGAGCTTATTTACAAGTTTTACCATTAAACTTGCCCACATTATGCAAGCAGCTTGCAATCTTCCCTAATTCTCTGACTTTAATTATATAATTGAACAACCTAAAAACTCATTTTTTCCAGGAAACATTAAACATTACCATCTTAATGAAATTCTTAATGAAACCATCCTCCCTGCATGCAAATGACTGGCACTGGATTTGCTTATCACACTGATAGACAAAAGGACAAATGCCCTTCCTTCTGTCAACCATCAGGACTGACAGCCCTTCCTAAGGACACTCCTCCTTGGATGGATGGATGGATAAGGCTGACACAATCACAGACAGGAGGAAACATCACAGGAGAGGGCAAGGAAGCATCCAGGAAAGGTCAGTAAGTGGGAATAAACCAACAACAGATACTCAGTCAAGGCAAACTTTTTACCTTAAGCTCAAATGAGTTATGAGGGGCTCTACTTCAGCTGAGTTGTAACATATGGGGTAGGAAGAGCTGGAGCAGTGAGTCAGGGGTCTCAGCAGGGTCTGTTGCAGCCAGGTACGGTCCATAAGGAAAAAGCTGTGGGGCATTTTAGACACTTGACTGTTATAATCTGTTTCAAGACACGTCTCAACCTTCCCCAGCTCAAACACCCTCCTTGTGTTGCCTTTGTCTCAGAGAGACTCTTGGCTCCAACTCCACTGCTGCAGGCATGGAACATTCACCAACAAACAAGAAACTGCCTGGGAAGGAGCCCTGCCCGTGGCATGGCCTGTGCTGGGAGCACTTCTCCTTCCCCATGCAGCTGGACATGCCCATCATGTCGCAGCACACAGGGATGCTGCTGTGTCGAGCAGCAGCTGTGCTGCATGGACCCAAGATATCTGCAGGAGTGAAACCTCCAGGAAAAGCTGCAAAAGAGCTGGGGGAAAATAGAAACCAGCACTAAACTTCCTGTGTAAACTTCCCATTGCCTCTCTCACCTCACCCACCAACTCACCAGTCCTTTGTACTAAAGCAGCTGCAGGGGAGAGGAGCATCTGTCCCCTGCCAAGCGTGTGGAGGTACCTTTCTGGACCCAGGTCCTCTGGTTGTTGCTGCTCTCCACAGCAGACCTTTGAGGCACTGGCCCAGCCATCACTCCAGACAATTTGATTTACAGGCTGCAGCACTATTTTCCCAAAGCAGACCCATTCTGCTCCCTTCCAGCCTTTTCTTGCAGGGTATTTTTACACAGCCGATTTCTTGTGCAGTACCAAGCTCTACCCATCCTAAGAAATTTTCGTCACGAATATTTCGGGTGCATCCATTCCTTCACTGTCACTTTGTGACCTCCAGTTCTTGTTTTTGATACCAGTTCAAAGACACCACGAACGTCTTTCATTTCTATTCCCATCAAAAACATGTGTAGTTCAAAGACACGACCTTGGCGTCTGCTTCTGCAAACAACGCTGGCCTCAGTGCTACACCAAAATCCATGTCACTGAATCAGCTTGCTCGAGCCTCTTCTAAATCTAATTCTTCCTAAATCTAATTCCCACAGATAAAGAGCAGAATAGTTTTATTCAATAAGCATTAATTAGTTCTTTTTTCTCCACTCTCCTGCTTCCCTGCACTTACAGCATCCTACCCCTTTGGCCCACAGATACACCTCACCCTGCTGCAGCTCCCAGATTCTCCTGATGATTTATTGACAATAAAACTCAAGCCCCAGGTGCCTTTCCCAATTTACAGTCAGATCTGCAATTACGTGGTACGTGGTCATAGTAAACTTTAAAATAAACAGAGATAGCTGGGGTTAGTAATTTAAAGGGAAAGAAGGAAAAAACAAAGAGGTGTCAGTGTCCTGGGACTACCCTAACCAGAAGGTCTGGGAGGGAATATTGCAAGAGTTAAAGATCCAGCAGAGCTTTGGAGATGGGGATCTGAACCTGACCCCTGTGTGGCCTCCACTAAGGGCATTCTTCTCCTCAGATTCCACCTGCTGTCAGCTGAATGTCTGGCACTTTTAAAGACATAAGGGCAAAATGGTCTTTTCCATTTCAAGTCTAAAAAATATAAATATTTTTGAGTCAGCTACAAATATCTGACAAGCTAATTGCTTGGTATCATTAGCAGATTAAAGAATTAACTTTACTTAGGTCATGCATCTAATCCAGGTGAATTTCTTATGCTGGTTTGAAGAAAAAGGTTAGGGAGCCTTGATTTGACAAGCTCTCACCACCAGTCTTGATAAAAAATCTGCCAAGTTCTCCCCACAGTTGCAAATAAGTTCTATTTTCCAGCTCTCCATCTTTCCTTAAGGTACTACAGCCCTGCCAGCACCAGAAC
This sequence comes from Lycocorax pyrrhopterus obiensis, assembly GCA_014706295.1. NCBI lineage: Eukaryota > Metazoa > Chordata > Aves > Passeriformes > Paradisaeidae > Lycocorax > Lycocorax pyrrhopterus. The sequence goes on from JACSVZ010000018.1 coordinate 12,834,692, forward strand.
ATTATCTGTGTCTGGAGCAGAAACGCTTTTTAAAGCTCTGGTAGGCAAAGGTGTTCTTGATCCCATGAGAGCCCATGGTCCTAAACAACAACAGGAATAACCTAACTCACAATTAACACAGTCTTGGTGCTCAAACAGTCCAGCTGAAACCAACTGATATATTTGTCCAGTAGGGTAAGAAAACATCCACAAAGCACAGGGGATCAAAACATGGCCATTGAGGCCCAAATCAACTCATTAAATAAAATTAATGGGAGCAATTCCATTGGCCTCAGTGGGAATTCAGTCCAGTGTACAGCTTATAAAGCACTTTCACCAAGTGCCTTTCATTCCAGGCTCTTTACAGCAGAGGTGCATCATTATTTGCTATAACCCCAGAACCTTCCCCTGGTCTGCTTTGTTTTCCACTCCATGATTCATTCCAGTCTCTCAGAGTATTCCCTTGTCGTGCATTTTTGTCCTTGGCATTGTTTTCTGTCCTTTGCATCCCGAGTGCTGTATTCCTCAGCAATTATTTATGGAAGGGACCCATCCAGCCCCAGATCCCTGCCCCAGCCGTATGTCAGTGCAGCTCCAGCTGTTTGCCTCCCAGGAATTCCATCACCTTTTTGCTCTCAGGCTGCAGCTCAACATTCCTGACAGCTCATCCTCTCTGCAGGAGCAGAGCTCCATCCTACCACATGGAAGATTTCCATTTAGCCATTTGCACATGGAAGCATGAATGCTAAAAGGGGGGTCCCCAAAAATCTACTTTTTTTGGCTATTAAATCTAGGACAACATTGACATCCTATTTTACTCTGATATAGAATTTGTCTCTTTATTCATCCCAATAGAAAGTCTTATTGTTTTTTATCATGGTAGCATTTGTGATAACAAAAAGCAACTCAAAGTACTCAAATCACACATGCTTGGACACACCAGCCCAAAAACAAGACTCCATCACACTTGCTGCACAGATTTCTGTCTGGTTTGGTCTTCTCTCTTCTCTTTCCTCTCTATTCTTCTCTATTTGTAAAAGAAGAAATAATTTTTGCCTTTCCAAGTGGGAAATCTACAGTGACAGGGTGGGAAAGGGAAGCCTTTAGCAGTGGGAAGGGGAGGACAGCCAAGTGCCTTGGAGATGCACCAAAAGTGCTGACTCTGCCCCTGAAAAACAGGAGCAGCCTCCTGGTCATGCTCCATGGCTCTGGCCAGGAAGGATGCCCTTTCCAAAGGAGGGATATTGATTGCAAGGAACCATCCCACCACCACCCCCTGGCAAGAGGTCACTGCAAATCTTCCCCTCCTCTCACTCACATCTGTCTTGTTGAGCCTGTGGAGATTCTGCGGATCACAGCAGAGCAACTGAATTACTCCAGCTAATGAGAACGTAATGTTTCATCGCCAACTTCCACAGTCACTTAAATCTATCCTTATCTAATTAATTTTGCAAAACAAAAAGTGACTAGGCAAATAAACTCCACAAGCTGACAGCTGTAATCTTATGAGTTGCTGTTCGGTCAGCAAACAGACCAAGAAAGTGTAAGGGGGCCAAAGAGGAAAGGATGAAGAAATTATTCAATGAATGATTGACTTTAAACCAGTGCAAAATTTGGGGAGGGCAAAAAACCCCACAACTGACCTTCTTTGGCTCTGTAAAAGTGCCACCACTGCCATCCTGCTATTGAAAGGCACAGAGGCTCATGAGTGGCAAATGAAATAGAGCCGAGCTACCCAGAGCTAAGGCAGCCACAGCCCATCTCAGAAAAGCAAAATTAAACAACATTAGCAATGACCCATTTCCTCAGCAGGGGCCAGCCGAGCTAATCTGGCACTGGAGGAAACACGCTGAGGGTTTCCCCACCCAGAGATTGCTCTCTGCCAACGCTTCCACTAATCCACCTTGCCCCAAAATGGTTGACCATTTCTGTTTAAAGAAATAAGTGGGGATTAAGAGGAGGAAGCCTGAAATCCAACTGTATTGAAATTAAACTGGCAAGGAAGGCGAACTGCTGAGAAAGAGGGATTTGCTCTGGAAGGAGATGCAGCGCTGCTGTGGGATGGGGGGGAGTTGTACAGAGGGTGCAGCAGTCACACACCAGTGATGCCCTCACTAGCACAGGGGGATGCTCATTTCTGGGGGTTTATACTCGGTTTTTTTCTTTCTTAAGTAGAAAAAGGAATTCCCTGCCTCTTCACCTCTGCGGAAACAGGCTCAAACATTACTTTAGCCACACAGACAGACCTTTCACTTGTGCTGCAGGTAAATGTTTTCACTTAAGTAATCTAAACTGCAGTGGCAGCAAGGTTGGACTCAATGATCTTAAAGGTCTTTTCCAGCCTAAACGATTTTATGATTCTACGACAGCTGCTTCAAGTGTTTGCTCCCATCTTTTCCACCTCACTCCCCCCTGCCACACTTTTATTTACCTTGCCTATATCTACAGACATTTGTATTCTCTTTGCTACCAGTTCCATTTTCCCACTTTTTCCCCTTAAAAAAAAAAGAAGGCAGCCCCTCTGCTGATGCCTCCTGGCAGAGATCTTTGACTGCAATCAGAGTAATCTTCATTTATTCCAGCTGAGGATCTGACCCCGGGACTTCCAGTGCTTGAGCTGTAATAGAAGTAGAATCAGACCAGGCCATTACATGTTTGGGAGATGTCCAACACACTTTCAGGTGCTACAGAAAGCAGTGCCAGCAATTCTGCAATTTGTATGGATTTTTTTTTCCCCATCTGTATCAAGCAGGGATGATCAGTGCAATGGGTAGGACAGAAATATTATCCAGGCACTCTTTTGATTATCAAACATGCCAAGATCTGCCACAAGGTTTAGTTGCAGGGTGAGGAGCCCAGGGACATGCACCAGCCCATTTTACAACTCAAGGCTTACTTGCATTCCTTTTTTTTGTTTGTTTTCAGTCCAAAAAGCAAGAGAGACCCCATAAGTCAGAATGTCTGGTGTGGCACTGCTGCAGGGGCCAAGACCCTCAATATGTGCCACTTCTGGCCAACAGAGCCGTCTTCAGATCCAAATTGGGACAATTTATTTAAATTTGGAAGGAAGTTCAAACTACACCAGAAATCCAATCACAGCAAACAACTGACACAAGAGACTGGTCACATTTTACACTTAAGCATCCAAAAAGAAGTGGATTTTTATTCTCCCTTTCTTCCTTCAGACTGAAAAACTTTATCATGGTTTTTCCTATTTCTCCACAGGAAATATAGCCCAAGATGAGACAAAGGACAGACACCAGACACTACCAGGTCATATCCTGAACCACCACATTTTCAACAAGAACACGGAGTAATTACATTCAGGACCCTAAAGGGCTGCCTCCCTCAGCACACACGGTCCAGTCCACAGGAGACTTGTACAAATCTTTGGGGATAATAATGATAATCTTCATCTTCTAAATACAATTATGCCTGGACAAGGGACAGGGCACATTCTGCTTAACCCCAACTACACGGAAGTCATAAAACCCTCCCTGGAATACTGAAACAGAGCTGCCAGTTCCTCTCTACCCGACTGCTCTCACTGGAAGAGGCCCCTACTGTTTGCTTAATAAAGTGTTTTGCAAGACAAACCAAGAGCATCACAGGGTGGCAGTGACACAGGAACCACCCTCAGCCCAAGAGCTGTATCAATATGTCCCTGCACACACGGGCCAGCAAAGAGCCTGACCCTGCACACACCGACAGCAGCTCTTCCTTGCAGGAGGAGAACTCAGCCAAAGCCTGACAAATACAATTAACAGGTGAGGAGAGACATGCCCAAGAACAAACAGGTTTATTTGTGCAGTTATTCTTGCACTAGGATGATGCATTCTGGCATAACTTGCCCTGCCCTCCATTTCTATCCCTCTAGCACTCTGCCAGTCTCCCAGGAAGGCCAGGAATAGGAATATGGCTCTTTTTTCTAAGCAATCTCATTTCTTTCTTAGTTTGTCTCTCTCTACTAATGTCTTGGGTTAACTAATTGAATTCAAGTTGCTTAATTGAAACATCTTGGGTTAACTAATTGAATTCAAGTTGAGACATGTTAAATGCAGTGCCTGTTTCTGATGCAGCAGGAGGGGGGAAAAACCTCAAACAGTGAGTGTCAGAGCCCTCTGCATTTATTGGCAGCATTTTTATTTTTTTTACTTTGACGTGGATTAGGATCATCAGAACAATATTATGGAGACCATTCAAATTTCTAGCCAAGAACGAGAGAGAAGACATTCCTTTTGTACAACAACATTTCTGTAAATTTTGTTTAGCTTGCGTGGGATACAGTTAATTACAGTAATCTATCAAACTGGCACAAGGTAGTATTCACACACAAAGTTTTTCCTGCAGTCAGGATCCTTAGTTTCATATGAGACTGGTTTGTGCTAATTGAATTTTCACTTGGGTAGATAAAATCTTTAACAACTCTGGAATAACTAAGTGCTCTTTGTTCAATGATGTGGATCAGAATGATTTACAGCACCTTTCACATAATCATGCTAATTTTGCTTTCATATGATTAATTAAAACAATATGTTCTTTCTTTGTAAAATAGAATTAGTGCACCCAAGGAGACAGGTTTTATTGCAAACTTCTTTTTCTGGTACTAAAAGCAATTTTCACACACCACCTCTTTGGCAAAGCTAAATGAACACGCTTAAGTGGGCCAGGAAACTGCGGCTGGGGTCAGATCCCTCCGTGGAGTGCCACCAACAGGATCTGCAGTTTGCACCAGGGATGGTTCAGCCCCTGTGCCAGAAGGAAGATTTTGGCATCTCCAGGCCAAAGTCCCTTCCCACTGCCAGAGTTTCCTGTAGACCATCTCTGTCTCATCACATCTGGAGCCAAATTGGACATTCCTGCCACAGCACAGAAACTCAAATGCTAAAATGGATCGTGCTTGTGGTCCGAGCTCTGGATTCAGCACATGCCTATGGAACAGGATGTCTGACTGTGATGGTCACGCTGGGTCTGACCCTTGGGAAGGGTGAGAGGGAACGTGACAGGGCATTGCTCTGGGTGTTGGGTGCCAACTTCACATTGTCCCTTCCAGTTCTTGTTACTGTGCCTCGGCAACATTATTTAGATCTTCTCCTTGAGGTAAATACTGATGAAATACCCCAGATAATGAGAGCTGTTAGAGGAGAATGGTGAAGTGGATCCCATGGGGGACTCTGGAGGGGAGGCAGGTGCTCTGGCTGATGGCAGAAAGTGAAGAGGGAACCTCAAGAGATGCTCTAATGGCACCAAAGGGGTAATTGTGCAACCTGATGCACGAGAATGTAGATTCACAACCATCATTACAATTAATAGCAAAACTAATGGCTAAACTCCCCACACAGAGCACTCAGCATTTACCTCCAAGGGCTCCCTCCTGTCTTATTTCACTTCAAGTCTGGATCAAAGCTGGACCAGAAAGGTCACCCAACCCAAAGTTTCAAACACACTGAAGTATCACAACTCTGACTACGTGCCTGGATCTAAGATGTTCTTTAATGCATGAAACAGTGAAGAAAAGCCAATAATGCTGGGTTTCTTTAACCAATTTAAAAAAAATCACAATAAGAAGTTTATTTCCATCTGTAAGCCCAAGATCTCAAGGCACGTTGCCTGAAGTACCCACGTGTACCAGCAAAAAGAAAAAAGAAACCCCTCAGCTGCCAAATGTCACATTTCAAGAAGTGAACCCACCAACCAAACCATACAGAGAAACCTGCATAGAGGCATAAATACAAGGAGAGTGAAGATCAGTCAAGGTAATCATTTGTGTGGGGGAAAAAAAAAATCAACACTGGACAGATCGAATTAGAATAAAACCAGCACTTGAATCTAATACCAACGCTAAAATGTGCTGGGCAGAAAACAGAATACTTTTTGGAAAGCAACTGGGAAAAAATTAGGCATCAGATAGAGACAGCCCATCAGCAGGTAAAGGAATTCAAGAAATCAATCAAGTTTAGGACAAGCTGAGTATAGATGGAACAAGCACATCCACTGATGCAAGGATAAACAAGCACTCCCAAAGAGCCTGGAAAAGACATCCTCTCAGGAAAGCAGTGCAGTTGATATGGACACTGAAATGGAAATATTAAACCCAGTCCTGACTCCTATAAAAGACTGATGTACAAAAAGCCAGGGGAAAAAAAAGGAAAAGTTTTGCATCCATGTTTTTTCTGTCCCTACCAAAGAGTTTCCAAGGACTGTCTGATTAAAGGACCTTCACCACACCCTCTGCTGTAACTATCTCCACATCTCAGCTTGCTCTCTCCAGCAGGCAGGAAGGTGTACAGTTATTGGGAATATTCCTGCTGCTGCAGATAACTCCTGGTGCACACGGTCGCCTCCAGGGCAGGGGATGAGCAAACCAGCAAACCGCATGTGACAGGCCACTTACTGCACTTCATGGCAATGCTCAGGATGCAGTTTGACTACAGTCCTACCAGGCTCTAATTTAGGTGTCATGACTGCTTCTCTTCAGTGCCTGATGCACGAAGAGGAGCCCTGGCCTGTTCCTGGTCTTAACCTCTCCGTGCTCCCTGCAGCTCATGGGATGCAGCAGCTGTGGCAGCCGAGGGAGCTGCCCCTCAGTCCTGTACCTTCAGTGCTACTGTATAAAATAAAAACTCCATCTAGGAAAGCATGGAGAGAGCAGACTAATGGGCTGCTCCTGGCTCAGGGTTGTCTGCACACTACCCGTGGTCAGACACTGTGGTCAGTCTGTCTGTCCACTCACTGCATCCATCAGTCCTGTTGGAGCCCGAGCAGGCTGGGAGCCACACTCTGCTGCCACCTCCTCCAGTGATTGACATTTCCTGGTTCTGTAAAATTAATTTGATGACTGAATTAAACTAATAATTGTTTCATTTCCAAATATGGTCTCTGGGTGCATTTGACTCAGAGCATGTTTCTCTTGGGAGGTGCCAGGGAGATCCAGTTGTATTACTTATGGAATCTGGGCTAATTTAATTAATTTTTGATGGAAAGTGCTTGATTTTGCAGATGGTAGCTGTCTGCAGGGCCACACACAGTTGCCGATATCTTTTCACTTTCCTCTGTGATGCAAGAGATGATAAAGGGCCCAATTAATAAAGTCACCTTGAGAGGGAGACCTCCTGTTAGTGGGAGAACCAGAAGTGATTCACCGTTTGGGAAAATTCTGGTTTCCTTATATCCATATTATCAAGCACTCGCCCACTCACAATATGCCTCTTGAAAACAACTGAATGCTGAGGGAGTCCATATGTCCACACTTTCACAAAGTCTTTCAAAGCAAGGTAACGATCAGAAGCATATTTATAAATGACATCCTGAAATTGTGCCCTTTCCCTCTTTCACCGGGCATCACCTCCAGTTCCATGTGCTCCCACTGGTCCCCACCAGCCCTACACAAAGGTTGTCATCCCATGTCAAAAGTTTGGGGACCTGAGTGCTGACAATGCAGAAATAGCACCAGAGTAAATGACAATAAACAGTTGTTTCAAAAGTAACCTGTGCTGTTCAGACAATTAAATCCCGTTTTCCACTTTTCCCCAGCCAAGGGAAGAGTCACAGGTCTCCACCCAAGAGCACCACACGTGCTTCTTGTGCTGCCACCAACATCCACAGCAGCTTCAAAGCCATTGCTAGGGCTTCTAGCAAGCTCCCTAGGGAAGGCTGCTCCTCTCCACTCTCTGCCTTAAATTCTCTGTGGAAAAGGGAAAATATTTTTGTTTCTTGCCCTCCATCTTGGCTACCTAGATCACTTCTTCCTGCAAGTCCAACCACTGTTCGCTGTGAGTACACACAGAATCCAGTCCTGCAAAAGGAACAGGGTCTCTGATCTCACAGGGATTGAAATACCAACATGACACAAGCAAAATTAAATTGAGCCAGTCAGCATTTCACGGTAAGTGCCCTGTCAGCAGGCAGAAGTGAGGTGGAGAGTATCAACTCATCCCCACAGCTCACAGGAAATCCTGACAGGCACCTCAGTCTGCAGAGCATGAAACACAACGGTAAAGATGCATCTTGGAATTCGAGATTTACTCTCAAGGGCAAAGTGTTTGAGCTCTGCTGAACCACTCACAGCTTTAAACAGCATGGAGAATAAGGAGCATCAGCTCAGCTGCTTTCTCCAGAAAAGATGCACAAGATCTAGGTCATCGTCTGTCAGCAGTGAGGAGGAAACCTCCCCAGAGAGAATTAGCCAGAGGAGGAGGAGGAGGAGGAAGTTCGGAAGTGAAGGTGGAATAGTTTTACAAAAAATGAGGAGGTGAGAAAAAGCTCTCCAGAGCTCTGAATCATCCTACAGAGGAAGAAAATGGTGGATTTCAGTGGTACTGTGAGATGCTGGGTGGCCTCAACCCCACTCCTAAATGTGGATCACTTTCTATCATAACTGATGAAGCTATTTCCATTTAAATATCCATTCTACAGGGGCCAAACCACAATTTGTAAGGTTTTATCCCTCAGGCTGTCTCAAAGCACTGAAGGAAGGAGTAGATAGAAAGCAAATGGCACACACAACGATGCCATGGGGTGGCCTTGTAAACTCAGGTGTCCTCTCCTGAGGCTCTGTCATCTGCCAAGGACTGCACAGACATCAGCAGAGGGAGCTGAGGATATCTCTGTGGGGTTTGGTGCCTTCAGAGCAGAGGATCTCATCATGAAACCCTGGCAGTGACAGATTATTTTTACCCACAGCTCCTTCCTATTTATTACAGAGTCATAAAACGGTTGGGGTGGGAAGGGACCTTTAAAAGTCACCGAGTTCAACCCCTCACACTCAGATTCTTGAGACAAGCTTTCATTCTGGACGCTCCTTTCTGTTAACGAGGCTCAGAGCCTGAAAAATCCAAAGCCAGAAGAGGGAACACACGCACCCAGCAGCATCCACACACACTGACAACAGCAGCCTGGTCCCTCATGACTCCCCTTGGGACAGAGGAGGGCTAGGAAGAGAAAAGCTTGATCCGGCAGTGCTGATGTTATAAGGCTTCCAGCACAATATTAAATTAGAGGATTGGTAGTCCCTCCAGGACCACATACTGTTATTTGTAATACAGCTGAGCTCCACTTAAAATGAGGACTTGTGAAAGGAATAGACTACTGTAAAAAGAATTAATTTTCTGTACTCCAGATCAGAGCCACAGCACTGAAGTGAGGCCTTTGGAAACAAGTGACCAAAAAGCAATAAACCTATTAAAAATAAACTTCTACTGCACCAAAAGGGTGAAATAGGGACCTGTCAAAGGAATGGCACAGTTAAATGAACATGTTTTCTGTTTTGCAAATCAAAGCAGATTTCCCAGAGAAATGGATCTTTTTGGAACAAATGCTTCCTTTAGGATTGGGCATTTTGGAACTGCAGCTTGACTTTACAGCATGGCTGTGCATTAAGCAGACTTTTACTAGAGCAGAGAAGTTACAGATGTAGTTAGTCAGGAAAAAATTAAAAGATGATTATCAGGATGGTTAGGCATTAAAGACCTGGAGAGAGACTGCTTGGCTCATTTTTCCAGAGAAAATGCTCTGGAGCTGCAGCTTTCAGGGCATGGTAGTGACTGTGTCCAGTGCCTTGAGAAGAGACCCTGTTTAAAGGCAAGTTCCCCTTTTCTCAGTGACTCTGGCTCCACTCTATTCTTTGCCAGTGACAGCTGTGGTTTGCACCCCTGGTAGGTTGCAGCAAGGGCACATCCAGTTTATTCCAAGCTCTGGCCCCTGTTCCCTAAATTTCATGACAGAGACTCACCACTTTCATGTCCTGTCATAGGCACCTCCATCAGGTTACACAGGTCCTGTGCATTACCTATTCTCAGCCCCATTGCTCCAAAAATATGTGTATTTCGATAAAAGTCGAAGGGTTTGATGACAAAAAAGTTTTGGCTTTTCTCCCAGCCTGATGCAGACAGGTCAGATATTCCGGATCCACCCATGCAGGTGAAGGTAAGAGTTTTGTACTTTCGAAAACAAACAAAGCAGGCATTTCTAGGAGCTGCAGTTCCTCAGAAAAACATCAGGCAAGGACTTAAAATTAAAATGGCTGAACCAGCAATGGTTATGTGTATCCAAAACACACCCATTGTGGTGAGAGGGAAACTGCCTCACCCTTAGGCCTTGGAAAAATTCATCCAGTCCCTGCAGTTTTCCAAAGTGACAAGGTTTTATTTACCTAAAAGAGATGTATCCGGATTTTGATGAGCTCTTGCTGCTTTTTAATCTATCACTCAGGGAGCTGCTCTTGCAGGGAGCGTTTGACACTGAGTGAGAGGCAGCAGTGCCTGGCAAAACCCGATTTGCCTGTTTTCACGGAGGCTGTGTTTGAGCATCCATCAGGTGTGCTGCGCACACAGCCCAGCCAGACTCTGCTCCCTGGAAAGTTTGGCAGACATCACAGCACTGTCTCTCACTCAGAGTGTTTTTTTCTTCTCTCACTACGCAGATGAAGGAGAAACTCGAGGAGACAGTCACCCTTCCTCCTCACACCGCTTTTGCACTTCACAGTAACGGCGTCGCTGAGCTCTACAAAGTCTCCATCTTTTTCTTGCTCTGAGTGTGGTAAGACGCAGCAGTTTTATTCCACCTTTAATAACATGGAAACTGGCATTTAATTTTTAATGTTAGCTTAAAACCCAGGAGGTTGCTGGGCTTTGCAGGTGAAATCAATCTCGTCTTGGGTCATTTGGAGAGTTCAGGAGTCCAACACCACTGCTGGCAACAAATTCCTTCCTCCCCCTCTCCCCTCCTCTCTCAAACACCCTTCCAATTTTGCTGGACTAAAGGCAGGGGGAAGGTCAGGTGACTGGCCGGGCTCCTGGGGTACTGCAGGGGCCATAAACCAACAGGAATTAAAGCAGGATATACATGCCAGGTTATCGAGCCCATTTCCTGGCCAGTGCAGTTTAGTGGCCACACGTTCCCTTGTGCTTTATCTACAGCTCTGGAACAGAGCTTGCTGCTGTCCCTTTCTGGTCACTAGGACTTTGCAGCTCTTAGGCTGACCTGCAGGCTGGTTTGATCCTACCTGCAAAGGCTGTCTTGTCTAAGAAGAAAAAAAAAATCCAATGTATAAAGGAATAGATAAGAACATATTCCTGCAGAGATGAGTCCCTGAGGTTTTGGGGTTTCCTGCACTACCAGCAAGTTCACCGGACTTGTGACACGGGTCCCTACCACAGTGTTTTAAAACCTGCTTCAGAGAACAGACTGCTTTTTCTTCTCTTTGGATTTTCTAAAGGGAAAGATCAAGAGACTAGAATGGAAGAGGGGAGGGGGAAAAAGCCACAAATAGGATCAGTTCCAAGAATATCAGCTACTTGTCAGCTCTGCAAAATAGCTGTTAATTTATAGAGGAGAAGTGTGCAGGTTCTGTCAGAGCCATACGTCAAAGCTTTCTCACTATGATACCTGCCTTTATTTGGCCTTCATATTATGGACCAAATTGGATTTCTCTGGTTCTGGATAAACTGCACAAGGGTGATGTACACTGTGATTTATTGCTACAAGTGCTTAAAACGCCTCCCACTAAATTTGTAGTGACCTTACCACACTATTAAAACCTGAAGTAAATAAGTGCACTGAGTAAAGGTTAACACCACCTCAAATAAAACAAACAGCAAACAGAGGGGATAGGAGATTCTCACCCCCATCACTGGCACAATCCAGGGAATGAAATTGCTGGATGTCCTGGCAGCACCAGGGAAGAAAGCAGAGGATGCAGAGATAAGGAATGTGGTTTAACCCCTCAGCTCAGCCCCCAGCCCTGCAGCCCACCAAGCAGCACAGCTTTGCTCTGACGTGTTTTCACCTCGGGAAGCCCCTGGATCAGGATCCACAATGAGCAGCATCCCTCTGCCTCCAGCCCAGGCTGGGCAAACACAGCAGCACCGAGGCTCACAGGGCTCCCTCTGTGCAGGGAGCCTGCACCGAGCACCAAAGCCCGAAAACCACGGAAGAGGACAGAGCAGTGACTTCTGAAGCAATAGCTCTGCAGCCACAAGAAGATGCTTTTGAGAAAAAAAGCTTCACACCGTGGTCTGAAAAGGGAGTCATCACCAAATCTAGCTCAGAGTTTTAAACAAGAGCTGAGTATTTTCCCCATGGTAATTAGTTCAGGTTTATTTTCTAAAAGGCCATGCCCAGGTCATGTCTTCTATTGTCTCTGACAAAGATTTATAAGTTAGCAGATACCTGAATAAAATTAGTATCAGGAAGTAGTGGAGCCCTTGGAGAAACGTGAACAAGGTGAACAGATGCAGACACTGATCCAGAGAAAGAAAAAGAAACTTTTAAGCCACAGATTTGAACAGATTCTGTACTGGTTTGTAGGGAGAGATATTCTCATCTCCAGGTGCTCATTATTACAGCCAGATAACAATAAAGTTTTCTGCAACTCAGAGCACGAGAACACACCTTCCCCACATCAGAACTCAAATGAAAAGCAAAATTTATGAAGGGGAAAAGCATTTTTCATTAGAGATCCCCCCCCAAAAAAAGGTGTTTTAAGTCCTCAAGACAAAAGGGAAAAAAAAGAACCCATTTCTTAATGAAAGCTGAAGCAGGTTTTATCCATTTGGCCTCAGCAGTTAGAAATGTTTTTTTATTCCAAAATAAATATTCATTTCCCATTTCATGTAAGTGTGAAGTTCTGAAAGTTTCTCTCCAAACATTAAACTGTTTGAATATAACATTTCGTACTCTCAGCCTCATTTTCTCTCTGATACATCAGCAAAGGTGAGCCAGGTCATTAGAATCTCCTTCCTTTTTATTCCAACAGCAGTTGTGATAATAAATTCATTATTTTCATAATTGCTCCATTATAATTTAGTAATAGATTCACATTAATTTCAAAAGTCCTACTACGAGGCATTATCCAAACAAAATAAGAAACAATTAAAATTAAATTTATCTAAAACCCTATTTAGAAGGCATTATCCAAACAAAATAAGTAATACGTAGCATGAAATTTATCTAACATCCTATTAAAAATGATAACTTTGAGGCCAAAGAAAATATTTTACATAAAAGCACACAAGATAATTGACTTTTTCTGCTGTGCTCTCGAAGCAAGATCTGGTAGCCAGCGCTAGTGCTGAAACAAACAGAACTGCTGGGCAGCCACAGAGGCTTCACACCCCCAGGGCTGATCCCAGCACCCCACCCAAGACCCCTCAACTCACCCAGGCTGGGTCACCCTCCCCAGTAATTTTACTTTAGGAATTTAGAGATTTATTACACCAGTAAGAAACTCACTTTTGTCAGGGCAGCCAGGACTCCTTGGGAAGCTTCTTCCTGCTGCCTTCAAGCCTCCAGGTTAAGAAATTCCTCTCCTGGAGCTGCAGGGAAGCTCCATGGGTAATGTTTCCTCCTGCCAGCACCAGCAGGCAATCAAAGCCTTACCTGGGCAGCTCCACACCCCCAGAGTCTCCACCAACAGCTGTGGGGAGAAGCTCTGAGCACTTAACTACAAACCCTTTTCACCTGGTTTGACCTGGGTCAGTTACTCAGGAGCAGACTAGTTCAAGGAGAAAATGCTTTTAAACCCAAGGCACCTGATGCTCCTGCCAGATTTGTCCAGTGTTCCTGCACTTTCCTTGCAGAAAGCACAGCAGATTATTGTTTGTCCCCTAAGGCTTCCAGATTTTTGTCTCACCATCTACTATCTTGAATCATAAACTGCTTGATTGTTTGCCACTTCAGGGAGCACATAGCTGAGCCCTGCCTTGGGCTGCTCTTTTCAATGTCCCTCCATGGGGTTGTAGCCACTTTTAATTTAAAACACTCACCATTTTTTTTTTTTGTTTTAAGCATGTGTTGACCTGTTCTTGCTGGAGAAATGTATTTTCTCAGCAGTAGTGGAACTTGTATTGATGCAAAGCAGCCTTTTGTGTAACCAATACGTGGTAGCCTCAACATGTTTCTGTATGGCTCAATAACTAGGTCATAGTCAGCATTAAGAAAAAATGCTACAGATCAGATTGCTGTCTGTCATGCCCCACAAGAGGAACTCCCAGCATCGTTTTATGTGATTAACTTGATCTCAGTGTCCAGTTTTGCATTTGAGAATGTATGTCCATGGTCAGAAACATATTAAAGCAAACACTTAACTCCACCCATCAGTTATCTCCTGTCTCAGCCTTCCTGAAATGAGTCATTAGCTGCATTTCATCCGTTCAGTTCCAAAATCCTCAAATTCAGCTGCAAAAATGGAACCCCTTTGATCTTAGATTGCCACTAATTCATAATTGATAACCCAGTCTGGAAGGAAAGGAAAAAAATTCGTCCCCATTAGTTGTTCCACTTAATATGTTCTGGTGCTTCAATTATGCAAAACCCAACTCTCAGGGCCTGACTGCCTTCCAAAATGTGAGTCAATGGGGGGAAGAGAAAAACCCAGATCGAATTATTCCAGCTGTAAATCTTTGTAATAGCATAGATGTCACGAGAGCAATACTCAACACTGAACAATTCTTGTTTGTTTTCCAAGCTGCTCCTTTGTAGAATTCCCAAGGCATCCATAAATGACTCCAGAGAGCTCAGTGGAGGACTCAGGACTCGTTCTCCCTCACTTACATTTTTTTGGTCAGGTCATTAGGCTGTGAGTTGTAATGACCCTTTTTGGCCCAAGGCACTAAAAGCCTTGGAGTAATATATGACCTGGTAAGTGAGTAAGCGAGAAGAAATAATTAACACAAGTCATTATGCTCTTTATTTTGTAGAAGAGAAACTGTCGCATCTTTCTGAAGACCTTTGAATTATAAATGTTTAGACTGTGAGCACCGTGAAGAAAAGAGCAGTGCAGACATCACTGGGCCAAAGCGTGTTTTTCTACTGGGAGACTGACAGAAGCAGGACTACACAGCAGGGAACTCAGCTAAAAAGGCACAGATGCCTGCAGCACCTCATGAATAACCAGCAATCAAAGCCATGGATATGACTGTACCTGTGTTCTGTCACCCAGCAGGTTGTTGGGCTTAAAGAAGAATCTTTGGACTCATATTTCTCTCAGACAAAACTGTACAACCACGCAGCAAGCTCCCAGGAATCAGGGGCAGTTAAAGCCTGCAATTGCACAGGTGCTGGTCAAGATCAGGAGGATCACCTGTTCAGGACAGTTTGGTTCCATAGTTCTCCAGAATTCACCCACATCAGAACAAAAGGAAAAAACTTAGTTTGATTTTCTACTGGCTTGTGTCAAGTGACTGATGGACTTCATGCTTTAGGAAGATGTGAACTTCAGGTGGGAGTTTTCCTGGAGCAGGGCCAGGACAAGGTGTCTTTTCAGGAGGGCATCAGCTTTTCTTTTTCAGGTACTTATAGGATCTCCCCTCTTCTGTCACTGCTTTTCTATAAACTCCAATCTCTTCCACACTTGTCCTCAGCTGTCAAACCTGGCTGACATCTCCTGACACTGCTGGGAAGCCTGGGAGATACTGAGTGCAAAGGCAAGAGCTTCCTTTCTGGAGTAAACTGTGCTAAAGAAAAACAATTCTTTTGCAACAGAAATCCACATCTGCTCTTTTCTCTTATGTACAGGGAGTTTCCTACAGTGACAGAGTAAAGTCAAAGGCTTAAGGCAAATGGAGGGAACATCTTCACATTGCATTTATTGCCAGAATGTGTCAAAGTCATCACATAAACCTCCTTGCATTTTCTGGTACATTTTTAAGGGCTAAGCCATTAACCTCTTACAAGAATAAATCTATCGAGTTCTTCAGGCTTCCCTTGCTCTGTTATTACTTCTCTGTCAAAATCCTTGGAAATTGTACTTGGAAATTGTGGGCTACACCGTGTCTTTTACAGACAGACAGATGCCACTTGTCCTCACAGTGGACAAGTTCTTTCTTTGCCACCTGCTGCAACACACCTGCTGTCACTCTTGCACTCCTGGCGTTCTCATTCCCTCCCAAATTTCCTCTTATTTCTCAACAGAAATATATGCCTCATCCTTACACAGGTTTATGAGAGCAGGAAACTCTCAGCTGGCTTCCTTGGGCAGTGCAGGCCCTTCCCCACCCCTGTCCTGCAGGTGACAGAGCTCTGACTTTGCTGGCAGACTTTGGGGATCCTGTCTCGTGGCCAGCAGGACTGGGACCATTGATCCAGGGTCAGTTCTTGCCTTGCATTTTGCCTCTCCTGCTGCATGTTCTCCTGTCGTTTTTATTTTTCACAGACACCTGGCAAAAGAAAAACAACCCTGCACCTCACAGACATTTTAATAATTCATATTCAACTTCAGTCACTGCAAGTTTAATAAACAAGTACTTATTGGAATACAATCACTTCTTCTTAAAGCGGGCGGTTTTTAGGAATGAAATCACAATAATTACCTGTAAGAATATGTATGAATAACAAACATTCAGTCCTCCTGTTTTCATTGTTTCGTTCATTTGCATGAAAGACTTCCCCACTGTTCCCCTTGCCTCTGTTCTAGCAAAGACTTTGCTTTTAATTGGACTGAATATTCAGCTGGGTTCAACCCCAAATTTGTATGTAAAAAAGCTACACACAGCAACCAGCTCATCCTGGAATCCATTAAAAATAACAAGAGGGGTTGGAATGAGATTATTTCAAGAGCTCTCTTTCATTCATAGGAAAACAGATTTATTGCACTTGCAGAGAAGCTCTCCCAGGCAAGGGAGATGCAGGTGATAATACTGAGTCCTCCTGGTTTTTCCTCTTGTCCACAAAGCAAAACCATGAGGATTTCTGAGCTAATTTCATCCCTGGAAACCAGCTTGCCATGCCCTAAGAGCCTGCAATCAACACTGCCCGCTTCTGCAGCCTCCTTCCTTCAGCCCTCCCTTGGGATGCATTGCAGGTCCCTGTGAAATTCAACCTGGCATTAAATGGATGAAATGGAGAATACTGTACAAAACTAAAATAAACCAGATGCTGTTAAGTGGCAACTACAATAAAAACACCTGCAAGAGCCAGGAAAGCAGGTTGAAAAGCTGACTGACATCCTCAGAGAAGGTAAGCCCAGCAGCTTTGTGCTGCAGCAGGGGGGTGACCGCATCCTGACCACCGCCCTTGACCCAGTCACGCTCTCACGGGGCTCCAGTGAAATCTGGGCTCACCAAATAAAAATCAGCGTGTTGCCCTAAGAGCAGAGCACAGGGCCAAAGTGCAGCCTGCCACCTCAGCTGCCACCCCTCTGGGAGGATGCAGGCTGTGTTTTCATTCCAGGGGAGGTTTTTTATTTCTCTCACTTAAAAAATAGCTATTTTCATAAAAAGCATCTTTCCCGCACTCCCACTCACAGCAAGAAAATGGAAAGTGATCCAGAGACTTTAGGTTTCTCCTTCTAGCTTTTGACAGGGGAAATTTTCAGGATGAAAAAGAAACCCTGCTTTAACAAGATAATTAATTGTTTTGGGGGACATGTGTTGTGGAACTCTTGAATGGAAGAGAACATGGGAGTAGGAAAATTTTGACTTTCTCAACAGGGAAAAATAATACCTTTGTAAATCAGAGGCACACACACCCTGAGGCTGTAGCTGAATTTTTGAAGGGCAAGTCCTCTACTAAGACTTTCCTCACTGGCTGCCCTGCAGTGACCTCATGCAGCAGCCCCTGTAGAAGCCTTGAAGTCTCCATCTCCAAAGGCACAGGCTCGGATGTGCCTCCCGAGGAGGATGCACATTTAACTCCAGGGCTACAAACAGAGGCCAGGTGAAGGAGCAGCATGTTCTCCTGTGTCAGGTAACACACGGCCTTTCAAGCTGCTCCTCAAAGCAGAACATCTTCCTTTGGACCACAGAGCCACAGGCAGCTCCAGCTTAGGGTACTGGGGAAAGGTTTGGGATCAGAAGGGCTCTGATTAGAAGGCAAATTAAATAGGGTAAATTTGTAGAGGTTTTGAGAATAAGTTTTACTGACTGCCACACACCCTTAAGTGCTGAAACTCTGCTGATCCCAAAGGTCTGGGCTGCTAAACAAAAGTCACAAGAACCAAGGAGGTTTTCTCTGAAGTCTTGCTTCTAGTTGCTTATAACTTGCAGTTCTCAAACTAAATGAGCTGCAGTTTGGCTCTCTGTAGACAAAGGTCTCAGATTTGCCCTACACCCAAGGAGCGCCCAGATCTCAGGCATTCCTCTGCACCTGAAGGTTCCTGTAAGGAGTTCATCACTGTAAAGAACAGTGGGGTGTTCTGGTGAAAGGCACTAAAAGTCCCACTTTTTCCTACAGATCACACATCTCAAGTTTGTTGGGGTTTTTTTTAAGAGCAAACTAAAAGGAACTGAACATTAGCGTGGGTTAGTTCTGTGGCAGATCTTTAGCTGATTTAAATTAACAGAGCTCTGACCCATATTCCTAATTCACACTTCTCGCCGACCCAGGAATGGGGGGTGAAACACAACCAGGAGGAATGTAGTTAATATGAGCCTTGGCTTCAACAAGGTCAAGGACTCATCTTTCACCTTCATTTTGATAACCCTCGTGCCAAAACCAGAAGAGGAAAGAGGCATTTATTTCATTGTCCTGGAGTTCATTCACTCAGTGTTTTATGAGAGCCTGTAACTTTGTGTCTTCTGCCAACTCATTTTCCCTGGTGCACTGGCAGAGAAGCATGCTGGGCAAACACAAAAATCCCAACAAAAATACTGACCATGTTTGGATCTAACCTACTTTGGGAATCTCTGGGATGCAGAGGAAGTTGAACTGGCTACCCAGTTCCAGCTGTGTAAGAGCGCCCTGGCTTCTTTTTAAGCTTTTTTATGTACAGATCAAACAAACAGACTTCCAAGCGCTTTCATTTAACTTTGATGCCAAACTTTGATGTCTTCACCATTTACAGTAATCATTTTTATGTGCATTTAATATTATTTTTTTTTTATTTCAAAACGCTATACATAAAAAGACCAACTTCATTTAAAATATGCAGCATTTTTGCTATTTGAAAACTCTGCATTTTTAATTTGTTTCTTATCAGCAGAGTACTTCTGGGGCAAGGAGAACATCAAGTTTTTAATGCCTTTCAGTTGATTTAAATTAATATTTTATGTTTTTATTCAAAAGAGCTGGCTAATAGAAGGGTGCTGACTTTTTTTCACACTCTTTCTCTGGCATGTGTTATATGCAAAGTAATGGTTATTTCTTAAATGTTTGGTGTTTTATTCCATGATGAGTACCCAAAAGATGACATTTCCACACAGTCTAATGCACTTGGATCACTGCTCAAATGCCCAGGCTAGGGAGTGGAGGGATCCCAGCCTCTTAGGATTAAGATTTATTATATATCAAACCTTTGTTTTAGAGGCAAACACCTACCTTTGTGTGCTGGAAAGCCCCATCCCCTCAAAACAACAGAGCAGGGAAGTGTTTCCCTCCCTGGTTCTCTGTCTCTGCTGAGCTCTCTTTGAAAAACATAGAAAGCCAGAGAGATAAGAGTGAAACTTTTAATCAAAAGGGGCCTGAATGATTTCTATTGCATTTAATAACCACTTCATCACAGTCTCGAGATGAAAGTGCTGTATTGGATTCCATAGCTGACAGGAGTGGTGAGACAGAGGACAGTCTTCAATCGGGAAGCTGCACCCCTCTCCTTTTAAAATCGATGGAGGAGGAGAGTATCTGAAGTTACCTTTTCACTGCTGAATGCCTCCCCTCCCTTTGCCCCAGGTAGCTCAGAGGCTGGTAGAAATCTGGTACCAACACGATGGAGCTCAGAGAGGAGTCACTGGGGATGCAAACTCTCAGACTATCCCTGCTACAGCTACCACAGTCACAGACAGGATCTAGAAATGTCTGGAAAATGGGGGAACTTAGAGGAGGACTGTACTCACACAGCCAAGTCCCACACAGCACAGGTTACTGCAGTGTTAGCACCACATTTTTACAGGAAAAAAAAAAAAATTATTGCCATTATCCATGAGGGCAAAGTACAGGGGAGAAAGTTTTCCTCTGTAGGGCAGATGAAGGAGGAGGAGAGCAGTGAGAAGAAATCATTATTAAAATAATGGGCTGCCTGCTTTTGCCACAAAATGTTTATGGTGTCAGTGCCATGAGGGTGTTGACTTGCCAAAGTCACAGCTGTGCCAAGGAACTGTCAACCACAGGGGCTGCTGTTGCTTTTCACCTTGTGGGTATATGAAGCACCCCTGGGTCATCACCCCTATTCCCCTGCTTTCCCAGGAACCATATCAGAAAGATTTATTATCAGCCTCCTTCTGAAACCTAGGATTTTGGCCCCCACAATTGCTATCAGGAACCAAGACAACATCTGAAAATACCTCTGAAAAAATGAAAATAGGATGCTGTGTGATAAAGGATCTGAATTAAGTTTGTGGAGGTTTTTTTTTAAGTGAGTAATAACTTGGAAGCTTCTGTGTCAGAGAAGTGTCTGTGTCTGTTGTTTTCCCCCGCTGTAGATAGAAAGAAATGTTAACATCTTATGTTCAGGCAAAATGATACTGAGTTTGTTCCAGGACTGTGCTGGAGTGGGGCAGAAATGTCACTTCATTAAAGCAGTTTTGTTTGCTTTTCCACCTCATTTTCCAACTAACTTTAACAAAACACAACTCGAAGAAGGAAGGATGCCTTTGTTTTGTATCAAAGCAAATGGATGTAAAAAAGGACTCCTAAGATACCCAAAAGTGGCTAACTGAGCACAGGCAGTCATTGCAAAAATTCCATCAAGAAGCCTCACTTATCAGCAAGAAATCATATTAAAGCAGGGCATGGTCTGGGAAGGAAAGACATGCACCACACAGTAACTTATTCATATACTACAGGTGTAAAGAAAGCTTCTAAGAGCACAATCCTGAAAGCAGCTGCAGCTCCCTGCAAGTCTCTGCTGCTCTGGGGGTGGTGAGCACACAGCACAAGGCAGGATTTACCTCTCATGGCTATCTCAGCCCAAAGCCAAACTGTTAAATGAATAAAATCCCTGCATACTAGATCAGGACATGAGAAGATTGCCTGCGTTGCTGAGAGATTATCAAGTGACTAAATCTAGCATGTGATAGATAAAACAAATACCCATTAAAAATACAAATCTCTCAACACTAGGAAGAGAAATGCATTCCCAGCACAGACTCTGAAAGCCTTCAAAAAGACAGGCATATCCAGCACCAGAACAGATGGAGAAAATGAACAATAATTGCTTTCCAAGCATCCATCCCCACAAAAGCAGTGAGTGCAGGCCCCCTAAAGTGACAGAGAATAAGAGCAAAAGAAAAATGAAGAGTATCTTAGAAACACCTCAGACTCGATGAGAACAGGTGGGAATTTCTGCTTTGGAGTGTGACATGCTAGAGACAAACACAGACATTTCTGGATACTCAGCAATAGTTCGGTTGGTATTGCCTTGATCTCAGAAATTTTCGTTGACTTTTGTAGGTAAGAGAGGTGTAATTGCACCAGACTTCCGATTCTTGCTCTTGACTCCAGTCAGCCCAAAGTAAATCCAAGTTTCAAATAATTTTGCCCCTTCCCTTCACTGATTTTGGAATCCACCTTCCCCTCCTAAGGGCACCTCAGTTCTGGTTGTTTCACACTAAAATTTCTCTAGATACACCTTGATCTAGAAGATGAAAATTGTCTTCCCTCATTCACCTGTCAAGAGAGAGGGTAGCAGCACGAGGCTAATTATTAATTATTTAATCAGCCATTTGTGGGGGTTTCTGGGCTTGTGCCAGCTCTGCCTTCTGAGTTTTTGGACACACACAGTGTGAGGGGAAGGACTCCTGTGCACTCTCCCAAGCTGTTCCATTACACCTGATTTATAGCATGACACTTCTTGTTCTAGCCCATAACCTTGAGCTTTTAAACTACACAGGGGAAAATTTACTAACTACTGAGTTCATCTTAATGCACTATTGGGAATCTTAAGTGGGGAAAAAAGAAGGCAAGGAATTGGGCATCCAGAGGAGCTGGTTTTGAACAACAATCATGTACTGGCCCAGTGCAGTGCATCTCACTCTGCTTTCATTTAAATAAAGTTTTAATTTACATGGCCAGCATATAGTAAGGACCCATGTTTGTCTTGCTCTGAAGGTGATAATCAATAGGAGAGTTGTAGACACATTTCCCAGCTTATTAGCTGCACACATGGATGGAGTTTCCCTCAACAGCATGTACAAATGCCTTCACTCCACTCTTGGCTGGCATCAGAGTTTGATTAATAACAGAAGCCAGAAAACTGGTTTGTAACTTTTCTATTAGGATAGAAAATTGTCACCCACATAAACAATTTCCTAGAAGTAAAGCAGTCCTCATTAGTGTAAACAGAAAAGCACTGAGAGCTGGAACATGGGTGCCACAGGTCCTCTACCACACAAAGCTGGATGGCTGCACTGCTGTGCAGTACACAGAAGCAGCACCCACAGATGCAGCAGTTACTCAGATGCTCTGCCCCACGTTTTGTCTTTGTTTTCAAGTGTATTACACAGACTTCCAGGTTAATTTCCTCAGCTAATACTCTTGAGGTGAATGCCTAATTTGCCCAAGGTAAAGTTAGGCTCTCCTTGGCTCGTTCCCTTCAATGGCAGCCTGCCCTCTGCACTAATGTACAACTTCCTTGAAACAAGTGGAGAGTGTTGATGTTACAGAGTACATACAAAATGAATTCTGCATTCACTGACTATTCCCAAGAGATATCTTACTCCTTCCTTCAGTCTAACTACTCAAAAGTCAGTTCCTGAAACTTTCCCCTTATTTTTGCCATGTAAGGCTCCAGCAAACAGCAACTTGTGTGATTATTTCTGCCATTACAGTCTCTGTTCAATTTTTAATTATTTTAAATTACATGGCTGAAGTGCTGCTGGATAGATGTCATTCAGCAATAAAGGCTTGTTCTTTGAAGAGCCTGAACTAGGGGCCTTTGTAGCTCATATGCTGGGGAATGTCACACTCTGTTTCTGTGGTTCATTGAGGACGTTAAGAGTAGCCTTATTTCTATTCAAAGCAGAATTCTGTTTGCAAATTACTTTCCAGCATCCTAGCAGTGGATTTTCACAGGGACTGGCAGAAAGCAGTGATTCCTTTTGTTCCTTCACTCCAGTGACTGAAGGATTTCCCAAGGGACAGCACAGTGCAGAGGAGACAGGACTGTCGCACAGCTCCTGTTTGTGCCAAGAGGGAATCACAGGATTTGCACTGCACGACCTTGGTCGAGCCAAGTTCACGCCAGGTACAGCAGCACAGCTGAAGCACTGGGCAGAACACACCTGGCAGTGCCCAGGTACCAGCTGAGCCCTAATGCAACCCACCTCACCACAGCAATTCCCAGCACAGACCTGGCCAGAACCAGCGGTACCCAACCGTCCAGTCACTGACTCTCTCACACTCTCATTTATCTTCCATGTTTTAAAAGAGGCTGATGATCATTTTATAACTACAGTCATGAGCCTTTCTTACTCTACCTTTGATGAACCACCTCATCAATAACTGCCCAGGAGTCTCAAAAAGGAAAAAAACCCAAACCACACAGATCCATAAAGATACCAGGCTGCCTGACAAAAGTACTTCTACTTTCTCACTGGATACTTCAAAACCTCTATGAACAAGCCCAAGAGCAGGTTTGCAAGTTCTTCCTCAGTTAAATCTCACATTGCTGAGCAGTGCTCACGGTTCTGCTCTCTTCAGATTTCCCTGAAGCCTCACTGCACCTTCACATGTACTTGCTCCTTCTCCCGTTTCTGTACCACCAGCACAAACACTCATCAGTGGTGAGTTTACAGTGCCCCCAGATGTTACTCATGAAATCAGCACCAAGTAGAGGCCTCACTGCCTCTCCCTCCCTTCTGGTGACAGTTCATTTACAGACACTCTTTTAATAAATTAAAGAATAAATTATCTTCTGCTAAAGGCTTGTTGCAGTTAGCATGGAATTTTGTGTCTGAATCCGTATCTAATACCTGAGGTGCAGATATACTAATTACCAAGAAAGCACAGTAGAATCAAACATCTAAAATTTATATATATACAATTATATACAGAACTTGCCAGTATAAAGCTGTATATCCCTAGATCTTACTGAACTGGAAAAGGTTCAGGCTTCCAACATGCTGATGCACCTACCACAGAAACCACTCCAGACATCCTTACCATCCTACCAGGGAAAGGCAGGGATCAAGCCAGTTCCTCACCTCACCCAATCCCCCATCACTCCTGTTACAGACACAGCTGTGGAGCTTCCTTAGCCAGCTGTGTAAAGATCAGCTCTGGGTTATGCCTGTTTAAGACAGCAGAAAATGCTATTAAGGAACAGAAGAATACTAAAACCATACCAAAAAGGAATTTTCCCACTTACTGTCTTGAGGAAGAAAACAAGCGTGACAAGCAACAACCTTGCTTTTTAACTGAGAAATTCTTAAAGCCCAGGTCTGTTTGTTTAAAGGAGTTTCAGGGCCACCTGCTACATCATAAAGAAGCTGGAAAATACATTACTCACATTCTCACTTCTCTCCCTGTCTGCAGACTCATAACCAGAGTAATGATACCTCTAAGGACACAGCCTTCTCTGGAGGTCCAAAAAAGATCTGAAGCAAAATCAACAGCATGCAGGAGAAATAGGTACTGGAATAAAATTCCTAGAAGCCAGGTTTTAGATATTTAGATGTGTCTAAGCGTAATATATGTGAGTGCTTATTAAACTTGGATTATTTTGCAATTCTTTAGTCTTCTCCCAGATCACTGATCCCAAAAAGATGAACAATTCAAGTTTGCTACAACTTGTAAGAGAGTCACTCTGACAGAGGAGCTTAAGGGCAGCTGGCAGAGCCCAGCACAGCTGTTTATCACAGTACAACAGAAACAGTTCTTCAAACACACATCAGGGACTACAGAGATAGAGAGTTTTATCAGAACACACCTTTCAGGCAAGTTACTAAATCGTGGCTTTACAGCAAGAAATGTGTTTGAAAGTGCCCTGCAGAAAACCAGACTGCAAATAGGCCCCCATTAATGGTACTGAACTCTCAACGTGCTTCTTGTGTAACTTCACCATCCCCTAATAATCTTTAACATCATGAGACCCTTATCTTGGGTAGCCAAAAGAAATCACTCTGTACCAACCTTTTTTAAGACAATAAAAATAATTTGTTTCCTTATAGGAACTGTCCCTTTGCCATCATCCAAGTACTGATCAAAGTAAACACATGTAAGAAAAGCTACCATGAGTTGGTGTGGTAAAAAGACACAAATGAGGTACACAATCTATCTCCCACTCTAATGTTCCCAGAATGGAAAAGAAAGGTCTAAATATCAGACATTTGCATGGACAACCAGTTGCTCATTCACTTTTTATGCTGATGATCATCAACTCTGGCCATCTTGGTTTGAAAATTCGACTGAGTGAAATGAGATTCCCCCTATCAATCTCAGTCTTTTTCTCTTCAAAGAAGTAATGATAAAAATGGGATTGTTTTCAGAGAACTGAAAGGCTGATTTGTATATGCAACAAGCCATTCCATATTAAATCCATGGAGTGTTTTACTTTCCTCAATGTTAAAAAAGCAATTTGTTTCCAGACAGTGCAAAATTAGTTCACTCTTCACCAAAACAAGCTTTTCTCCATAATTTGCCTGTTACCCACACTGAGTTTCCAGAGAGAACAGCCTGAACTCAATGCCCATATCAGATTATCAATGCCATGGGCAAAATCCAAAACAGTTTGACCATGCTGGAAGTTTTCACTGCCACTTCCTCTCTGACAAACTAAACATTGCCACCTACTGACTGCCAAAGCCTGAACTTCCACGGATTTTTTTTTTATTTCCCACTCCCAGACACAATGCCCAAGATGCACAACAAAGGCTGTTACAGCCCAAATAAACCAAAAATTGAAGGCTGATATTCTGAAATATTATTACTTGGTTTTGCCCACCGTTACTTGTTTTTTTCCAATGCTGTAACTACTTTAAGACGTCAAATTTTAGTTTGAGGCTTGATCTTGCAACATGACTGTCAAGCACACAGTTTTACAATAAAGGACCCACCGTATGGGTCCAGAGACACCATAGACAACAGAGACACCAAGCTTTATCACAGCACCATATTTTCTAGATTTGGCAGTCCAGGGTTGAGCTTGAATACTGTGGTCCAAGTAACTCAGAAAATCTGCTGCTCCAAGATTTTTTCACACCCATGGCTTGACAAATAACAAAAAACCCTATAATTGTTCTCACATCATCCAGCTCCAGCAGCACCAAAGATATAATTAAACCGTGATTTTAATTATTCTTTTACACAGCTACGTTGCCCAACCAGAGATACCTATACAGCCACAAAAGTGTGTCACAGTGTATGAACAAGGGTTCTGTTTCGCAGCTGCTGCACATATTCCTTCGCTTGGTCAAAGCCAGTCCTTGGTGGCTCTGGGGGAGGAGGAGGACCTTCCACCAGCTTCACAAAGTAGTGGCACCTGCTGATTTTCATGATGCCAAACATGCCCTTGCCGTGGCACCGCACCCGCTTCACGTAGCGGCCTCTGCCCGTCAGCGACTCCGCTGAAGGGAAAAGGAGAGGGGAGAGAAGATTATTCAGTCAAGAACAAACTGCTACAGCTGCAATAAAACACCTGTCTTGCCAGTGTATTTTTCATGGCTGCTTCTAGAAAGTTAATTCTACTCGGGATTCTCCCCTCCATCTTTCTTCTGTTACATTTAGCAGATCACTGCTACAGAGAAACCCGTGAGCTGCATTAACGCTCTTCAGGAGCACCAAAAAGGTGAATTTAGAAAGCAAGCACACAAAGATAAATATGTGGTGAAGGACAAATCACACTGAGCATTTACTAGGTTATACAGCTCTTCTGAAGGTGGTATTCATTTCACTGACTTTCAGTAGTTTGTCTCATGAATTCCTGTGAAGTCTTACAGACTTCATTTTCCCTCCTTTCTCCCTTTATTGCATTCATCACAGGTATTTTCATTATCTGCACATCCAGTCCTGCACTAGCAGCTCAGCCTTCTTGTGGTAGAGGCCTGGAAGGCTCCAAAGAATTCTAATCAAATCTGCTCTACAGTCCAGGTGACTTTAAGCTTATGAGGTCAGTTTAGTAAAATTTATACCATATTAGACAAAATGAATATGTTTTTCTTGGGCCTAAAAACACCTATGAGTAAACACTTCTCTAACACTTTTCTAGGCTAAAAAGTGCTTTAGTTATTACAAGCTTATCCTGTAAATCATCTATAGCAAAGTCTTTTTATCAACAAGTTTACAGTCAATACCCATTTACTTTTATACTGTTTCTGATAGAAGTTTAACTTTGATCCTGCAAATCTAATTGTACCAGCCACAGACAAAGCTCCCAGCATCTCTGACTGGCAACATTAAAAACTAGAAACAGTTTGCTTCTTGTTGGTCTTTCATAGTCATGTCAAGCATCTTCCTCTTCAGGACCTTCTGTTCAATAGGGAACAGAAATTCCACTCTCTATCTTAAAAATGCTGCAAACATGTGCCTGTCACGTTTTGGTAAAGTTTAGCAGAAACTGTCCTCTATTCACTTCTGCTGATTTGAAGCATCAAAACTTTATTAAATATAAAACATTTTCATAGGGTAGGATAGAGTAGGATGACATTTTTCTAATGCACTAAATTAAAAAAAGGTACCTATATGTAAATTTGATTTGAATTCCACATTGTGCTTTCTTACAGCCATTTCCTGTGCTTCTAACAGAACCTGTAACAAAAGGAAAAGAAATGGAAATACTGAGGAGGAATTTAAGCAATGCTATTTCTTATCTCTAGATAACATGGAAGCAATTGAAAGTTTAAGTAAGTTATAGAAAAAGTATTTCATAGAGATAAAAACTGTTAAAAGACAAACATTTTTTATGTA